>CM061536.1:36002238-37202238 GCA_030545055.2 Neoaliturus tenellus | reverse complement strand
TACCTCAATATCAGAATCAGTCATTGGCTTTGTTATCTCGCCTCCATAATAAGCATTTTCTTGTAGGTTTTTTTTCTCTAATTAATGGGAAAAACATATGCATTAATGATGAAAGTTAACATTTTTTCCATGAAACGAATCTCTAACGCGAATAACGCGAGAGCTTGCACAGCCAGATTGTTGGAGTCGTCGTACTTTGAAAAAATTAGCTTACTAAAATCTCTGATATTTTACCTTATGCAAATTTTTTGTTTTAAAAGTACTAAGGTTTCTTATGATGGCGTAACTAAAACAAACAAACCATCATTCCGGTTTATAATATAACTAAGATACCAACATAATAAAGCTATTCAGTAAGGTTATTGGATTGGAATCAATAAAGGACAATCGCCCAACAACTCCAAGACAGTCTCGCAGTTTGGTGTTCATCAAAGTTGGTGACAAAACCACTTATATAACTTGGCGACTCAGGGCGGGCTTAGGCGGGCGACTTTACACTCCCTGCCACATTGCATTATTTTAAAGTAAGGATTTTGCAATCAAGATTTTTGGACGTAGGCCTATTTTCTTTCACGTGTTACCTTAAATATTTAAGGTGGTCAAATGCTTACGTACAAGGGCAGTTAACTAGATCAAACCTGGTTAGTTTTCATCTAATTTTTAAAACTATGGTGTCGGGAATTAATTAAAACATTGGTAATATTGTTTAGTGTAATTTGGAGTTTTAAACATTTTGAATATGTTATTTTGAATTGTATTTAACACAAAAACAAAAGAAACAAACATTTATATAACTGTGATTCGGGATGCACTGTATAATGGCAATAAAAGAAAGCAGGCTGTTTTCCAATTAAAACCATTCACATTTCCTTTTTGAAAATAAAAAAAAATTAAAAAAATTAACGTAAAATAACGTAAACTTACGTTAGTACCTATGATTAACTTTGATACTAAATTAACTCAATTACTGTAGGTACGTATTTATATAATAAACATTTCCTAGTAGGTTAAGCATAAAATTGCTCCCAACAAATGATTTTATAATATTTTACGTAACATTCAAGAAGTATTTAAGTAAACGATTTATAGTTTAGCTACATAGTTACATTATTCGTGGTCTGCAAAAACGTTTCTAAACATATATTACATGCTTTACCAGTTTAAACCTATCGACATTTACTTTAAACCAAAAAATTATTTTTATATAAATTTGTGGCAATATTGTTTTCCTTAACATCGATGGTTTTTATGCCCATATCATTAGATTCACAAAAAATATTCAACCACGAAATAAACAATAAAATATCTGACTCGATATTTCAATTTTTATTTTTTACGTAGTGTCATATTTTTTATTGTGAATGAGTCATAGTCCGAACCAAAATATTTCGTTGCCTTTACTCTTTTCAATTACTTATAAGAATACATGATTCCTTAGCATATATATTCTTATTGTTTATGTTTATTTATTATTTATGGATGGATATTGTAGTCAATAGCGTCAAAACATTATACCGACTTATAATTTATTATAAATTTATCATACTTTAAAATACTATTTTAACTTAAACAAAAATTAATTTGCTTTGGGATTTAAGAACCTATAAGAGGATTGATAATTTCAATTCAAACAGGAATTTTAATTTAACAATAACCTTCATATTCATCGGTTACAAAAAATGCCCATTCATCATGCCATTATTCATCATGCCTTAGTTAAAAAAAATAATTAACTAGGGCTTTAAACGGATGGATCCGGCGCCAGCGTGCCTGAGGCCTAAAACTAATAACACACATTTAGTTTGAGTTAGTATTTTCTTTTTAATTTAATAATAGATTAAAAAATACTCTATCAACAGAACTAATAATTACTGCACTTCTGCAGATAAAAGGCCACATTAAATCCTCCCGTTTACGGAAGGTAATAGTCGAGGAAAAGGAACAAAAAGGAGCAGACTGCTTCGACAACATCCAAGAGATTACCTTTGTCCACGTCGTGTGTAAAGAACAGATTCCTGCGTGCTGAGGAGGAGGTAAGGAAAGGAAAGGAAAGAATTGGCCAAAAATGCTAAAGCGGTTTACATTTTTTTGTCAGGAGTAAAAAAGAAAATTGAACCTCGTCCGGAGAACCCTGATGTCCCTCATCAAACTAAATTTGGTAGAATCTACGCTGATACCTTGGGGTTGACCAATTGTTAAACTTCTGTAATGAAAGTGCACTCTTATTTGCATCTATAAGGTTAAGAGACGCAAATTTACATATACAAAATGTTGTGGTTTAAATCAATCGATTTCAAATTGAGTTTGACTCTATAACAAAATAAATTGTTTAAAATAATGTAGTCAACTAATGTACCACATTGGATAAGTAAATTTTAATCTATATATTAATACGCAAGCATGTTTCATTTCCTCCTTTTTTCTCAGCTCATGAACATCGTAGGAGAAATCCGCGCATACCGTTAGAAGGGTATAGTCCTGTAGATGAGCAGAATCACATTCTAATTCACATCGGACACCAGGGCTATGCCCCACAGACTTTCAAAGTTTCAATGTTAATCTTATGCAGGAAGGAGAATTGATTGAATCATTAGACAGTTGTTGTAAAAATAACTGCTATAGAAAAACAGGAAAAACAGATGTTTGAATTATAAAATGTTTATAAACTTCTTGGGTCAGATCAACTGAAATTTTGATCGAATTTCGATCAGGTGGTGATCTCTAGTATAATTTAATATGCAAGTTTTTAAATCTCTTATAATAAGATACTTTGCTTGAACAAAGGACTGTTAACTTCTCAAGGTTAATTTTACTACTATGCTGTATCTGTTGGTGACACAATTTACCTCAAGTTACCTCGAGTACGCCCGTCATCGGAGTGTTTCTTAATCAGTTTCGTTCTCTCAGTAACACGTTGTTTAGATTATTGAGGTCCTATTGGAAAGCTCAGCTTGTCAATGTGTGAGAGCCACACGGTATGTTGACAATGCACTCATTGTACAGTGGCCATGCATTGTTGACCTGAACACCGCACAGAGAAGAGAAATCCTCAATGGTTGTGTAGTTTCATCAATGAAGTAGAAGAGAATTTTCTCTTGTAACATAATTTTTGCATTTTTTATGGTTAATTATTATTGATCCCTCCTAAAATTAATTTTGTCATCCTATATGTTATAGTTGAACTCAGTTTTGTGTATTGGAATATGTTGCAATGAGATTTGGACAGGACAAAAATACAAAACGTGTTATTGGTTTTATTATTAGTAAATACTGGAAAGTTTCCAATAAAAATGAAAACAACTAACTAAGCATGCTTAGGAATTTTATAACAAATTCCATTTCAATTTTGAAAGTTAAGGAGAATGTTTAAACGATATAGAAACATCCATTTGAAAAATATTTGCCGTAAATTTTTTTATAAAAATGTGTTACCTACGACAAAAAAATACAAAAAACGATGTATTAAGGGAAGGTATCAACACATAACACAATGCTAATACATCCAATCCTGCATTAATGTTATAAAATCGAGCTATGAAACAAGTTATAACATCAAAATTGTTTGACAAATTGTTAACAATTATTACCTAACTATCTATAAAAAAAATTCTTGAAATATTTTAAAATATATGAAATAATTGTTTAGCTACTGTCTCTGTAATGTTGGTTGTATACATTGTAATTTTCCCTGTCAGTTATTAAGCAATATTAAAACTGACGAAATATCACAGAATGAACTACAATTTTAGGGCAGTTCTATACGTTTTTATTACAATGCCAGGTTGATTGAGCTCTTGCACAATGTCACTTTAATAATAAAAAAAATCGTTCGCTCCACTACCCCACTCGTTCACTCGGCTCACTAGTTCCCTTGATTCGTTGACTTCGTTCACTCGCCAGGCCCAAGGGTGCTACAGTGTTGAGCCACAGGCTGAAAACCACGCATTCGTTTTTTTCACAGTTAGCAGCTGATTTTATTAGTAGTTTTCATCACTAGGAGCAAAAGTAGGTCTTTTTGGTGCGCAATCGTGTTACTTTTGCTCTGAGTGATGAACAACGTTTTTATCATAATGCGAAATAAAACTTTTGATCGTTAAAAATATAAAGTTGTATTTTCGAGGTTATATTTACAGTGTAAGTAATATGTAGGGTTTGCATTTCTGTTATTTACAAACAATGATACTTATAACGTTTGAATTTCAATATTCTGCCCCTTGACATCAATAAATCAATAATAATATACTTAGCAAACAGCTGACTTTTCAGTCCTAGGACCTAAAAAATTCTTAAGCTGGTTTTTCAGTCCTAGGACTAAAAGGAAACGCTTTTGGTACTGCTGAGAAAAAAACAGGCTGATTTCGTGCAGAATGATAAAAAAAATTATAAATTCTAAATACCCTGTCCTTTTTTTAATTCTCAAAAACCTGATGAGTTCAAAAAAGGAAAACACACCATATCGTAATATTTTCTCTTTGTAAATTTATTTAATTTGAAGAAACGACAAAATTTTATATCTCTGTATCAGTTTGTAACACGAATATTTCTTGAAATATTTTAGGAATTTAAGATATGTTTAAAAGGCTTCGTACTGCGTTCAACCAACTAATTTTCCTTAATATCTGCTGAGTTAAAAAATAAATAAAAAACAGAGAGTTTAATTCTTACACTATTTTTCACTATGAAGGTTAAAAAGTTAAGCAACAAATAAAAACCATTTGCTGAGATCATTATACATTTTTGTTCGGTTTGATATCTTATCTGTTTTCATAAATACACATTTAATTTCCTTTGAAATGTTTGATTCTAAAGTAAAGCCAAATAATATACAATTAAACGATGATAGACAAGCTTTTTCGTGAAGTTTCCTGCTTGAAATCAACTAAGAACAATTGACCAAACACTCCAAGATGGGCTAGTAGTTCGCTGTTCATCAAACCCAGCCTCAATACCACTTAAACTATAACTTTGTACTAAACTTATTCTTCGTTTTAAGACATTATTGTTCCTGACATATTGTATTATTTTAAAGTTTTTAAAACATAGTCTTCCATGTTATTTTGTCATAACTCTTAAATTTTATTTCAAACGTGTATAACTCATCTATTTTTTTATTGTTTTTAACTATGGTTAATTGTAGTAACTTTAGACTGTTACTAAGAATTTGTGTTACTTACATTTGGTAAAGAACGAAACATTCATTAGTCTTACTACCGTCAATCCTTCATAAGTCAACCAATAACTTTAAAATATAAAAATATTAAATAAAAAGCTACAACGTCAAAAAAGTCACTGTAAACAAATCCTTTGACACAAGTACACTGCTTATATTTTGACTGAATTTTGGCAATTGTGAACAAAGTTCACAACCGCCCCTTTTTGTGATTCCCAATCACCCCACAAATTTTAAAATCTGGGATGATTATTGGTGATAAATTATAGCATTATTTGTAATTCATAAAAAACCTCTCAGGCCTCTTTTATACTACTTCTCTAAAAGTGTTAAAATACTTATTTCGAAAAAACTGAATTTTTATTTTTTAATTCGTTTTTTCGTTGAATGGTTTTTTTAAAGAAAAAAAAACGTTAGGCAGTCCAAAATACATAAACATGGGTTAGTATGGAGATTGTGGGATTTTAAAATACCCTTACATGAATCAATTTTTTTCATGCCAAAAATCAGCGCATTTTTTAAAACAAAAACCTTACGGTTTTGCTGTATCACATCCCCTAATGGCAATACCCTATGAAAGATAAGGTAGAAAGCACCCTTAGTAAACTGACAGGAGAATATCTCTATTCACAAATAATAATTGAAGTCTGCGGAGAATTGACATACAGCAGCCTTTTTTGCATACCTTTTCTATGTGAGAAGAAAAATTTTGAAGGGAGTGAATAACCAAACCCATAAAATCTATTTGATGAGTGGGCTTAATTTCAATGTCACCAAAGATCAAACTAACTCCTGAAAGGTCTTCATTGGGATGTTTCAGTTTGAAATCTATGAACTTTTGACTTATCTGTGTTTACTCTAAGATGATTTTCACTGAACAACTGCAAATGTTGACACCATTTGATGAAGACATTTAATTCTAAAGTTTTTCTGCACTTGTTAAAACTGTGTCTTTTCACAGACGACACTTCTCTTAGTATGTCCAACTAAGAAAAGTTACGTCTGCGAAAAGACACAGGTCAACTTCAGGGACAATGCAGCAGATATCATTAACAAATAACGAAAATAGAATTGTTCCAAGAGTCGATCCTTGAGGCACGCCAGCACCATGAATCACTAAAGATTAAAGATGAATTATTGTAAAAATAAAGTAATGAATTAGCCTACCACTCATAGTTGAGAAGGTCACCAATTTAAAAATTTTCCCCAATGCTGCTTGTTCACATATGACGTCATTCTTCAAAGATAGGCAAATTTACTAATTCAAAAATGATTCGTAATGAAACAATAATATGGATGTGCAAATTCAGTAATTTCTATTATGGTACTACTTTCTTCGAATTACTAGGTATGATTAATCTATAATTTGTATTATACGGTGGCACATACATCATCATTAACTCATTAAGCAATAACTGGTTTTAATAAGTTTAACAATTGAATGGCTCCGCCGAAAAACGTTCTATGCGACAAAAATACAAATTTCGAGATATTTAGTGAAAAAGTTTCTAACAGACCTCCCCAACATCGTGGGATATTTTGCGTTGGAAATATTTATATTGGCACCCCTGATTTTAGCTGTCCATTCCGGCGCCAATTTCGGAGGTTCCCGGTGTTGTTGGCGAATAAGGTTCTATCAGCAGCGATATGGATCCTCCACCGGCTGTGCCGCTGTCACCCGGGGATATAAATCGTCTTAATTTTGTTAAAAAAGGAAGTTAAATGTCGGGAAATGGAAAGATTAGAATAGAAAAGAAAGGAGAAACGCCGGATTGCCATATATATCTAAAACCAAGAAGCCTGTACCAGGAAAACTGCCACCGGGAGCGGTAAGTGGAATAACGTTCTAAGTGCTAAGGCCTGATACCTGTTGATTCCTACTCTTATACTTATGTATAAGTTTAAAATTGTCATCTTTTTATAATATTGTTTTCTAATAATTTTGAAAATTAATTTTTTCTCTAACAATAATATTCTTAGGACTTAACTATTTTTATTATTATATAACATGTTGAACAATAATATAGTACGTTAAGAAAACGTTTTAAGAAAGTATTAACGTTTTGTTCAAGACTTTAATGTTATCTTTTTATAATATTATTCTAATAAAAGTGTTTTATATATTCAATTCGTTATTGAACTCATGTTGGTACTCCTACATTCCACGATGATTTTTATGGCAGAGGCTAAGTCCGGGAAAAAACGTTTCAAATGACAGGCGATTGGAACGTATTACCCCCTAAAAATTCATAAAAATAGTTAAAAATCTCATTGTGGTGAGTAAAAGTGTTGTGTAGTACTACTATACGAGGCTATATATGTAGTTTTAAAAGAAAACTGGCAAAAAATAATTCCAACCTAAAAATTACGTAAAATTTTAGAAATCAATCTTCTTTCCACTTTTTCTCAAAAGTAGGTTTTTGTCGCATAGAACGTTTTTCGGCGGAGCCATTCAATTATACCTAGTTATCACGTTACTTTTAATGTCTTTTATACGATTAATGCTTAATGGTATAAAAATATTACCTAACAAAATTTAATGATAAAAATAATACGCCATAGTTTTGTATATCAATACGTTATCATTATATTATAGTTTAGTTTCAATCGTAAACAAATCAGTGTTTTTAATAGAGCAAATAAATATCTTATTTAAAACATGGAAATAATGATTGAATTAATAGCAAGTGTTTTATCACACAACTGTGCGATGGCTATAACGTATGACTAGATCTTATAATTAATCGTATGCTCCACTTGTTAACCGTAAACACAACACAACACGTGCCTCTCCTCCACGCCGCTCCCTTAGTCACAGGTAGTTTGGTTTAATTAAATTCCTGTCGACAAGCCCCGCTCTGCTATGTAGGTCCTGCAGACCAAGGACCAATCTATCAGCACTGAATTTACATCATCATAACGTAAATAGACGAAACCTATGACCGTGTTTACTGACATTTAAATAAGTGCCAATAAACATGTTAATATTACTATAAATGAAATGAAAACAATTCTTTATTGATTCAAACATTAGGACCACATGGTCCTCTCTTACAGTTAACCTCTGAAACTAAATAAGTGTTGACTTAATATAAAATATAAAATGAAGTTTAAAACAGATATAAGGGAGAAAAACTTTTTCATAATACAATTTTGCAATCTTTTCAATAATTTAGATACAAATAAGAATAAGGGAAAAACTATTTAACAAAACATTCTAAGAACTGAATCATATAAAAGATCTGTCAATTGAGATAGTACGTGAAGTTGCTGCTATTGAGTTAGTGAAGGAAAAAAATAATTGTTTTATCCCTCTATAGGCCATATAATGAAGATCCTGTCTATAAAATGTATTTGTATTTTGTACAATTTATTTCTAATGTCAAACTTATTCAATATACTGTTTGTTATCCAAGGGCTTTTCTGTTTAGCTTTTTTAAGTTTCAGATCTATTTCCTTGTTCAAAGAATTGTTCTTTTTAAAATACCATAAAATATATCCAGGCAAATATTTACATCCGTGCATTCACAAACTTCAATCCTATCCAATTTGCTTAGACCGGTGGCAATTTGCTGGTGATCTATACAACTAATGGTTTTAATTCCGGTTCCTGGTTGATTACCCATTCTTTCTTTCTCTAAATTAAACTTAAAAGTCCTATTAAGATGTGATTTGACAATCCCACGTCGTAAAATGCTGCTGAAACAGAACAAGTGTTTTTGTATTGAAAAAAGTGATCAATGCAAGATTTTGAGTTGTGCCCGACTCTTGTTGTTTGACTAATTATCAGAATAAAACTGAAAGCACATATGAGGTAGAGATATTTTTCACATTCAGGCGAGGATTTGTTAGTGTTCAAATTACTGTCACCGATAAAAAAATGCATAATGTTTTATATTGATAAGTAGATTTTCTAAATCTAATAAATACCTCTTATCATTATACTCTTGGAATCTGTCAATAGCTATAAGAATAAAGTATAAATTCAAATATTTTACTTCCAAGACACTACTTCGTTCAAATGCAAAGCACTCATGTTCAACTCTCTGGTGTAAAAACTGTATCATTTAGTGACATCTGTATCATAATGAACTCGTTATGAAATTGCTTTTTATTTGGTTTAATAATGTACCTCTTTATAATGTTACTTGTAATATCGTTATTAAAAATTTTTGCACCGGTCCTACATAAACGTGTTTGGTACTTTTTTAATTGTGTTCGTAGAAACTCGTAGATAGCGGTTTTGATTATATTTGAGATATATTGATAAATTCTGAAGTTGATTCAAGATAATTTAGCTTTAACCAAGGTTAAATTACTGACAGAATTAATTAATATAATGTTATATTAGTCCACCTTCTTATACCGCATTTTTATTACTTTTTAGATTTTATTACTCTTTATTTATTAACTTTGTTAATAAAATCATATCTATATATTATCAAAGTTTCACAAAGATAAATATAAAATAAAATAAAACTTTTTAATGGCCCCAATTCCTGCTCATAAAATTATATCTTTAGACGATCTTTACAGTCGAATAACTTCTGTTGTTGTTGTGCTAGTAAAGTTTATACTCTACTATTCAAAAGGTTGCCTTGTTTTGCTTTGTGACATACCGAACACAATGGCCATTGAAAACATGGTGGATTGACGCACCGAACAGCAACGATATGACGTACAGTCCATGTACAATCGCTTTGACAATAAGCTCTTTGACTTCCGGAAGGAGATATCACGGTTAATTACAAAGTTGTGATTTATCACTGTACGCAAATGATTACTCATAATTTTAAGTAAATGGTTGGCATTTTCTTAAAAATTAATTCCTTCCACGTAACCTTAAAATTGGGCTTGAAAAGGAGTTCTGGTATTTTATTTGATTGTTTCTTGGAGGTATTTTCAGCATAATTCTAATTTAAATGTTTGTACTTGTTGCTAGTTTTTTATTTGCTTTTAATGAAATTATAAACAATTAAAATTACATATTGAAAAATTAATATTTTTCAAAATATACATTGAAACTGTCTTGTAACAAATAATCTACATTCTAAGGGCGTGCATTTTTTGGTTGATTCGGTCAAGCAGATAAACCATTTTTGGTATTCACCTGGTGGGTTTACTTCATGTGATTTTTCAAAAGAGAAAAAAACTGTTTACAAAACTGAGGTGTTCCACAAATTAAAACCACTGACTGAATAAAAAGAATTAATTATCATCGGACGAAAAGAGATGTTATACTCCACTTCATAAAATTTTTCCGTTTGAAAATATATTGTATATTTTTTATACAAACTTTTGTATAAACTACTTAGAAAAGTTAACAATTTTAAATAAAATACGTTAATTTAATAGTGCTTTTTATAATAATACTCATCGTCGCAGCAGATCTGCGTACTAAGAGAATTTCCAAATTAGTAGGCCTAATATTAAATTTGACCAGATGGACCTTTAAATAAAATTTCATTACGCGCTCATAAATAGGGAAATAAATGTCTATTCTCCTTATGATAAATAAATAGGGAAAGAGTATGCAGGTATGTTGCCATGGGGAACACTAAAAGTAGATTTAAAGCATAAAAATTTATTTGGACCATATGAAGCCGTATACTAAGTTTCATCAATATATGTCGATAAATAAAAGAGTTTGCCTATTCTCCATATGATTAACGTGGGAAAAGAGTATGCAGGTTTGCTGTCATGATAAGTACAAAAACCAAGATTATTGAACATAAATGGGTGAATCTCAACCAAATGAAGCTGAATAAAAGGTTTCATCAAAAAATTCGTTAATAAGTGAAATATCAACACATCCTTATTCTCCATAAGATTTCAACATTGGAGCCAAAAAAAAAATGTACTGTCTTTATACTTTTGAATACCTAGATTCAAAAGTACTTGAGATAGAGCAAAGCTTCACTGTACTAAATTGTGTGTGTTTTTTTCATTTTATTTTTTTACTTATTATTATTATTTTTATTTATTTATTTATTTATTTTTTTTTTTTTGCTAAATCCAGTGGTGAAAATCAAACTTTAAACATTTTTATCAATAATATTTTTATCATAATTAGTATCAATATTGACACACCACCAAGAACCGTGTTTAAAAGTTGATCAGCGACCACAATCGATGTAGTTCAGCCATAAATACACTTTCAGCTTTATGTGGTGTTTGCTTATTCAATCAGGTGGACCAATTTGGTATTCACTTAGCGAACTGTGCATTACTGCGTGATAACAGTACGAGGAGTGGTTTACAAATCTAGGAGGTCGACAAACAAAAACACGTCAGTACGTTCAATTACATTGTTTCAAAATTGTATACCCATCCTTTGAATTATTTACGCTTAACAAGTAGAAAATATTAGATTTATTTATTTTGTTTATTTTTCAAAACACTTTAAATGGTTTTAAAATACATAATTTGAAAAATTTTAACTTATTTTATAAAATACATTTTCGTAATGGCACACAATTACTTAATTGTTAAGCTCCACACTTGCGTCTTCTGTTGCAAACAAAACTAAGTTTCTCTAAAGCTTTATTGTGTTTTATTAACAGTTTTTAGCAAAATGTATTTAATGGGAAAAGATGAACCATAGTTTGAATAGTAAAATTACTATATATAAACTACTTTTCCATCATACTGCAAGAAAAACATCTGTTATCTGATATGCAATTTGTACTTAACCCTCATGGTTGTGGTTTATTGCAGCCTTTACAAAGTACATAAAACAATATTATTAACCCCTTTCTCTATCTTCAAAGATTGATAGACCGGAATTTCCTAAATGTTCTAATTATTAAAAATTATTATAAAAATTGTACTAATCTAAAACAAATAGTTTAAATAATCAAAATATGACTTGAAGGCTAACGTTTAAATTCAATATTTCACTGTGTATATAAGTTATTTTACTATATAGTTTATATGGAAGTCAACTATCGAACTTAAACTGATACAAACATTATGTTATTTTGTTTTTATTTTAGTATTTTTTACTTTGTTTATCATTCGATCTAAAAGTGTCTTTTGTGTACTTCATCGTAATTTTGTAACTAAGCAAATTTTATTAATAAAAAACTCACTTTTCATCATACTGATGAAAACTAACATTTTATGTCAAAATATTCTTATTAACTCATGGAAATCAATTTGTAAAGTGAAAAGATAGTCTATCTACTGTGGTAATACAATTAATCAGCCAAGTCCTGGTCAGTGATTGGAGTAAGTGCTTTGTCATGTCTGTCAGTGGACTGATAGCCCTCCATTACTGGTGAGCGGAGGCCTTCAAGTCGTGTAACTGATGGTGGACTGGTACACCTCGGTCACTTATTTATTATCCACTGTTGTATCTAATGAAGAATTGTATTCCTGGCCATATAAACAAATACCTCAAATGTGGTTTTGGCATTTGAAAACAAATCTAGTCCATATTTGGAACACAGGTCTAGGAAATTATAAACATTTCTGGATATGTGACCTTAATTTCGTACTGTACACTTATTGGGAAAATGCTACCAAGCTATCAATAGTGGTAACAAATTATAGTTCCTCAGTATGATGAAAAAACAATTATGAGCATATTAAACAGTGTGTCCAACCTGGAAAAAATAGACTTGATTTGTGGTAGCAGAATATAATTTTATGTTAGTATAGACTTTTAGTACATGCATAGTTTTGTTTTGGTTTGTTATTAATTCCGTATTGCATTTTGTTTAATACATCATTTATCAATATATATATTTACCTTGAATGCTACAATATGCATTCAATTTTATCTATTTAAAGGTGTTTTTCATCGTCATTCTAGTTCAAATCGTTATGAAAATAACCTTTAAGGATTAGATTGAAAGAACTTTATTTTAATTTTTATTTAGGCAGATGTAATTTTAGTCGAAATTAAGAAAATATATTAAAAAAAGAGAAGTTTTATGATAATTTTTTATCGCATTGTGGTGGACGGACAATTTGTATAAAGCAATACAGGTTTCGATTTGAAACAGCTATCAGAACTTTCTCTGATATGTAGTGACGTCATTAAATTTAGTATACAAATGAATTTTCATAATTGATAATATATAACAAACATGAAAAGGTGGGTATATTGTTTAAATAATCCATCAATTAATACTAAAAAAGGTATAATGATTAATACAATTTATAGTGAGGCTAAAAATTTATATATATTCTACTTAATGCAATGATATTTATACAAGCACCTTGTAATTTTAAGTATAAGTAAATAAAAAAAATTGTAAAATAATAAATACGACTAAATTGAGGTCTTACATAAGTTGACAACAAAGTTTTAAAAGCCTGTAAAAGACTAAAAAATCGGTTTATCTAACGTTAAATCATAGATACGAGTAAGCAAATGTATTATGGAGAAAACATGCTTTATCGATGACAAAATATTTTTCATAATGTGTTATGTTTTAACTTGAGAGTAAACAGTTATATATTTGCATGCATATTTTGATTAGTATATTCATACTTAAGTAGGGAATAAATTTGGTTCCAATCAAATGTCGTGGATTAAGCAGGTTATAAATAAGTCAGTGCCAATCAGTTCCAAGCGTGAGACAATCTCCCTACGATAAATCTTACACCATTGTAAACGTCCTGTTACATCAACAAGTGTTCCAAGTTTAATTGCAGTCTACATCTTAATTTAATAAATTGAGATTACAAACATAGACAATACTAAACACTTGATTCAATATAAACACTATTAAAACGACTATGCAACTATAAATTTTCAGGAAATAAATACATGAATTATATCACACCGTAAATGAAAATAATATTATATTTTCTGAGATTTAAGAAAATTGCGATTAATTGTAGATTTCCATACTACATAAATTATAAGAAACATAGGAATATCTAAACATTTTCATCCTTATTTTGCTACAAAACTTCAAATAAGTCTATGATCTTTATGCTCTTCTTTGTTCCCTTTAATTTAATTCTTCATAATACATTATTTATATTTCTCTTCTATCTATGTTTTTTCTTTATATTTTTTATATTAAAGTCGTCTCTTTTAGAATACAATCAACAATATATTAATTTTACTTATTGATACTGGTATGTTGTAAAGAATGTATAATGGCAAACAAAACTTGACAAAACCTTGAAAAATAGCTTAACCACAAAAGATAATGTTTTTTAAAAGACGTGCATAAGGCGTAGGCAAAAGTAGTTTTAATATAAAACTTCAAAATAAATATAGGAAAGAGTTACTGTTAAAAAAGTGTTCATTATTCAAGTTAAAAGTTAATATCAACTTTACATCGCATATCTATATTACCAAAGATTTTTAATATGCATTAATATCATTAATGCATTTATACTCCTACTTAGTATTAATATGCATTTTCTAGACCTTAAATTGGTGTTGAGAAAACCAGTGATAAAACGGAAAAATGGGGTTGGTGTCACAATAATAAATATTTTACGTAATTTAATAGAAAAGTAAAAGTTTTTTATGAAAAACGAAGAATAAATAAAGATAAAAATAACAATTATTTAATACTTTTTAATGTTATACAAATACTTAAAAAGGTTTTTCATTAATGTTAGTCGTAAACAAATAGTAGTCGTTAAACAACAGTTAGTCGTACTTACGGCAGTAATCACAAACAGAATATAATTTTTTTTTTATTATTTTTTTGTACAAAAAATAAGCAACTAAGCCATAACACGCCCAATTAGCGGGACACAAACTCAGTCGCAGAGTAAATGTTTCGATAGTCCACATGAACTCGACATCATCAAATGCTTTACCAAGCTTTGGATTGCCAAATGGAGCGACTCGAGGCGCCCTGTTACAAAAGCGCTACAGAATAACTCGCCACTCAGCGACTGTTAGCATATGGCTTTGACTAAAACTGTGAGTAAAACATTCATTATTTCTGTAAACTACTACTAAAACACTGTTTACAAATACCAACTATTTTACAAAACTCCTTAAAAGTATTGCATTTCAAAATTCCCAAAATATAGCAGCACTATTTATACATACAGAGCTAAAAAACTTATTTAATAATACATTTACTATTATATAAAATCTTTAAAAAAGTTACAATATATGTTTTTTTTATTTTTGTTGAACCTATTTAAAACATTTAATGAAAACTTTGTAATTGAAGCTGTACCACTTTGTGAATAGTCTAAGCTTATACCACTACTTATATTCTTTATACCCCTACCTTCTCTGCCGACATGGCAGCTTTCAAAGAATGCGCCGAAGGATTAAACCTTAGGATTAAGAAGGCTTGACTGGTCCTATGCCAAGTGTGGTCTACCATGACGACGAGATATAGATAAGTAAGTATACAATAACACCTCTATTGTGTGTAGCTTTTATACATATTAGTTATTCTTTCAATCAATACATAATTAATGTATATTTCTAATAACAAAAAATATTACAAGCGAATCATATTTAATAAAATGAAAAAAAAAAATAAAAGTATAATGTGACCTAAGTATAGAGCGAAACCCGTGATGCTGGGTAAATGTTAAAGACTGGTCCAAGATAGGTCTAGTTGAATAAATATAAGATGTAAGTTTACTCCTTGATAATATAAATAATATATTACTCCAAATGATATTGTGTATCCAAACTGATCAATTATGCGAAATATGGTTTTACATTTTTATTAACTGTAAATACCGGCTGTTTCACGTTAGGTGTCTTAAACTAATCACAGATCAACAGTTTAACCTAAAATCTTGAAATAAACCTATTTCCACTAAACTGACCCAAAGCAAAACTTGAAAAAGTTTGAAGGTTATATAAATACAGTGTCCTAAAAACTGGGGGCCATAGGGTTGATTCTTAAAATTCTCAAACATATATTATATTATACATTGTTTGAAAAGTCTATTTAATAAAAACATTTTGGTGAAACAGAATTTAGTTATCTTCATTTGTTTCAAAATCGCGTCGATTTTTGTCAAAATAGATATTTACGGAATACCCTGTTATTCTTTTATTTTTTTAAGAATTCTGATTTAATCCTCATTTGAAGTAAGCTAAGCCTTACAATGAGATGTCACAAAACCACTTTTATTAAAAAACTAAAATGTCCAACATTTAATTTTTTTTTTAATGTTTTCATAAACAAAACTCAAGAATTTAACATGCAAACACATGTCATTCTGTACATCATCTTAAAGTTTTCGTTGAACTGGGCAGCTTTGTGATTTACGTTTGTAGTAAAAACGTAAAAGTCTTATTGCATGTTATTTAATCAGGACATGATAGTAATGAATTCCTTCTCACATTGTTGCCGAAGGATAATTGTTGAGATACTCCTTTGGTTTAGTAGTATCAACGTAAAATTGTATTTTCTAATATAATTTGAATGTTAAAACTAATGGTACGGCAACAATAGGAGAAGGAACTCTGTACTATCATGTCCTGATTAATTAACATGCAAGTCTTATGGAAAAAAACTTTACGTTATTTCTAAAAAAAGAGGGATAAATTACAAAGTTGTCCAGTTAAAAGAGAGGTTTACAATTATGTACAAAGTGACATGTGTTTGCCTTTAAAATTTTGAGTTTTGTTTATGTAGTCTAACCGTTTAAAAATATAAAATTTTGGAAGTTATTTAATTTCAATAAATATGGTACCATGGCATATTATTGCAAAGCTTAGCTAATTAAAATAAGTATTTTGAATCAGGAGTAATCTATGAAAACAATAAAGAAATACTGAGTATTCTATATATTTTGGGTTTGACTACAAAAATTGCCGCCATTTTAAACGAATTAAGATCACCAAATTATATTTTAATCAAAATTTTTGTATTGAATAGACCTTTGAAAAGACGTATAGTATGACATATGTTTCTATATGAATTTTCCAAGATTTGAGAATGTGACTCCAGTTTTTAAGACATCCTGTATTTATACAAAGCTTAAAACTATTTTAAAATTAGTTATTCCTTAGGGTCAATTTAGTAGAAATAGTTTTATTTCAAGATTGTAGTACAAACTGTTGATGTATAATCAATTTGAGACACCTTACGTGAAACACCCTATAATGCTGTCCACGATATTACCTCGCCATTTATTTTATAAATTTTATAGAGTAAAAACAATTATCAAAAATTGTTCTATTCAATATGTGATACAGCAACAATGGTATCACAAGGCCGGCCTTAACACAACCATCAACACGAGATATGACTGTGAGCGTATTGTGAACGGTGAGTTGCCAGTCCATGAGTTAGGGGAAAACAAGTGATTTGTTTGAATAATGGCTCTATCATTCCTGTTTGGCTTGTTTGAGTCTAAAACACAAGAATAAAACTTTTCAAATTTGCAAATTTTACATTGCAATTTCATAAAAAACCTTTAGGTTAGCTACCTAGAAATCTACTTTTGAATATAAAAGAAGAATTAAATTTCCATTTTACTTAAAGGACGAATTCCTAACAAATTAATTACTCCATCTACATTCAAGAAAAAAAGTATTGTTTACAGTATGACATATAAGATAATTTTTTAGAAAGAATGAGATTAAATTAATTTTACTAAATATTACTTTGAAAATACACAACAATTTATCGCTAGTAGTCTTATTGGTCAAAAGAATGTTTTTATTTTTCCATATTCGTTAGTCATAGTTTTATTTCCATTTTTCATTTCAATTTTTTTTTTTTTTTTTTTTGTAACAGCAATAGTAAAAAGAATGTTCGTCTATTGTTTAAACGAATGATGCAATTTAATAAAACTAACCATCCGAGCATTACAATTAATATATTCTATCTGTCCACATAATTAATAAAATATTGCACAAGCTTGACATTATTATTAAACAAATAATCATCTGTTGTGTAGTTTCTCAATAATCAAGGGCCAGATATAACCGATCAATATATAATAACCGATTCCTATATGAGTAAGGAATTAACATTGACATTCACTTTTCGTGAAGTAGATCAAATAACCCCGCCGCATCAGACCTGAATACTCAGCCAATTTACAATAAATGTTTTCGTTTAATCTATAAACAAATTTTATTATTTAATTTAAAATATTTAAAAGCAAATATAACATATTTTAAAGGATCATATTTATATACAGGTTATAAAATATACTTTATTTTTTTAATATTAATTAAATATAGTCATATATTTTAAAACCGTTATAAAATTGCATAACTAAAGCTGCCATATAAAATCACTTTACAAAATAAAAAAATGCACGTTACAAATGTGACAAGGACACTGGGCAGCTAATGAGCTGATTAAAAGACACCTCTTTGAAATTCTCTATATGAAACCCCGTATATCACTCTCCCTCCTATTATACATTACTTTGATACTTTGATACTTTATTTGAAACACCGACGCACTCTGTGGTGCGTATTTTAAGGTGAGTATGACTGAAGGGATGAGTGTGTTGATTGTGATGGATCAGATGAGGTGTAGCTTTGTTACTGACAAATATCAGCTGTTTTATTTGTCAGGATCATTAATTAATAGCCCAATGACCAAAGGCAGCTGGGTCCAGTATCAAACCATCAAAAAGCACTAACTTTTCTCAGGATCGAACAGGCTACCTTCAGATTCAAAGGCGAGCTCTTTAACCACTCAGCTACCCAGCTGTGGTTTAAATACATTTAAATAAATACATAGCATTAGAAATACATGGGGAAACCTACTTAGTATGTAGGTTTGCTGCCATTAGTTTGTAAGTGAAAATTAATTGCATTTAAAATAAAGCATGGGCATACTAAATTTTATCGAGATATGTCGACAAATAAACAAAATATTAGGCTTTCTTTTATTTCCAATAAGAATAACGTTTAAAACTTTATTTTCATTTTCCTTGTAAACAGTTAAGCAAAGTTGTTAATAATTCAAGATACTGAATGTTTGTTTTTAAAGTATTTTTCAATCCCGTTTTATAGCGAGTTCTTTATGAGAGGGTTCTTTCACAAGTTGCCGTGTTAATGGATACTTGCATATAGTACTGGTTCATTGATATAGGTGTGCCAGCTGTTTTACTTGAAACTCGTAAGTGAGATTGAAAAAGGTTAAATGTTTACCCCAGTATTATGTTTTGTTCTGCGTTTTATTTTTATCACAAAGTTCACCATTTTTCAAATATAGTGGCTAACTAAAATATTTTAAATACGAACCCCCAATTGTTATGTACACAATCATATTTGGATTGGACACGCAGTTTTAAAACTTTATTATTCCTTGAAATTTTAACTCTAAACAGTTAGGTACACAAGTGATAGAATTACAAGTCCCTTAGAATAACACTAGACTAACTTTATTTGCCTATCCCTTTGAAACTATTCTCTAGAATAAAAAATAAGAATACACCAGAATAAAATGTCTTAAAATAACGTCTTAAAAATTAAATTAAACGTGTCAAAATAACAATTTACATTCACGCATAAACTAATAACATAATAACACCAAATATTAGACAAAATTATTCACCCACCTGTTTTATATAGTTTCTTTGTGCGTAATTGTTATTTTATTTGTGAAATAAAACTTTATTAACGTCTTAAACGTTATTTGAAGACCTTTTTATTCTAGATGATTTCTTTACTTCCGGGAAAGTTTTTGGAAAGATAGGCAATTAAAAGTTTGCTTATTGTTATTATCAAAAATGAACGTCAATTGCTTTTAGCTCAATAACTAAGTTTATAGTAAAACGTCAAAGAATACAAAAGTCTAAAATTGTCATTTACAACCCAAATTCAACATAAAAATCAGTTCATAATAAATCATTTTGAGTTGAGTGCCATATTGGAACAACGGCTGACTATAGCGGCATAAAAAAGATTAAAATCATCATGAAATGCAAAACAAAAAGTCCACTGGGGTTAAAATTTAACTTTATTAATATCAGGGAAACTCACAAAAAACAACAATTTTCCTTTTTCCATTGGTACAAGAAAACGCTCTCACAATTGCGGATATTGTGGCTGAGTCAAATTAAATCCTCGTTCTACAAGTTCGGTCCCACCAATTCTCTCTAAAAAAGTGTATTTTGAAAATTTAAAATTTCTTTCACGAAAGTTGCATTATTTTTATTTATTTTATTTTATATTTAGTGCTTTTACGAAATTATTAAGGCTGCGGTCTACCCCTGGCGCGCACCCAAATACAAGGGTTTTTAGAATCGTGTTATCTTCTGCCAAATGAAGCCTAGAGCTATAAATAAGGTGTCATATTAAAGAAGAATAACGGTACTAGTTTTCGTCTGTTACAATTTTGTAATTAGTTCATTAAAACCAATAGAAAAATTCAGTTAAAAATCGAGAAAAACCGATGATTTTAGACCGGTATAGCTGAAATTAGAAATTTTATTTTAAAATTCTAAAAAGATAGCCGACTAGATCCTTTTTTCTACTTTTAGAAAAAGTTAAGAGCCAATTTCTATCTTAATTGGTTATTTTTAAAACACGATCCCCGTAAACCTCTGCATCTATAAAACTCAAAAACAGATAATTTTACACAATTATAAATGAAATTAGAAATTTTATTTGAAAATTCTAAAAAGATAGCCGACGAGATCCTTTTTTTGTACTTTTAGAAAAATTTAAGAGTAAATCTCTATCTTAATTGGTTAATTCTGAAATACGATCCCCGTAAACCTCTGCAGTCATCAAACTCGCCTAGCGCTACGGCCGCGAGGCCGGCATATTCGGCATTGTTGTTGTTTTTGTTTTGGTTGGGGTAGACCGCAGCCTTAAGACCCCTCTCTCGCACCAACGCAATGATTCATCTTGCGTATAGTAGGAATTTTTATCAAGGAGGAAGATCTGCCTCACTTTAAAGTTTATTTATTTCGTTTTTAATAATTTTTTTTTATTGCATTATTTTACAGAATTATTTTATTATTTATTATTACTGCTCTCCTACTATTAGCTTTAACTTTCAACAGGGTGGTAACATGGAAGACACCGTATATTTTAATAAACATTGTTTACAATTAAAAATAATTTTTAACATTTTACATTTTGGGGGATAAATAGCCGCTTAGCCATAAGATCAGTTTTGAGCTTTGAACTGTATTTGGTTTAATGCCTGAGACTTAAATGATTTCGGGCCAACCCCCAGGTGGGCTGAGGGACAGAGCTCCAGTATTTTAGGATTTTTAAGTCATTAACGATTTAGATGAAACCAACTGGGTGGCATGGGGGTTGAGCCCCATCGAGCCGTAGGCAAGTATTACTATACGTCTTAAAATTATTGTGTCCGTCGAGAAAAATTTGGAAATTGCGACCATTTTAAAACCAATATATACTATCGCAATACGTTGTGTAATATACTAATAAATACATTTTTATGATCACATTACGGTACACAATGTTGTAAGCATGGCGTAACGTGAAATGTAGTGCTGTGAATCAAATCAGTTAAGGTTTTCTGCCTTCATATCAGCCAACTTTTTGTCACAGTATTATAAATTGGAAATGATCATTTAATTTACACTATCCAATCACTGTGCATCACAGAATGGAAGTGTATCACAGTCAATTGTCCTCCATTTGTCTTGTGACATCTTCAATTGATAATGGCTTCTGATAACAGGCCAACAGGTGTTGTACTGTCAAGGGGGTAGAATTTAATCACTCTGCTTAGGCGCTGTCAATTCTATCAATGGCCAATCAGCACATTGAAATAAATTGTAGTACTATTAATTGTCATTTTCAGATTACATTTTATCCTAAAGTTCATTAGAATCTCTTTTTTACTGTAGAAAATATAAAAGAATAAATAAGGAAATAATCCATAGTAAACTTTCCACTCTTATAATTAATTATGTAAATTAATTAAAACACAAAAATCTGCAAATAAGTGTATGCACTCAATGAAATGCATATTTTTATTAAATGTCATTTTTAAAAGCCATTTTACACCTTGTAATTACTAAACAGATACCATTAAGAGTGGCGTTAAAATTGCTATTCCCCAATACTCTTCAACAAATAAATATTGTATACAATGGAATTACCCAACGTGTTGCAAACGGCAGTAACCGGAAGCCATCAATCTGGTGGTCGTGTTTCCGGTTATCCACGGGACAGAGTCAGTGTTCTCACACTCATAATTCTTTTATTGCTGACGCCATTGTTGTGGGATTTATTTGTTTCTTGATTTTCAACACTATAAAATTATAACAAACAGTCACAAAACCATAACATAAAATTTATTGCTAATTTCATCTTTCTTTGCATTAATTCCCAATTATTAGTAGTTTGTCTTTAGGCAAAAACCAACTATTACACTTACTTAAGTTTTAAATTAAGTACAAAACTTTAATTACTAGCCGGAATTTAATTCCACATGTAGGACTAAAATGTATCAGTATTATTTATTCGAATTTATAACCGATTTTTTACATCCAAATCAATTCGAATTTCGTGGAAAGTATTTTGACGAAAATCTAACCGATCATGCTTTATTACCTACTGAAATCTAGCTTGTGATTATTGAAAGTTAATTAACATATTTTTTTATGAAATAAATTTTAGGAAAAAATTACAAGGCACTAATAAATTATTTTAAAGTTATCCTGTACACATTATACATTAAAACTTCATTAATTGAATTTTCTCAACCAAACATAAACTAAAGTAACTTGCTATGCTTTGATACTATCAATAACTTAACTAATTTAAATCATAAAATTAATCTTGCAGCTATACACATATTTCATTTAAATTTTTTAATCGAATAACTCAATAATAATAGTTTATTATTTGATAGAATATTAAGTAAAATAATAATGTCTTCCATTAATAAAAATCTTCTTAAGTTATATTTATTTACTAGGATTTTATTATTAGCCCAAAAAATAAAAAAAATTATTTGAACTCTTGTCCTACAAAGGAAACTTCAAGTAGACTTCTTAAATCCCAAATTCAAACATTTACAATATACAAGATAAAAATATAGATTGGCGTTTTAAGTGAATTTGGATTTAAAAACTTTTATGCATTAAAACATTGTGCTTTTGATATTTATAGTTAAAATACGTATTAAATTTATCACATAGCCTACTTTCATAAATAATTTATTATATTTCAAAAAATCTAATTTTAATTGACTTAACTTAAAAGTACTCTCTCGTGCACGTGAGGTGTTTAATAAATCAATGTCTTGTTGAGCAGATCGCGTGGCCGCCCTTTGATTTACAGCGACAATGTTCTCTGCTGTAAAAGTAAAAGTGTAAGATTACCTTTCCACCAATAGAATACTGCAAAACATTTTGTTCTTATGTCCTATCACATGATATTTTCAAATATATAATGCACTTTTAAGAATACACAATATATGAAATAGTATATTTTGTCACTAGTCCGGAAAGTGGCCGTTAACGGTGCAAGACGGAGGTGCGAAGCGAACCTGAGTACATGAATTAGATCGGGCACCGGATACCACTTTTGAACGAGTTACGGACAGTACTTTTCGTCTTATCACCTATAATACATATAAAGTTTGGATAAAAAAATACAAAATTTTACCTATATATACCGCCTCTTATGTTATCATTGGTTTATCTTGTATTTGAACTGATTTCAGCTGTTTAGTATTACTAAAAATTGACGTCGAAAAATATTATTAGAGGTTTGTTATTGTTTCATTTCTTCAACAAACAAACCAGTGCAATGTTTTAAAACTGTACAATGAAATTAGCTAGGCCTACTTGAAGTAGAACAGCAGCGCTCGTGGTGTAAAATCTTTAGTTTTTTTCTGACCAGGTTCCCAAAACTATTTTCCGGCCTAGTAATGAAAACTATTGTTTACCAGACTGTTTATCCAGCCCATTTGGAATCGCCTAGTTAAGATCACACCTGACTGTTCCAAAAACAACGTTTATCGCAAGAGTATGATGAAGATGGAACATATATATATGTTCCAAAAGTTGCATTTAAAGCTTTATACAATTTCTCAAGAATGAATTATGAAAATTAGCGAGTTGACAGTTTACATATTTTTTTCTACAAACTGTATATTTATAATCGAAAATATTAAGAAAATTACCTGATTCTACATTTTTACATAACATTGTGGAAATGTACATTTGACTACATTTCCAAACAAAATTGTTTGTTACCCAGTGATGTTTGTTCACCTACTATGATAGCACAAGAAGCATGGGTACTTTGATTAACATTTTCATACTTTAGTAGAGTGGAAGTCTGGTTCAGGGCAAATGTCGTGGATTAAGCAAGCTGTGAATAAGTCAGCACCAATCAGTTTGAGGAGTCAGGCCCGCTTCCTACCATACATCATGCACAGGGATATCATGTTTTGTCAGATTACTTAGTGATGTGCCTTTATATTGAAGGAATGTGTTCAAGAGCCATAAGTTTATTTTACAGTTAATTACATATGATTGCAATTAAAAAATGTTTGGAACAAAAAATACACATTGGATCATACGTTATTATTTAAATAATGTAAAAAAACTAACAGTAATGATTTTAACTTGCCATCAACAAAATAATAACAAATTTTAATAACACAACTCGATTAAATCATTTGATAATTTTCAATTGACCAAGAATTAAAGTTGATAATATTAATGAATTAAGCTCCTTGGACGTATTTTATAATAAATTAATGAGTTTGTACCACAATTGAACCAAGAGATTTTTGTATAGAATATCATTAAATTTTTTTGTTCGTTAGGATACTTCATTAATATTTAAGGCTAATAATTTAAGGCTACGCAAGTCTTCTTATAGAATAAGCTCCATTGGAAAAAGGCATCACAAAAAATTTATAGCGTGTAAATTTAGCTATCCAATTAATAAAACAAATTTATTTTAATATTGTCCGGTTTAGTATTGTAGTAATCAAACATAATCATACGTTGTGTCGGTAATGTCACTTCGAAACACAACAGCAATGGCATCGCGAGGTCATAGCCTTGCACACGAGATATGACTGAACGTATTGTGATCTGGGAGTTTCAAGTCCATGTGTTGGGGGATAACCAGTGATTTGTTTGAACAATACCAACCCCCCCCCCCCCCCCCTTAATACTGAGTTTATGTCAAGTTTTTAAACCAATTTTCAAATTGAAATAAATACTAAATTGTTACTACTGTCAAAATAAATGACATCCTATATAATATATCGAATATAATAGCCTTTAATAAAATTTGAGGTAAAGCTGACCCTTTCAATTTTCATTTGGAATTAAATCCTCCAAATAAAATATACTAAATATCATCTTAAATGATTTTTATAACTTCATTTTCCTTAACCAAAATATTTGTTGTGAGTTTGAAGTTTAGTGTGTTTGGGTGAATTTGGTCATAAGTGAATAAAGTGAATTCACTACGTAGAGCATATTAAGACAACATCTCCTTTAGATTTTAATTACAGCGAATCCCCTCCAACTTAGAATAGTGAGAGTGTTCCCTTGTATTGCCAGACAAGTAGAATTGAAGCAAATTGGTGGCAGAATGTATGGAAACTTTAGGACTCTACGTACAGAGAGCTTGAATTAATTAATTTGGCATGTCTATGGTAAAAGTCACTAAACCTAATTTTTTACGTTTTGATTACTTAAACAAATCGTAATAATATAAAATTATTCTTTTTCTAAAATTTTTTAAATATATTATTTCCAAACAATTAATATAATTTAGAAATTTTTTAAATGCATTTTTCATTTTCTTTATTGTGATTTTGAGATTATCAATTTCAATAGTTGAATTCAGTTAATGTTGGTCTGTTACTAATTTGATAATAAATACATTAATTTAGCTTTTTTCAGGTGTATGCATTTTTAAATATGGTCTTGAAATATTTTCCTTCTTCATTATATAAATTAGAATTCAACAAATGGTATCTAAGTCGATGTTTGATGATATAAGATCATTCTACTGGTGTTTAAACAAATACTATGACATATTTGATTTACTTTTTTTATTGTCATTAACATGTTGATGACATCAAGGTATTCAGGTACTAGGGCAAATTGTTTAAAGTGTGTATCATGATGGTATTATAGGTATCGCTTCAATTTTTTCATTCATATACGTAAAATAAGAATATATTGTCTTATTAGCAAAAAAGTTTAATACAAAAACAAACGATGTTGTAAATATATAAATGCTGTAAAGGCTGTTACTAAATGTATTTTACAAATGAACTTTTCAAGTTTTTTTTATAAGAATAATTTGATTCATAGTTTAAGTATTTAATACCTATATAGTATTTTCACTAGGACGACGACGGGCTTTACATAGACCAAAACACGGTTCTCTCAAATCAGTATAAGTTGCATAGTTAGTAACGAAATGGTTTGTTTTAGTAAATTAATCATTACATACTTTATATTTTTATTTTTGTGCAGCATTAATAATATGATATGACTGAATTGATGTATATTTACATATGATCAAAGTATAAAATAGGATGCTCTACATGCGATGCTTCAATGGTGAAATTTACCCACAAATAAAAAAAGTCAAGTATTATATACTCTTCACCAAAAAATACAATGCCATTTAGAAATTTAATCTATTTGTTAGAAAGTTTCATAAAATATTACAATGTGTTTAGAGACCTAACTTCCAGTGTCGTCTCATGTTAAACCAAGTAATTTTGAAAGGATGAATCTGTTTATCATCTTCCTAACAAGTAATTTGATGAATTTTCGGAAAAATCTTTGCAGGAATTAGAAGACTTAACAAACACAATATATTTCGTAGCAGTTAAATAATGATAAGTTTTATGTTATGTGATAAGTTTTAAATTCACCCTATATTATTCAAAAATAATTAATTTAATTTTATATTTATTAGATTATATACATTATTCTTGGTAAATAACTTGTTTTTTCAACCTTCAACACAATCAGGTACCTTGATTTGTAAACAAACATTTATGATTTTAAAAACACTAACACCCTTAGATTCCATATAATAACATTTTCAGATTCTTGAATGACATTGCGCCTGTTTTTAATAATTATTTGACTTTTACTATGCATTAAATTGTTTTATTTTCATTTATTTACCATTATACGAGAATTGTAAAATTAAAGGACATCAAGAAGTGACTACTCTTCGCAAGGACTGAGAGCTGGAGATCGGTGATATAGAGCTCACCAATATCAGTCAATTACCGACAAGTGGCTTCATCAATATACTTCAAAGCTGATATCTTATACTAAAAAAATCAAATCCTCTCTAATTTTTTTAATAATTAGCTTAAAACTATAAGAATTAACATGACGAACTTTATTAGCGTATTCAAAATAGTTATACATAATAAGAAATAACAATTTATTTCGATTCACAAACATAAACAAATAATAGTTGGTGATAAATAGTAATTTGTATATCACCTACACAGGCTGCAGTGAAGATACCGGATTTTATCGAGAACACAGTTTATTATTAAATTTATCATCTATGACACCTGCCATAAGTATGTATAATGTATTATTATTTCTTTCATAATCAATGTCTGCCAATAAGGGCTCTCTTTTATTTCACAATCTCAGAAAGGTTTTGAAATTATATCGATGGTTGTGAAAGTTTCAGTAATGCCACTTTCACAGCCATATTATATAGTGTAAAAATATATTTAAAATAATCAGTTTGAATGCACTACATAACATACTTAATCATCCTTAAACCAAAAACTGTTTTTTGTAAATTTGGAGAATTCACCAAGAGAATATGATGAATAAGAACTCACTAATAGTTTTGATGAAACATAGGTAAATTATTTATAAGTATTTATTTATTAAAAACTAAAGTTTCTTTGTTATTTTTCACTCAGAAAGGGACGGTCAACGATCGACGCTGTCACCGAAGTTCAGAGAGCTGTGGAGAGAGCCGAGAGCCACAACCATTTCTCCCGCCGAGTAGTGCTTCTTGTTACGCTTGATGTCAAGAATGCCTTCAACTCGGCGAGGTGGGTCGATATGCTGGATGCGCTTCGCAACACCTTTCGTATTCCTGCATATCTGTTGCGGCTCATCGAGGATTATCTACGCTCTCGAAGCCTGATTTATGACACGAGGGACGGAACGCGGACGATGGAAGTCACTTCTGGTGCCGCACAAGGTTCAATACTCGGCCCGGATCTCTGGAACGTTGCCTATGACAGCCTCCTGAGGTCCGAGATGCCTGAGGAAACCACTTTGGTTGGGTACGCCGATGACGTCGCAGCTCTCATTGCTGCACGCAACGTTGAGCTGGCTCAACTGAAGTTGAACCGAGTTATGCGGGTGGTCAACAACTGGATGTCCGATCACGGTCTCTCACTTGCTCTCAGTAAGACGGAGATCGTGATTCTCACGAAGAAGAGGATCGACACCGTCGTCCCGTTTCGAGTGGGAAGGGAGGTGGTCACATCAACTCGTGCCGCCAAATACCTCGGGGTTATGGTGGACACCAAGTTAAGCTGGAGGGATCAGATCTTCCGTACGGCGGACAAGGCCGCTAAGGTAGTGACTTACCTTAGTAGGCTGATGGCCAATGTCGGGGGTCCCCGATCCAGCAGAAGACGTCTGTTGATGTCCGCGGTCCAGTCTGTGCTTCTTTACGGGGCAGAGGTGTGGGCAGGCGCTCTAGATAAGGAGTGCTACAGGTTGCGACTCGCCCGGGTTCAGCGTCAAGCTGCACTCCGGGTGTGTTCCGCCTACCGGACAGTGTCCGAGCCTGCCGTCCTGGTGGTCGCCGGAGTCATCCCTGTCAAGCTCTTGGCAGGGGAGAGGAAAGCGATTTATCAGAGACAAGGCGAGATCGGCAAGGACACGGCAAGAACAGAAGAGCGCTCCCGAACCTTCCAGCAGTGGCAACACAGCTGGGAGCACGACACCCGAGGACGATGGACTGCGCGACTTATCAAGCAGGTCCAACCATGGGTGGAACGGCGGCATGGGGAGGTGGACTACTACCTGACCCAATTTTTGACAGGTCACGGCTATTTTCGGTCGTACCTGAACCGGATGGGAAAGACCGGTTCACCGGACTGCATTTATTGCCCGGGTGTTCCCGACGATGCGGAACACACATTCTTCCGCTGTCCCCGTTGGGAAGGGCCCCGCCTGGAGGCCACACAAATCTTTGGTGTATTTTCGGTGGACTCGGTCTGCCAAAAGATTTTGGAGGATGAGGGCAACTGGGATTGTTTGTCACAGTTCGTCCGGGGCATCCTCCTGGAAAAGAAAACCGATCTGGACCGCGAAGTGGCCCAGATCCCTTGATCGAGTGGCTGGATAAGGAGCGAGCCCCACGGGCGTAAGCCAAATTTAGGCCTAGCCTGACGTAATGTGACAAACAATTCCAGGTTAGATTCCTAAAGAGTAGAGGAGGTTTTTTAGTGGGTAAACCCGTTTTTAGGGGAGCCCCACACTACAGGCTGGCCACCTGTGTGCGTAATGCATTTTTCCGCCTCTCCCTCAAAAAAAAAAAAAAAAAGGGGCCGTCCATAAATTACGTCATCGCTTTTTGGCCATTTTTAGACGCCCCTCCCTAAAATCATCCTACCATCGGTCTGACCCTCCCTCCTCTTGGAAAAATGACGTCATTTTTAACAAACCTCCGTTTTAATTAAAAAATAATGCTTTTTAAACACTACATGATAATAAAATCCAATAAAATGACCAATAAAATCTGAATTTAGCTTTAGAAATAAAGGCAAAATGACTTTCTTAATGGAAAAATAATCTATAAAACACCGCCTTAAAATAGTCTAATGAATTTTATAGGTAATTATTTTATAATAGTTGAGTTGTGTTCGAATTTATCATTGTTTTACTGTTAAAATTTGATATAAAACATCATATTTAAAATGACATCATATCAAAGCCGACCCCCTCCCTTGCACATCACCTTACCGTCATTTTCAATCTGGACCCTTCCCCCCCTATTTTCAGATGCCGTAATTTATGGACGACCCCCAATTGTATTATGCGTTACTTTTTAATTGCAAACCAAAATATTTGTATATTTTATTATAAACTACATTATAACAATAATGCAAAACATAGCGAAGTGTATGATTAATAAGACTTGTATTATATCTATAGTAACATGAAGAACACACATAGTTTAATAATAAAGCATGTTGATTGATTACTGTACTCTCTTGTTAAATCATTCGAGTTTAGAGGGTAAATTATTTTCAGTTTATGAAAAGTAAGGATTAAAACCTATTTTCGCAACCACTTCCGTGATGTTAGAATAAAAATATTCATAGAATATTTTATGTTAAGTAATTGTTAATTTTTAGTTTAATGTTTATGTTAATGTTAATGCTTATGTTAATGTTTATGTTATTAGTTTAATTTTTATTTTATGTTAAGTATTTAACAATTATAAAGTAGGACAAAATCATTACAATTCAAATTCAAACCACAGCCGCCTTGATCCAGCTGACAGGCATGACGCTCTTCCCTATTGGTGGGTTTTCGCCAAATATAGTTATCCCTCTCCTCACGGAAAAACGTTACTGTTTGAGGAGTCCTTCTCCGGCGTCTCTCTCTCACGGTTGACTCTGTGCCGTTGTCGGTGTATTTCCGATTTTATTCTCTTATACCCTTATTTGGGTTCTAATAATTATAAATCTCTCTCTCTCTCGAACTCTTTAGTGAGCATTTTATTCTCTAAAATTATTGTATCGCTAAATATCTCTCTATTTGAACAGTAAAATAATTCCCTTTGTAAAGTGTTTTGCAGCAGTGTCAAGTGCAATTTTGGATCGGGCTTCCGCGATCGCGTACTTCAAGATTAGGCCTATTATGAACTTTGCTTCACGTTCGATCTTAGCAAGATTTCCGTGTGCGTGAACGTGAGTGAGGACATACTTCGACCAGAGAGACAATCACCACTGTGGTCCCTTGTGGCGGCGGTTCCTTGGCGTCCATCAATCCAGGGCATGATGGCGTCACCGGCAGTGTCTTCTCCAAGCACTGAAAATATGGACCTCGGGGTGAGTTTCCCCCTCTTTTTATTTTAGTGTGCCAAAAATGAGCTTATTTATGTTAAACTAATTATTTCATGAACCCTACAAACGAGATAACCAAATTGTGTCTCCAAAAGTATCATTTTTACTCGAGAAATTAATCCAGGGTAATTTTTCCAACAAACCCCAAAATTCAATTAATCCAATTTACACCTCATTAATTAACATTTGGTCCTTCGAGCCGGATTTAATTGAATTCCAGTCCTTAAAACAAGCAGTTCAAACACCCTGGATATTCCCATGTGCAATATTGGCGGTAAAAGTTAGCGTCACTATCCGCCATTTTTGTAAGGTGTTCAATCGTTACAGAGCATAGGTCACCCCTCACAGATAGGTCAAAAAAGACTCGTCCACTTCCCGAAGACGCTCGCTGTATACGAGCGCTGTCTCTCTCTAACATTGTTGTATGCCCTCGCTCTAACATTTTTTTTCCATTATTGTCGCAAAACGGCACTCTGCGTATATCCTGTCAGCTGTGATCCCCAAAATAACACGGCCCAGCTGATAGTTTGTTTACATCTCATTCTCTGGTCAATGTCACACTCTTGTTTATAGTTGCAATGTTAGCCTATTTTACTTTTAAAACATTTTGAAGTTGATATTTAGTCTTGACACTATTCTCACGACTCATTGTACTTGCAATTAAAATAATTATGTAATATTACATGTGAATATTTTTAATAAACTGTTGTGAATATTTTCCTTAAACAATATTTGAGTTATAATAATTAGATATTTTCAATGTCTCTCTGTTAGTTGCCAATCGTATTTATGTGACAATTTTTTCATTGAAAATAATTACACAGCTAGTTTTAGCTAATTAATTAGCTCATTGTATCCAACAATTATTTATAATTAAGGGGTTTTATTGATTATATTTTATCCTAATTAGCTAGTTCACAGTTTTAAATTCTCTTTTATTCAATATAATCAATATCTGGTATTTATAAAAGATTGTTTACTACTCATTTTTACAGTTACAATTCCTTTTTTTGACACTTTATGTTACATTTTCTCTTTGATTTTCCATTTGTATTTTTATATGAAGATAAGATGTATTGATACTCATTTTCAGTAAATTTGTAGGCTAATTAAGCACTTCAGCTCTGTTGTTACTCAATTTTTAATGGTAATTAAGGTGTTATTATTCGTATAGCTGCGTCATTTGTATTGTTCTGGACTATTTTATTTTGTAATCATGGCTAAGGTTTTAAAGTGGACTACCTACATTCGTTGTACTGAGTTAACGAAGAATCGTTTCAAGAAAATTAATGAAACGGTTGATGAAATCACCGCAAAAGGCGAACCGCCAACAATGGCTCAGCTACGTAATTTATCCGCTTTTGGTAAGGAACTTAGTCAAAAACGGGCTGATTATGACGGCAATGTGCATCGTGTTTTAGAAAATGAGGATGCAGATATGGATGTTCTCTCGAATGATCAGGATACAATTAATGACCTTTACGCCACTATTATGAGCAAGATCGAAGCTCTATCTCCAGTGGCCGAGCCTCAAACATCCTCATCAATACATTCTTTAGAACCTCATGCCACTCAACCTCTCATGAGTGTAAGGCTACCCAAGCTTGAATTGAAACACTTCTCAGGGGATCCATTGTCTTGGATTTCATTTATAAATCTTTTTGACTCGACTATACATAGCAACCCTACTCTCAGCAATGTTGCTAAATTTCAATACTTATTGAGTGTACTCTCAGGCGAGCCTTTAAATTTAATAAGGTCACTCACACTCTCAGCAGCTAATTATTTTGTTGCCTATAAGCTGCTTCAAGATAGGTACCATTCACCTAGGAGACTAATCACATTGCATCTCAACCAGGTATTGGACCTACCGAATATCTCCGCCTCGTCACCCAAAAGTATGAGGACTTTCGTGAACCTCTATCACGAAAATACTCAGGCGTTGAAGGCTCTTAATAGTGAGATAACTACTCAAAACCCTCTCCTCTCGGCTCTGATACTCCGAAAAATGGATAATGCATTGAGGCAACGCTTAGAAGTTTACCGATCTACTCGTGAAGAAGGCGAAACTCCTCACACTCCCCCGGAAGTAGCCGACATTATTAAATTTCTCAGTGAAGAATGCAACCATGTGGAGGATGCTAGTCTTCACAATCTCTCGGTTTCCACTAATAAACCACACTCAGGATCTACCTCGGCTCAACAAAAGTCAAATCAGGGCAAGCGAGTACATTTCCCCTCTCATCCCGTCTCTATGGTGGCCACATCCACCCCCCGCTCTCATTCGCCATCTATGGCATACTCTTGTTTTGTGTGCAAACAGGGGACCCATAAAGTATATGGTTGTCCAAAGTACTCTACTTTGACTCCTAACCAACGCTATAAACTGGTTAAAGAAGCCAAGCGATGCACTTCCTGTTTAGGAAATCATTCATTGCAGGAGTGCAAATCTCAGGCAACATGCCAAACATGTCGTGGGCGACATCACTCCTCTCTCCACTTCGAGAAATCAAAAAATAAATCTCAAAGTCCGAAAGCTTCTCGTCAAAATGAAGCCCCTCTCTCTCTTAAAACAGACGATTCCGCACAACATGAGGAAACCATCTCTGTTTCATCTGCTCAAACTCTTCCTCCCTCTCATTGCGGTAGAACAACCGTACTTCTTGGCACTACATTAGTAAAGTTGACAGTCCAGAATGGTGTCACGCACGTGTTCCGAGCACTGCTAGATAGCGGCAGCATGTGCGAGTTCATATCAGAAAAGGCAGCACAACTCTTGCTTGCCCCTCGCATTCATTCGAATCTCCAAGTAGTGGGACTCTCCCAGATGGCAGCCCACACTAAAGGATCTGTCATACTCAATATAGGAACTCTCTCAGGCAAGGAAATTGCCTCCCAGCATCAGGTCCATGTATTGGAAAAAATATCTGTAGACCTACCTAGGACTTCTATATCTGCAGATGTGTTAAAGCGTGTTAAGCCGTACACCCTTGCAGACCCCACATTCCATCTTCCGGGGCCTATAGACTTATTGATTGGTGGTTCTCTCTTGCCACGGATCTTGACAAATCAGTCACAATCATTGGGCCCCAATATGCCTCATGTGATGGGGACCCACTTCGGCTTTGTTATTATCGGTTCGGCGCCTTCCGCCCATCATAACCAACCTGCAAGTAACTTCTCAGTTTCTCTACTTGCTACCTCAGATGAACTCCATGCCTCACTCCAGAGATTTTGGCAATTGGAAGAACCTCCATTAGCCAATAAAAAGTCCACCGAAGAACAACAGTGTGACATGCACTTTGACTCCACTCATTCCCGACGTAATGACGGACGGTACGTTGTACAGCTTCCTTTTAAGGAAGGTCAACCTGAGCTTGGTAACTCACTCGTTGCTGCTGAACGCCGGTTCAATTCTCTTGAAAATAAATTCACTCGAAACCCTGAGTTCAAGTTGATGTACTCGAAAGCGATGAGAGAGCACATAGACCAGGGTCACATGGTCAAAGTGACCGATTCGAATCTCCCCTCGCCACACTACTTTCTTCCTCACCATGGGGTACTCAAAGAAAACAGCAACTCTACCAAGTTAAGAATAGTCTATGATGCAAGCTGTAAAACTAGTTCTGGTAACTCGCTCAATGACACTCTCATGACCGGTCGTAAATTACAAACAGACATTTGTGATATCCTCATGCACTTTCGATCACATCGTTTTGTTTTTACATGTGATATACGACAAATGTATTTGCAAATTTTCGTAGAAGACGAACATCAGAATTTTCAGCTCGTCCTATGGCGGGAAAACCCTGCTGAACCAATGTCAGTTTACAAACTAACTCGAGTCACGTTTGGAATAAACAGTTCGCCATATTTGGCCATACGCACTCTCCATCAGCTGGCTAATGACGAGGGAAGTCCGTATCCGGAGGCTGCTGGTGTTGTACGATCACAAACTTATGTCGATGATGTAATTTCCGGTGCAGACACCATAGAAGAAGCCCTTAAACTCCAGGAACAGTTGAAATTGCTCCTAGGAAAAGGTGGATTCGAATTGCGGAAGTGGGCCTCAAATTCTCAAGCACTTCTTCAAACATTACCTCAAGACCATCTGGAGACCCCGGTGTTCTTACAAGAGGATCAAATGCCTCATTTTGCTGTCCTGGGCCTTCATTGGTCCCCGGAAAATGACTACTTTACATACTCTGTAAATATTCCTCATGGTACCCTCACTAAGCGTAATGTGCTGAGTTCCATTGCCAAGATATATGACCCCTGCGGGTTTCTCGCCCCATGTATCATGATTGCAAAATGCTTTATGCAGCTTTTATGGACCACTGGTCTAAAATGGGATGAGCCTCTTCCCGCCGACTTAGCTGATAAGTGGAATACCTTTACATCTAGTGTGAGTCATATCTCTAAAATTAAGATTCCTCGAGCTTTTATGCTCAGCTCCTCGAAGAACATTGAAGTTCACGGCTTTTCCGATGCCTCAGAGAGCGGATACGCAGCAGTGGTGTATTTCCGCAACCATCTTTCAAATGGCGAGGTGATAGTCCGCCAAGTGATTTCGAAAACTAGAGTTGCCCCCCTGAAAAGAGTGACTTTGCCCCGCCTAGAACTATGTGGAGCTCATCTATTAGCCCAATTGGTAGCACACGTTTTCGAAGTTTTTAAAGATCGTACAACCTTCTCAGCCACTCATCTCTGGTGTGACTCCTCTGTAGTCCTAACATGGCTGCAAACTCCCCCATACCGGCTAAAAACGTTTGTGGCTAACCGAGTCTCACAAACTCAGGAACTCATTCCAATGCACTGTTGGAGACATGTACAAAGTGCTCATAACCCGGCTGATTGTGCCTCTCGGGGAATTCTGGCCTCTGATCTTGTCGACCACCCACTCTGGTGGAATGGCCCCTCTTGGCTTCATCTAAATAAAATTGACTGGCCAACTCCGAAATTTTCGCCGGTAGATTTAAATAATACCGAAGAAATCAAACAAACCCCTTTAACCGTACTGACTGCAGTACAGCATCAAGAATGGGACCTACTCACCAAGTTTTCCTCGTGGACACGTCTACAAGCAGTTACTGCCTATGTTCAGCGTTTCATCCACAACTGTTGTAATTCATCCGAACCCTTCAAAGGACCACTAACTACCTCCGAGATCGCCCGAGCTCGCCTCAAGATCTTCAGTCTAGTACAACGCTCTGTGTTTGTTGAAGAAATCGAAGCTCTTCGTAAGCAACGGGACTGTTCAATAAAACTCCAGCGATTAAAGCCATTCCTCGACTCTGACGGTCTTCTGCGCGTCGGTGGTCGCCTCGACCGCACCTCACTATCTCACGACATCCGCCATCCAGTGCTCCTGCCTAAAAAGCACCATGTAGTGGACCTTCTAGTGGATCACACCCACATCACTCATCTCCACGCCGGACCTCAACTGACTCAATCACTCTTGGCTCAATCAGTGTGGATCATCTGTGCGCGTAGCGTCATACGCTCACGCATTTTCAAATGTGTGACTTGTTTTAAGAACAAACCTCATAATAAGACCCCCTTAATGGGAGATCTTCCGCCTTCAAGGGTAACTCCTGCACGGCCTTTCTTCTCCACAGGAGTTGACTACTGTGGCCCTTTCACTATTAAGAATTTGAACCTCCGTTCGGTGAAGCACGTGAAAGTATATTTGTGTGTGTTCATATGCATGGTGACAAAAGCGGTGCACCTCGAAGTGGTAACAGACCTCACCACAGACGGTTTCATCGCCGCCCTAACTCGATTTGTGTCGCGTCGTGGTCTTTGTACAGATATTTTCTGTGACTGCGGGACAAACTTTGTAGGCGCCAACACTGTCTTACGCAGCCTCGTAGAGTCACACATCAAGTCTCCAGTTGCGAAAAACGCAATCCACAGATTTTCTCAGGAGCGTGGAATTAACTTTCATTTCAATCCTCCTGCTTCTCCTCACCAAGGAGGACTATGGGAAGGTGCTGTGAAAAGTGCCAAATATCATTTCAAACATGTGATGGGTGATACAATTTTAACCCTATCAGAGTTTATGACTCTGTCCGCTCAAGTGGAGGCCATGTTAAATTCGAGGCCTCTTACCCCTCTTTCCAGCGATCCTGCTGATTTATGCGCATTAACCCCCGGACATTTCCTAATAGGAGCCCCCCTGGCAGCAGTCCCTGAGGCCGACCTTAACAACATTCCGGATAACAGACTGAAACACTGGCACCTTGTCCAGTCTTTAAACCAGCGTATTTGGAGGCGTTGGCATCTCGAATACCTCCACACTCTACAACAGAGGATCAAGTGGAGCTCTACTTCTGAAAATTTAAAGGTTGGGGATCTAGTCCCCGTACACCAGCCAACACCTCCCCTCACCTGGCCACTAGCCCGTATCGTGGGTGTATCTCCCGGAAAAGACAATATTGTGCGTGTGGTGCAACTAAAGACCGCTCAAGGCTCACTCACTCGGCCCGCGCACAAAGTGTTCCCATTGCCGTGTGATTTATTAACAGTTAAACACTGCAATCTCTTGTATATAGGCTAGTAGTTGTAAGTTAGCTTTAAGCAATTCACATCTCTTTGTATTCACTCTTGTTGAATCCCATAAGGATTCAAGGTCCCCGGTATGTTAAGTATTTAACAATTATAAAGTAGGACAAAATCATTACAATTCAAATTCAAACCACTGCCGCCTTGATCCAGCTGACAGGCATGACGCTCTTCCCTATTGGTGGGTTTTCGCCAAATATAGTTTTCCCTCTCCTCACGAAAAACGTTACTGTTTGAGGAGTCCTTCTCCGGCGTCTCTCTCTCACGGTTGACTCTGTGCCGTTGTCGGTGTATTTCCGATTTTATTCTCTTATACCCTTATTTGGCATGATGGCGTCACCGGCAGTGTCTTCTCCAAGCACTGAAAATATGGACCTCGGGGTGAGTTTCCCCCTCTTTTTATTTTAGTGTGCCAAAAATGAGCTTATTTATGTTAAACTAATTATTTCATGAACCCTACAAACGAGATAACCAAATTGTGTCTCCAAAAGTATCATTTTTACTCGAGAAATTAATCCAGGGTAATTTTTCCAACAAACCCCAAAATTCAATTAATCAAATTTACACCTCATTAATTAACAATGAGACAAACATGTTTTAAAGTAAATGTTACTTAAAATATTTTTAACCTAAGCAGAAACCTATAATAATACTATTTTTATTTCCATTGTACCTGGTTCGCGTTCTAGGAAAACGAATGTCTCAATTACTAATTTCTTAGAAACGATATATATTTCAAATCAAATATCTTGTATCAAGAAACCTGAGAATAACTCAAGACCAATCAGATAATCAGCATTATGAAAGTTCTTAACTACGTAATCATGTATAGGCAAGCTGGTCTTGTTAAATAGTAACATAACTGTATGGAAAATTATTATATTTAGAATTTCGTCTACAAATAATAAGCTTATTAAATGAATTATTTTTGTTAAATTAATTTAATTTGGTTTTTATTCAGTTATGTAGATTTAAAATCAACATCGATGCAGAAGATATTTTTGACTATTCTTTGTTTAACATGTGTGAAAAATAAATATTCTAATACACAATGAAGAATGTGATGCAATGACTAAAATTTTATTCACACAATAATGGCATTTCTATTTATACATTAAAATGAGATATACCGGGTGTCTACAAAAGAAGTAAACAACTTTGTTTAAAACATACAGTGAAGTTTTAATAATTTATAAACATTAACATAGACCATTATAAAGATAAAAGCCTCAATTTTTTATTGTATATTACAAGTCCTCAAAATGTGAGCCACGGCTTGCCCTGCAACATCAATTATAAAGTATAATTCTAACCAAACCTGAGGATAAGACACCGCTGGTCTTCCGGAGCTCTTCCCTTTTCTCAAGCAACCACTCGTTTTGAATTTGCGATACTAATCGTACATTGATTTTCTATTTGGAAGGGTTTTACGATATTTTGTTGGAAAACGACATTGAACATAGTTGTAGCAGATAAAGCTCTTTCAAATTCCAACACACAGAAAGGCTTTTCAGTAAGCGTATTATCCATTTCTATCCAAAACTCTAAACAGCGGCTTTTGCCACATTTTTGGCATTGGTGACAACAGTCAGTTGTGTGGAAAAAAACTTTAAGTGTTTTCCAAAACATTGATACCAACCGCAGCGATGTCAGACACGCAGTTTTTGTCAAATTTACTTACAAAGTTGTTTACTTCTTTTATGGACATATCCGGTATATTACATTGATTTATTTAGGTGCACCAATTTACAAATAAAATATAATAAGTGCGAAGAACTCACCCAAGACAGTTGTAGACACTGAATATACCACACACCCATAAACAGCTTTTTGTAATGAACACATTTTGAAGGCCATACTGCATAGGGGAGAGTAGGGTAATCGTGCGTGGCGGGTAATGGTGCACATGGTAGTTTTTAAGGAATGGAATAAGTTAAACAAAGCTCCAGTATGTGCTGGAGCCATCGGAGGACTCAACAACTAATACGCGACCTCGTGGTTTCCTCTACTGTAACTTTTGAGGGTATGAGAGACCAAAAGTAAAAAAATCGTATGTGTCATGTTATTTTCACTCCTAAGGAAATAATTGGTTATTGCAGATCTTTAGATAAGTGAGAAAATAAAATACTTTCGAATGCAACATCGGGTGATTGTGCGCGGCGGTTCGCACTATTCCCTTCCAAGTAGTAATAGGTAAGAAAAAAATGACTTCCTCTTTTTACATTCTTGTTTTCAGATGCTCATAAACTTTTCGTCCTGCAGTTATGCAGACAGCTCAGGTGCAGACACAGCAGCAGACAATTAGCCTACGTGTCCTAGTTTTGCATTAACCCTTGAACAAATTTGTAATTTTTAATCAAAGACTTTTGTTAAGTGTATCGTAAAGCTAAAGAAAGTATTGTGTGGCTTTAAGACATTCCATATATTAAATTAATATTTATTTTTATTAAATAAACACTTTTATTCTAACTATTTCAACCCTAACGTCCCTGCCCACCATTACCCAGCCACATTCGCACAATTACCCTATGGGTAGAGAAATCGTGCGCAAATGCATATTGTTATACAATGTTTTATATTTTGTTTATGTCAATATTTATGATAATCATCACCATTAATTACCAAAGAGTCTGACACGTATATTGGTAATTTTCTCCCAAGGAATTTTCGGGGAACATTTTAGCGACTTTCCCTATAGGGAATACGCTATTACGGTAGTAGTACGGTAATTTTGAGGTCCCCAGAAGCCAAACACACAATTCGTTCATTTTCATATGTATAATATATGTGTATATGTGTGTGTGTGTCCATGGTACTGATAACTTTTGAAGGGAATCTCCGATTTTGATGAAATTTGGCATGAAGTTGTAAGACCAGATCTATTTTCATGAGTTCGCGAACCAGCTTTGTCGGGTTATGGGAATGGGGTTTATGGGGTTTCAAAGGGGTCGAAAATGGGTTTTTAGCATACAGTTTTGTACCTTAATTTTCAAAATTCGTCAATTTTAACTAAAACCAGTTAAAAGAGCTCGAAAAAACAAACAATTTCGTATTTCAAATCTTTAAAATAGCTTAACTGGTTATAGAGAAAATTCAAATCAAGTTTCCCATGTTATTCTTATGGGCAAATCTTAAAAAAGTTATATGTCGATTATTTATCAACATATCTTGATAAAAATTTTCATAAACCTTCACTAGAAGGTGAGTAATTAAGATTTGATCAAAAACCCACATGACAGCAAACCTACATTATAAATCCTATGGTATTCTCATGGAAAATAAGTTTATAATGGGAGCAAGAGAGATGAAGATAATAAGGTATCTGTTCCTAATCAGCTATTAGCTGTCTTTTGTATATTTGTTAATTTTGAAATGTTCACGTTTCGTTATTTGTAAACAAATCATTCCTTTTGCATGAAAGCTTTGGATATGCACTTTTATTACTGTCTAAAAAGTCATTTATAGCAATATGAATATTAATATATAAATTATTAAATAAACATAATTTGCCCAGAAATATAATGCCATTTAAATATATTATATTTCTTTGTAAAGATTATTAATTATATAAGGTAGCCACAAAGTTCTTTGATGCTGAAACAATAATTCTTTGGAAATTCGCTGAGTTCGCAGGTCTGATGCGACGTGGGTATTTTTTCTTACGTGGGCACCATTACTCTTCTTTCCCCTACGTTTAAATTCTACCGAAAAAACTTCTAGAAATATAATAAGATTGTTGAACTCTACCGAATAAAAAACCATTATTATTATTTAATAATAAAAAATAATAAGTCTTCTTTTTATAATATAAAAAATCTGATGATTTGGTGAACAATCCATAAATTATGTTCACACGATAAATTGAAATATCGTATCACTATTGTAAACCAAACACATCGGAAGCAACAACAACAATGGTATCACAAGGCTGGCCTTGACACAACCATCAACACGAGATATGACTGTGAGCGTATTGTGAACGGTGAGTTTCCAGTCCATGTGTTAGGGGATAACCAGTGATTTGTTTGAATAATGGCCCTATCGAAATATTTATTTTGCGGCCTCTTTTGAAACAAACATGGTTGAGGCAACCAAACACTTTGTTTTTAAATCAGCAAATACTAATTTTGAAGACAAATTTGCCACTTTTATTGTTTAAAAATATATTTCGTACAGTGACATATTATGAAATAAAAATATATTGTTATGTTCAATTTTTGAACTTTAAATCTAAATATTTATTTGGTAATTTATGTAAACGGTGGTACAGAAAAAAGATTATTTGATTAAAACCAACCTTTGTCGGGAATTAAGGTTTAAGTAAGATACCCCTTGTACTTTAATTTATATAAATTTAGCTTGTGTGGCTATACGAGGAAACATTTTTACATATGGTACTACTAAAATCTGTAAGATCTTATGGATTTTACTGATATTACAATTTTAATTATATAAATAAAACATAATTGGCTGGATAGCTGAGTGGTTATAGTGCTCACCGTTGATTCGAAAGATTGCTGGTTTGATTCTGATAAAAGTTAGGATCTTTTGAAAGGTTTGATACCGGACCCGGTTGGCATTTTTCATTTGCCTTTTAATTAATGATGCTATCTAACAACAGGTATAAGTTAGATATTAACAAGACTAGGGTTTTTCCTTTAAAACTTAATAAAATGACTTAGGCGTAAATATACCCTAAATTAAAATAGAATATTAAATATTAAAGATGTAAAAGTTATAGTGTCTGTACTTTCAATTGGACCATCATAAATGTGTACAATTACAGCTACTTTTAAAAAGGACTAAGGCTACATTTTTCTTTTTAATATATATTAGAGAGTTACTCTAGTTCTTCATCCACAATTAAAATAACACATCGATCAATGGAATATTCTTAAAATTAGCTGTGTAACCAATCGTTATAGAAAAAATTATTGATTTAAAAAAGTTAGGAACAGTTACTTTGATAATTTTCGACTTACCTTCAAAATAATTTTAATTATACTTATGATTTTAACTATAAAGATGTCAACATTCATCTAGATTAACATTGAAAGAAGCAGAGAGTAAAATACAATTTAAAGTCCAAAAACTAAGCCACTCTGTATGACATTACATAACTATAACCGCCCTCCGTTAGCAGTGGCCGTTATCGGGTGCAGGTGTCCCATGTCACGTGACAGATGACAAATGACGGGCAACTGACTGTAATGTGCAGTACACTGATGTGGGGTGCACGTTGATTAACTCTTGATATCCCACTTGCAAAACACCTAATTTGATTCTATTCATGTGTGGTTGAAATATAATAGCTTGATATCACATTGTCACATGAACACAAACCATTCAAGATTTTACTAGGGTATTGATAGTTGTTTGTTTGATATATGTGTCTTTAAAGTCCGCCACCAACTTCATAATATGGCCAATTGGGTCAAAATCAGCATAAAAGTTCATGTTGAGGAATGTTCTACTATGCATATTTACCCGGATATCGTGGGTAAATAACCTTTTCTTAAATTTTTAATTTTTATTTCGGCTGCGCACTGTTGTGGGGACTTTAAATTTTTCTATACACTTTTATAATACCAATGTCTATCTTCAAAATAAAAATGGTTTTTTTCCCGACGTGCATTTTTAATGTGGCGGCCAATCAAGAATCAATTGGTATCAGTATGAAATGGCAGCTTTCAGGTCAATGGAATTGATTAGAATCAATTGGTATCAGTGTAAAATGTTAGCTTTCCGATCAAAGGTCAACCGTTTGCTTACATTCCAACTCAGTAAAAATGAATACGAAAAAGAATGAAATGTCAAAAAGCAGGTCGCATGGAATAATGGATCCAATCCCAGCATAATTGATTCTTTAATTAGAGAAACCATAGAGCAAAGGCTGATGTGAACATATGCTCCCCCCCCCCCCCCGTGGGAATTTTCGAGATATACATTTTTGTGTTTGTATTGACATGTACTTTATGGTTTTAGGTGTGTGCCACTTAAAAATTACAGCATATCCCGAAAAATACGAAAAAACCATGAAAAATATAAAATCTACTATCATCATTAAAATGATTCAGTTTCAAAAATCTTTTGACCGAAAATACTAACAGTTTTCTTGGCCAATTTTACTAATTAATGGGTCGTTATAAAGCTCTCTACTTAAATATTTCCAAATAGTTATGAATATTTTTTTTAGATTTATGGTGAAAAAGTGAAATAACTTGTTTTATATACAGTGTGGTTGAAAAGTCCCGGAACGGTGAAATATATTTTTTACCAATATAGATGAAGTTACAAGACTTGGTATATCAATAATGGCCGTAAATGTCTACTCTTTTAAGGCATTAACACTTTTTTACCCCTTAAGAGGGATGGCCCATGAGGAGTCAGACAAAATTCTTAAATAGCAGCATAGGTCATGATTGGTATCAAATTAAAGGTCCCAATTAGTAGAGTACAATGCCGCAAACCCGACGTTAAAAGGTTGGGTATAAAGAAAGTTATTGCATTTTAAAGTTTTACCCATATATTTTAATGGAAACTTTGTTTGCCTGCCATTTCCGTTTCGATCATCCTTTTGAAGTCTAGTTTGCGGCATTGTACTCTGCTATGTGAGACCTTTAATTTGATACCAAACTCGACCTATGCTGCTGATTAAAAATTTTGTCTGACTCCTCGTAGGCCGTCTTTTCTTGGTTTTCTGGAATATGCTGTGATTCAAAAAAGGCAAACAACCGAATTCTTAATCTAGTAGACAATACCAACAAAAAAAATGTACAAGTCATAAATTCCCACGGGGGAGAGGGTTTCATATTGTCGGCCCATGGTCTACCAGATTTAAATTGACCAACCCGAAAAAAACAGTATGATTCACAAATAATTTGTACCTTTTACATATATAAGCAATCAGACAGAAATAATTGGCAATGAATTTGTAAGAAACGGTTTTTGTCATAGATCCAAAATTAACAGTAAAATGTTCCAAAAGTTTAGGTCATTAGTAGACAAAAGACAAGGCAAGTGGGTCTATAAAATTCAATTTAATTGTGGTGAAAAATGTAATAAGAAGTACACCAAGGCTACACTAATAAAATACATAAGGGCTACACTAATAGATTTTTTGCTGAGAGTTTTAAAGAACAAAATGCACTAAGCCAAAATAACCCTTCCTTATGAGGAAGGGTTACGCGACTTATGAGTCGCGCAATATCTGAAAGAAAAAAAATGGGAATACTATCAATCTTGAAAAATCCCTTGAGGTTTTCAAACTATGCAGCCATAAAAATAAAAACAGGTGTGGGAGGAGTTGTTTATTTATAAAATTTAATTAGCTCATGGCAAGAATACCATGCTTAACAAAAGGGAAGAATATGCCGACAAAATCACGTATCAGCTCTTTAATATAATAAATAAATATTCCGGATCGAACAACCAGCAGTCAGCTATAAGACTACGTCATTCTGACATCACCCCAAAGATTCAGTAGGCTTACAAAATCGAACGGGAATGGACCCACGAGTCCACCGCTCAACAGTTACCATGAATCGTATCATGTAGTGTTTGTGTTATTTTTGAAGACAGTGTATTTGCGTCGTATGTTAAAACTGACAACCAGAACAAAATGGGCTTTTAATTTTAGTAAAGTGGCTGCTCAAGATGAACGGTTATTTGTTTGAAACTTGTCTAGTGTGAAGACAATATTTGACACCTCAGGCATTTAATACGTGAGTATTAATAATCTGCGAAGATAATTTATTGTAGGTGTCAATGCTGTTAATGTATTGACACCATTACAATGGACATGTAACAATCAGAACAACTGATTTGTAATAAATATATAGTCTTCGCGCCACTAATGTTACTTTTAATCTCTACTATGTCCCGAATTATAGACAATGACTAGCTTGAAAAATTATCGTGCAAATTTTCCACTCTCGAAACTTAGTTTTAAGCCTGCTATTTTCGGTACAGTGAAATGAAAAAAGTTATTGTTTCCGGTAAAACAATCGATTGGCCTTAATGTGCCCCATGCCTGACAAAACATCTGATGTTGATACTACATTAGGTCACTAGAACCCACAACAATGATGAATTGAAATGTTACGTATGTAACACTTATACTGCATTCAAATATACATGTTTTGTATCTTTCCCCAATCTAAATATATAAAATGCAAAGCCCTCACTCACTCACTCACTCACTCACTCACTGACTCACTCATCACTAATTCTCTAACTTCCCGACTAGCTAGAGTGCTGAAATTTGGTATAGGCTCAAAATAGGAAAGTCTGACTATTTTCATATTAATATTCACAAAGGGCTACGCCCTAGACGTCCTCAAAGTTACCATGTTATTCTTATGGAAGCAACATTTTTGTATTCTAACATATGATTATGGAAATTGAATTAGGATTGTTTACATCTGCCACACGATGATTCATTCAATAAAATGCTTATAAGCATAGAAGTAATAACCAGGTGTTGTTTTTTTTTTTTTTTTTTTTTTTTTTTTTGGGGGGGGGTGAGATATAATGTTTATTTATGTTTGACCTTGTCAAGATTATAGTCATGTACTAATAATTTTTGTCTGGTGTACTTTGGTTGTATTAAGTGCACTTTACTTTATTTCGTATTTTATTACTATATACTTTTTTACTGTTCATAGGTATACTAACAAACGGTTTTGTAAATATAGTTTTTTAAGCACTTAAGGGCTCCCCCACACTGGATTTCAAAATTACTTTAGGGCATTCGCGGTGTTGACATTTTTGACATGGACGTTGCTCTTTGTTCATGGGTGCTCACTAAGAAGCTGTCTTACCATTATAGTTTTCGAAATTGTTTAGGGCTCTACCTCAAACAAGCTGACAATTACTGTATAGCCTACGAACATCAAAATTACCATATATGCTAAGGGATTAAAAATAACGTGGATGCTCCGTTTTGCAAATAGGTTCTCACTTAGAAACGGTTTTGCAAATACAGTTTTCGAAGTTCTTTAGGGCTCCACCCCCTAGGACTTCAAAATTATTCCAGGGGCTTCCCCCCACAAATCCTCAAAATTACCATAAATCCTACGGTGTTGAAATTTAACGTTTATGTTCCGTTTAGATAATATTAGATAATACTAAGAAACAGTTTTAGAAATATAGTTTTTTATGTTCTTTAGGGCTCCACCCTACACGATTTTAAAATTACTGTAGGGCCTAATAGGGTTGAAATTTGACAAGGTTGTTCTTTTTTGCTCAATGGTTCTCATTAAAAAAATATTTTGCAACATTCCTTCAGAGCTCAACACTTAGTACTTTGTTGTTTCAATGTAATTCTTGATAAAGAAGATTTTGTTGCTCTTTTAAAGATTTTATTACCTAAAACATAAATTCAATCACGGGCGAAGCCGTGACGGGAAACAGCTAGTATATAATAAACAAGAGGACATAAATGAGACATAAATATTAAGTTAGTACCTATCATATGAAGACTATGACATGAGGGTTGCATTGGTAAAATATTAGTTTCAAAAATTTGTTTATTATAATGTTAGGCCTGTTGTCTACATATTATTAACAAATGTACCGAAGCTCTAAAGAAGTTCACACAAAAGGTGGAATGGGAAAGAAAACTGTCGGATATATTGGGAGAATCAGCCCTGAGAAAATCCTAGAAGAAAATGACCGGGGGGAATTTGCTGAGGGAAATGTACATCATATTTCCAGGGGTTTGGTACAGAGCCAACCCTAACCCCACCTTTTGACCGGTGGGGTTAAAGATAAACCAATGTTTTTACTTTCTTCGCTTATACCATAGGATGAAAGTAGGTATTGTTCTCGTAAAAACTTTTGAATTTGACTTGGTGAATTTATCGGTTTTGGTGCCCCTTGTGTCAAAAAAGTGGTTTTTGAAGTGATGTATGTGCCTGAATTTTAACAGAGCTAGAGGGTCCCAATAGGCGGATATTAATGAAACTTATAGGTCCCAATCCACAATAATTCTGGGCGGTTTTTACATTAAGGTTTTTTTTATTTTTAAACGCCGTTTACCTCCAAAAACCTACAAAAAACATAAAAATTCCAATTAATTTTTTTGTAAACAGCTCTGATGATTTTTATTAGAATTTTGTGTTTTTTTTTTGGTTTATTAGGAATAAGTTTAGTAGTTTATTTACTTATTTTGAGGGCTATAAAAAGCCAAATAAAATTACACCAGTAAAATCTCTAAGAAAACTCTCATTCAAATGTTATAGAGCTTATTTGTAAAAAAAAACAGTCTTTTAGATAAAAGAAAACGATCAAATAGAAATAAATTTTACTTATGAAATATTTTTAACTTGAAATAATTATACATTAAATTAAGATAAAAAACTTAATAATCCATTGTTAATCTTATTATCCATTGTTAATCTTATTCTGTTAATCTATTAATCAAGAAAATTATTTTTTTCGTTAAAAAACGTCGCAATCAGGCGAAGAGTCAAACTCGTGCTGCTCACTTTGTAGCCAGCCGACTGGGCTAACAAAATTTTGTTCTGTGGTGGCTTTTAACACATTTTTTCTACTGTCGAGAGAAGGTATGTGTCAGTTATCCAATACTGTTTATTTCATCTCAAAACTAATGTCTGGAACGTGTTTGAGCTCTATTGACATCCTGAAGGAGATTCATTCGTGATATTGGGCCCCAGAGTATGGTTCCTTAGACTACTAGGTAATACTTCTTTGTTAAACGTATATAAGATAAAGATTGAAATTTGATTTATAGTAACTAGGCATTTTTCTCATCATTGCTTTTTTATAACAAAATGTTTGCTCGGGGAGGTACCAGTACTAGGATTTGAGTGGCTGAGTTTTTTTTATTACAGATAAATTATTCTGTACAACGCATCAGCTGATTATAAATAGACTGTTCACATTTATTTGAATTTAGCAACAGACAGATCTTTTTTCAAACGAGATTAACATTTGAAAAATTGTTGCGGACATTGGGATTGTAAGTTTTTTTTCTTTAAAATGTTTCCTTGGATTTTAAATGTTTGCAATTAAATTGAGTAATATATACTTTCACCTAAACTCTTTTTTTGTTTTTGTTTTAACGGGTCAAAGTGTGTTTTTATTTATTTTTTTATCAATATTTAAGTTAATTAAAACTACTTTCAATACAAGAAAATAAAGTCATGAAGTAGCAGGACAACAATATGCCTTCAAAAATATTATTACCTTACTCTGTCAATAATGCAATAGGGATATTTTATCTCGTGTAAATTAAACAAATCAATTGACTAACTTGCAACTTAAACTATCTTTAAAGCTAAATTGAAGCTAAAATAATCATGTCTACTTCAGCTAACTGTAAAAAAATAATATTTTTAGAGAAAATCAGGTGTGTATATTCTTATTACAAGAGCATGTCAACTTTTGACATATGTTTCCTTAATATTTCTATTACATACAATTTCTTCATTTTGTAGGATGTGTCGTTCTTCCATAGCAACCAATCACTTAATTCGTAACTGATGGTCGGTCATTGACCTTCAATTGGCTTCCGAGCCGAAAGCAACAACAGGCTAATAACAGCCAAAAGCCATTAACACCCCCGGGGGACTAAGGGTTGTTTACACCAGAGGTAGTGAATCGCCCCGGCTCGGAGTGGGTGTGTTCAAGTCCTGTTTGATTCTCGAAGTGGCGACTGAATGTTGCGTAATTATACAATTGTATTTGCCATAAATTTCAACTACTTCACTGGTTTATTACTGTTTTCTATAAAACTATAGGTACTAAGGTAGCTATCCAACTACTAAACTGTTGTCAAAAATATTTTAATAAAAACTTTCTGGGTTATGGAGGGCAAATGTTACTTTATGAGTAGGCCTATGATAAGTAAAAAAGAATAATTTTTTAATATCCAGGCCTTCTGTGGGTAATAATTGTAAAGGGAGCAGAGAGCTTGATGATAAATACACCTACGTGATTCTTTGGGATTGAAAACTTCATTTTGTATCAAAATAAGTTATGAAAAACTCACTACCTTGACTTACATTTTTGTATGAAATATAATTTTAAAACTATTAATATTGTTTTGAAATGGTTGAGAAGTGTTGATGATTATTCCCAAAACCACACCGTACTTAATTAAACCATTACACAAAATAATATTACTTCAATAACATATGAGGAAGGTATTAAATAACTAGAAGCTTGGAGGTGTATTAATAAAGAGGGTTGGTCAATAATTGATTTACATCTCAAGTTAGTAGATTCTAGATCTCAGCCCTTTCAAACTCTCGAAATTACTTTCAGCTCTCCGATTGGTTTTTGTTTAATAATAAAACTTAAAATTGAACTACATATAGCATATTATACAAGGTGAGCACCTTAACTGTGAAAAGATTTGCATATTTAATGTAAATGGGGGCTATACATATTTTTTATGGAAAATATTATTAATTCCATTATTTTGTTATGGCCACCAGTTAACAGTATGGAAGCTAACTAAAAAATTCCGTAGATTCAATGTAAAAAACTCTATACATCATCATTCTTTAAGAATTTCCATGCAAGCGATATGGTCATAACGTATTCAATATTTTGTATTTTCATCAACATTTAACCGTTTAAGAGATAATGACAAGGCAAATGTAATTGTTTTCTCATAAGGGCATCACGATGGAGTCTTTGTTTTTTTTTTTGTTTTTTTTTAACGGTTACGTTAAACATTTTTTTAATGCAAACATCGTCTTAAAATTTAATGCTAATTTCATTAATGAGGAAGACAATTTTTGACACTTAACTTCTTTCAATATGGAGGAAAAATTACAGAAAAAATAAATCACCCATATTAATTTATTAAATAAATTAAACCGAAATATATTTAAAGATGATTTTGTCAATGAAATCTTTATGGAGTGAAAATTAAACTTGTGATCTCTTTGTACCTGCAAATGTTATTATTTATTAATATTATAGTTTTTTTAGATGCCAATGGTGGCACAGTTAAATTCTTCACCTTATACATATTTTATTAATAATTGCTATGAAGTGGGCAAGTAATAACAAAAATGTTATATACCCCGTTCAAAATAAATGTGCGGTTGAAATAGTGATTTTAATTCCCTAATTTTTTCGTTCCTAACACTGCCAAGAATCCAACCAATCACAGTCACTGAGATTTATTTCAGCAGTTTGGCAATGTCACTTTAAGTCAATGTTTTGCTTTTTCGTAAACTAATATTGTAATGTTGACGTTTGAGGTGGAAATAAAAGAGCTTTCTAAGGCAACTATGGCACTATCATCAACGCTATTACCTATTCTGAATTACAAGGGTAAAACTACAATAACATCTGATTAAGGTAAAAATAGGGAAATTCAGGAAGGTATTTTGGAAATTTCCCTCATTGTGGGAAATAAAATTCTGTCTTTCGACCGCACATTAGTTTTGAAGGGGAATTTAGTAATGGTTGACGTTGAGAATAACGTTGAGTATTGAGTAACATTCTCATTCTCAGCGTGACTTGCAAATAGAGCCGTCAATTGTCAGATGAGCCTTATCAGTATCGTATGTCACATCATAATGTGGTTAATCCATCATGTTAAACGACGTAACTCAATTAACTCATGTACCGTACTGCGTTAAACTTCACAAACTTTACCCCATTACCAATCTAAATGTAGTTTATTTTATAATCCTATCTGTAGTTAAACACTTATGACATAATACAATAAAATGTAAAATAAAGTTTCAAAGAATATTTACTTTTTACTTTTATTTTTATTTGTTACTTGTCGTATATATCACCTATATTAAAAAATTACAATAGCTTACTTCATTTTTCATACTCATATATTGAAATGGTTGAAAGCATGAGATGTCTCTTGATTTTTTACGAATTATAAATATGTAACAAATAAAATTTTTATAACCTTGTTATTTTATATTATTATTTATTTTTCGTCAAACCACAAAAAGTACAATTTGATTTCTTTGCTGTAAATCTAATGTTGAAAAATATATTTGTCAATACAAAATGTATAAAATGTATTGACTTAGTCGAATTAATTTGACTTAGCTGACAAGGTGACTTAATTTTTAAAAGGCGAAATAAAATAATTTCAATTGATGATTAAAAAAATACAAACTGGACAATAATTTTCTTTCCAAATATGTCAATCCTTGTTAAAATGTTTTCAAAAATTATTGTTTATAAGATTAAAAAGTATAAAAGCTTTATTTTAATTCTTTTTCACCTTTAACGAAGACTGTATCAGTGATTGGTCCATTTACCTGCGTCTACCTAACAATACTACATCAGATTTATATTGTGTTTTTCACCCATTTTTGGCCGTCTATTATTGATCTATAACCAATACAAAAAATATCTGATAAATGAATTCTAACTTTTTAATTTATTTACTGGTTTTATAATTTCCCATTGAAATACCTATCAATTGTACCTTAGACTATAGAATATTGATGAAATACGTATTTCCAAAACAGAATGAGTTGGTAATTTACCACATTGTTGTTAACGAGTTTCTATTCATACTTTTTTATCCACAAACCTTTTCCCTCCCCACATTCAACGCACCCTGTAGCTAGGATGTAGCACCTGTTCAGAGCTACAGGGGTATACAAGACACTGCACTTAGGAGAACATCTCCTCCTCAATAAATAATTCAGAACACAGGCCTACAATACCGCAGCTCCTTTGTGGATTGTATCTCTATTTCACTCTATGTATTAGATTGACTAGAGTAATTTTATTGAAGTCTGAATAGGATCAAATAAAACATTATAGTGAAATTCTTCAAAAACTCACCTATACTATATCAAAATCTACTTACGTAGTTGCCTGAAGATGTCAAAAAAGGTTTTGTTTCATACCGGACATGTTTCAGGTACATTACAACCCATCTTCAGCGGCAAAACTTCCAAATAAAACATTAAATTTAAGTCCATGTTATTGATGATTGGCAAAATCTTCAAAAATAATAAATAAATAACACAAATGAAATGAAGTTCTAATGAACCTGAAAATGAACCAGATTCCGCTATGAAACAAAATCTATTTTGATATTTTCAGTTCAGGTTTAAATAATAAAACGTTTCCAACACTACTCGATATATTTACACTTACACTGTAATTATTTACAAGACGGTAAGATATATGAAAGATCTTATATGGCAATTGATTTCGACCAGTCACACCGGTCATCATCAGTCATAATCCGAGACTGAAAGAATATCTTCAGTCAACTTCGTAAGTAGATTTTGATATATTATACAAATATATCAAGGCTGTAAAAATAGTATACTTATACTGCCCTACGAATAATTTTTTACCTAATTATTTTTTTTTAGTGAAAGTTTACAATTTTTTAGTTTACTTAACAGTCATACTTTCTAAAAACTGAATGTACAATATTTTGTATATATAAAATATATGAAGAGTATGAAAACATTATTGACTTTTTAACGCTGTTCCACACATTCTGTATACATATTTTTAATTATGATGTAAAATGTCCATTATTCTATAACTGAATCGTATAATTTTATTTATCTTTAACAATATTTTCCAGTAGTCTCAAAAAGTAAGAAGTGCATTTAATACACGCATTAATAGGCAAGCATGTTTTATTTTCCTCTTCTTTTCTCAGCTCGTAGGCATCGTAGGAGAAATCCGCGCATACCGTTAGAAAGGTGGGATCCTGTAGATTAGCACAATCACATTATAATTTCCATCAGCGTTCAGGGCTACGCCCTACGAGCTTTTAAAGTTTCAATGTTAATCTTATGGGAGAAGGATAATTTATTAAATCATAGACAGCTGTTATAATAAAAAACTAGTTGTTGCCCGTCGATACTCGACGGATATAGCTTCATTAGTGGTAAATGAAACGCTGTAATAGTGCAAACATGTAAGGTAGTCTATAAAATGTACCTCTTTGAACTGCCATATCAAGAACAATAATATATTTTACAGAAAATACTACGATTTTAGTTGGAGCGTCGGAAAAGTAGGCCTATTCCTTAAAACCAATAATGTTGCATCCTTGTACTTATAGGCCCTACTCTTCAGTATTTTATAAACATGTCCATTTGATTGTTTAGGAAGGCGCAAACCTAATTAGCCTAAGGAAACCGTTCTATTAGGTTCAAAAACATCAGAAATAGTTAGACCAATATCCACTTGTAGTCCTATTGGATAAATTAACAGTTTTTTTTTTTTTTCAAGCATTAGGAAAGGCCTACAGTGTTGTAACTTATGATGGTTGGCTTTAACAAATATTGGTATAATATAGGATAGAACGTAGAGAAACCATTTATAACCACTTTCATATCGCAATATTTATGCTGTAGTGTGCAAGTTTCAATAATTATCCAAATTTAAAGAATACAAATTTATTTCACAGAAAATTACATAATTTTAGTTGGAGTGTCTGTCAAAGTAGGCCTATAGGCATATTCCTTAAAAACAATAATGCTGCACCCTTACTATATGTAACACAGACACTCTTTAGTATTTTATAAACATAACAAATCCATTGTTTACTTTGTCCTTAACCTTAGTAGCCTAATCAAAACATAAGAAATAAGCAGGCCTAAACTATCAAGTTGTATTTATAATTTTTTTAAATTTAATAAATAATTTTTTTGAGAATTTGAAAAGGAATATAAATATTCAATTGTCTCTATTTTGCTTAAAATAAATATCGGTACTATCAGTAAAACATTATTAGTGACACCTTTGTTAGACACATTACAAAAATGTATTCTTGAGGAGATCGTTTTGGAACCCGGGCCCACTGGTTTGGATAAAGTTACGCTACCGACTGTGCCACAAACTCCGTTGATAAGTGGGAGAAATGAAAAGCATTACAACCTGGCAACCGACAAATTGACTGCACAACAAATTTCCGATACATCCGTTTCTTTTAATATAAATGTAAACAATTTATTTAAACTGAACCTTTGCCATTCAGTCTTAATTTCATAGCAATCAGCTATTTTACACAACTAAGCAACTTTCTTTCCATTTGAAGGATAATACATCATAATGTAAACGTTTTTAGGTACTGACCATAATAACCCAAATCCTTCATGAGCTTTTGTTCATCCACTCTGTATTTAGACAAAATACCACGTGTGGTTACAATCAGCTGATTGAAATCGTGTAAAATAAATAAATTGTAAAGGTTTGAAAATGTTGACATTTTTAATCTAAGAAGACGAGTGGAATGGGACTTACTGTCTCACCTAATAAATCCGAAATTGTAATTTTCTCTAAACAACGCTACAAACCCCAAGATCTGGAATTTAAATGGGATCAACACATTATTCCGATAAAGTCACATCACAAATTTCTAGGCGTAGTGTTTGATTCAAAACTTTCCTGGGAGCCTCACATCGAGAGACTACACTCAACCTGTGTAAAAAGACTGAATGTTATGAGATCATTAACTGGGGTTTGTTGGGGCACGCATCCAAATGTACTACTTTTACTATATAAAAACTGGATCAGACCCATTATTGACTATGGCAGCTTTATATATGGCGATTCTAATTCTAAAAAATTAACCAAGGTTGACAAGATTCAAAACGAAGCTCTGCGTATAATATTAGGAGCGATGAGATCTTCACCTATAGCAGCAATGGAAGCAGAAACAAGAATCATGCCCCTTAACATAAGGAGAAGATGGTTATGTTCAACGTTCCTACTGAACAGGCTAATTTTTGCCGCTCATAAATTAGTACTTAGATTAATTTATTTTAATAACCTGATTGATTTCTCTCCTAATTTTCCACATGAAAGTTATCTAATTATTCTTTCAGTTTTTTTAGAAAATAAGCTGTGTTACTCAAACTTATTCAAGACAATAATTCCTCCTATATTTGATCAATCCTTTGAAGCTATCCATTGTTTACCTCCTCTTATCGATATTTTTTGACGATTTTGTTACTAAGCAACTAACGATTTGTTGAATTTTTTGTCAACAAATTCAACAAATCTTTCTCAACACAATGAATTCAGTGTGGTCCGACTTTTCTTTAATATATACTGATGGTTCAAAACGGTCAGCCAATGATACAGTGGGTTCTGCTTTCTTAGATCATAAACATAAAATTGTTGGTTTGTTCAAACTACCACATTGCACTTCAATTTTCCAGACCGAAGCATTTGCTATTCTTCAATCTCCAAATTACATTAAACACAACAATGTAACAAAAGCACTTATTTTATAAGATTCCAAAAGCACTCTACAACCACTGGTTTCGTTAACTATTTCTAGTAAAACATCACCTATAATCCTGGACATTAGAATAATTTGGTTGAAGCTGAAAACGGGTAATTTTGACATTAGATTTGCATGGATTCCATCCCATAGCGGAATAGTTGGGAACGAAATTGTGGATTACATGGCTAAGAAAGCTATTGCTAATGGCATAATTTTAAGTTATAACAAATTGCCCTCACCTAGTGATTTACAAACCCAAGTCAAGATGAAAATACATGAAGATTGGCAAAACTACTGGGATTTGCAAGCTATCATAAAAGGTTCAACACTCCATTTCATTTCAACATCTATCAGAGGAAAACCTTGGTTCCAGTCATTTAAATCAGACAGAAGAAAAGAAATCATTATTATCAATAGGTTACGAAATCCTCAAGATCTTAGAATTATAAATTTATTAAAAGACGACAATTCTTTAGTTTGGTTTTCATTATCAAAATTTTTAGTAGAAGAAAATTATTTTGTGTGATGTAAAACGTGTAAACTTCAAGCCATTTGAACCTCAAATTTATTGTTGAACTTGGTTACTTATGTTGTTAGTTTTATAGTTTTCTGTACAAAATTTTTTTATTATTGAAGTGGGCTTTCATGGTGCACTGCCAAAGCCGAAATAAATAAATAAAAAAAAAATAAGAAAGTAAGATGACGTTAATTATATGATTAAGCAACTTTCTTTTCGTAAATGACAATACATCATAATAATTGTAAACATTTTAAGGTACTGGCCATAATAAACCAAATCCTTCATGATCTTTTGTTCATCCACTCTGTATTTAGACAAAATACCTCGTGTGTTTACAATCAGCTGATTGAAATTGTGTAAAATAAGTAAATCGTAAAGGTTTGAAAAAGTCGATATTTCGAATTTAAGGTAGCAAGATAATGTTAAAGTAAATAAAGTCTGCTAATATACAAAGGTTTATGTTTTATTTGGCACAAACTGCGTGTATATTGGTCCACTGGAAGTCTCAGACGAATTGTCCAAAGGATTGGAAATGTTGACTTTTTTTAAAACGAATAAAACCTGCTAATATAGAACCGAAGACGTTTATTTTGGTACAACCCGCATGTAAATCGGTCCAGTAGAAGTCACAGACGAACTGTCCAAAGGTTTTTTACCTTTGTGTTTTAAATATATAGATGTTAGCAATCCAGAAAGAACAGATGTTCCATTTATAAAACCTTTTAAATCTAATTGGCTCAAGATGAATTGAGTTGGTCGAATTTCTACCAGTGGGCGATCCCTAGTTCGTATTATAAGATAAAAAATGTATTACATAAAGCAATTACTTTGGTTACGCAATAAGAATGCCATGTCTAGTAAATCGTATACTATAATACGAGCAATGTATGAAGGGGTGTTTGTTCCACGATCTCGAAATCTAGCGGGTAGATTTTGCTTAAACTTTGCATTTAGAGTGTTTTGACCCAAAAATAAGTTTAGAAACAACCTCAATCCCAGAAAAAATCGAATTTTGTCTAAATTTAATTTTAAAAATCATAATTTTTAACATTGGTCTTATGGGTTGCTATTTTGGTAACGATATAACAAATAAAAGTAAACAAAAATAAAGGAACATTAATTAATTTCAATCAGTTTTTTAACAGCTGTTATTTGTGAAGAGCCTGGTGTAGATTTAATAGCTCGAATACCATGACACTATAACAAATGTGAGTTAAAACCATCGAGCAAGGCTCGATTAACCTTTTACTAATAAATATAATATTGTAAAGTTAAATAAGTTTAAAGAATGTCATACGTTGCCCTCAGGGGCAGTGGGCTTTCCACTGTACGGGTGTTTCTTGGCGACCCCGGGGTACCTGAGCCAAGCTGTGAGACCCTCCTCACAGTTCTTCCCGAGCTAGGGCCTTTCTTCTCATCTTTCAGGTCTTAGCTCACCGTCTTTATTCTTTCCTGAGCTAACCTTGCTCACCTTCTTGTTTTCGACCCCGAATCAAGGGTGTCTTTCCACCTTCTTTCGACCGGCGCACGCTGGGGGGTCCTGGGAGTGTCCCTGTTGTGTTGCAGGGACTGATGTGTGCCTCGCACTGCCGATGGTCTCCTCCAGTGTGTCGTCAGAAGCCAGCCGCTTCGGACCTTAGTCAGGAAGTGCGGCATGGATGCAGAGATCGGACTCTGCATTGCCACGGTGCGACCCCCAGCACGTCCGGCACATTTTGTGTATCGGTGCTGGGCAAACGGAGGTTTCGGGCCCCAGAGTCCTGGGGTAGGGGTGTCTTATCTCCTACGGGGGGTAGACCTCCGAGGGTGTACCCGCTCCCGGCCAATGAAGGGCCGCCTCTTGCCGCACGATGCGCTGGTGAAACAAAAGTATGGATTTTCAAAACCAAAACACGAAATTAAAGGAGAATGAGCAGGCCGCCTTTAAGCGCAGCTCAAAACTGCAGAGGTCTCCGACCTCGAAGACTGGGACGCCGACGGGGGGAATTAAAGCCTCCCCTCCGCCGATCCCGTTCAAGGCTGCTGGTGTCGCCGGATCGTCGGCCGTAACCGGAAAGGAGAAGGATGAGGTTAAGCTGGGTATGGGGGTGACTGAGCCGGTAACACCTCTAGCCGGGATGCAAGGAATTCCTCCCAGGAAGAGTCCTCTTCGTCCGGCATTCGAGATGCAAATGCTTCGGCAGCAGCAGGACGATGCCAACGAGGAGGAAGACTCATGTCTGAAGAAAATGAACGATCTTTTGAAGGAGATGGCCAAGGCTCTCCTTATTCAGAAGAACGTCAACAAGGCGATTAAGGACGGAATTCCAAAACTCGAGGATTTCCTTGGCGAAATCGAGGAATGCCGGAAGATCAGGCTGAAGGCAGTGAAGCAGGAGCGCGACGTTATGAACCGAGTTATGTCTGCTTCGCCTCAAGCTCATCTGGCTGAGTCCCAGACTCAAGCCAGAAAGCGAAAGAAGAGGCAGAGCGGTTCTTCGCCGGAAAGCCCTGAGCTTGTTGAGGTGGACTCAGTGCCGAGACCGGTTTTTGTCACTGCGGCATCGCAGACATCTCCTGTCCAGGCTACTCAATCCGCCCCGGGCGCTGTCGCGATTCCAGCGGCTACTCCTGCAGAGGTTCCTGCTCCGGCGGCTAATCCTGCCTTGGCAGCAAACTCTGCCTCAACACCTTTGGGGGGCTGGAAGACGCGCCTGTCTAAGAAAGAAAGGAGGAGGCAGAAGCAAGTGGAGGCAGCTTCGAAAAGTGCGTCGAGGGTGGAGCGGACGCAAGTCTCAAACCCGGTGGGGGAGGCCTCTGGCAAGTCTGTCAGAAAGCCTAAACAACCCAGGCCTAAGAAGCCCAGGACGGAGGCAATCTTGATCAAGCCCTTAGGGGGGCGATCTTTTGCTGATGTTCTGGGTCAGATTAGATCGCAGGCCAAACCGGAAGAGACCGACACCGTTATCAAGTCTATTCGGCGAACCCAGAACGGGGATGTCCTCCTCGAACTGGGGAAGTCGAGTGACAAGATCGGTTTTGCCGCTTCCCTCAAGACTGCACTTGGGGACAAAGGCTCCATCAAGGCCATAGAACCGAAATGTTCGGTCGAGATTCGGGACCTTGATGCCCTCTCCACCGAAGATGAGGTGACCCGTGCGATCCAGGTGGCACTCCCGGAGATACCGGCTGATGGAGTGAGGGTATGGCTGACAAAGCCTAACCGAAGTCAACTCAGGATGGCTGTTGCTGAGATGGGCGAAAAGCACGCCAATAAGCTGCTTAGCCTTCAGCACCTCAGAGTCGGTTGGGTCAGTTGCAGGCTCAAACGGAGGGTGGTAGTTTCGAGATGCTTCCGCTGTCTCGGTTTCGGCCACTCCTCCCGAAACTGTAACGGGCCCGACAGGAGTGCCAACTGCTTCCAGTGTGGAGGCCAGGGCCACAAACGCAAGGAATGTTCCTCGAACCCATCCTGCTTCCTCTGCAAGGATTCAGGCTCCAGTGCCCTCGGTCACTTACCCGGGTCTGGTCAGTGCGGTGCCTTCAGAGCCGCACTTGAACAGGCAAAAGGCAGCGGCCGGTAATTCGCATCCTCCAGGCCAATCTTCATAGATCCTGGGGAGCTGATAACCTTCTAGATCAGCTCGCCCGAGAACTTGGTGCTGACGCGCTCCTTATCAGCGAACAGTATCGGGACAGAGACCCAAACATTTGGATCTCCGACAGCCTCGGTACTGCTGCATTTTGGGCGCGTAATACACAGGATGTCTTGGTGCGGAGTCACGGGCGCGGCCGAGGATTCGTCTGGGTTCGGTGTAGGGACGTGACTATCTTCAGTTGCTACCTCACACCCAACGAGGCCGTCCAGGACTTTCGCGACAAGATAGATAGCCTAGAGGAGTGCGTTCTCGGCACCACCGGGCATGTCGTCGTTGGTGGCGATTTCAACGCCAGGGCCGTCGAGTGGGGAATGCCCTCTACCAGCTCCCGGGGGAAATACATCCTGGATTTCATCGCCAGGGCCGGTCTTGTCGTCCTCAACCAGGGCGACACACCTACTTTTCGGCGCCCCGGGCAGAGAGGCACGATCCCTGACGTCACCTTTGCGTCTGAGTCGCTCCTTCCGAGGATCTCTGGCTGGAGGGTTGTCGAGGACTACACGGGTAGCGACCACCAATACATCGTGTTTGACCTGCATGATCAGGCAAATCGTCGAGTTTCCGCATCTCGGGAAGGGCCACGCCGGTGGAACACCAACAAACTGGACGTGGTCAAGTTCACCGAAGTCATCTCTCGGGGAGCGCAGGGGAATCCTGGTGAGGCTGGAGCCGAGGCACTAGTAACATCCACGATGGAACTTATCGTCTCGGCCTGCGACCAGTCTATGCCGCGAAGGAAACCCCGACGCGACAAACAACCCGTTTACTGGTGGACTGAAGAGATTGCGGAACTCAGAAGAACATGTTTAAGAACTAGACGAGCCGCCACTAGAGCGAGAATTCCCGCAGACAGAGTTCGTAAGTCGGAGGCCTATAAAGCTGCGAGAAAATCTCTCCGCCAGGCGATCAACAGGAGCAAGGCGAATAGCTGGAGGAGACTTCGTGACGACGTTGATTCCGACCCGTGGGGCCTGGGTTACAAACTTGTAACACAGAAACTCGGCGCCCGCTCTCCACCTTCCATCATGGAGGGCGCCACCATGGGGAGGATCGTCGCTGCGTTGTTTCCTGAACATCCACAGCGACCGCCGGTTGACTTCGGACGGGTAGAGGACGTTCCACTTTTCACTTTCGAGGAGCTGGAAACCTCCGTTCTCTCCCTGAAGAGCAACAAGGCTCCTGGCCCGGATGGGATTCCCAGTGAGGCTTTAAAGAAAGTATTTTTAATCAACGCTGACTTGTTGTTGAGAATGTACAATGCCTGTTTGGTAGAAGGGGTGTTTCCGGCTCCCTGGAAAACAGCCAGGCTTGTACTGATCAGCAAGGGCAAAGGTGATCCCGAGCTGCCGTCGTCCCACAGGCCTCTCTGCATGTTGGACACGGCTGGGAAGCTGTTCGAGAAGCTGATCCGTTCCCGCCTGACTTCTGCCGTGGAAGCTGCCGGGGACTTATGCCCCCGTCAGTACGGCTTCAGAAAGGGACGGTCAACGATCGACGCTGTCACCGAAGTTCAGAGAGCTGTGGAGAGAGCCGAGAGCCACAACCATTTCTCCCGCCGAGTAGTGCTTCTTGTTACGCTTGATGTCAAGAATGCCTTCAACTCGGCGAGGTGGGTCGATATGTTGGATGCGCTTCGCAACACCTTTCGTATTCCTGCATATCTGTTGCGGCTCGTCGAGGATTATCTACGCTCTCGAAGCCTGATTTATGACACGAGGGACGGAACGCGGACGATGGAAGTCACTTCTGGTGCCGCACAAGGTTCAATACTCGGCCCGGATCTCTGGAACGTTGCCTATGACAGCCTCCTGAGGTCCGAGATGCCTGAGGAAACCACTTTGGTTGGGTACGCCGATGACGTCGCAGCTCTCATTGCTGCACGCAACGTTGAGCTGGCCCAACTGAAGTTGAACCGAGTTATGCGGGTGGTCAACAACTGGATGTCCGATCACGGTCTCTCACTTGCTCTCAGTAAGACGGAGATCGTGATTCTTACGAAGAAGAGGATCGACACCGTCGTCCCGTTTCGAGTGGGAAGGGAGGTGGTCACATCAACTCGTGCCGCCAAATACCTCGGGGTTATGGTGGACACCAAGTTAAGCTGGAGGGATCAGATCTTCCGTACGGCGGACAAGGCCGCTAAGGTAGTGACTTACCTTAGTAGGCTGATGGCCAATGTCGGGGGTCCCCGATCCAGCAGAAGACGTCTGTTGATGTCCGCGGTCCAGTCCGTGCTTCTTTACGGGGCAGAGGTGTGGGCAGGCGCTCTAGATAAGGAGTGCTATAGGTTGCGACTCGCCCGGGTTCAGCGTCAAGCTGCGCTCCGGGTGTGTTCCGCCTACCGGACAGTGTCCGAGCCTGCCGTCCTGGTGGTCGCCGGAGTCATCCCTGTCAAGCTCTTGGCAGGGGAGAGGAAAGCGATTTATCAGAGACAAGGCGAGATCGGCAAGGACACGGCAAGAACAGAAGAGCGCTCCCGAACCTACCAGCAGTGGCAACACAGCTGGGAGCACGACACCCGAGGACGATGGACTGCGCGACTTATCAAGCAGGTCCAACCATGGGTGGAACGGCGGCATGGGGAGGTGGACTACTACCTGACCCAATTTTTGACAGGTCACGGCTATTTTCGGTCGTACCTGAACCGTATGGGAAAGACCGGTTCACCGGACTGCATTTATTGCCCGGGTGTTCCCGACGATGCGGAACACACATTCTTCCGCTGTCCCCGTTGGGAAGGGCCCCGCCTGGAGGCCACACAAATCTTTGGTGCATTTTCGGTGGACTCGGTCTGCCAAAAGATTTTGGAGGATGAGGGCAACTGGGATTGTTTGTCACAGTTCGTCCGGGGCATCCTCCTGGAAAAGAAAACCGATCTGGACCGTGAAGTGGCCCAGATCCCTTGATCGAGCGGCTGGATAAGGAGCGAGCCCCACGGGCGTAAGCCAAATTTAGGCCTAGCCTGACGTAATGTGACAAACAATTCCAGGTTAGATTCCTAAAGAGTAGAGGAGGTTTTTTAGTGGGTAAACTCGTTTTTAGGGGAGCCCCACACTACAGGCTGGCCACCTGTGTGCGTAATGCATTTTTCCGCCTCTCCCTCAAAAAAAAAAAAAAAAAAAAAAAAAAAAAAAAAAAAAAAAAAAAAAAAGAATGTCATACGTTACGCCTATTATAAGATTTTATAAAAAATTCATAATACTAATTTTATAATAAATACGTTCAAAACCATAGTTTTGTGATAAATAGTAATTTTTTTCAATACGAATAAATGAAATGGATTATAAACTTTAGTATTTATTCTTGATAACTATAAGAAAAAATAAATATATTGTTTTATAACTTTTTTTAATAACCATTAAATGAACTTACAGTCTTAAGAAATGGTAATTTCAATTGCATGTACATACCTAAGGGATAAAAAGGTTTTGATTTTGTAACCGTTCGACGTAACATAAGGCTGCCTGTAACGAGATGCTGTATAATGCATTGTTGCAGACAAACGTTCTGCTCTGAATTTTACACAACCTCATTACCTAGATGAAAAGTCATAAATATATTTACGAAATACACTCAAAACAAATATAAAGAAGAGTGGCCTAACATTTTTATTTTATTTCTTTTTATAATTGTTTGTTGTAGCTGTATAATCCATCTAAAATAATACATTTTAAGAAGGAATAGGGCTGACAAATTTTTGAATACTTAAAGTCCAAAATATTTTAAAGTCGAATTATTCCAAAATTATTATTTTATTGTCACTATAATTTCCAATGGTTGAAAACTCTGGGAGTAAATTAATTAAAATTTTAATTATTTTGAATATTCCACTCACCCTCTAAAATTTAATATTTTTTGTTGCAATTTATACTCTACAATAACATTTAAAATTATAAAATATCTCCTGTATGTCACAATGACTTTTAAGATGATTTATGAAGTAGTTTGAAACTACTGTAGTTAAATTTACTATAATTTGATTAACATGTTGTTGATATTGTTAAACAAAAATATTGCAATTCCAAAATAAAAGTAATTGCTAGTAGGATTTGAAGGTAATGCAGATCATCAGCCAACCTGGTTTATGAAGTAAAACAATGTTTATCAATTAGCGTTAACATGCTTCATGTCCAGCTAAAACATCCGATGTTGATTTAGAATTAGGTTACTGGATGCGACAACAATGATGATTTGAAATGTTACCACTGAAACAAGGATAGGACATTCAAATAGACAAATCCTCACAACTTTCTCTTCATCCATAATATACAGTAAATTGAAAAAGTTAAAAATAAAAATACAACTGATGTAAAATAGTCTATTCAATTAATAATATGGATCAATTCCATTGCCTCTATTAAATGAATAATATTATTATATCATGTTACATTGAATCTAGTGTATCCGTAGAATAAAACAAATTAAAGTTAGACTTTTTACCATCAACTTGTTATATAGGAATAATTTAAAATAATTACGATTTATATAGTATAAGTTTTTATAGAATATTCTATGTAAAATATACAGTGACGTTACGTTTTTCGTTCAATATTACACAACCTTTTAAGGATTCTTTTTAAGCAATGTTCAGTAACGAAACCCTTACTAAGTCCCTTAAAAAATGTATTTTTTTACTAAATAATTCAAGAATTATAAATAAATGTCTTGATTTAAAATAAATAAAAAAGTAAACATTAAGTTTTAAAACTGCCATAATCACAAAGCATGTTCTCAAAACATATGTCAAGAGCTGAATAAAGGGAAAAGAAATAATAAAATGTTTAAATCCTAAGAAAGTTTACCCGAGGACATTTGAGCACAAAAATGAAGTGACATGAAATGCCAACTGCTCTTTTAAACTAAGATGACTTATCTTTGTCAGTGTTTGCAGTACAAAAATATACGTAAAAAATGTAAAATAACTTTGTGACAAAACAGTATTTTGTGGCACAGTGTTAAAAATTGTTTTCAAATACTTATTAGATTGAATAATAAATTTCTTGATTAAATTGTTTACTACCGGCTCTTTTAGGTCTTGATTAAGTTTGTTTTATAGAATAATTTGATCAGCACACGTTATTTCTTTTTCGTTTTTAAGTATTTTTCATACATCAGTGAACATATATTGTAGCGCATTCGCAAATTTTGAATAAAAATTGTTAATACGAGTAGTGGAAAATAGAGGCTTTTAGCTCATGACTTCATATCGATGACATAAAAAATTATGACATCACTAATGACGTCATATGACAATCCATGACATCACATAAATTACGTGCTGATGACTTCATCGTCGATTTCGTCACCGTGAAAGCCTCTATTTGCCACTACTAATGTGATTTGAAACATCTGCTTGATACTGACACTTTTTGGATGTTACGGACATTTATTTGTGGTTTTTGTATGGATGTTAGTTATGATAAAAATATATATTTTAAATACAGCAATATAAACAACTAATTGAATTTATTGTATTTTAATACTTCACAGTGTACTGGTACTTATCTAAAAATATTTTTTTTAAATTTTCATAGTTACTTTTATATTTCGGTTTACCATACAATGACGAATTTATTAACCTAACATATATTTTTAAAACAAGAGGGGGAACATTTAATTTAATTTTAATAGCTGTATATTATTTTGAACTGGTTAGAAGACATTATTTAATATTTTAAGTGGTAGAGATATAACCTATGAAAGATATTGACAATTTTTTTTGGAATTTATGAAATACCCTCGTTATACAACTTGTCTTGTCATAACCCACCTTGTAGCTAGGATGTACATGCTGTACCACCTATTCAAAGCTACAAGTTTATACAAGACACTTAGACACTTAGTAGAACATCTCCTTTTCAATAAATAATTCAGAGCACAGACATACATGCCTGACTATTAAAAAAACCGTATTAAGTCCCACTCTTGGAGGAATAATATATAAGGAGAGGCCACGTTCATATGGATATACAATGCTAAAGTGAAGCCGGCCGCTCCCCTCCACTAGAGTGGCACGGCTGGCCGTAGAGTGGCATAGTTGCGCCGCTGTAACACGGGAGAGATGGGGAAAAACGCGACGCGCGCAACTTTGAATTAAAATCCTGAGCAAACCAAGCAAATCAAACAGTCCACCTTTTGCATTCTTAAAGAGGATTAAATTCTCTATCGAGTGATGTAATATTTTTCTAGATAAAAATTTTTGTTTGTTTATAAATGGGCATTAAAGTAAAAGATTTGTATTGAAGAGATGATTTTAATGCATAAAAACTAAATATAAATTATGCCAAAACATATATTTTACTGTAAAATTAATTTTATTCCTTAGTATAATACTTTTAACAAAAAAATAATACATGAACTGATACTTTCAATGTATATTACCTTATTATAATTTGTAAAAAATATTGAGTTTACAGCTTTATGTAAGGTTCCGTATATCATTTAAGATATGTTGAACAGTAATTTATTGGCAAACGATACTACCTAGTTATGAATTAATTAAATTAATTCATAATTACTATTATTAAATATAAAATAGTAAAAAAGTAAAGTAAACAAAAATAAAAATAGTAAAAAAAGTGAAGTGGGTTGCTGTGTTCTTTTAATATAACTACATATAAAAACACTTTAATCGGAACACTTCCTAAACTTTAAGCTTATAAGTTGCATATTAAAACAGGCTTGTAAGTACCTTATTAAAAATAGGCTTATTACTAGCTTATTAAAATAGGCCTATTACTGACGCATAAAAATAACCTTTTTCTTACTTAAGTTTCTCACATTAAAGTTGTATGAAGACAAGTTTTATAGTTTAACACTATGATGCAGTCTTATTTTCAAATAACATTTAGCTATTTCTTTTACTAGGTAATTTATGTGAGATTCCAGGGGCACGGAGTTCGGACTCTGGAGTTCCCCCCACCACTCGCCGTGTTGCGCGGCGGCTTCGCTTCTAGCTGAGCGTGGCCACTCCTTATATATTATTCCTCCAAGGTCCCACTTACTGGGTGAAAACGTGGTGAGCCCAAGTAGTATATATTATTAGAAAAAAATCAAACACAAGCATTTTGATAAAGATACATAAACGGAAGTTGGGTGTTACATGTAGGATTAAACGACGATTGTTTAAGCAATTCTAGAAGTCAAAACTCCCTATAACCTTGTACTTAATTGAAACCTCTAGACGTGAAAAATGTAGAAAAATGTACGTCATATTACCCTCTTTAACCATTAAAAAATTATAGACCTTGAAGAGGTGCTGCACAAGTTAGGTAACTTATTTAGTTTTTGCAGTCTCAAGTGTGTATCTAATCTTAAATATGATGGAAAATCGTAAGTGGGAAAATAAATTAACTACAACTTTTGTATTTAAGGTTTTGCTCTATCTTTTACTGTTTTCGCACTTAATCACTTTAAAGTTGGAAGTTGGATTTTGAACGTTGGATTTTATTTTCTAAAACACACAAACAACTTACTAAATGCAGTAAAAAGTTTATTTTTATCACTCCGTATTGAAAGTAGCTATTTTCGATGACAGCTGATATCAACAAAAATAATTCAACTAAATTAACAAAAACAAAACCAAGCAAAAAAAAAGAATAAAAATTGTTTTAATTTTATCGAGGTTTGTTATTCTGTTTATCTTTTTTGTTGTGATAAAAGTACCGTTCATAACTTGTACTGAAAGTTATTTTCCGGTACTTGCTAAAATTATTCCCATCCTTGGCTTCGCCTTGGACGTGAATCTTTGAATATGTACTGGAAAATTTCATTTTCGGTAATTGTAATGAAATATACTATTTAGTCCTTTAAAACAATAAAAACGCATTCTTAGTACTGTATTTAAAAAAAATATCCTTTGTCCTTTATCACTAGACCAAGCCATTATAAATTTCATAAAAATACAATAAACCTCAAAACAACTTAAGAATCACAAAAATAACCCCACACAATTCATAACCAACTGTTTACTGAACACAAACTAAAATAAGAAAGCAGGGGAAACAGCTTTTGTAGGTAAACATATGGTTTGCACTAACCAAGGACTTCACACGTTATTTTTCTGTATGGCTAAAAAACTAATGTGGAAATGATAATGCATTAACCACATTCTTTGCTTGTTCCCATTGCAATAGCTATACAAAACCAGTCTCAGCTTGAAATTGTAATAAAACACTTAATGTTTTCATTGTAGTCTTCAATTAAATTAGCCTAACTCTCTCTGTAGTATCAATAATATTTTTCTTTATAAAATATGCCTTTTATAAAAGTATCGTACTTTAGTTGATGGGGACGCAATAACAAAAATATATTTTCTTTCTGTTTTGTTAGCATTTGTTATTACAACTGCTGAAAAACTATAATTATTCTGTCAATTAATATAGTTAATATTAACCTTCTTCCATAACACTGAAATTTAAACTTTGAAAGCCTGTAGGGCTGTAGACCTGGAGGCTGATATCCCATACTATGATACGAGGAATCTCTGAAGGGATGTGTGTTCCACGATCTCGAAATCTAGCTGTTAGATTTTGCTTAAACTTTGCATTAAAGAGTGTTTCGGTCCAAAAATAAGTTTAGAAACAGTCTCAATCCCAGGAAAAATAAAATTTGATCTAAATTTAAGTTTAAAAATTGTAATTTTCATCACACTACATCGATGTCACCTGTTTTCGACTCTCGTTTCTACCGTCGAAACACCTGTTTTGCCGGCCTAGGCCGGCAAAATTTTCCGGCCTAGGCCTGCAAAATCAGCTGGCCTAGACCTTACATAAAAACATTCACAACACGTTGTATCACAAAAACATGTGACTGCAACAATGAAATGAATTGGTTGCCTAGCAACCGGGAACACATTGCATCCCGCTAGATTAGGTTAGTAGTTATGCTTGGCTTAGTTGTTTGGCTCTGAATAAAATATTTTTTCATTAGTATTATATTTATTGCATTGTGTAGTGTGATGAAAAATATCGTTCGTAACTCGGGCCGAAAGCGTTTTGCCAACCCTCGATCGTTTCAAGTTCTCGACTTCGTCTCGAACTTGAAACACGATCTCGGGGCCGGCAAAACGCCACTTTCGGCCCTTGTGACAAAATATACTATTTTAACATTGGTCTTATGGGTTGATATTTTGGTAACGAAATAACAACTAAATGTAAACAAAAATAAAGGAACATTAATGTTAAGCAGACCTTTTGAAACAGCTATTAACTGTGAAGAGGTATAGTTGGTTGTTGGTGAAAATATTAAAATTGAATCAAAACCAACGAGCAAGGCTCGGTTAACCTGGTACTGAAATATAATATAATGAAATATTATGATTTATAGCTTTTAGCATTATTTATTTATTAATTTATTTATTATTACAAAAATCTTAAAGGCCTTTATAATATATGGTTAAGACTATGTCTATAAGACTATGGCTATAAGCCTAAGTATATAATTTTCATTGAAAAATAGTTTTGTTCTTCTTTTGTGATCTTTAAAATTCTTCTAGTTTATAAATGCATTTCTTCAATAATTCTTCTTTTAATTTGATATTAAATTTCTTCAACTTTTTAATTCTTCTTAAGCTTTCAGGTATTTTATTGTAAATTTGTACTCCCAAATAATCAACTCCTTTCTGTCCGAACGATGAATTGAATCTTGGTATATCTAATAAATTATTGAATCTTGTGTTTTGTGAATGTCCAATTTTTCTTTGCTGAAATTGCCAAATATTTTTATGGGCATAAGATGAAATTTCTTAGATAAAAACTGATGGAAGAGTAAGAAAGTTGAGAATTTTGAATAGTTTTTTACATTAATTTCATCTGGGGATTTGGCACATCATCCTCAAGGCTCTTTTTTGTTGTTTAACAAATTTTCCTGCTTCAGTGCTTGAACCCCAAACCATAATTCCATATGACAGGTGTGATTGTACATATGAATACTTAATCATTTTTGTGACTTGTAATGTGCAAAATGTTGATAATATTTTATTATAAATATTCCAGAACTAGTTTTCTACATATTTCTTGAACATGAGGGAGTCATGAAAGATTTGAAGTAATTGTAAGGCCAAAAAATGTGTTACTTGTTGATGAAGTAACAGTTGTATCATTAATTAGAATTTGATGATTTTTAATATTTGGCAAGGTTTTATTGAATGGCATAAATTTAGTTTTTGAGCCTTTACCAATAAGGAATTGCTTTTCAACCAGTCAAGAGTTTTTGAAATTCGTATAAATGATGACATTTCTAATTTAGAATGATCCAGGACAGAGTGATAAAAAGTGGAGTCATCGGCAAATAAAATTAATTTCCTTCTTCTGGTACTGTATGGATTTCGTTTATATATTAAATTTATAATCTGCATTTGATATGATTGTTTGTTGTTTGTAACGTTGACAGTCGCCTGCAACATTATTGTATGCTTTTAAGATGATTTTGCCTTTGGGAAAATATAATAAATAAAATAGTGTTCTGCTCATCTACAAGACACTACATTTCTAAAGGTGTGCGAGGAATTTATCCTATGATGCACTCAATCTGAGAAAAAAGAAGGAAAATAATTAAGCTTGCCTATTATATATGAAGATTAAGTTCAATGTCTCTATTTAAAGATGGACATTTAGTCCTTCATAATAGTAATTTAAACGATTTTGAATTGACAGTAACCATAAACCATGAGTTAGGCTGCCTTGTTTCCGGTTATTTAATGGACAGCGAAGCGTGTTTCTACACTCATAATTATTTAAAGCTATTGTTGAAAACTTTATGTAAAGTTATCTTTAGCGTACTAACATAAAATACTCCCATTACTAGTACACTATTCAATAATAATATTGCACTATTATTATTATTATATTCACTATGGTACTATAGCTTGTCCATTTTAGTTCACTATTATATAGCTCAGTAAGCCAAAGCTTTTTTATATTAGAAAAAATTATTAATTATTTTACTTAACAATGATTTCAAATATGCATATTAAATAAGAAAAAGTAACAACTCCATAAGATTTAAGAAATTTGTGATCAAATTATATTTTTATAAGTGGTTAAATAGGCCTACATTGTTTGGACGTTATAATAAGTAGATAATGAATTAATTTATGTAAGTGACTTCGGAATAAGTCGGAATGTTTTTATAAAAAGTAAAATATAAAACTAATTATTTAAATAGCCATTATTAGCCCACGAGCACACGTTATTAGTAGAGGAAAAATTTCCTTTTGTTCTTAAATATATTATCTTATAACGAAAATAATAATTCATATGAAATTGCTGGTCAAATTTATTGTTAAAATAATAAGTATTTTTAACAATTTTTTATTTACGATTGAATTGTGTTATATCTGGGAGAAGAATACTTACCATTGAACCCTACACTGACGTAAATGTACCTACCATGTTATTTCATTTCATCTTCTGGTGTTGTAGGATATTTTTATTTATGGAGGGAAGCAATATTACATTTTATGCTAGTGAGCAATACTTTTTCTCATTCATTCTCATCGCTTCTGGGTAGAGAAACTGGCGTTTGTTCCAATGCACTTGAATATCCTTTAAAGTGGGTTCCCGTGCACGTGAGGTGTTTAATAAATCAATGTCTCCTAGAACGGATCGCGTGGCCGCACTTTGATTTACAACTGCACCGTTCTCCACGTTGAGAGGAAAACTTTAATATTAACTTTCAACCTGTAGGTCACTACAAACTTCATCAAATACTGTTCTCTAAATATGAAGGAAACAGAAAAATGCCTTAATAAAATTGTTTTCATTTTTTGACTTATTTAGCAATTTTTTAATCCTTGGAATGCCTCCAATAACTTTACTACTCATGTCTCACCCTTGTTTTAAGTGTTGTAGAACCCAATGAACCAACCCAACTGCTATAAAGTAGGAGCTATAAACCCACTATAAGTCACTATTCTTTACGTTTTTGCTATGTCTTTTAGTCAGCTGATTGTTTGTTTAGTTATTATTTTCACAATGTTTACAGTTGTACGATGTTTATCATTAAATTGACTAATATTACAAATGGAAGTTACGTATTTACTGAATTTATTTTATTATTAGACACAACAAATGACGACGAGTGATAAAAAAATAAAAAATTACTTAAAAACATTAAAGTAGTAGAGAGGATTAATCAAAGCACAACTTACAAGAACTCTGCATGTGATAAAAACAAAAGGATCCAGTGCCTTTGATGCTCCAGGAAGACTGGCTCTAACAGATGAAACATGGCACAAATTTGTACACTTACACGAAGAAACATTGACATTTATAACTGAAGAAGATGAAATTGAACAAGAAGAAGATTACAGGGCAGATGTGGAAGAGGCATACCTTGAAATAAAGGCTAAACTACAATCTTTTATCACGAGATCTTTACCAAAAGAAGAGAATAACAAAAATAACATTCCGAGTATGAATTTCACACCGTACTCTGAAAATGAGACATTAAGAAACTTTTTAATGAGACTTACAAATTATTTTGATCTAAGTAACATTTCAGACCCAAAGACAAAAACACAATTTTTTGTCAACCTTTCACCAGAAATGCATCAAACATTATGTGATGCAATTGCGCCTGAATTACCAGGTGAAAAATATTTTGAAGAACTTTCCAATCTACTACAAAACTGTATTGAACCTTCACCAAGTGTACTTGCCAATCAACAAAAGTTTGTCTGTAAACTTCAGGATCCTGGAGAAGGAATAAGTGTTTTCGCAAGAGAATTGAAGCGTTTAGCAAGTGACTGTGATTTTAAGTACCAAAATTGCAACCATTCAGTAAGTGATATGTTTTTGAAAATGCAAATCATTCGAGGTTTAAGAGACAACGATATAAGAGTAAAATTTCTTCAAGAGAGAGGAAACAAAATGTCTTTCAAAGAGGTGGTGGAAACTGCAATTTGTATTGAACAGTCTAAGGCAGAAAGTCATGGGATAAACTCGAAACCTACAACGGGACACCAAACAGTAGACATTAATTACTTGAACAAAAGACCTGAAGTAAAGAAGCAGATTAATGACAATAAAGTGTCTATTACGTTTCAACATTTGAAAGGCAAGTGTTACCGGTGTGGCAGTGTTCAGCACAAAGCCAATCTTTGCAAGTTTAAAAATGACTTTTGTAAGAAATGTGGAAAGGTTGGTCACATTGGAAGAGTTTGTTTGTCCAAAACCTTTGGAAATTCAAGTGAGAAAACTAAGGAGTTCCAGTCAAAGACAGTGGATGCTGAAAACGAAGACACAAACGCACATGAAATTTTTAAGTTAGGAACATCATCGGCAAATTATAAATTTTTGATTGACGTAACTATTGAGGGAAATGTATTAAAGATGGAACTTGATACCGGCGCAGCACTGAGCTCGATGAGAATGGTTTACATAAATCACCAGAAAATGTAGAGGCCATAATTAAAGCCAAAAGGCCAGAAGATTTGAATCACCTAAGAACATTCCTAGGTCTTGCTAACTACTATACACGGTTTGTTCCGAACATGTCAACTTTGCTTGAACCTTTAAACGAACTACTGCGACAAGGAAAAAGATTTACTTGGTCGAAGAGATGTGAAGAAGCCTTTTTAAAAGTGAAAGCTGAAATAACAAGCGAACGCACATTGGTACATTATGACCCAGATGAAACCTTGGTTCTAGCTACAGATGCAAGTCCAACAGGGTTAGGAGCATGCTTGTCACATAGATACAAGGATGGATCTGAGAAACCCATATCTTTTGCCTCTAGGTCACTTACGAAAGCAGAACGCAAGTACAGTCAAATTGACAAGGAGGCTGTGGGTATTTACTGGGGATTAAGGAAGTTCTTTCCCTATTGTTATGGAAGAAAAATTGTTCTTATAACAGATCATAAGCCTCTGGTCTCCATCTTTGATCCATCAAAAACTTTACCAGCTATGACTGCTTCTAGGATATTTAATTATGCCCACTTTATGTCTGGATTTGATTATAATATAATTGAATACTGCAGCATAATGAAACATGTAAATGCTGATTATTTATCAAGATTTCCCGTTACTGATGGACCTGAAAATATAAATGATGATCATGAACAATTTTTAATAAACCAAGTGGATACAATGCCTGTACCAGAAAATTAATTAAAGAGGAAACTAAAAAGGATGCAGATTTAAAACTCATTTTGAACTTTCTATGCACAGGAAAAAGCTTGAAAGAACTGGGTCTCAGGGATGGCGAATTTTGTTTACAGGATGGATGTATTTTCCGAGGGAACAGAATATGTATACCTACATCATTACGAAAACATGTTTTAAGTGAATTACACGCTGGGCACATCGGAATGACTAAAATGAAACTACTGGCTAGAAGTTACTGCTACTGGAAAAATATAGATCAAGAAATTGAAACCTTGGTGAAGCAGTGCATTCCTTGCCAACAGAAAATAAACAGCAGACAAAAAGAGAATATTCATCCATGGGAATCCCCCATGGGACCTTGGGAACGAATTCATTTGGATTTTGGGGACCACTAAAGGGGTTGTGGTATCTTATAGTTGTTGACGTGTACAGTAAGTGGGTGGAGGTAATTCCAACCAAAACGACAACTACTAGTTGGTGCATTACACAGTTAGAGAGACTATTTGCAACTTTTGGAATTCCTCATGTCTTGGTGACAGATAATGGGACTCAATTCACATCAAGACCTTTTCAAGACTTTCTGAAGAGATATGAAATAACACATAAAACTATTGCCCCTTTTGGTCCGAAGTCCAATGGGCAAGCTGAAAAGGAAGTCCAAACGGTAAAAAAACTTCTTTATGCAAGTGGTGGGGGAAAGAAAGATAACCATTTGAACATGATTTTAAAACAGTTAAGGAAAACACAACATTCAACTACTGGCAATTCCCTTAAAATTTAATGTTTGGAAGAAACATTAGAACAGAGTTAGATTTTATGATTGACAAGAGTACAGACCCTATATACAATAACACAGCAGAACCGAGAAGGCATTTTTCCAATAAACAGAAAGTGTTAGTTAAGAATTATTCGGTAAACTCAAATGAAAAAATGGATTGTTGGAACTGTTGAAAGATAACTGGGCAACATAATGTACCTGGTAAGATTACAAGATGGAAGATTGTGGAAAAGGCACAATGATCAAATATTCACAATGATCAGAAATTTATATTTAGGGAAAAAACTTAGGGGGGAGGATTGCTATGTCTTTTAGTCAGATGATTGTTTGTTTATTTATTATTTTCACAATGTTTACAGTTGTACTATGTTTATCATTAAATTAACTAATATTACAAATGGAAGTTATTTACTGAATTTATTTTAATATTAGACACAACACTTTTATTTTTATAAATCAACTGTTTTTAATGTTTAATCTAATTGGAAACCGAAATAGACATACGCTAGTTTTCCGTCGTAATGAAAAGTCTCGTTCATTACTTGTCGTTCATAATCTCGCTCTTACATGCTCGGCTTTCCTCGCACGTGTAAATATGAAACGAGAATTTTGGTGGGAATTTTGGTTGTTGTATCCATGCCTTGTGCAACACTAAAAAGACCAGCAAGAACAAATAAAATATTAGATTGCAGTATTCCATGTTCGGTGTATTCAGAATAAATGTAGAAATAAACAACGTTGGGGTCCCAGTGGAGCAGTTGGCATAATTGTTGTGGGGGAGCGGTAACACATTGAAGGCGGGAGGGGGGGGCAGAGCTTTTATGGCCGACCTACACGATATTGTCGTTACATATTTATTAGCATTTTTGAAAAACATAAGATAACCGAACAGTCATTTATCTGAGTAAAATAAAATGAAAACTTTAAGGTGAAATAATAAGGATACGAATCGGTAAGCTGATTAACGAGGTTAAATCAAATTTGTGAATAAATTCTTCCTTTTGCTATCAAACTATATTTATAATGTAACATATATGAATGTTAATATTATGTATAATGATGTTAGTAAATGTTTTAAGCGTAGTAGCCTACCTGTGACTCTAGTGCCGCCTAAAACTATTTAACAAGTGCGCAATTAATTTTTACAGCAGCAAGGTTTTTACAAGACTATATTTAGCGAAAATAACTTTTGTTATTTTGGTAATATATTTGAGTGTGATATCAGACATCTGTAGTTGACGTTTGGTTGAAATCAAAATAAAGAAATATTTATTATAGACCTCCTGCTTTCAAAAATTACAATTACTTTTATGCATAGTATATAAAAATATATATCTTTTAGAAAACAACAATATATTTTAAAAATAATTTTTTTTTTAAATCTTTCAATGAAGAAGGTAGCAATAAAAAAACCTCAACAAGCTAAAACAAGTTGTCAAATGACTGTAAATAGTGGACAAATCAACGCAACCGAATCCTGTGTCAACATGCAGTGTTCCAGTACAGTGGGTCACGTGATCAGTAATACCAGTCACGTGACTGCCCACGTGACCCCCGTCCTGATCCGCCAAACACGCCGGCTGATTAGGACAACCGAGTCTGTATCGTTGATAACGAAATGGTTTACTAGACATTTAAAGGTAACTTCTCATTAAGCCGGTATATCTATAAATATTAAAATATTGATGGAAGTATTACTTAAAAACACGATAGCCTCGTATATATAGACTACAGATCTGTGAATTTAACCATAAAAAGTACTTATTTGGGGGTTTCTATAAAAACTATATTAAGAATAGAATACGTATGTCCATGTTAACAGTTCATGAGTGTTATTATACAACCAAGAACATATTGGTATAGGTGTGATATGAAAATAATAGTTCATGAGTAATGAAACATTAACTCACTTGAACTGCTTAAACGAAGGCATGTTCCTATTTAAGTCTTTTAATATCTTACAAACCTCCACGATAACGCTGTTCTTATTCTAAGTCCTGCGTGCTAACCACTACAGACATAAGACTCCCGTTTATTACAATTTGTAGGTTTAATTTAAAAACGGATACCCAATGTATAGATACATTTTTACTATCATTTATAATACTAAATTATTCCCAAACGAACTAAAATTTCAATAAACAAATCATCATGATCCTCAGAAGGAGATTTAATCCACAAAAATTGAGAAGAGGTTAATTTCTTACTAGGAGGATAGAAAACACCCTTAAGGATTCGTTGTTCTTGAAATGTATTTTAATGAATATAAAGTCATCCAGTTAACTTCTTTAGGTTGGATTTGATTAATAAAATTTATATTTAAAATCAATCAGTACAATCATCATATTGACGAGTTTTGGAAATTTGTCACAAGGTGACAAAGCTTTTCATATTTATAGAATGGATTGAACTTATTATTTAATATTTTTCAAGGTCGTTTTCCAAAAAAATTTTAATATTATAGATAGTATAATAACAAAAAGTTCTGGACTAAAAATTAAATCGTGACCTATATAAATATATCTACTCTAAACGCGTTAAAATTCAAATTAAACGATAGAAAAATGCAATATAAGCCATGGCACCATAACGACAGAAAAGGTATTAATCTTTTAACTATGTTCATGTTTTGAATATTTTATTTTCATAAGTTAATATGTTAATTTGTGTTATGCACTATGGACACAATAATTAGTAATGTATGGGTTTCCTTTTGATTAATTGTATATTTTTCTGATAATAATAAATCCAACTTAATATATTTTTTTTATTTGCCTACCAATCATATTAATCCAATAAAATTGCATTAATAAGCAATATATTTAAGGAGATCATTGAAATTTTACGATAAAATCTTGCAACTTTATAAAACTTATTATTTAAAACTAGTTTTAATCTTTCTTTGGCGACTTTCAAAGGAATTCAATAAAACAAATTTCGCTACCTTCAAGGATTTCATCCTAAAATAGCAACCCCAAAATTTTCCACTTCCCCGGCCAAGAATTCAATCACTTTTAAAGATTCAAAGTTCTTTACCTCCCACAAAATAAATTGGACGCAATGAAGCCCGGAACCCACAAAGATGCTGTTCTTTGTCAGTCCCTAATACTTATCCTCTACCTTCATTCAACTTTTGAAAATTCCTTAAAAGGCTATCTATTGAAAATCGTCATTGCATAACATATCTATAGGAATCTTTATTCATTGTATTAAATATTACTCAAGCTTGACTTAATTTATAGGATTTGATTAATTGCCAAAACAAATAATTTTCATCCTCAACATTAACAACATGGTACTCTATTTGTTTTAATCAATAATCAATAAAATAAATTACTATCTCTATTTGCTTCTACTATTACTTTTAACCTTTGTTTATATTTATTTCAGAAGAATATTTAATATTTTGACCGAGAACGGTAAAAACTTGTATTGTTACTATTGTTCATATTGGTATTGAATGTATCTTGGATATTTAGTTATGTAGCATATTTAAATATCTGTTGGGGTGGTAGCACAATAGCAGATGGGTCCTAGGTTCAGGATCGCATTTAGGATCGAATGCTAACCTCAAGGATAACACAATCCACATCCAGGTATAACAGCAAATTAAATTTATCAGCGGTTTTCCCGTTAAAAACGTCCTATCATAAAAGCGAGTTGTTTTATTTAATTTATTTTTACTTTAATAAGTGTAAACATTTTAAATACTTTATATATTTTTGTTTATTTTTTTTGTTTTTTTTATTAAGTCTATGTGCAAGTTTTTCATCCAAACATTTCATATCTATTGACCTTTTCAAGAAGAAAAACTTACAAGATGACCGATGATATATAAGGCAGACCATCTCTCAAAGCATGGTTTACAAAAATAGACTCTGAATTTCCAAAGCAATTAAATATGTTAATATTTAAAAAACAAAATTGTAACAGACTTCTAACATTGAAGTTTAACTCTTTTTAGTAGTTGAAAGATTTACATTAGATAAAGAAGTAACAAAAAATTTTTTTAAAACATTTTATTACTTCCTTATTTTTTTGGTTAACAGTTCATCTCTGGGAGCTTAATAAAAATATATAACATTTGCAACTAATCGAAATTGTATTCACAGTTTAAAACGTTATCAAAGTGTGTAGTATGTATGTACCTAAGTAGTAAAATTAAGTTTGGAATCTTCACCGGATGCACATTAGTGGCAAGCTTTGTGGTGTAAAAGACACGTTTCTGAGGACAGAGCGAACTATTATAACAAGGCCTACCTCTGAAACTTGGTACCGCCTCTGGTTAAGTGACTTATCTTTCTCTCTACCCATAGTTTTAAAGTTATTCATAATTTATACAATTAGTTTTGCTACCGCTTCCCTTTGCTTGTGTTTTTTTTTTTACATTGTCATGAAATTAAAAATCTGGTTTTTTAGTTGCTTTTAATTTGTTAAGGAAACATGAAAAATCCTTTTAAACAAGCTTCTTTATTACCGATGGTATAAAGTAAAGTAGTTAAATGTTTAACTTCCATCTATAACGAGAACAGTTTGGGAGTTCTGTCAAAGAACTTAATTAGTTCACGATTCATGTGGGTGTGTAAGGTGGAATTGATTGAAAGGTAAATGGAGGCTAAAGTAAAACAAGCTAACTTTGACACATCAAACTCTGATTTACAATAGTGGCACACATTAATTTCCAAAGAACTAAACCAAATTGTACATTAGATGAGCTTTCTAGGTGTAAACATGAATATTAAATTAGTTTTTCTAACTAAATTACGCAGTAAAATGGGGTGAATAGAAACACTTTTCTACCTTTTGACTCCCGTGTATGCTTTACTTTTCAAGTTTATATTTCAATGCTAGTTCATTTTTCCGGCCGTCGTCTCCCCCACACAAACCACTAATCAGACATTTTTTTAACAATAAGCAGAACAAATAATAAAATTTTACTGTTTATAATGATCATTACATGTAGCAGTAGCAATATAATGATCATTACATGACAATTACATGTAGCAGTAATTAATGTTATTGTAATGATCTTACAATTTGGGGTAAATATAAACAATTTGGCTAAATGAAGACTAAATAAATCTATGTTGCTTTTCTCCAGTCAACAGGGTCAATAGAAACATTACGTCTGTGCCTATCATTGCCCTTTCTTGTAAACCACCTAAGTGGGGACAAATAAATTCAAATTTTCTCCTAAAGCTTTTTCAAATTTATGCAATAGCTTACATAAATAATTGTAAACTTAAATATCATGCTTAAAATGTATTGAAAATGTGTGTAAATATTTATTAGTAAAAGAATTTTTTGCCAGACCATCTGAAATTTGTTAAATAATAACCAACATGCCAGCGTTTCAAATACTAATATAAATTATTTACACCTTACCTGTGTAAATGGTGTATACTGTGATAGGATCATTCTAGTGTAGTAAAATTAGTCGGGAAAAATGAAATAATTTTTGGAAAGCTAATTTCTTTCTAAATGTGTTCTATGGCATCCCCTGACCTTCCTCCGAAAAGTCCCCTGCAATCCCATGTGGGGATCATGCCCAAAAATTAGGGGTTGGCCTATAAGGAGTTAAAATATATTTTGATATTAGGCATACTAAATTTGAATAAGTTCCAGAAGGTTTATATATATCAAATTAAAGGTCTTAAAATGTAGAGCCCAATGCCGTAAACCCGACCTAAATATAACGGTCGAGAGAAAAATGGCAGACGTTCAAAATTTAGAATAAAATAATAATATCAAAACTTTGAAATGCAATAACTTCCGACATATTTGACCTTTTGAGGTCTGGTTTTCGGCTATGTACTCTCCTTATTAAGGCCTTTAAAATTATGTATAGCATGGCTATGGACTAAGAAAATTTTTTCAAAACTCCCACTTTGGGACGTCCATGTAGAGGGTGGTTCAAGGGTAATATGATGGGCATATGTCAAACTATCCGTATTTGCCAAGGTAATTGTATAAGCAAACGTTTGCCGCAAACCGGACCTCAAAAGGTCAAGTATTTCTAATATTATTACATTTTTAAGCGTTTTGATTAAAATTTGATTTTTAATCTAAGTTTGACAGGCTGCCATTTTCGACTCAAGCAACCTTTTGAGATGGGGTTTGCGGCATTGAATTCTACTACTTTAGAGCTTTAATTTGATATACATAAACCTATTGGTCGGCGAAAGACATATTTCTGACTCCACGAGGGCCATCCCATCATTTTTAGGCATGTTGCCCACTGGGGATTTCAGGGGACTTTTCTGAGGGAGGTCAGGGGATGACATAGAACACATTTCAGCAAAAATTGGCTGTCCAAAAATTTTTTCATTTTCCAGCCATATTTTGGCTTAATTTTACTACACTATTCATGTAGTATACATATTTATATTCAAATTAATGTATTTATGTAGTCTATGCTAGCTTTACTTCTTTGTGTAAGCCGTCTTGGGGTTCTTCTCGCTTCAGCTCTCAATAAAGAAGGATGTTCAAACTTATGCGCTGTAATTTAATCCAAGTTACCTGTGTCCGTCTTATATATACCAGCGAGCTGTATGGGGCACATTCCAACCAGTGACCTGGGTGAACGATTATTGTTATCCGATTACCTGAATACACATGCACAATGTTGTGCTAACGGCATCGATGGTTTAACTATACAACCCCACAAAAAATTATTAAGTTTGAATACAATTAAATTTAGTATAAATCCATTTCAAACAATTGCATTTCCGCTATCGACATTGTGAAAGTTTTTTTTTTTTTCTTATCTTATTGAAAACATGCTAAACTTGACTTAATTAATTAATTTGACTGATAATTGATATCATAAAATGTTCTAAATCTCAAAATAGTATTAGTTTTTAACATTAATATCAAATCTTGGACCTTCTGAGCAACAGGAAACTACTTACTTACTTATCTAACTTATCTTCTATTCAAAATTTACTTCCAACTTTTAGTTGGATCGTAAGAATATGGTTTGGTCATTTATGCCTAACGAAAGCCTCTTGTAAACCACAGGCACAAAAAGAAAATTATAGTATAATAGTAGTGATTAATTGCAAGCTAAGTAATATGGCAGATATAAACCACAAACATAAAACATCAGCTTTGTTCGCTGTAATCAAAAAATGTTCCACCCAAAATTCCTATAGGCCTACCTTTAAGCGTAAAAACTCTTAAAAATGACTTTAAATGTCTTAATTTGTAAAAGCATTTTGAGATATTTACACTGAAGCACAAATCATATCAAGGGTGTTTTGTTACAACAATTTTAAGGAAATCTTTAACAGAAAAATATATTTCAATAAGCTACTTGAACCTTTCAGTGAGATATAAATTAGAAAAAGAAACCTCAGATCTTCTGATAAAGTCCTCATGGACAGTTGGGTAACGATCTTCAATGGAAAAATAATTAATCTTCCGTAGATTTTAAGTAGATAAATGTTATACAGGTGAATTTCTGTGACTTGTACATTAAGCAACTCCAAGATTAGCCGAGTTTGATGCACCTCAACTCAGAGTTTGGGGGATGAATATTTAACATTCACTAATGTCGACCAGGAAATAATAATTCATAAATAACATATAACTTCCTTATAATCAACTCATGTAATGAATATGTAAAAATAAAATTTAACTGATTGTTAAGTTTTAGCATAGAAAAACTTACCTGTTAAAATGTTCTACTGTTTAATTATGAAGTTTCAAGGAAGTTGTGAAATTAGATTATGATCCACCTTGGTTATTGCAAAAGACAGTGTAGTGATGAATCAATCAAAATGATTCAGAGGGTCATTCAAGGTGTTATTTGGATGATATAGGCTTAGTCTTGGGCTTAGTCTTTCTGCACAAGCTTGCAAGAGGCCTCCTGGACTGTCCTGACGTCTATGCTGCTTAACACCACTCCAATATACACACGCTCCAGGTCTACGAGCCAACACCAGTTATTTCTAAATTACTACACCTACAGCAGTGGCCTGTCAAAACTCCATCGTGTGGGCAGTGAAGTTGCATCAAAAGTTAACTTTTTCATGACTCTGTCACTGTATTTAAATCTAAAATTAGCAAGTTGTTGTAAAATTGTCTCTGGTTTGTATTAACGATAGTTCTTACATAGCAACAATTATTGTTACCATCGGTCGTTCGTATTTTAATTTCTTTGAATTTAATAGACATATTTTGATTTAATTTATATATTATTTCTTTGTTAATGATATTTGTTGAATTTATAGCCTTTGTTTAATCTCGAATATACATTTTGTTGCCCATGTTATCCTTTTCATTATCTTGGTTCACTGCATTACTATATCTTGCTTTTAAGTTAGTAAGGCCGGTTCCTACGTGGGCGACAGATGCGACGCGACGAGAGCGACAAAATTTCAAACAAATGTATAAGCATTGGAGCGTTCTTAGTGGGCGACAGGAGCGACAACAATTTACAATGTATAACGTTATGGCGATGCAAGCTTGTCGCTGGTGTCGCTCCAGTCGCTCTCGTCGCCCACGTAGGAACCGGCCTTAGGTATGTCATAACAGTATTCACAAAATCACTTTCTAGTCACATTTTTGTTAAATATTTTTTTATTGTTGAGCTACTTTCTATGCAAGTAACACGCTTTCAAATTCTAATCAATCGGGTAAGAATATCTTTACCTTGTTTTCAAAGCTTTGTCATCCATTTTAGTCATTCTGTCTTACAAATGTCCTTTCTTTCCGCCACCTCTTTTTGTTGTAACAACATGTTTTCAGTTAGTAAGTTAATGTTTAATTGCATTTTAGTTTAAGCCAAAATGAGTGAAACTAATGTAGTTAATGTTACGTGTTTATATGCATTTTATATAAATGGTGCTTACCAGTGAAAGATAATAAATAAACAAACAAATAATTAATAAAAAATATAAGCACTTTAACTTAAATATTGGTTTTTATACACAAAATAATTAATCAAGTTCTTTATACTTTAGTATTTCAAGTAATATCAATTTTTTTTATTTCTATGTACATTTGTGTAATTACTCATTTGCAAATGAGAACAAATAAATAAATTTGTTGTGTGATTAATTCTAAAAAAATAACAAAAAGCCGAATAAAAGGAGGCATGTGAATACTTCTCTGAAATTCGTACAAGGAATTCGTATATACGATTTAAGTTATAATTGTGATTCCTCCGGTTTTTAGATCGGCGTTTCATATAGCATCTTCATATCAATCTTCATATAATCCATCTTCTTGAGATAATTTTTATAACAATATACAAAATCCTCAGATCTTCCAACATGATCCTAAGGGAGCGATTCTCAGGATTCCATCGAATTTTTTCATTTTGTGGCATTTGCTCCATCCAATTAGCCCGAAGGCTGGTGGATTTTTGTGGTCCCCCACCCCATACGGTCACCCGTACCTAGCGTTAACCATACCAGGTTCGGTCTTTCGACATGAGGATTCATGGAACATAATCCCCAAATCACATTAAGGTGGATTAGACCCCCACAGAAACTGGAATCACCAGGCCCGTGGTACTCAAACGGCAGTGAACCCAAAATCGAGAAACCACTGTGAGTGACAGTGGCAGCCCTATCCAACTACTTATCAACTTTCATTTGTAAGCAACGTCCCCAGTGAGCCTGGAGGGCCCCCTCATAGCCGAAGCTATGTGCCGAGCCTGCCGGCAACCACTTGCCCCCTAGAGTACAACTCAGTACCCGGACTGACCGAAGCCAATCCCGAGGTTCCCATTTTATGTTTTACTTGGGCCATGGTTATTTCCCAAGCGGTATAACTAGGTCTCTGGGTTCCTGCGCGCCCCTAATGGGTCGCCAGTACGCTGCAGCCACAACAAAAGTCGATGGAACCCCCAGATCCCCGACACCCTGACTCATTCATTACCTTCTAATGGGGAAGCTGGAGTGAGTCTACCCAGTAAACGCGCGATTTGAAAAAGCCACCTCCGCCAGGTCTCGGCACTACCAAAGCTGACCTCCTTCAGTGATAAAGAGAACTACGCTCGTTCGCCCAGCTCTGTACTTGGAGCTGGTATAGTTACATTCCAGTTTTTAGTGTGTATGCCCTGAAGTACAACATGCACAACTTTGCTGTTTTATCATTACAACCACCACAGGGAATGCTCGGCAAGGACTCCGTGGGAGACCAGGCCTACTCCAATGCTAAAGAGGGCCACGCGCGTTCACCAAGACCCAAAGGACTGGTATTGGGTAGTGGACACGCCAGTTATAGGGGTAGCACTCCTTGAAGTACAACGCGTACCCAGAATATCCAGAATATCTATAAAACACAGATCCTCAGAAACCACCTTTGTGAGTGAGCTGGCTGATAACATTAATCCTGATGCTGCAATTTCTGGGTAAAAACCAAATTTCACAATCACTTATAAAATGTAATAAATTAACAATATTAATACATGAGTTTTACGCCCTAGTTTTTAATTTTTTATTTATTTATTTTTTTTTACTTTCAATTTGTAATTATTATGGTTTATTAATTATTCTTATTATGGTTAGCACATAGTAATAATGTAAATGACAGAATGTTTGTTAAACTGCATTTCAGAAAATGTAAAGTCACAAAAACAAAATGTATAAGTCGTAAATCACATGCCATGTAATAATGAAATATTAAATCTGTTATAAAAATTTAACAGTGGTTCAAGTGGATAAGGTGAACAACATAACTTAGCTAATTAACTATAAATGTACATTGGCCAACTCCAAGATTGGCCGAGTTTGATGCGTCTCGGGCTGGGGCCTGGGATAGGCTACATATTTAACAACCGTTGATGACATGAGGCCAACGGGCTGATTGGCCGGCACAACTCAGTCTTATCAGCCATTTACTTTATGAAAATTAATACAAAATATAACTATTTAGTAATTCGTGTACCTGGAACTGTGACGTAGTAATTAAAGTTTAGTGAGACTAATGAATGGATTTCAAAAGTTAAAGATTTTTACATTTATTGTAGATTTTATTATTACAACTTCTCGGACGTGGCTAAAACAATATACATTACTTATTATCAAGAAAGTTAAAAAATGAATGAAACAAAGTAATTTTTTCATTATAAAACTTATGATTTATTAAATAAAGCGTTTTCTTTAATAAGAAAGTGATTTCAATAAATAAGAAAGAATTATTGTCTTCACTGTTTACTCTATTTTGATATTTTCAAAATCGGCTAAGAGCAATGTAAGTCCCATTACCCATTTGTATCAAACACTAAGGCACTATTAATAGTCAACCTTTTTTACAGAAGCATAGTAAAATAGATTGTCTGATTATTCTGTTTATTACTAGTACCGAAAAGATGTGTTTGTTATAGGTGATAACGTCAATCTCTTGGAGTGAAACAGAATAAAACTTCGAATTAGTTTAGCTATACCATTTCGTTAATGTCCTTACAAATGAGAATTATAAAATCAATTTATTTATTTACTAAAAGAATTAATTAATTAAATAAATTAAATAAATTAATTTACTGAGTAAAGCAATTTTACAATAAAAAAGATATTCTTAATTCTTCATATAAAATGTGTTAGTTAACTTATATTTGTCAATTTTAGACAGTGATATCACACAAATTTAAGCTCTTCCAATCTATATATATAATACGTGATGCCCCTTTTTTGTTAACACTACTCCTCCCTTATTTCTGGACCAATTTTAAAGTTTGAGGTGTCAAAAGAATGGTCTCAGTTCGTAGTTTTGCAATAAGGTCTTAGATTTTTGATATTTTAATTCTGAAGCTCACGGAAGCCCTCAAAGTTCATTTTTTGTCCATAAGATTAACATGGGGAACAATTTATTTTGAATTGATAAATAAAACAGCTGTTGATAGTTAAACAAACAAACACATATGTTAAATGCTGAATAGAACCAAGGAATCTAAAACAAATAAACACAAATAATCTCTTTTTTTATTTTAGATTCCTTGAATAGAGGCAAATTTAACTGGTACTGAAATATCAACACAATTTCATACTTTAATACGAGTGTCTAATGTGAGGTTTTAACCTTTTCTCAAATGTAGCAGGTACATTTTGCTTGAAAGTTTTATTCACGCGTATTTGGGCACAAAAATAATTTTTGTGACTTAAAAATTGCAAAATTTATTTTTGTATCCGAAAACAATTTTGGAAATTGAAATTTATTACATAGGTCTGATTGGTTGTCCGACTGGTATTGAAAGGTAATGATGAAAGGTAACAAATACTAAGATAGAACACTAAATTTGTGTGCAAGGGTTTTCAAACTGCTGTAAACTATAAGGAAAAGGGATAGTTGGTTGTAAGTGTAATAACCTTTTTATTTACTATTATAGTATAATCATGTTTTATGCGGAATGCTACACATATTTAAAAAAACCTGTGTAAAAGACAACATTTAAAAGTTTTTTTACCTTCAGTTTAGAAAACAAGCTTATTACAAAAATGGTTTTTATTAAGAAAAATGTTAACCAAAATAAAAATGCCACTAAAAACAAAATGGAACCACATACCAACAAAGATGTAGATTCTCTTAATTTATATGATTTCTTTATTTAAATACACTGTGTCATTAACTACCTCATACAGGAGTACTACAAAAACAGCCGCAGTGAGTGCTGCATAACTCATACAGGACCGGGGAATAATGAAATGTTGATTTTTATTCTGTTGTCATTTACGTTTTATGTTTGATGAACTATGTGGATCTAACATCTGTGAATTAATTCTAAATTTTATAGGAGGGTTTAGACAAAGGCCCTAAGACATATCGGCAAAAGACGTAATCTGAGCTAATTTAGACCTTTAAAAGAACGAGCACCACATCTCTACACTATCACATTGGGAAGTTGGAGAGTTGGTAATGAAGATCGATCGATGAAACACCAATAATGTTAATGTGTAATGTGTGTCTATCTGGCTTTCACTATAATGAAATTTTTTTTCAAAGTAACTCTGTTCATTACCATGGAGCAAAGTTTGATCACCAGGTACCCTAATAAATGCAGCGCATTGCGCTGCACAGGCCCACTAGTTATTTATGAAGTTACGTTATGGTTTATGTGACGAAAAATATGAAACCACACATAGCAAATATCATTAAATAATTTATGGCCTTTCGCAGTCATCTGAACTGTATATTAAACTCTCAATTCACAAGTTATTATTCGGTGTTAGTATATTTTAATCTAATAGAAGCACCAATGGTAAGGTATAATCCTTAATGTGCTGACCAAATATATGTTTCGGTGGTTTGTCACCTTCAGAATAATAGATTAACCATAACAACCTGCTGCTGAATATTCATAGATGAATAATCAGGTGGACCGAGGGGTCTAATTCTGTTTGATGTCTCATTGTCATTTTAGATTATTTAATTTACCTTCTTCAATCACTCATAAAATGTGTATTTTCATAAAAAAACTAAACATCCATTTCAATTCTTTGTATTATGTGATGATATATATAATTTTTTTTTAATAGGTAGTAAGAATTCTCCGAGCATAAAATCAATAATTTAGTAAATAACTATATTTTGTGAAAATAATAAAATTAATACCAATAGAATGAAAAACTCCACTTGTAAGTATACAGCATACTTTTGCCACAGTTCATTTTAAATATCACATTGACTTTGAAAAATAAATCAACATTTTAGAAGTTTGAACCATTTTGGACCAAAGTGTAACCAACTATAATAATTATTGTTTTACTTTACGAATGTATTGAAATTTTAAAAGAAATACTAGACCCCCATAGTTGTTACAATTTATTATCTACTGTAGGCTAAACTTAAAACTGCCTTCTCGGTAAAATGGTCTGTTCTCAATTCGATGCCCATGATTATTTTAAAATTATAATACAATAACAAACACCAAATATTTACAAATATAGTGTGTTTTATATGTGGTTTCACTGAATAAACCTTTAGAATAAACTTGGAAAAGCACATAAAAATTACTTCTTTGTGTAACACAACTGCAAGGATAGAAAGTAAGTAATTAAAACTACTCACTAACCCACATTTATAAAAGTAAAACCAAAGCGAACAATTATGTTACATAGCAATGAAATTGAAATATATCGACGTATTGCAAGATGGTATTTTCTAGTCAATCTTTTGAAGGAAAATGAGTGATTCGTTTAAATGATTGCTCTCTTATTTGGGTTTTGGACAAATTTAATCATTGTTACAATGTATTTAAAGCCAAATTGTATTGAAAATATTATTTTTCATCAATTTACCGCAAAGTGGCTCTTTTCTCTGCACTATTTCGTTTATTGAAGTATTTTTTTGTAAAAAAAGGAAAACAAACAAAAAAATTTTGCTTTTAAAAAAAGACAACTTTTGAGGGGGGGGGCGCAAGGAAAAATGAACAAAGGGTTTATTTCGGTGCACTTTTAAGACGCTACAGAAAACGCGAACTTTAATGACTAAGTACCAGGGGGGCCGAGCTTAAGCTCGGCCGTACGATCACACCAGGGGGCTCCATCTTCGAGACCACCGTCCCGGAGGACCATCCCTTGATGGACAACGTCGCCGCGCCCAGGAAAACACCCGCCCGCCGGATAATTAGGGTATGTACATTTAACTAATTCTAGTTAGTCAGTAGGCCCACAGAGACCCAGACAACGACACAGCAAATCACATTTCATAAACATTAGGTATACTGTTGCTGGGAACCAAAATGGCGGATTACCGTGAACTGTAACAGTAGTGGCACGTGATAAAATGCGCCACGATATAAGTTCAATACCTTCATTCCCACGAGAACGAAATTAGAAACTTGTCAACGCTGCAAAATGCCGCCATGATGGTCACCCGTGGGGACAACTAACGGTGACGACATCATCGGCAAATCAAAATAAGGGGCGTGGTCAGAAAATTAAATGATTGGCTAATGTGATGTCTCGTGGGGGATGGTAAGATTTTAGGGAAGGGGAAGCGAGAGCCGAGCGACCGAAAAGGAAGAGAAGAGAACTTTAGTCTGGAAGAAGTTAGGATTAAGAGAGGATCAACCTGCGGGACGAGGTAGTAAGCCACCCCCAGCGTCCGAACCGCCCATCTCCAGGACTTCAACCTCCATCACCACGAACAACGAAGACTTCACTCACTGCAAACATCAAGTACTTCAAACCCTCAACGAAGAAGTCCAAACACGGAAGTCACATCAACCAGTATCTTCGGAAGAAAATATCCTGCTCTCCCTTCCGGATTCAACCGCATCCCACTGAGTGACAAGGACTTCGGGGGCCAAGAGGTCATCACCAGACGGCCCGGAGGACCACGAATAAGCGGAAGGAGCGGAGGCGAATAATCAACACCGCATCCACGGACCAGGGTTGCAGCCGTACGACCACACCAGGGGGCTCCATCTTCGAGACCACCGTCCCGGAGGACCATCCCTTGGTGGACAACGTCGCCGCGCCCAGGAAAACACCCGCCGGATGATTAGGGTATGTGCCCTCCAAATTTTGAGAAAAGGCCCATAACTAATTTAATCAAAGTCAACAGTGAAAACAAACTCAAATCCGATATTTTATAATCGCTTAGGCTTAATTGGATCGAACATCGAAGAATTTATATCATATAAGTCAAAAAATACAATAATATTAGGGCCTACATCATTCATATTCAGTAATTGCAAATGTTTATTTTGCATAAGTTACTGATTATGATGAGACCATCTGCTTACAGGCTTCAGATACCACTACAAAATTGTAATATATCTCAATTTAATGATTAAACTAAATATATTATTCTAATTTAACTTTATATCAATTAATATAAAATTAAGTTTTACATTTTTTTATGAATTCATGTATCTTCAATTTGGTATTTACGATTTTATATCATAATATACAGGGTGTCCAGCTTCAACCTTTACAAACTTTTCCAGGTTGTTGCCCACGTCAAAATAAGCAAAAAAGTTCCTATAAACATATGTCCTAAAATCCTTCGTTAACCCTCTAGCCGCCATTTTGTTTTTTACACTAAATAATTTTTATTTCCATAACGGATCATTGTATTAAGTTAATATTTGGCATGAACCTTCACTATAACAATACCCATTTTCAGTAAAAAATTTTTTTTTCCAATGTGTATTTTCAAAATGGCGGCCATTTGAAAATTTTAAACTCAAATATCTCAAAAACGGTAAATTTTATAAAAATGTTACAAGAGACAAAAAAGTTGACAAATCAAATTATATAAACAATGATACCAAGTTTGTAAGGGTTAGACAACAAACAACGGAGTTATTGTGGTTTTCCTGCAGATAAACACTGATTTTGCACGCCAATTTAGGTTATTTTAAGAGAAAAATCTAAATAACTCCGTTATTTGTTGTCGGATCCTTACAAACTTGGTATCAATGTTTAAAGAATTGAATTTTTCAACTTTTTTGTCTCTTGTAACATTTTTATAAAATTTACCGTTTTTGAGATATTTGAGTTTAAAATTTCCGCCATTTTGAAAATACACGTTGGAAAAAAATAATTTTTTTACTGAAAATGAGTATTGTTATAGTGAAGGTTTATGCCAAATATTAACTTAATACAATGATCCGTTACGGAAATAAAAATTATTTAGTGTAAAAAACAAAATGGCGGCTAGCGGGTTAACGAAGGATTTTAGGACATATGTTTATAGGAACTTTTTTGCTTATTTTGACGTGGGCAATAACCTGTAAAAGTTTGTAAAGGTGGAAGCTGGACACCCTGTATATAACGCTATATATTTAACATATTAGGTGTTGGTGGAATTTTTACAGAGTTGTTCAGTATTAGCACTATGAATCCATTCTGGGGTTCCAATTAATGACATTGTGCTAGAATTCGGTGATAAACTAATACAAGAAAGGTAAGTTAAAAAAAACTTAATTTGTAAATTTAATTTTTATTATTTATTTTTATGGTATGCTACGGTTTATTTTAATAGTGTTCATTAAATTAATCTATTGATTAAAACGATTCATTCATTAAAAACTTTTAGCTTATTTTTAACTTTATTATTATCTTCAATTATTATCTTTATTTTTAAGGTAGTTTATTAAAACATAAACCCCCTATATTTTGAGCAAGGTTATAATTTAATAATAATCTTTGTGATTTTTGTTTTAAATTTGATTCATCTAATGTTGAAAAAAAGTAATAGTTCAGTATTTTATTTTTATTTTTATTAAATTTCGTAAACATTGTTACCTCATAAATATATAGTGAATATATTGGTAATATATGTGTGTTTTAAGAGTTTGCCTGCAAAATGTTATTCTATTTAAACCTTAAATTATTGTTATTGCTCCTTTTTGTAAAAAATCTCTTTTAATTGCATTCTGTATTGCTGTCTGAGATATCAAGTTTTTTATTATGCCACCGCATACTAATATAATTTTAATAATGTTTTATACCTAAATAGACAAATTTAGCTGAAAAAAATATGGAAAATGTTAAACTGTTGCAAGGTGAATCAAGGTGGGGGGCAACTGTTTGATTTTCGTATATATTATTCTTCCTAAACACTGTACCATTTTAACCTGATTTTTAATAAACTAATGAATAGTGTAGGAAGTGACTTCAAGTTCTGATTCCATTCAAATAGTGGTATAACTCATCATTCATGGCCACGGCAGATGATACTTAGAGAAATTTACCTTTTGACCTATAAAAATTTCACAAACATTATAATTCAACACCAATAAATTCAGTGTTTATCAAAAAGAGGAGGTTATCCACCAAGTTATACCTTTTGGTTGGGTCGCCTCAACTAGTTAATTAACTATGAGTGTACATTGGCCAACTCCAAGTTTGGCCGGGTTTGATGCGCCTCGGGCTGGGGTCTGAGGCCAACGGGCTGATTGACCGAGACGGTTCATTTCTCTAAAACGTCACGAAACTATATGTTAATGTTCTTGTGGATCTCAGTTAAAAGGCACACGTTCCCATTTGTCTTAAAAAAAGTTATATAAACACATACCTTAACACAATGGGCTTTTATATAAATTTTGGGGAAAATGGTTAATTTATTACAACAGATTAGTTTGTACTATTTTGGCTTTATAGTGATATTTAGTCCGTTGATCAAAACGTTTATTTATTTGATAAAAAATATTGTTACCGAAGTTTTCATTTTGTGTTACTTGTATTTCATTTTTGTACAAGCAAACAGCACGTACCATTCGTTTAAATTCTTAATAATATCGTAAAAAAAAAACAAATTTAAAATTCGTTTTTCCGAATGCTTAATCAACTTCGTGAAACAAAATATTTCTAGACGGAAGTATTTAACGCAGTTACAGGCGTAGAAGACGTAGCAATTGAATTAAAACTAATTTAAGACTCCTAATGAAGAAACAGTTGGAGCAGTGTGTAAAAATGATTTCATTTGTATGTTTAAATAAACAAAACGACTTGTAAGAAAATAGTTTAAGATCTAACAAAAGTTTTATTGTTCATATTTTATTATTATCTTATTTCCATCATGTTATAGCCGATGCAGATATTTTATTGTAAAAAGTCGAAAGAAGACTAGTAAAAATTTGCGGTCAAAAAGTTATAATAAAATATCATTAAAATATAGTAATATAAAAGAAATAATCCGCCATTAATTAAGTGAATTGACCTTTAAGATACTCACTCAAAATTAAGTATTTTACATTAATTAAAATAATATGATGTGATATTTAAATAGTTATAATAAATTCTTACCAAATAATTCTTAATCAAAAAAAATTTTGAGTGTAAAAGTGTCTGAAAAATACATGATAGAAAGAAAATTCATTAAGGTTATTTAATTTTGAAGCTATTTTCTCTTTAAACTATTGTCTGATGTTTCATATCTAACTACTAACTCTCTAAAAGAGCTACAAACAGTAGCAAAGCTTTACACAAACAACTAAACCAACCTAAACTTTTTAATGTTAGAGTTTGGTTAGACTACTTATAATTTCAGGAATCCAGTTTCATGATTTGACAGATAAGTCCATTCCTTTAAATTTGTAATAAAATTTATAAATTAGTTACAGTACAAAATTCTTTATAATAATTAGGCTATAATTTCTCTAAGTAAATTTTTTGCCAGACAAAAATATAAATATTTCATTGAATTTCTGGCATATTTGTAATTGAATCAGAATATTAAGTAATATTTATGATTTGCTTAGTTTTGAATGCGAGGAAATTAAAAACTGCCCCATAAACAGTGTAAAGTCTGGCACAGGCGGTGTTGCCCCTTGCTCAGTAAAATGTAATGAGAGCAATAATTTGGCATCACCGTCTACACAGCGTGCGTTGTAATTGCGATGTTTTCTGGAACACATTGGCAATCATTAGGAGGCCTAAACCGTGTTTCCTTTTCTTGGTAAGATCATTTCTTATAATTTAGTTTTTTTCATTACATTACTTTTAGTACAATACAATGAATTCCTGGATTGTTAATGTAACCTTGCAGGGCTAAATTAAGTTATAGTTATAGGCTGGGGGGTAATTTATTTAGCCAAAGTTCAAAACATAATGCTGTAATGTTATGTTATTATTTCGTTCGAAATCATTCATTTGTTATTAAAAAATGTTTTAGCGCTGAAACAACTGTTTTCATGTGTTACAAGGAAAATAAAATTCGAGAAGACGGATATATCCGTATTTAGCCCACAAACAAAACTTAGGTGGACGTATATCTCCAGAATGGCAATCGAGGAATATGAAAACTTATGATAATTTTAACTATTTTTCGGGCGGATGTTGGATATATCTGTCTATTTTATTTTGTTGTTTTTATATACTTCCTATAATAATATAACAATAAAAACATTTCCTCTTAAAACAGCAAAAAACCAAAGCAAAAAATGAAAGGACTACAATAGATCGTGCGTCTGGTTCATCGATCTCTTCGCCAGAATCATTTTACATATTATAGTTATTTTCACTGTCAAATATGAAATCACATTCAGATGCACTTCCATTTACTTTTCTATGATATCTTCAGCAAAATTTGAGACATTAGTATTAATAACTTCGAAGTAAAACTCATAGTACGTCATTGCAAAAACGTAAACAAACACTCACTGCAATGTCCCAGCGCAAACCGTCAGTTTCGCACTACACATGTGTTGTTTAGGCGTAAAACTCCTGAAAGATTCACGGGAAACAATCTTGCCAACTATAAAAACTAAGTAAACGTCATCTGTTCTAAGGCTTATAGGATCCTTGGACTGATTCGCCGCTCCCTCTCTGGGCTTCGATGTCCGTATGCATTGAAACTGCTCTACTGCTCCCTTGTGCGTCCGATACTTGAGTACTGTTCTGTAGTGTGGTCCCCTCATCAGATCACCTTGAAGAAGGAACTTGAGAAAGTCCAAACCCGCTTTCTTCGTATGATTGGAGTACGTCATGGCTTCAGGTTCAGGGAGGTTCCTGTGGATCAATTGGCTGATGCTCTTGACCTCCTCTCATTATCTACCAGGAGAGATCACCATGATATTATATTTCTCTACAAGTTAATCAACAACTTCATTGACTCTCCTGAACTCCTTGAGGCAATATCCTTCCGATGCTCACTCCGAACAAGGTCCGGAGATATCTTCTGGCGCAGATACCTGAGGACTAACTATGAACTCAATTCTACACTCGACCGTATACAGCGTCTTGGAAATGAGGTGTCGTCTATGGTGGATTTCTTCGCTCCCTCAGTCAGCGTCTTCAAAAGCAGTGTGAAGCGGCTCTCTCATCGTCTGTGATTAATTTCATTGAACTAGTCATCCTTTTTCTAGTCACTTGCTCATTCTTGTGTTTTTCTTGCCAGATCATTTATAAATTTTTGCTTGTTATTTATATAGTTGTTATTTAGTTTATAATGTCTCATCACAATGATTCTCACAATTCAATTTTCATACATGTCACTCGTTTGTAAACCAGCACGATTACAACTGTTATTTTTCTATTTGTTCACAATCTTGCATGTTTATCTTGGCTAGCTCTCACATTGTATTATGTTTTGTCGATCATGATATTACTGCATGTATTATTATTGTATGATTTGTGATTTCGTTCCTTTGTTATGTTATATTGTTAGCAATAAGGCCATCACTTTATTTCTCTTGATTTCTGTAAAATGGTTTGTCCGTTGATGCAAATAAATAAATAAATAAATAAATAAGTTACTAGTCTATAAGTTAATAAAATGTTTATCATCGTAATATATTAATAACATATTTTTCGTATCCTTGACTTATATGTATACATATCCGTCTTTATCCCGGAAAAGAAAATTTTTAAGACGGATATATCCGTTTTCAGCCCAGATCAGAAGTGACGTTTGACGGATATATCCGTCAATAGTCCGAGAAGGGTTAAAATTACCTACTTAAAACCAAGTATTTTACATTACATAAAATACTATGATATGATATTATATATGAATAGTCCTAGTAAATTCTTACGAGATCATTTCTTAGATAATAAAAAAATTAGTGAAAAATTTGTAGAAAATACACAATAAAAATAAAAATTGATATGATTATTTAATTTTCAAATTATGTTGTGTTTGAACTATTTACCAATAAATAGCAAACATCTACTAAAAGAGCTACAACCAGCAGCAAGTTTTTACACAAACAACTATATATAAACCTTTTAAGGTTAGTGAATGTTTACTTGTTAAATTAGGAAGCCGGTTTCATGATGTGGCTTAATTTGGCAAAGAAGTCCATTCCTTAAAAATAATAGATAGTTTTTGCACATGCGGTAAATCAATACGGTAAACGCTAAACGCTATTTAAATAATGGTGGTTTTAGCTATTTTACCGCTTGAAGCTACAAAACCTGGTTGAAAAGTGATCAATGACAAGTATTACAAATTATTTACTCAGTTTAACCATGCTGCATAACGTAATATTCTAAAATTTTACAATTTTGAAATGTCGTTTAGCGTTTACCGTGACATTCATTGAATGTTACAAAAACTGTCTATTGATATAATTTATAAATTAGTTATGGTATAAAATTTTTTATAATTATATTATCTTTACGTAATTTTTCTGTCAGATTTTAAACAATTTTCCAAGTGTTTTATTACATTTTCTGGTATATTTGTAAATTAATCTGAACATTAAGTGATATTTAAGATTTTTTTAGCACTGCCTGGCACAGGTGGTGTTAAACTTGCCTTTCCTGGTACTGTAATGAAGGCAATAATTTGGCATCATTGCCACACGGCCGGCGTTGTAATTGTGATGTTCTCAGGAACACATTTGCAAAATTAAAAGCAGGGACAAATCTATTGCAACTTTTGACAGATTTTCATTTATTACTCAGGAGAAATTACAAGACAATAAATAACTTCCAACCCAAAACCTTAAGCGGAGCAGACCAGATCAGTATGAAGGTTCTCAAGTTTTGTAGGTCGGAAATAGTTAAGCCTCTTTTAGTCATTTCAAATAATATGGTAAGTTATGGTTGTTTTCCAAATAGCTGTAGTAAGATCTCGGTGGTAAGACCAATATTCAAGAATGGAGACAAGACATTGGTAAGTGACTATCGTCCAATCTCACTCCTACCAGCCGTCTCTAAAATCCTCTAAAAGATTGTTTGCGATCAAATAACAGATCTTTTTAGAAGAAAACAAGTTGTTGAATCTGAGATAGTATGGGTTTAGGAGGGGAAAATGAACAAAATTAGCGTTGGATGACTTTATAAGCGGCTGTATCATAAAGCAGTTGTATCGATGAGGTGGAGGGGGGCGAGTCGGTGATAGGTTGTTTCGCCGACTTGTCCAAGGCCTTCGACTGCGTTGATATATCGCTCCTGCTTTTGAAGTCAGAAATTTCAGAATTTCAGGGATCAGCCCTAAAACTATTAAAATCTTATATCACAAATATAAGACAAAAGACAGAAATTCAACACAAATAAAAAAAATTGCATTAAAAGTTTTCAATCCGCACTAAAAACAGTAATTTCAGGAGTTTCGCAAGGCGGGTCATATATTTCCTAAATTTCCTTAATTGATTTAGGCCTGGTTTTCATCTTATACATCAACGACACCTCAGAAATCATCCCAGTCCAGAATCTTTTCAATATGCAGATGACACAACAATTTTTACAAAAAACAAAAAAAGCCTCAACAACTAGAATTATAATTACATCAAATTGCAAACCAACTAACTCAATACTTCTCGGAACATTCACTTAACACATTCAAACACAACAGAGGAAAATACATTCCAATACACCCCCTCCTAGCCTATTCATGGCGAAGACGAAATAGCAAATGTAGAGACGGCTGATTTCTTGGGAGGGAGGTTGGACGAGGGCATGACCTGGAATGAGCATGTTGGGTGTAGCAAGTTATATTGTTTTTATAAAACAAACTCTTCGAGTAAAAAATATTAATACAAAATTTCAGCTTATTCCATCAAGCTGTTATCAAATCAAAGGGAAGGTCAAAACAGAATGGGCAGGTTGGCTTTGGAATTTTTAATAATATTTGTTGTTTTTGTTGTTGTTGTTTTTTGTTTTGTTTTTTTCCATTGTAGGAATTTATGTACATTAAAGCATTTCCCACTAGTGTATTTCTAGAGGAAATCTCGGCTTATCGGTACTGTAATAACTATGAGTGTATTTCTTATGTGCACCATGTTTATGGAAAAACAGGGTTAGGCAAAAGTCAGGACAACCCTCGTTAACTTTTTAATGCGTGGCAGTAGGGAAACCAAACTCGGCACATGTTTACATCATAATAAACGGCACTTTTTCATCAACTACACAACTTTGCCCCTGCCCCCAAAATGGGGTATTACGGGTTCAGCCCCAAATTTTCAAACGTAAACAACTATTGAGTGATCCCTCATTTTGAATGGTTTATCAAGAGAAATTAAATGGCGCAAACCGGAGGTCAATATCTCACCCCTAACCAAAAACGGCAGCCGTTTCCAAATTTGAGATGGGTTGATTGACATTCTATCAAATTAAATCGTAAAATATCTATTTTAGAAATAGGAATGTTTAAAATTATTTTAGAATTGAACCTAGTAGCTGAAATGAATTAGAAGGTTAAATTTTAAAATAATTTTAAAATTTTGTATTTTAAAATAGCTATTTTCTGATTTTATTTTATCCAATGTCAATAAACCCATCTCAAATTTGGAAATGGCTGCCATTTTGGTTAAGGGTGAGATATTGACCTCCGGTTTAAGCCATTGCATTTCTCTTGATAAACCGTTTAAAATGAGGGGTCACTCAATAGGGGTTTACTTTGAAAATTTGGGGCTGCCCCAAAAATACCCCATTTGGGGGCAGGGGCAATGTTGTTTCTTTGTTGAACAAACTGAATTTTTTTTATATAACATGTGCCGAGTTTGGTTTTTCTACTGCAACGCGTTAAAAGATTAATTGGGGGTGTCCAGACTGAAACTTGCTTGCCCATCTCAAATTTTGAAATGGCTGCCATTTTGGTTAGGGGTAAGATATTGAGCTCCAGTTTGCGCCATTTAATTTCTCTTGATAAGTTGTTCAAAATGAAAGGTCACTCAATAGGGGTTTACATTAGAAAATTTGGGGTTGCCCCCAAAATACCAAATTTTGGGGGCAGGGGCAAAGTTGTGTAGTTGATGAAAAAGTGCTATTTTTTATGTTGTAAACATATGCTGAGTTTGGTTTCTCTACTGCAACGCATAAAAAGTTAACTGGGGGTGTCCAGACGTTTGCCTAACCCTGTATTCAACAGTGTTATTTTCGTCATAATAGTAAGAACAGTTTCAACGTATATAAAACTGTATCAAATAAGATGATCAGATCGGCATCAACGACGGAGATAAATAACTTGACAGGACAAGAAATAGTTTGGCAGATCATTAATCCCGTCTGCCATCAATAATGGTCCAGACGGATCGTCTCTCTGTTGTGGGAACTCGATTGTCTTTCTGTTCTGAGATAAGGACTGTAAAGCACATTAACTCATTGAACACAATGTACATGGGGTTTTTCTTCATATTTAAAATTTGTTCATTTAAACTGAATACGTTTATATTTAGCTTTAAAGTAAATACTTTAAGTATGAAATATACTGGCCTAATTTATAGGTTTTAGTAATACATGTGCTATAAAAGTGGTCAAATAATTTAAGAAATAATCCAATAATAAAAAAAATTAATGAATTAAATTTGAACAAAATAAGTAACGAAATTATTTAAATAATATAAATAAACGGTATCAGTTAACTGACACATACTTTCTCCCAACAATATAAAAAAGATGTTAAAAGCTTCAAACATTAATGTCTTGATGACTCAGTCGGATAGCTACCAGCTGAGCAGCGCTCGTTTGACCCTACGCGCGACTGTGACTTTTAACAACGTACTGCGTTTACCGCTAAACGAAAATTTGAATTTTCTTCGCAACCACTTGACGTAGAGCAATAATTTAAAATACTGGATTATTTAGTTTTTTTGAGCTTGATTTAATGGTGATAAGTAAAATTTATTTCGAGACAACAGCTATTTTGAAAATTCCAAAAAATTGATTTTTGAAACACTTTTTACTCTATAACTTTTGAACGCGCATTTTCTCAGAGATGCGGGTAGTGTCATTTTATTCACCATTTTAAGCTTAATAAACCACAAAATTTTAATCAAAATCGTTAGAGCCGTTTTTGAGAAATTTTGATTTTTGACGATTTTTGAGGGTTTTTGGGGGTAAACTACCCTTAAAAATCAAAAATTCAAAAAAATGAAAAAAACGCCTGGAATTATCGTGGGTTTATACCTACGTACCAAATTTCACCAAAATCGGACCATTGGGGCATTCTCTAGCTCTGTATACATCCTGACACACATACACACACACACACACACACACACAGACATCACTCCGAAAACCACTTTTTTGGACTCAGGGGGAACCAAATGGATAAATCCACCAACAACTCAAATTCGAAAATTTTGACGAAAACAATACTTTCTCCATATACTATGGTAAGGGGGAGAAAGTAAAAATCTGTGAATATTTTTTTCGTTCAAAGTAATATTGATAATCTTGTTTCATGATTTTATTAAATATACATATTTATCCTATTTTAAAGAAATATTTTAACCACTTCAAAACTGTGAGGTCATGTAACCAACAGAAAATTAAATTTAGCAAATAATATGTCTAGATTTGATCATGTCAGGGATCAAAATGGTAAAACTACAGATTGAGAAGTTTATTTTACGACTCATGCCAAACAATTTTACTCAGAGCAGATATCCTTGAACGGTGTTCAGTCAGGAAATACAAAAGGCGTTACATTACTTTAGTAAATTACAGAATTGTAAAGGTAAAATGTTTTAACGTTAATCGATAATGACGAGACAGATAAGATAACAACTAGATAATTCATTTTGACCAGAAAATATTACAGGTGCACGGACTAGAAACAACAGTCATATCAAACAATATATATATAGTACCATTTTGATTTCGATGATTGCGGATCCATGTTCTACAACCATATGTTATTGGAAAAATTGCAATAATTAGTTTACCTTTCATTCATTTCTAAAAAAATGACATATCAGTCATACTTTATAAAAAATAAAAGCCTTTATCCTGCTGAAATGTTTCTAGTGTCATATTAGTAAGTTTTACTAATATCATATAACAACTGAAATTAGATGCGTCTGAAGTTTGTTCTATCTCTTAGGGGCCACTCACGTTGATAAATTTTGAAGACGGTTGTCCTTTGGAAATTATGAAAACGCTCATGAAAAATCGAAAAAACTGCACGTCAGAAAGTAGTGGTTATATAGTTCGTGATGGAAAAATTCTAAGGAACCTTGACAACGCAGCACGTTGACACCCAAGTGCAACGATACGTCAGATGAACGAGTAGTCGTATGTGTAAACTTTGTGTTTTTTCTTGCGTGTTTTTGTGTGTTTTTATCAATTGACAAGGAGTAACATGTCCGCAATTCATCAATGTTAGTGACACCCAAAAATCAATACAACTTCAGATAACAATACATCGCTTCGTGAATACGCGTCTTTTAAGAATAGAATGAAGTTGGATGATTGGAGTAACTGGCCCATGATTCACTAATGATTTACTTTTATTTATGGGGCCTTAGATCGCATTACCGATGCAACTATATAAGAAAAAATTGTATATTTTCATACCTTGATACAATGTATACAGAACCGAATAAGTTGGGACGTCCTTTTGTAGAAGTGAGAACTCTACCCCAAAAACACATATCACCACCAAAAATGGAAAGGATTATTCTGATTGGTTGAATGGAAACAGGTCACTAGAATAATTTTACAGAAGTTTGTTATTGTTTTGATATTTTGTAAACAAATATGCTCATTTTCACATTTAAGAGGTAGAAAGAGCACTTCCTGTCAAAGTAAGGAGAAGTAATCCTAGCATCAGCGTTTTATTTTCCTCTGGTTTTTAGAGCAAAACTAAATAAAATATTAATTTCGTTACAAGAGCCAAAAATGAGGTTTTGCCGGCCTCGGGATCGTGTTTCATGTGCGAGTCTAAGTCGAGAACTTTAAACGATGAAGAGCGGGAAAAACATTTTTGGCCGAGTTACAAACGATATTTTTTTCACACTAAACAATTCAATAAATTCTAAACAAGTGAAAAAAAATATTTTTTCGTTCATAACAAACAAAACATAGCCTCAACTAACCTAACTAGATGTACTGCTTGTGTGTCTGGTTGCTAGGCAGCCACTTCACATCTGCTAAGGGCTCAGAAATTAGGATACTCTTTACTGTAGGTGACAACTACAGCTGATTCCAAGTGAAAATTAATATTTTCAGATGCAGGCCTATGTCATATATACAGGGTGAGTTTCTTAAAGTGGTCCAATAGTTAACTTTTTTATTCTTCAACTGACAGTATCCTTCTTATGGGGGACAACCTTTACTTTTTTATTTTGGTTTCAGGTATGTATTTCACTTTTCAAAATTTACCCCCATTTTTTTCAATATGGCGGGTAACTTTAAAATTTCTTAGGAAACATCCTACATTTTATGGTGTTTTTAAAATTTTCATGTCATTTATAAACTTTTTTACTCTTTGCCATTTTCACTAAACCTAATGGTTAGGATGCTAGAAGCAGTTTAAGTTCATTTTTAGTTCCTTAAGAATAACATGGGGAAATATTTATCTGCTCATATCTCCGAAACCATTGAATAAAATAAAAAACACTCAAGAATAAAAATGTCTAAAATTGAGGTTTTAAGAAAAAATGTCTAATGTTTTTAAATTCTATTTTTTGCCCGCCATATTGGAATGAAATTAATTTATGGGTAAATGATAATTGTTATGAGTGAAATGTTCTTAAACGCCAATTTAAGACATTTTTATTCTGAGTATTTTTTATTTTAATCAATAGGTAGTTTCTGAGATATGGGCGGATAAAGTTTTGTCTCAGGCTATTCTAATTGGAACTAAAAATGAACTTAAATTGCTTCTAGCTCCCTAACCGTTAAGGTTAAAGAAAAATGGCACAGAATAAAAAAGTCTTAAAATGACATGTAAATAAAAAAAAAAAAAAAAAAAAAAAAAAAAAAAAAAAAACACCATAAAATGTAGGGTGTTCAATAAAAAATTGGAAAATTAGCCGCCTTATTGGAAAAATGGTGGGAAATTTTGAAAAGTAAAATACATACTTGAAAGCAAAATAAAAAAAGTGAATTGGGTCCCCATAAGAATTATAACATCAGATATAGAATAAAAAATTTTGCTATTGGATCACTTTAAGTAACTTCCCCAGTATTTATCAGTTGCTATCAGCTGAACTACCAACTACGTCACTGATTTGTTATTTGTTGTTGTTGTTGTCATCAACCTTATTACATTCTAGATTTCTTTGCTACCGTTCCCATTACCGGCCCAGGCCGGAAAATTTTGCCGTCCTAGGCCGAGAAAACAGGTGTTTCGTTGGTAGAAGTGAGGGTCGAAAACGGGTGATATCGATGTAGATTGATGAAAATTTTTTAACATGGGATGTCCCTACTTATTTGGTTCTGTATACATTGCTTGATACTCAAATGATCAGCTGTATACTATTTTTACGTTTAATTAACCTTGTTTATATTTTACTTTTCATTATTGTGGTGCACAGTTTTCATTCATTAAAGTCATATTCTATTTTTACTGATGTAGAGAATTGATCTTAATGGACATTTTAATTTTTATTGTGCATTTTAAGATTCATGCCACATTCGTGGGCAGAATGACTTAAGATACGTCTCTTTTGAAAAACCTTATCAGAGTGCTGATAATTTAAACGATTACTTAAAAAAACAACGATAACTTTGTGTTTAAACTTTGTCGAGCTAATACAATGCACGCGTCTCACCTTTGAAGTACTCTCCCGTGCACGTGAGGTGTTTAATAAATCAATGTCTTGTAGAGCGGATCGCGTGGCTGCCCTTTGATTTACAGCGACAATGTTCCAACGTTGAGAGGAAAACTTCTACCACTAGCATCTAATGCGTAGTTTACTACAATAGTACTAAAATGCAATTTGAATTATTTTAAAATTTAAGTAATACAACTTACTACTTATCTGAAGACTACAAATATTTATTTGTTGTGTTTCATTACCAAATTTTAATGTTTTAGTTTTTCTTTATATGGTTTTTTCACTGCTCCATTGACTCAAGTCTCTCAACTGTGAAGATCGCTTCCGCTCTACGGTACATCCTGCCAGTAGCAGGTGTAGTTGTTATTTAAGTGGCTAGACACACAAAAGCTGCTCATGACAATCTCAATTCAACTGTGGCCTTAATCAGTATACACTAGGTGTACTGCATTGGCAAATTAACAAAATATGATTGATTGCTATATTTAATAAAATAAAATGATGTATGTAGACCGTTATTCCCAATACTAACCAACGACTTTTCTATTAATAATGTTATACCATTATTACATTTCGAATACAAAAAATAGGATGTTGATGAGATTTAAAATAATATCAAAAAACAAATATAAAGTTAGATTGCAGGATTCCATGTTCGATTTATTGAAAATAAATGTAGAAATAAACAACGCTGAAGGCCCCCGGGGAGTTTAAGCCACTTCAAACCTGTGAGGCCATGTAACCAAAAAGAAATTAAATCTAGAAAATTTTATGTTAGAGTTGATCATGTCAAGGATCAAAATTGTAAAACTACAGCTTGATAAATTTATTTTACCATTCATGCAAAACAGTTTATTGCAGAGGAGGTATCATTGAATGGTGTTGATCTAGAAAATACAAATAGGCGTTATTTTAATTAAGTAAATTTACAGTATTGTAAAAGTAAAATGTTTAAATGCTAATCGATGTTGACAAGACAGATGAGATAACAACTAGGTAATTTATTAGGACCAGAAGATATTACATGTGCGCAGACTAAAAACAGGAGTCATATCAAATATTGTAGCGCCATATTGATAATTGTTGTTGAATGTTTTACAACAATATTTTTCCGGAAAAACTGTACTGATTATGTTAACTTCGGTTAATTTATCCAAATTGAAATGTATATCGTTCTAAGAAAAGAATAAAAAAGAAAAAACATATCAGTCATTCATTGAGGATCCATGTTCTACAACCATAATATGTCATTGGAAAAATTGCAATCATTAGTTTACCTTGTATTCATTTCTAAAAAAAAAAAAAAAAAAAAAAAAAAAAAAAAAAAAAAAAAAAAAAAAAAAAACAGGGACATATCAGTCATTCTTTATTAAAATGAAAGCCTTTATCCTGCTTAAACTATTTCTATGGTCATTTTTGTATAATCTTATTAATATAAAATAACAACTGAAGTTGATTTTGTCTTAAGTTTTTTATCTTTTTGGGTGTCACTCGTCATGATGGATTCTAGAGACGGTGCTTACCAACTGATATATACACGCATGAAAAAAATTAAAAACATTGGCACATACGGAAGTGATGGTTAGATGGTCGCAACAGATCCGCGATCGCGATGGAAGAAATTTAAGGATCCTTGACAACGCCACACGTTAACACCTCACACCCATGAGCGGCGAAACGACAGATTCTGGAACGAATAGTCGTATGTGTTAACTTTGTCTTTTTTTCATGCGCGTTTTTGTCAGGGACTAACATATCCACAATTCATAAAGGCGAGTGACTCCCAAAAATCAAAACAGCTAAAAAACTAAAACAAAAACGATACTTCACTCAAGACAGACTGGCTGGAACTTATGATTTAATTTAGTTATGAGGTCTTAGATGAAATTACTGATGAAAATAGATTTAAAAATATATAATTATGTTGCCATATTTTGAAATTCAACTGTTCAGCCATCTGATTTGTTTAAATTTAATTGTTCATTGTTGTGGTACAAAGTTTTCATTCTTTATTTGGAGTTATTTTCATATACAACTTTTACTCATGTCCAGAAATGATACTTTCAAGGAACAAATTGGCAAACCACTGCACGAAATCTTTGTTAAATTTTTAATTTTTAACTATGCATTTTTAGGTTCATGCCACATTTGTGGGCAGAATGAATTTTAGATAAGTATCTTTTGTTAAACCTCGTCAGAGTGCTGATAATATAACGATTGCTAAAAAACAACGATAACTTTGTGTTTCAATTTGGTCGAGCTAATACAAAGTACTCGTCTCACCTTTGAAGTACACTCTAGTGCACGTGAGGTGTTTAGTAAATCAATGTCTTAAAGAGGATCGCGTGGCCGTACTTTACAGCGACAATGTTCCCACGTCGGGTAAAAACTTTTTTACCTACTTCCAGCCTGTAATTTACTATAAACATAGTAAAAAAATATGAAAAAATTTCTCTTTATATTTAGGTTAAACAACTTTTTTACGTGTTATTACTTATCTGAAGTCTACAACTATTTATTTTTCGATGTTTCATTACCATACTTTAATATTTTAGTGTAATTTCATGTTCTTTTATTATTTTTTTTTGTTTTTATTGCTCGATTGACTGTAGTGAAGAAGTAGTATTATTACATCAGATTTGGCAAGATTTAACATGGGATTTCCCTTAAGGAGCAATCTTAAAATATTTTTCTACAAAATTAATATGAGTGTTTATATTTATGTATATGATATATTTTATTGTTAATAACTAAATTTATTATTGAGATGCCATTGCACTAGTTGTATTTAAAATGTCTTGTTTGTTGGATTGTTAGTTAAACTTATTATGCGGAATAGTTATTGTCCCATGATTTTAATTAATAAGAATCAAGAAGAATCAAGAATCAAGATAATCAAAGGATAGAAACCAATAACACAACAATAAATGTTCAACACATATACTCCATTACCTACATTTGGCCTAAATATTAACAATCATTCTCAAGTAAATCCTAATTATTCTACTATAAGAGTTTGTAACAGTGCAGGTTGGCCGGAGGGTGTACTGCCCGAGTGGCAAGGCAGAGGTGTCGGTGGTTTAAATAAAGAATAGAAATTCACTCAAACACGATTTAATAGATTTAAAACAATGTACAAATTCAATATCAACTGATACGCATTGGGCTTTAACGGTACTCTAATAACTTTATCATTCAATTAAACACGGACGAACTTTAACTCGAATAACAGCGTAAACGCGGCGAAACTAGAATCAGTCTAGCATCCCGGACCAAGCAGTCAAGCAGTCCACTGGGACTGATGTTGAGGCGGTCAGATGGACCACTATAAATACCAATTCAATAGCCCAAGGTGTACCATTACAGGTGATAAACATATTAAGTCGAATCTTCTAGACTTCGAGCGAGAGGAATCAAGCAGGAACTCTCCTTCGTAAACAACCTAATGATGTGCCATCATAACACCTCCCCCCTTTAATAAGAAAATGATTCATTTGAAAATCATTTTCGAAAAACCTAAAAATAAAATTATTTACAACATATATTAAATAATCAATCACGTTTCTTGCATTTCATTACATTAAGTCAATTCCTGATTTTCATTAATCTACTGCTTTTACGTGTTGGCGAGTTTATATGAGTACTTTCATTTTCCTTCACAATAGGATTAGAATTGGAACTATTTGGCAAAAGACTTTCTCTTGTAGTTCGTTCTTCTTCATTAACTACTTCTACATCTCTCAATGGTAATACAACATCATTATGTCTACTTTTTTTAGTGATACATCTTTTTATACATCTCAATATTCCACATTTGGCAGATACATATAGAATAACTAACACTATAAACATCGTGAAGAAATAGTGATTAACTGATTGATTTTCATAGTAGGGATTTTGTTCAAACTTTGTTGGTTCATACTGGTTCATTATGTCTCTCAACTTAGAAATTCTAATACTTGCAGTGTTTAAGTCATTCAACTGATGGGTTACATGACTATATGTAAACTCTGGATATTTGCTAGAAAAGTTTTTAAATTGTTCTATTAGTTCCTTTTCATTTTTACTCAAAGAAATATTAATTTTAGGAATTATTAAGTTTAATGTTGTCTCAGAATCACTATACATCTCAAAAGTTCCTGTTTCTCTTGGCAACAATGTAAAGCTAGAGCCTACGGCAGTACAATCAGGCGATAAGGTCAATTTTCCACTAGATGGTAACCTAAGGTCACTTACATATTCCATAACACCTTTGTTATTTTTGCAGGTTATTGTAACAATATCATTTTCGGGAACGCAAGTGAATACCCATGTATTTGAATACGGAACTTTTTCCCAATTAGAATTAACATAGTTAACCATTTTGAAATCGCATTTCGGATGTGTTACATTTTTAAATATGTCTACTTCACAACGTGCATGATCAGAATGTTGGTCTACAGGGAAAATTACCGGCACACTATCACAAATAACTAACGGGGGTTTTGAACATTGCTGAACATCTTTTTCATTCAATGTCGTATAATATTGTAAATCTTGAGAAAACGCAATATAAGGTGTTGTTATTTCTGGTACTGTATATAATCTTATTCTAGGCGATTTTCCACTCTCAACTAGTTGTGGCAATGGATTTACTTTAAACAAATGGAATCTCCGAGATATGTGTTCTAGGGGAACCTTAATTATATATCTAAGATTGTCTCCTATAAAATAAACAGTTATTTTAATTATATCATAGTATTGGTAAACAGAGGAAGACGTAATTGGTATAGGCAATGAATCACCTACGTGCAAATGGCTCTGAACATTTTGCAAAATATTCATCAATTCCATAGGTTTAATTAAATAAGAACTGATCCTTCCTTGTCTAGCTTCATCAATGGCGTTATATAATACTTCTAGGGCATCCTGAGTTTCGGCTATTAATTGTGAAATAACAGACAGTTTTTGTATCAATTCAACATGGCGATTATACTTAACAGTTATATTTAATATTTGTTCCCTATTATTTTTAGTTATCTCTTCCAAAAATTTAAAAGCTTCAGTTAATGTATCTTGATTTTTCTTCATTTCTAAGGTTGTTTTGTTTACTCCCCAAAGTGTACTTTGAATTATTGTTAGCTGATCCTTTTCGAGAGCGTAAATTCTCTTATTGTCCAAAGCTACCGTATTGATTTTTTCATCGTAGTATTCTGCGTCATCTTGATCCATGGTTCCAATTATTACCTTGAGTGCTTGTCCTACTCCGTTGAATATTCCTCTTTTGATTCTTCCAGTAGGTTCTTGATGAACTAATAGTCCCTTTAATTGATCATATGTATCTTTTAAGGTTATAATGGAGTTTTCAATGAGTTCTATCTTTGGTGCGCTCCATTGTATAGTTGTATGGTTTGCCTTATGAACTTGTAATTCGGACCAAAAGTTTTCCAGAAGATTAATTCTTTTGTTTACAGGTGACAAGGGTACATTGTAAAGAATTCCCCATGATTCGGTGCTCATTAAAAACCAATATTGTGGTACGAAGTATAATCCAGGATAATTAGGGATTGTTTCCAATTTGCTTAGCTCTCTTTCCTTGTTGTTTGGCGTATTGATTTTTCTGGCTGAGGTTAATGAGAGAAGCAGTAGTAGATTGTATCTGAAACAAATAGACTAGACTCGGTCTATTGTTCTTAATCTGAATGGTTTTAGTCTATTTATATGTACAACATATCTTTTTCTTCCTTTTTTGATAGCATAATTTACGTCATTTAGTTGTTCAATAACCTTATAAGGTCCAATCCAAGGTCTTTTAAGTTTTCTAGATCTTCCTCTCTTTACAGTATTGTCATGTAATAGAACAAGTTCACCAGGTTTTAAAATCCTTTTTTCTGCATTTTTATCATAATAAATTTTTGATTTCTCTTTAGCGGTTACTATCCTATTTCTAGCTAACTGAAATGCTGTTTGTAACTTAGTGCAAATTTCCTGAACATAGTCCTCTTCACTGTAGTCCCTTACAACCTTTTCATTATTAAAAATAATTTCACTTGGGGCATTGGCTTCTCTTCCATGTACCATAAGAAATGGGCTAAATCCAGTAACTGTATGTGGTGTTGTACGATATGCAAACAGAGCAAATGGAATCCACTCGTCCCAGTCATTTTGTTCTTGGTTTACATAATGTGATAAGTAATTCATTAGGTTCCTATGACTTCTTTCTACCTGTCCATTTGATTGAGGGTGAAATGCGGTTGTTCTTAATTTAGTAATTTTTAATAATTTACATGTCTCTTCAAAAATTTCGCTTAAGAAGTTTGAAACTTGATCAGTGATAACAAATCGAGGTGTTCCATGTTTACAAATAATCTAAAACACAATTAACTTTTTCAGGATCTGGTTTAACTTGGTTTTCGCTTAAAATATGACCTAGGTATTTGATTTCTCTTTGCATGAAATTGCATTTGTCTGGTTGTAACAAAAGTTTATGTTGTTTAAATCTGTCAAACACTTGTCGGAGTTTGTTTTCCATTTCTTCCAATGTAGCGCTATGAATTATTACATCATCTAAGTACACAAAGCATACATCTCCTATTAATCCATCCAGTACTGAGTTCATTAGACGTTGGAAACAAGCTGGTGCTCCTTTAAGACCAAAGGGCATTCGATTCCATTCTAGATGTTTGTTTGGTGTGCTGAAGGCAGTTTTATGTTTATCGGCTTCTTTCAATTCAATTTGATGAAATCCTGATTTCATATCTAATGAAGTGTAAAACTTAGAGTTTCCTAATCTGTCCAATATGTCAGTGATGTTTGGTAATGGCATCTTATCTCCAATTGTTAATGAATTTAATTTTCTAAAATCAACAGCTATTCTCCATTTTTTAATACCACTATTATCCATCTTTTTTGGTACTACCAATAGAGGTGCGTTATACGGACTTGTACTGTGTCTCACTATTCCTTGTTTTAACATCTCATCCACTTGTCTGTCTATCTCTTCCCTTTGAGATTCGGGTAGTCTATATGGTTTAACGTATATTGGTGGAGTGTTTGCCATCAAGGGTATCTCATGTTTGATTGTATTAGTACAAGTTAATACATCTCCAGGTAAACAAAAAATACTTCTATATTCCTGACATAATTTAGTAATCATAAGTTTTCCTGTTCATTTAGATTATTTATTTTCAAATGGTCGACAACCTTATTTTCATTAGTTTCGATGGTTTTTCTAAATTCACAATCGACAAGTTTACAATGGACTGGTGGAATGTTAAACTCTCTATTTGAAGTGTTTACTACGACAACCTTGGCCTTGTGGTTCACAGCTTTCACAAGGGTATTAGGGAGGAATTACCCAGGTTCAAGTTCAGTTTCCTCAATGAGTCCCTCGCCATTTCGATCAACAATGATTTGCATAACAACTTCTGTTTTTGGGTCAATAGTAATATCTGGGTTTGTTAACGGGATTTTGTTTAAACCAATTTGTAGAATTCTCGTTCCATAATCAATATTTGCTTTAAGATTAACCAATAGGTCACGTCCAAATAAACCGTCTGCTCTTAAATTAAAAGAAGGTGGGACAACATGAAAAAAATATTCTTTGGTTAAATTACCAAGATTTAAAGTAAGTACTGTTCTTCCAATGGTCTCTATAATGTTTTCATTAATTCCTTGCAATTTAAATTTTACTGAGTCATCTATTAACGTATCATTCTTTAAGCAATCTAACTTAATTAAGGATATGTCTGCTCCAGTATCTAATAGCATTGAGGTTTCTTCTTTAATAATTTCTTCAATATTTAATTTGATTATTTCATTAGTGTCTAGTGAGATGGAGCCGATTTGTACCGTTCTGCTGGCCTGCCTGAACGGCTCATTGGTGGCAGGCGGCTGTCGTTTCCCGTGTTACAGACACCTTGATTGGAATTTCTGTTGTAGTTACTTGTACTGTAGTGAGGTTGCTGTTTTCTTAGACGGCAATCCTTTGCAAAGTGCCCAATTTTTTGACAATTAAAACATGCCACAACATTCACTCTAGCTGTACTTGGTTTTTTAAATATTTTTTCCTTGAAAAAACAATCATTTGCCTTGTGTCCTACTTTTCCACACTTAAAACATTTTGGTCGGTCGTTGTACGTACCTTGATCTCTTAGTCCCATTTTCCTTAAGTAATTTCTACCATCAAAATCTTTAATAGCCTGAGCCTCTTTTTCTAAATTGCATGCTACAGCTAATGCTTCCCTGTAATCATCGCATTTATAGGCCTTAACTTGAAATCTAACTGGTTCTCTTAATCCAGTAATAAACTGTACTAGTATGCGATCCTCCATAATTTTTTGAAATAATTCACCATCATACTGTTTTTCTCTAACATTGTACTCCGTTATTTTAGCAGCTAGGGTAGAAGTACGCTCTCCAAACTCAGCGACAGACTCGTTCGGCCCTTGAGTTAATAAGGTAAACTCCTTTTCTATATACCTTATGGTATCTCCTACACCAAACCTTTGTAACAAATGTTTTTTTAACTGTTCCCAGTTATCTAGGGTGAGATACTGTATTGCTTTGTATGCGTTACCCTTAAGCTTAGTTTTCAAAAATGCCAACAAAATCTTTTTCTCTTCATCCTTTACTACATTAAAACTTTCGTCTACACTATCAATAAACTCATGGATATTTTCGTTCGCTTTTCCGTGATACTCAGGGATTTTCTTTAAAACTTGGGTTGCCTTCATATTTTTTACATTAACTTCCTGACTATCAGGGGGTGCCATTATTAATGTTCAGACTTACACAAAAAGAGATTCGCTACCTAAAACCAAATTACTTACATAACAATGAATTTGAAGATGACAAAGTCCAGGCGCAGCGCAGGGCGACGGGAAGTAGCTTTTGACCACATCTCTCAGAAGACGGTGTGCAGTAGTCTATGATGAAGACGGCTCAGCGGGATGAAGGCGGCTCAATGGGGTGAAGGCGGCTCTGCAAGGTGAGGGCGGCTCAACGGGGTGCAGTAGCTGATGGGCAGCGTCCACGTAGTAGTAGCGTCTTGCGGTGTCCCAGCAGTATGCGTCTCCAGTGGCGTCTCCAATGGTATCCCCAGTAGTATCAGCAGTAGTGTCTCCCGTGGTATCTCCGTGGTGTCTCCAGTGGTAACTCTCGTAGTGTCTCCAGTGGCAGCAGTGTCTTGTGGCGTCTGGCGTCTCCGCAGTCTCGTAGCACCAGGAAGTGGCGGCAGTATCTCGTAGAAGCTGGCGGCGTCACAGCGTCTCAGTAGCAGGCCTCGTAGAAAGTCTTTTGGCGCGTCGGCGTCGTACCGTCAATCACAAAATCGCAATCGCAAAAATTTAGAAATCGCGTGTTTGATTTTAAACACCACACCTGATCACCAGTTTGTAACAGTGCAGGTTGGCCGGAGGGTGTACTGCCCGAGTGGCAAGGCAGAGGTGTCGGTGGTTTAAATAAAGAATAGAAATTCACTCAAACACGATTTAATAGATTTAAAACAATGTACAAATTCAATATCAACTGATACGCATTGGGCTTTAACGGTACTCTAATAACTTTATCATTCAATTAAACACGGACGAACTTTAACTCGAATAACAGCGTAAACGCGGTGAAACTAGAATCAGTCTAGCATCCCGGTCCAAGCAGTCAAGCAGTCCACTGGGACTGATGTTGAGGCGGTCAGATGGACCACTATAAATACCAATTCAATAGCCCAAGGTGTACCATTACAGGTGATAAACATATTAAGTCGAATCTTCTAGACTTCGAGCGAGAGGAATCAAGCAGGAACTCTCCTTCGTAAACAACCTAATGATGTGCCATCATAACAATTCTACTATAAGGAGTATGTAGAACAAAAATAATAACTAAATTAGACATACTGACTACCAAATCATCAATTAGAATCATCAATTAGATCAAATCATCAGTTGTGTACCATCAAGAATCAAGATAATCTTATTAGGTGTGTTGTTTGTGTTAAATATTTACTTATTCCAGTACTTATTCCAGTATATGTTTCATATTCTGTTAAATAATTATATATTGAAGCTTATTAAGTATGAGTTTCTATAATATTTTACATATTTTGAGACTTATATTGTATATATTGTTGTTGCTAGTAATAAATATTAAGATATTATTAACAATATATTTGGTCTATGTATTATTTATAGTAAAATTTATTTGGCTTCATGGTAAAACTTACTTTTTTTAGATAAGAGTATTTATTAATTTTGTGGTACATAAAACTAAATTTGTCTGCTGGGTTTGGTATGTCAGTCTTTATTATGTAGTTGTTGAAGTTAAATATTTAGTTTTACTTGACTTATATACTAATTATAATTAATGTTTTATTATGTATGTTAATATTTTGTACATTGTTCTATGATTGTGTACTTGTTTTATCAGCCTTAAATATTTGATTATTGCTACTGTTCTATAATGTGTTTATTGGCTTTAGGATTTTACTATTTGTGTTAAATGTCCCATGTATTATTATTTCGGTCTAAAGTATGTTATTAGTGCTATTACCCCAGTTTAGATTTTTATTGAAAGAGTTTTTGTATAATTTTGTAGAACACTATGACTTTTTAAAACTTTAACGTTATTGGTTAATTATGTGACTGTTTTAGCGAATTTCCTAATAGGGAATACGCTATTACGGTAGTAGCCATGGTAAGACCTAAGCCCGGGACCACTTTACTTTTTCATTTTGAGGTCCCCAGAAGCCAAAAACACCGTTCGTTCGTTTTCATATATATGTATATATATATATATATATATATATATATATATATATATATATATATATATGTGTCCGTGGTACCGATAACTTTTGAAGCGGACCTCGGATTTTGATCAAATTTGGAATGAAGGTGTAAGACCAGGTCTATTTTCATGAGTTCGCGAACCACCATTGCCGGGTTATGGGAACAGGGTTTTATGGGGTTTCAAAGGGGTCAAAAATGGGTTTTTGGCATTTTTGGACCTAAATTTTCAAAATTCATCAATTTTAACTAAAACCATTTGAAAGAGCTTAAAAAAACAAACAATTTAGTATTTTGAATCTTTAAAATAGCTTAACTGGTCATAGAGAAAATTCAAATCAAGTTTCCCATGTTATTCTTATGGGTAAATCTTTAAAAAGTTATATATCGCTTATTTATCAACATATCTTCATAAAAATTTTTATGAACCTTCACTAGGTGGTGAGTAATTAAGATTTGATCAAAAACCCCCATGGCAGCAAACCTACATGCTAAATCCCATGGTATTCTCATGGAAAATAATTGTATAATGGGAGCAAGAGAGATGGAGATATAAGGTATCTGTTCCTAATCAGCTGATCAGCTGTCTTCTGCATATTTGTCAAATTTGAAATGTTTATGTTTTGTTATTTGTAAACAAATCTTTCCTTTTGCATGGAAGCTTTGGATTATGCACTTTTATTACTGTTAAAAAAGTCATTTATTGCAATATAAATATTAATATATGAATTATTAAATAAAAATAATTTTCTCAGAAATATAATGCCATTAAATATATTATATTTCCTTGTAAATATTATTAATTATATAAGATAGCCACAAAGTTTTTTGATGTTGAAACAATAATTCTTTGGTTGGAAATTCGCTGAGTACGCAGGTCTGCTGCGACGGGGGTATTAAGTTGTTATTGACTGTTATGTGTTTTTTTAGTATGCATTGGGCTGCAAAATAGTACTAGTTGTTTTAAATGATCTATGTTTTGGTTAAGTATTGATTTGGTAGTTAGTATGTCTAATTTAGTTATTATTTTTGTTCTACATACTCCTTATAGTAGAATAATTAGAATTTACTTGAGAATGATTGTTAATATTTAGGCCAAATGTAGGTAATGAAGTATATGTGTTGAACATTTATTGTTGTGTTATTGGTTTCTATCCCTTGTATTGATTAACATTTTAGTGTTTTATCGTGTATTTCTTGTTGAGACTATGCTATTGTGTTTACCTGTACATGTTAAATATTTAGCTTGAATTATTATTATTGTTAAATATTTGGTTATTTTTATTGTCTCATCTACTATATATTAACATATATTATTTCTTTGTTGTGGTTAACATTTAAATGCCGCACGTCTTGATATTTTTGCCCTATGTATGTTAGTGGTAAATATTAAGTTATTTTAACTGTTAAATATACTTCCTATAATATATGATTAAGGGTTTTATTATGTATTTATGTTCATATTTTGGCCTAGCCCGACGTAATGTGATAAACAATTTCAGGTTAAAATCCTAAAGAGAATGTTTTTTAGTATGTAAACTCGTTTTTAAGGGAGGTCCACACTACAGGCTGACCACCTGTGTTTGTAATTCATTTTTCCCGCCTCTTCCTTAAAAAAAAGAAAAGAAAAAAGAGTAAGTTACACAAGTTACACATTAATCAATTTCAGAATTTATCTATATATATAATTCCGTAAGCGAATCGGTCCCCACGAAATATCTCGAGTTAGAAGAAAGATAGAGTAACATACGATGGCTCATTTTAAAGCTTGAGGGCCAAGGACGCAAGGAAAAATACCAGAATTATCAAAAGTTACCTGGGCTTTGCCCCATTGGACCTTGAAGTTCCAATGTTAATCTAATAGGAATAGGATTTTTTAGATCTACAAGTAGTGTTTTATCATATAAACTCAGATGATTATTGAGCAGGTATTTTGAGTTAAGATAACCGTATGATCATAACTTTTTTAAATTGGTAATGCACTATAAAAAGGAGAACATTAACAGTCATGAACGGATTACGGATCCACAGAAGATTTCATCTTCGTGACCCCATCTATTTCATTAAGGAAACAGGAGTATAATGATTTTTTTATGCTGGATATACCAAAGTTAAAATTGGCTTAGATGTGGCATGGTTGATATAATGATTAATTGTCTTCACTCAGTGAATGTCGTTTATTGTTAATGTTTTATATATTGGCTATTGAGTAGTTGGAGTTGAAGAGTTGAATCGTTTTGTTGAGTGTTTGTTTATTTTCGACTGAATCATTATATGTAAACTACTAACATTGGTTAGGCTCCATATGAAGAATATTTTATTTTGGTTTTATCCATTCTCTTATTTTTTTCTTCACGTAGGTAGTAGGGAAACAATAAACGTCCGTCAATCCATAATGACGGGCATCTTTTCATGTAAATTATAGTTGTGCAATATATCGATCAGAGTTCTACTTCATTGACGAACAGACAAAGTAGATTACAATCTAAACACGAGGGACCAGGGTGGCACCTCCGGTAGGGGGGCATGGGGGCACGGGGGCGATATGGGGGAAATAGGAGGCACGGTGGGAGCACAGGAGGGCAGGAAGGTACGGGGAGGAAAGGCGGGGATGGCGGCACTGAACCATGGGGAGCACAAGAGGATCGGGGATATGGGGGCACAAAGAGCACGAGGGTTGTCAGTGGCACTGGAGACAGGGGGCCATTAGGGACACGGTGGAGGCATAGGGGACAGAGAGGCACGGTGGAGGCATAGGGGACAGAGGGGCACAGGGAGAACGGCGAGCATGAGGGCAAGGGAGCATGGAGGTTACGAGGGTGGGGGGACATATGTGGCACTCTAGGGGAGGAATGGGGATGCATTGGGGCACATAGTGGCGGAGGTTGCGGGGTACAAGGACACTAGGGACGCTGGTGGCAAGAGGTTTAGATGAGTATTTGGAGGGGGGGGCACGGGGCCACTGGGGGGAACGTCGGGCATGGGGGCACGGAAACACGAGGGTTACGTGGCGGGGGTGGGAAGGCACAATGGGCACTAGGGGCGTTGATGGCACGGCGTACGAGAGGCAGATGAACATGGGGACTACGGGGAAGAACTGTGGGCATGTGGGCACGGGAGTATCGTGGGTGCGGAGGCATGGGGGTACAAGGGTTGTTGGGGGCACTGGGTTTAGTTGGGCATGGGGATATAGGGGGCATGGGGAGGAATGGGGGGAATGGGGGCACGAGGGGTACTTGAGACGTCGGTGGCATGGAAGGTGGTTGGGCATGGAGCGCACGGGTGAGGAATGAGGAACATAGAGGGTATGGGGGCCATGGGGAAGAACTACAGGCATGTGGGCACGAGAGATTGGGGGGCACAGAGGCATGAGGGGGCAACAGAGTAGGGGGGCATGGGGGGTGCTCGGGCCCCTGGTGCATAGGGGGTACAGGAAACACGGGTCAGGATAGGTGAACGGGGGCACAGGGAGACATGGGGTTATCGCGAGTGTGGGGGAATGGGAGGCAGGGGGGTCCAGAGTGAAGGAGTGTACAATACTAATGGGCTTATGTTGTATTGAAGTATTTTATTTATTTGAATAAAAAACTCATGATGGACATGTTTAAAGTTAAAACTATTTTTACCGCGTTTGGTAATAAAATAGTGCAATTATTTTTATTTTTTCTCACAAAATAGACTACAGTATTTTAATACAGGGAAAATTAGTGAGTGCAATTACTTGAGTGCAATGACAAGTTTTGCAAACATAATTTGGCTTGCCCAATAAAGAAATCAAATAAATAAATCAAACTTATAATTAGTACAAATACTGATACTTTAAGTTGTGTTTACACAGTTTAATTTAAAATTTTTAATAATAAAAATTAAATTCAAATATAAAGTCAGTTGTAAGAATGAGTTGAGATGTGTATCAACGCAACCGAATCCTGTCTCACCATGCAGTGTTCCAGTACAGTGTGTCACGTGATCAGGAATACCAGTCACGTGACTGCCCACGTGACCCAAGTCCTGATCCGCCAAACACGCCGGCTGATTAGGACAACCGAGTCTGTATCGTCGATAATGACATGAAATACTTGTCACAAAAACTGACAAGTAAAGAGAACAAGGAATATCTTGGTCTCATATGACCGTTCACAGCTCAAACAATTGGAGTAGAGCAACGGAGTTGCAGACTGTTTTTAGGCCCGTATGTTTACCAATTTCAATCCAGAAGTGGAGTATGCCAGAGGCCAAGATGTTCTGTGTCATCTGAAACTCCTTAACCCTTTAGAATAAATATTTTTACTACTTTTATTTTGCCAATTTTTATTTTAAAAATTTTTAAACCGATGGCTCGCTCATCAGTAAAGTTTATGGTAATGGTGAGTCTATACTCTTTGTAAATCTATGCAATTTTTTTCTTAATATGAAGTACTGTATATATTTATAAATCTTAATGATAAATTGACTTAATCAATGTTTATTATCTGATAGGTAAAAAGTAACTGTCCGTTTGTATAGGCTACTTATAAAACTAGTGTCTTACTATTAGATTGCTTTTAAAATTCACTTCACCTTATTTTGTCACACAAGTATTAAGTAGCGTATTTTATTCGAATAACTTTCAGAATAATAGTTCCCACCAATTATAAATAAATGATTTATCGTATTTTTAAAGTACCTATAGACCTGAGTCGTTTATATACCTAAACGCAGCATTTACGTTATAACCTTTGCATTTATACAATTAACAACAAAACCGCTATATGAATATACATAAATGAGTAGTCGAGTTGACCTAAGTCTCTAATTGTGTTTGAAGTTCTATTGCCAGAGGTAATGATGTGATTTCTCTTTGTATTCATCAAATTATGACTGTTGTATAATTAATGAAAAGAAAACAATTTTTATTATTTTTCAATATATGCGTATTAAACATTAACTGATAAATTATATGAAAGCATTTCCTCATATGAAAATTAAAAAATAAAAATTGAATAATAAATAAATAAAACACTACACGATTTATTCTAAATGAGTTTTCTCCATGGGGCTACATATCCGATTACCCTAGAGAGATTTGGTAACAATTCACTGAAACCTCAGGTCTCCTAACAAGATCCTCAGGGAACGATTCCAGGGGTTGAGATGAACGATCTTTTGTGGGTGAACTGACTGACAGCATTACTTTCATGGAACCTTTCCTGGGTAAAGACTGATTTTCTCCTCCTTTAAAATATATTTTTATAACTGTAGTTTTCACATTTTGATTCTGTAGTATTTTACTCTTTAATGCGGATGTTTGGTATTACTGATGTAATACGTACATTTTTACGTTACATTCCATTCTAGAGCCTATATGTTAATAGGCAAGTAAGATTCTTTTCCGCTTTTGCTTTAGAAATTCGGGCATACCATTAGAAAGGTAGCGTCCTGTAAGTGAGCAGAATCCCAGTATTTTTTGTATCGGCCAAAAGTGCTACACACTACAGGCTTTCAAAGTTTCAATGTTAGTCCAAGAAAGAAAGATAACTGAATGAATGCATAACAGCAGCTTTTTTAATAAAAAAATTGCAAAAAAACAAAAAACAGGAAGAATGTTTTAGCTATAAAATATTTTTTAGCTAACTGACTTCACACCAAGATAAATTTTGTCTAAATTTTGAACTTTAGTTTTAATAGTTTTTTTTTTTTTTTTTTTTTTTTTTTTTTTTTTTTTTTTTTGTCACAATCCTGCATAGATCATATTTACTATAGAGATTTAAATTTAAATGCAGATTTGTTCAGTGCAGTTATAAAACACAAAATTGCAGATCATTATATAACAGCTTTTGGCCTATGTTCCAATACACAATTGAATGAAATTGCAGAAAATTCTAAAGTGAGGTATGATGAGAGATTGTTAAAAACCATGCTATTTGAGGCTAACTGGAATAGGCCTAACGCACAAAATAATTTGAGATCTATGGAGGATGTTTCAAATGTTTTTACTGGCATTTATGATAAATGTAAGGTAAATAGTGAGTCTAGGACTGCATTCCCAAACAGATTTCAAGGAAAAGACAGACTACAAAAAGCATGGATGACTAGTGGCCTAAAAGATTTAATAAAAGAAAAAGATAGACTTTTTAGACTATGGAAAGGTGACCCCACTAATATTAGGAGAAGAGGTATATATTGTCAGTTTAGAAACCGAGTGACCGCTGCTATAAAAACTGCAAAACAAAACTATTTTAAGACTTACTTTTCTGAGGTGGCAGGGAATGCACAAAAAACTTGGGCAGCTATTAATAACATTCTGTGCAGAAAACCTAAACCTTGTATTGATACACAAATAAAAAATTCTTTCAACGACCTGTTCGAATTAGAAATTGCTGAAGGTTTTGCAGAAACATTTGTTTCTGAAATAGCTAACATAAAGCACAGCTGCCAATTTAATTTTAGTCGGCCAAATGATGATAATAATGAGAGACTGCAGCCTGATGTCTGTGCGAGTTTTCACTTACCACTTATTTCTAGGTCGAGAGTGGAAAGCATAATAAATAATTTGAAACCCAAACAGTCCCCAGGTTTTGATGAAATTAGGAGTAAGGATTTAAAATATGTATCCAATCAGCTGTCCATAGTCTTAACCAAAATCATTAATGACACAATAAAAAAGGCATATTTCCAGGCTGCTTAAAGACTGCTGTTATCCGCCCTATTTTTAAGAAAGGATCAAAAAAGCTGTTTGCAAATTACAGACCTATATCACTCTTGCCCATATTTGATAAGATTATAGAACGCCACATGGCCGATGCCCTAAGTAAGTATTTAGTAGAAATGAAGATTATAAGTGAGAGTCAATTTGCTTTTCAGAAAGGCAAAGGTGCACAACATGCATTAAAACTGTTTGGAGAGATAGTCTATGGACTCATAAACCAAGATTGCCATGTTTTGGGCCTTTTTATTGATTTTTCACGTGCCTTCGACACCATTGAGTTTAACACATTAATAAGTACATTGGAGCATATTGGAATTAAAGGAAGGTACTTATCACTATTTTCATCCTACTTGAAGGAAAGATGTTTTACTGTGAAAATAGGTAACACTTTCAGTACACTTCAGAAATGCGAGTGGGGAGTGCCTCAGGGCTCTATTTTAGGCCCATTACTTTTTATAATCTACATAAATCAGATTTTTGGAATAACTAGGCACTCTTCAATAATAGGGTATGCGGATGACATATGTATGGTAATTGGGCATAGAGACATAGAGACAGCAGGTTCATTTCTACAGCAAGATTTTTTAGAAATTACCAAATGGGCTCATGACAAGGGACTTATTCTGAATTCAAGCAAAACTGTGATTGTGAATTTTCACTTGAGAAATAAAATAATACACAGAAGGCCGGAAATTATTTATCACAGGTGTCAGTGCTTAATAGATTCAATTCAGAAAATGAATCATAATTTTATGACCTGTGGTTGTGACAGAATAAAATATGTAGACACTGTTGACTATTTAGGTATGAGAATTGACTATGGGCTTGTTTGGAAGGATCACATTGTTAAATTACATGGCAAATTGAAAGGTTGTGTAGCAAAGTTTTATAAGCTTAATTCTGTCCTGAATACAGAGACTAAAATAACACTCTATAAATGCCTGGTTGAATCCTTAGTCAGATATGGTGCTATTCTTTATGGATCTGCAGCTGAATGTCACCTGAGAAGTATAAGCAAGCTTCAACTAAAGGGGCTAATTGCACTTTTCAAACAGAAAGGTCTTACAAATGAAAATGATTTTTTTAGGCTGAGCAGGTATTTGAGCCCTAATAATTTCTATAAGTATCAGATCTTAATAAACTATTTTGGTGACAACATGTGCAAAACTTTTAACAATAGTCAGAGAGGTAGAAGAAAGGAGAGATTTAAAGTTGAGTTCATAAAAAGAGTATTTGATGAACGATTGCCTAGATACATAGTGCCTAAGTTGTATAATGAACTGCCTGAGTTAATTTTTATTGAAAGTAATTTTAAAAGATTTTCTGGTCTTTGCTATGCATGGTTGTTGGAGGTACAATGTAATTCGTAGTTGTTGTTTGTAGTTGTTAATCTTTGTTAAAGTGTGTCATGTCAAATTACTCAGGCTGAGCACTTGGAATTTGTTTGTTAAAGCTTTATTTTGTAAATACTTAATATGTGATTGTAGCATAAGAAAACTTATGACTTGATTAATATAATTTATGTAGGCTAAGTGTAAATCAACTTAGTGTTGAACATTGTGGTTGAGTTACCTTGTAGTGAATATCCAATAATTCTCAGCACATCCCATTGGTCCAGAATAGATTATTTTCAACATTGAACACTCATATACACTTATATATTACACACAAATACACTGGTACACACACACACAATGGCAAATGCAAATTTTCTCATCACATAAGTAGCTGTAACCTACACCAATAGTGTAAGAACCTTCACCTCAGGCCTAGGTTAGTACACAAAATTAGACTTATTGATTCTCACACCACTTTTCACTAGTTAGATTTGTGTTCAATATTAGCTCACACAGACAAAAGTTAGTTCTTGTTAGTCATATTAATTTGTAAGTAGCCTATTCACAAGAAATCTGTGTAAGTCCTGTTTAAAAAATTTTCATAAACCTGTATTTTTGTTGTTATTCACTTGTTAGTATTACACTGATTTTGCAAAACAAAATTACTGAGAATAGGTGTGGGGTTGATAAGTAAATGAATAAGACTGGTATTTATTTATTATAAGACTTTCAAAACCATCTAACTTCAAAAATGAATATAGATGAAAGCTATTGGAAGAACCGGTGACAGATAGTTAAAGAATCTGGTATGAACTGGTTACTTGTGTGTGCCGGCCCGGCCTGACGGGGGGGGGGGGAGGGAAACAGCTGATTGCGTCTGCATCCAGTTTGCGAGACAGCAGTGCTGCCAACCTTCATGTGTCGATGGAATCATCAGTGGCTGTATTTTTAAATATGTATTAAGAAAATGTTTGATTGTTATTACTGTGATAGGAGTGACGCCCGTCCGTGCCTACTAGAAATTATTTTGGACAATTACTACCAATGTATTATTATTTTGTTCATTTTAACCTCACTGTTAAGCGTTTTGCTTAGTGAGGCTTACTGATGTTATGCTGTTTGTAAGAAATAAATAAATAAATAAATAAAATAAATAACGATGCACTTTTACAGCAACTAATTATTTAATTTTAAAGGAATTTTAACAACGAAGAGAACTAAACCTATAAGTTTCACCTGTAAAACTGTAACAAAGAATAGTGGTTTAATAATATTTAGCTTAATTTATAAGTTAACCTCGAATTCGGACTCTGTTAAAATAAGTTACATTCAAGTTGTATCGAAGTTTTTAAAAGTCACAATAGCAATTTCAATAATTAATCAAATAATGTTACTTAGAAAAACAGAAAATGGAAAATAATTGTAGGAATAACATGTAGAAAATACTTGTAAGAATACAAGTGGCCTGCCAACCTCTTAAATAACAAATGTAAAAACATAAATCTTTTGAACAATAGTCTACGAAAAAGAACAATAATAGCATAGAGTTAGTTAAAATAACGTTTATTTACAATTAGTTTGCTTAGATGTTACTAATATGTATAATCATTTATAATATTATTGTAAGTTTTGTATATATAATATCAAACAATACACAGAAAACTGCGTAAAGTGAGCTTTGTTACAATACAAATTGCATAGTCTAATTATGTCAAACATATCATATAATACGATTGATATTTCATAATTGTGCACACTGCGCGACTATTTGTCAACTACAATTTGTAATTGTATAACAATGTACAATCAAACATTGTGCATAATAGCAAATTTAACAAATAAATGTACAATATTTTATAATTTAAATTTTTAATTATATTCAAAACTTATAATCACCATCGGTATGATTAAGTCCTTAATATGATGACCAAATATACAGTTATTATTCGGTGTTAGTATATTTTCATCTAATAGAAGCACCGATGGTGAGGTATAATCCTTAATGTGCTGACCAAATATACGTTTCGGTGGTTTGTCGCCTTCAGAATAATAGATTAACCATAACAACCTGCTGCTGAATATTCATAGATGAATAATCAGGTGGTCCAAGGTGTCTAATTGTGTTTGATATCTCATTGTAATTTTGGATTATTTTATTTACCTTCTTTAAACCCTCAGAAAATGTATTTTATAATAAAGTATCTGAAAATTAAATTAAAATAGTTTCACGAATGGGTATAGATTGGAAAAATTATAAAATGCCTAGTTTTCTTGGCTAGTGAAGAAGTAAATTACAAAATGGTTTTTACTGTAATTTCAAAATATAATTTATAAATATACAGCTTAATTTATTCATCAGAATAATAATCTAATATTCTTTTTTCATTTTTGGAAAATTTAATCAGAATTTGTCATTAACTTTAAAATGGTTTAGACTAAACATAAAATGTTGACTATAACATTATTATCTTACAGTCATAAAAAATAAATAAAAACTAATAAAATAAATAGTTTTCCATCGAGTTTTTACACTTTAAAATAAATTTAATCCATAAATGGATGATTATTTAAGGAGAACCTACACCGTTACAACTATACTGTTATATTTTTGTTTTACAAGTTTCTTCCTCTTAAAATTATACACAATAATTTATTCCAATTGATTAGATACTAGTTATAACCCTATTTTGTGTGAAGGTTTCGTAACGCAATAGTAATCTTAAGATTCTAAAATCAGTTATGTAACTAACCTAATGTAGTTAGCCCGTTGCAATAAAAGTTGGTAATATTTATTTTTACCATAAGAAAACAATGATTTAGTAAAATTCGCATTCAAAAATAATTAACTACGGAAAGGATATATTTTTAGCAGGAAGTCTTTGACGTATCTACAAACATAAAAGCCTTGAGCAAGGTAATTAAAACTAATTTAGAGCTCTTAATTCAGAAGAGGCAGGAATGGTGTGTGAAGGAAAAGGATAATTACGCCTCTATTTTCAAATAAACCAAGTCTTGTAAAGAAACCGTTTAGGCACGAGACATCCGTTTACTTTTCCCTTTTTTATTTTTGTTTCTTATTTAAAAATTTAGTTAAATTAAAGTTGATATAAAACTAATATTTGTTATGGATGATAAAAATTTATCTGAACAACACCATTTATCAAATATTTTTTATAGACAAATAAATTTTTTAAAATTTTTTAAATTATTTTAATAATTATTATGAATAAATTACTTTAAAATTTTTTAACATTATTGAACAGTCTTAAATTGATTTCATGTTCAAACGATTACGTTATATTACGAGATTGCGGGAGTGGCAGCTCAGTGGTAGAGCTCTGGCCTCACAAGCCAGCGGTCACCGGTTCGATCCCGGGCGACGACATTACACACACAAACATAGAGCAGTCACCTCTAGCTAGCCTATGTGAGCCGGCGGTACCTTGCAGTCTTTACATCGCCGCTGAGACCAATATTATAAATGTAAATTATTATAATAGCTCACATTTCACTGATACTGACCTTAAAACAAAATTACAAACACAGAAAATAATGCAATTTAAATTTGGCATTCGGGTACACAATATTAAGTAAAATAAACGGTATCAGTTAACTGACACATACTTTCTCCCAACAATATAAAATACCCCCGTCGCAGCAGACCTGCGTACTTAGCGAATTTCCAATGGCAATCTTTACATAAGTGTACATAACACATTTAAACACACACTATAAGTCTTTACATAAGTGTGATATCAAATTTCATGATGATCAGAAATTTTTTTCGATACCGATCTTACTGGTTAACGAACTCATCCAAGAGAATCTAACTTTACATGCCTGTACCAAATTTCATGATGATCAGACGATTTTTGCACTAGTTATCGTGTTCACAAGCACTCAAAATTGAAAATTCTATTTCCCATATAAGCCCATGTTAATTTTTTTAGTAAATCGTTATTTGAGCAGTTTTAAATGTGTTACCGACAAATAATCACTACGTATCCAGAAAGTACACATAAAAAGCCACAATATAATATATATAATTATGTAATCGCAGAGGTGTCCCTACATCGATACAAACGGCAGCTCCCATGAAAACGACGGTAATAGCTTATTTCTAAAGGAAATTCGCTAATATCTCGGTAACCAGTGGACGTAGAGCAATAATTAAACATACCAAATTGTTTGTTTTTTCGAGCTGAATCTAATGGTGTACACTAAAAGGCGATCAAATAAAAATATCTATGTGAAAAGTGGAAAAAACCCACTTTTGAGGGGTAAAATCCCCCACTTTCCCTACTGAAGTTGGGCCGATCTTACTGGTTAACGAACTCATCCAAGAGAATCTAACTTTACATGCCTGTACCAAATTTCATGATGATCAGACGATTTTTGCACTAGTTATCGTGTTCACAAGCACTCAAAATTGAAAATTCTATTTCCCATATAAGCCCATGTTAATTTTTTTAGTAAATCGTTATTTGAGCAGTTTTAAATGTGTTACCGACAAATAATCACTACGTATCCAGAAAGTACACATAAAAAGCCACAATATAATATATATAATTATGTAATCGCAGAGGTGTCCCTACATCGATACAAACGGCAGCTCCCATGAAAACGACGGTAATAGCTTATTTCTAAAGGAAATTCGCTAATATCTCGGTAACCAGTGGACGTAGAGCAATAATTAAACATACCAAATTGTTTGTTTTTTCGAGCTGAATCTAATGGTGTACACTAAAAGGCAATCAAATAAAAATATCTATGTGAAAAGTGGAAAAACCCACTTTTGAGGGGTAAAATCCCCCACTTTCCCTACTGAAGTTGGGCCGATCTTACTGGTTAACGAACTCATCCAAGAGAATCTAACTGTACATGCCTGTACCAAATTTCATGATGATCAGACGATTTTTGCACTAGTTATCGTGTTCACAAGCACTCAAAATTGAAAATTCTATTTCCCATATAAGCCCATGTTAATTTTTTTAGTAAATCGTTATTTGAGCAGTTTTAAATGTGTTACCGACAAATAATCACTACGTATCCAGAAAGTACACATAAAAAGCCACAATATAATATATATAATTATGTAATCGCAGAGGTGTCCCTACATCGATACAAACGGCAGCTCCCATGAAAACGACGGTAATAGCTTATTTCTAAAGGAAATTCGCTAAAAGGTGTTAAAAGCCTCAAAACATTAATGTCTTGATGGCTCAATCAGATAGCTAACAGCTGAGCAGCACGAGATTGACCCTACGCGCGTCTGACTTTTAACAACGTACTGCGTTTACCGCTAAACGAAAAATTGAATTTTCTCCACAACCACTTGACATAGAGCAATAATTTAAAGTACTGGATTATTTAGTTTTTTGAGCTTGATTTAATGGTCATAAGGAAAATTTATTTCAAAATAACAGCTTTTTTGAAAATCCAAAAAATTGATTTTTGAAACACTTTTTACTCTATAACTTTTGAACGCCCATTTTCTCGGAAATGCGGGTGGTGTCATTTTATTCAGCATTTTAATCTTAATAAACCACAAAAGTTTAATCAAAATCGTTAGAGTCGTTTTTGAAAAATTTCGATTTTTCACGTTTTTTGAGGGTTTTTGGGGTAAACTACCCTTAAAAATCAAAAATTCAAAAAAATGAAAAAAACGCCTGGAATTATTGTGGTTTTGGACCTACGTACCAAATTTCACCAAAATCGGACCATTGGGACATTCTCTAGCTCTGTATACATCCAGACACACACACACACACACACACACACACACACACAGACATCACTCCGAAAACCACTTTTTTGGACTCAGGGGGAACCAAAATGGATAAATCCACCAACAACTCAAATTCGAAAATTTTGACGAAAACAATACTTTCTCCATATACTATGGTATAGGGGGAGAAAGTAAAATCATTTTTATAATAATAAATAGCCTTTATTTTGCTAAATAACACATGTATAATATTATACAACAATAAAATATATGTGCTCTTTATATAAGTGTATACATTCAAAAACTGTAGTTTTATAGAAATTGTACATGATTCATGATCACTACAAATAATTAGTAGGCTAGCAACGACCGCACTGACTCTAATGCATAAATTATTTATAGAAAACTTTAATAAAAACAATCATTTTGTCAGTTTTAAATAGACAACAAATCATAAAATTTTAATAGAATAAAATCAAATTAATTTTAATTTTTATGTGAATATAAATTAGCACATTAGCAGTATTAACACTAAAACTTTACAATTATTCATTGAAGTCTATAAGACTACTGAAAAATAACAATAATCATTTTCAAATTTCTATACATAAACATAAAAACATCTTAATTACAACTTCAAAAAATCGTCAATATTTTCTTGCTCAGTCAACAATTTTTTAAGCTTCTCAAAAACTGACCATGAGATGTGAGAAAGTCAATTTTAGAACTAATAACGTTGAACAACCCTGGTGCTACACTAGCCTACTATAAGACATTTGATGTGCTCTTTAATGTGGACTGAAGTTCATGAACAATTCTATAATGTTATAAGTTATAATTTGGTTCTGGATCTATGGAGAAATCAGAACTTCTAATAAATACCCCCCGTCGCAGCAGACCTGCGTACTCAGCGAATTTCAAAATTAGTAATAATATTTTACTCTAGAGGAACCTGTAAACAAAATTTCATTACGTGCTCATAAATAGGGAAATAAATGTCTATTCTCTTTACGATAAATATAGGGAAAGAGTATGCAGGTATGCTGCCATGGAAAACACTAAAAGTAGTTTTTTAACATAAAACAAAAAAAATTATTTCGACCATATGAAGCCATATACTAAGTTTCATCAATATCTGTCCATAAATAAAAGAGTTTGCCTATTTTCCGTATGATTAACATGGGAAAAGAGTATGCAGGTTTGCTGCCATGATAAGCACAAAAACCAAGATTTTTTATCATTAATGGATGAATCTCAACCAAATGATACTAAATACCAAGTTTCATCCAAAAATATTGGTTAATAAGTGAAATATTAACACATCCTTATTCTCCATAAGATTAACATTGGAGCCCCAAAATACAATGTACTGTCTTTAGACTTTTTAATATCTCGGTAACCATTGGAGATAGAGAAAAGCTTCAAAATAATAAATTGTGTGTTTTTTGGAGCTAAATCCAGTGGTGAAAATAATTTTTTTTTAGTTACATATGAAAAATGCAAAAAAAAAACCATTTTTGGGGTACAAACCCCCCAAAACTACCCCTTCCGGTAGGTCGATATGTCTGGTTTACGAACTCACCCGAATAAATGTAGGATTACACATCTCTACCAATTTTGGTGTCGATCAGAGCGATTTTACGAGAGTTATCGTGTCTAGGGACACATACATACACACACACACACACACACACACACACACACACACACACACACACACACACACATATATATATATATATATATATATATATATATATATATATATATATATATATATATATATATATATATATAACATAAGCCCGGGACCATGTTACTCTTTTGTTTTGAGGTGCCCAGAGGCCAAAATTAATAGTCATTAAATGTTATATATATAATGGGCTTAGGTCTTACCATGAGACCTACGGTAATAGCTTATCCCCTATGGGAAAATCGCTAAAAACTTTATTAAAACCATTAAAATATATAAATGACGTAATGGAAGAATCTTTAGGTTAACAAAGATGGGCCAAGCAATAACGAGTTCTTTTCTCAACTTAGAGATATGATTCTTCCAAGTGAGACCATTATCAATGACTAACCCTAAGTACTTCATATTGCTAACACCTTCTATTTTCAAACAATCTCAATCAAACCTACATATCTTATTACATTCAAATTCATAAAATTTTAAAATTGAGTCAAATTTGATGTCCTATTTAAGGCTAAAAATAATAAATTTAGTTTTTTTCGCTCAAAATCATGTAGTACTTACTTATTAAACCACAACCTTAAGAAGTATAAATCTCTATACATTGAGCGATAAAGTGTATCAATATTTTTATTTTCCTATATGCAAGCAGTATCATCAGCAAAAGCAATTAATTTACCAATAAAGTAACCATCACACAAACCATTTATATAAATTAATAACAGTAAAGGTGTTCACCTAACACAGAACCTTGAGGAACATCATACTCAATTGGACAGGGGTCACCTAAAACACTACTAACACTTTGTTCCCGTCCAGAAAGGTAACTGGAAAACTAGTTAAGAGGAAGACCTCTCATACCAGCTAACCAGTTTGTCCAATTATATTCCATGGTTGATTGTATCTTTTAACCTTAGTTATATCAATAAACAAAGCCGATAACTTTTTATGAGTTAGCAATTGGATCATAGACTGAAACCATGAAAGAAAGTAAGTCATCATCAAAAGACATACCCTCTCGAAAACCAAACTGACGTTTACTAAAACCTTATTTTAGTTATAAAAAAAACGAAGTAATTGTTTTTTTGATAATTTTTTTCTAATATCTTTGAAAATACAGAGAGTAGAAAGATTGGAAGCTAACAATTTGGTTGCATTGGATCTCCACGATTAAAGATCGGCACAACAGTTTTTTTCAAACAGATCGGAAACTCCCCTTTTGATAATCTATAATTATAAGGAAATTTTGAGGCTACAATGATTTCGGGATCTACATTTAAGAGGTCCCTGTCTCAAAAATAGTGATTTAGTAATTTAGTTAATTAAGTACATTCTTGTATTCTGTATATTATAAACTTACAAAATTCTCCTTAAATGTAATTTTTACTGTTATAAATAAAATACATACAAACTTGGCTTATTCCACCTCAATAATTACAAATAATTACGGATTATAAGATTAATTTCATTCGCATTATCATTGTATCTGGATAAAACCCTCTCAAAATGGACTCCTTGGTGATATTTAAAGTGTGGCAAGCGTTGCCTGGTAAGTCAATTAAAAACTGGGCCATAAACAGTGTAAAGTCTGGCACAGGCGGTGTTGCCCCTTGCTCAGTAATGTAATGAGAGCAATAATTTGGCATCACCGTCTGCACAGCGTGCCTTGTAATTGCGATGTTCTCACGGCACATTAGCAGTAATTAGCCGGTCTGGAAAAGTGTAAGAAGTTTGGTAGTTTAGATGTTTCCCTTTTATCTGATCGGCCCAATGTGGTCATCCCTACATTATACATTATACAATCGTAACTGTTGCAAATTTTTCAAATTCTTTGTAACTTTATGTTTGTTTACTTATTTTGGTTGATAGAGTTCTACTTAACATACTATGAAATAATTATATCATTTAAATTTTTATAATAATTTCTTTCCGGAATACTTTATGATTTTCACGTAAAATACATGATTGTGATGTGGTACATTTAAAATATTTTTATGTTGATATTATAGAATAAATTTAATTAGCAATAGTATTTTAAAATCACAATACTTTGGGATGATTATAATGAAGTCTTGAGATATCACACTAAAATTAATTAATTACATAAACTGTTACATTCTAATTGCCTAGGTATTGAATCCCAAATGCAGCTTTATACTGTGGCATAGAATAACAAATTGTTATCGGTCAAAATTACATTACAACCTTTTGTGGCTACATGTAGACTATTAGTATGATAGAAAATTGTTATTCAGGGGAACATGGCATTCAATAATAATTTCGCTATCAACTAGAAAGATCTAGGCCAATCAGCCCCTTGGTCTCCATGTCATCAGCGGCTGTTAAATATGCATCCCCAGGATCCAGCCCGAGGCGCATCAAACTCGGCCAATCTTGGAGTTGGCCAATGTACATTCACAGTTAATTTGTCTCAATTCATTCAAATTACTTGCATCACCTAATATGAAAAAATAAATTAACAATTACAAAATAAGATATAGTCGGTGTAACTATTCTGTTCCTCTAATCCTACTTAACTTGTTTTTGTGAACACTACATTTGTTTAAATTACTCGGTTCTAGGAATTTCGGTTTTTGAGTGTTTTGCGACACTTTAACAAGAAGGGTCTTCCATCAAAGATTAAAGACGGGAGTATTAAATTGAAGCCAAAGATAAAACTAAAGCTATTTTGATTCATGTAACTGATCTTTAGAAAAAATCAAAATGTTTAATTTTTAACAGTTTTTATACTTTGTTTATTCTATGATTTTTATGTTTTACATTATTAAGACTTTATTACAGCATCTAATTAAAAATTTTATTTAATTAAAAACAGGGCGTCCAGTCATCAATGACGTCCTTCCCCAATCTGTTGAGGTTCTTTTGAACCTCGCAAGAATTATTTCTCATTCCTTCGAGCTTTACGTTCACACGAGAAAGTATTCTCCCCGCCTCCTGGCGGACATGGATTACCTTCTACCACTATTCGCGTCAGCAGTAAAGGTCGTAAGTAGTGGCGTGACTGAACTCACTACCATATTACTAGGATTACTCGCGACACTGCCTTAGCATGATTAGGGGACACTCAAAAGGTTTCCATCCTCACTGGCAGAACGCGGATTCGAACCCACGACATCGCTGCCGTGGTCCCGAAGTCCGGCGCGCTAACCACTACGCCACCGACTCACCCTAGCAATTACCTAAAAAAGTACATAAAAAAGTACAGGTGTGTTACACCTGTTTTGTTAGTCCTCCTTATCGGTTTCTACGTATGTGTTGTTTTTGGTTGCTTGTTGACTTTTCACCAGCACATCAAGGGGTGGCCTGCCATTGTTTAGAAAGGTTCTCGGAGGTCCTCCTCCAGGAGCAGAAAGAACGCCCCTACCCCAGTTCCCTAGGGGATGAAAATAATTTTTGATACAATCTACATAATGTAAACAAATCTAATGACTTGGAGTTTTCAGAAAAGACTTGTGTTTTAAAGTTACATAACAACCTCTTTACCAACGACTATACGTGACGAATATTGGTGGCAATCTAAAAATAAATGTAAAGCAATCTTCACCTAAAATATATACCGAGGATTATGGACTGTTCTCCATTTTGAAAGTCATTCAGAAGTTATTTAATCAGTAGGCCTAGGTAATTCAATGATGGTAAATTAATGAGCTATTTGAATTTGCATTCATGAAAAAAATTTATAGATTAAAATTAAAAAGTTAATATTAAAAATGTCAGAAGTTCTTCGGTAATTTCTTTTCATAGTTTAAAACAAATGAAACCAGTCCGTATATTAATAGGTAAGCATTTTCCTTACCCTACTTTATTCTTTGCTTGTGTGCATCTTGAGAGAAATCTGCGCATACCTTTAGAAAAGGAGTGTCCTGTTGGAGAATTAGTGATGAATGAGTGAGTCAGTCAGTGAGTGAGGGCTTTCCCTTTTATATGTTTAGATTTTTAAGATAATATTAATCGAGGTCAAGAGCAACTGAATTTTCGGTCAAATTTCAACCTGTGGGCGATCTCTAGTAAATAAAAATACGTTGAAAAATATCAACAATGAAGTAAAACACCTGACCAACAGCAAAAATAGTAAACCATAGTTATTTTTCAGTTATTTCTAGTATTGTTAAGGTGGAGTACTTTTCTTTTTAATGGACGTAACTTAATCGTCACTACATCAGTTAGTTGTCTAAAAAGAAAGTGGTAATGAAGTATACACGGTTAATATCCAATTCATTTATAGTATAGTGGTGTACATGAGTCGAATCAAACACGATATTGCTAATTGTGGTTCCATGTTGCGCAGCAGTCTGTTATTGGGAGCTTGTATTCATTAACTTACCTTTATTAGAAACTGAAATGCAGTTTGTTAAAACCCCCTACAAAAGCCAGAACAATATTCGCAATTAATTCAGGAAGAATATTTTACATGTTTTTCTTTTTTTTGTAAATGTTCAAAATAATATAATTTTTTGAAATACGTTGGGGCCTATATTTGTTTGTAAGATTTAAATGACAACACATTGTCGATGGTTAAACAAGCAGATTGATTGAGAATATGCTGAGGACGCTTGTCACTGTGAGGTATATATTTTTTATAAAGCCTTATGCAACGTATAAGCGAATGGCCAAAAACTTATTTCTTATGTAAACACTGTAAGAAAGATATTCCATGTGGCACTTTTATACTCGTGTTAAATCAAATTGTCGATGTATTACATTCTAAAAAAATATATGAAAGATACATTTTAAAATTTTAGTTAAAATGGTAAAACATATTACTTTCTAATGCTGCATTTATATAAACACACAATATAATAATAATGATATAACTATGAGTTTAACCTTTATAATTTAAAAGTAAATACATACTTGTATATACAATAAAGAATGTTATTAATTTTTAAATAATAATTAAATAAATGTTTTAAAAGAATATTGGATTCTACTCTTTTAAACAAATAAACGTGAATATTTTGTACTTTGCTATTAATTTTTTTTTTAAGATTCGTAATTTGGTTTATCAAGGTTTTAAAATAGAAAACAGACAGAAAATATTCAATATGTAGTTTCCTGGCTAAGGGTATTACATTAAATATGTCAAGATTTCCCTTAAACGGCAGCTCTTGATATGCCAAATTCGGTTTGTATCGAAGATGCAATCCAAAATATTTTACAGTCCACATGTTATATTCATTTTAGATGATATAAAATGAAACCAATATACCACTTTAAACATACATTAAACTTGAATGTTTTCCATGACAGCATACTTTATGTCCTTACACGCATAAAAACTAAAGAAAAATATTATTTTATTTTTTGTTTTAAAGAAACACTAATAAAATAAAATTCATTCTGGTGAGACTAAGGTTGAAAATTTTCATATGTAATGAAGCATAAATAAAAGAAAAGCATTTGAACGACATTTTAACTATAAAGAGCTGAAACATCTATTAATTTTATTTTTATATTTATTTACACCTTTAAGACACCCAGTCCGGCCGGTCAGCAACTTCTAAAAGGTTGGTTCCGGCGGAGGTTCTGGGAAAGTATTAGAGAAACTAATGCGGATCAGACTGCCTGAAGCCATCGTCTCCGTGGGTGATCTGTCCCCTCAGCAGATCTAGGGTTTTAGACCCAGTCGTTTTACCATCGACGCCATCCAGGAGGCAGTCGTGGGGGTGGGGAGAGCAACGCATGGATATTATTTGTAATTATTCTTTACAAGGTTGCAGATAAACACAAATGTTCAAAATTTAGGATAAATTTAACTTTAGTTTTCCTCATTACGATTATTTTATGTATTTTACGTGTATTTCATGTTGTTTATGATTCCTTCCTTGTAAAGCAAACGAGGTATTTTTTAGATCACATATTTGCTTGCTTATCAGTCAAATAAATATTGATACAAAATAATTTAATTTTTTAACAGTCTTAAAATTTAATGAATTTGCTAATACAGTATTGCCAATATTGTTAATCGAGGATTGTCTCTCCAGAAGCCTCGCTGGCTGTTGGTTATTGTTGACTTAGCAAGAAAACCGTTTAGTTTCTATCATAAATTAATCTTAAGTTTTATTCAAGTTACACTGTGGGGGGGGGGGGTTCATTTAAATATCCTTTAAGTACACAAATGATATTATCACCAGTAGGAAGTATAAGAATCAGCACCTAGAACTATCTAAATTACAGTTAACACGAGATAACTGTAGATTTTAATTTTATCAATAGAAGTTTATTTCCCATATAAAACTACAATTCTTATACTCTTTGAAAATAAAACTACTAACATTCCAAATGTTATATTTTTAAATCTTGTTTGCAAATTTATAGATTTCTTTGGAAATATAATTTTGTCTTACATATTTTTCTTTTGTTACACATAACTGTTTCATAAAATCAGTTTTCAATTAACTATTTGAACCCAAAAAGCGTTTTTAAAATATTTAAGAGAAACAATATAAAAATCTTTATTTTGATCCATATAGAAAGTTTACTGCAATTTACCCTCAACGTGAAAACACTTAACTTTTTTCAAAGTTCATCACAAATATTATCGATCATATATCTTTGAGTTAATTAAAATATTTTACAAGGGAACGCCTATACTCATTGATAGCAAATCAAGCTCTAAACTTACAACTAAATATTTAACCTTAGATTTACACTTTTTTTATTTACAACTTGACACCATTATGATGTGATTTCGTTTATTTATTTGCACTTTAATTGAGTAGAAAACATGTTATTAAACTCAGTACCGAAATGATTAATGGATAATCGTTTTATTAATTAGTATTAATTAATGATTCTGAAAATTTAACCGCCAAACACAAGTAGAGGCAAACAAAAAAATAATCCGACATAACTGTTAAATCTAGTTACCACCAAGCTGAATACTGTGTTATGAACTCCAAACACGATAAATGGATTGTCCCTTTTGTTTCAATCATATTATATATAAACATTGAATTTATAAGTTTATTGCCGTTATGGAAATGTTCCTTTAGTTGAAAATCAGACCCCTATTTCAGTTAATAAATCCTAATAGTCTAGTAAAATGATCTAAAATAATTCATTTTCAAACTAAGGAATTTTGATTGATTCCGATGTAAAATATCCTGAGGAAGAAGAAGATGAAAAGTCTACCAATCGCCACGAAGCTGCATTACTCATATGCGAACAATATGGTCTTTTTATTTTTAATGGCGGCTGTTGTTTAAAACATTTTGTTAAATAAATTTTTACCCAACAAAGACAACTTAATATTGTTAACTATGTAAAATTTTGTGATATGTAATATGTTTTAGTTGTTACATGAAGCAAGGGTGATATAGCTTTTGAAAATTACAAAGAACGGAGAGTGGATTTTAAGCTAATTTTATCCGTGCAGTTAGAACTAAGCCTTTAACCGTTCTACTACAGGGTCACCAGATACCAAGATCACTGAAATTCCGTAAAGAAGGTAAACGTACTAGAGAAACATTCGATTTTTATCAAATTTGACATGGTGGTGTGAGACTAGGTCTAATTTTATTTGTTATGTCGACTAGGATAACCAGACTATAAAAAGGTTGACATCAAGGTTAAAATATTTGTTTCTAAAGAAGTTTAAAAACGAGTTGGGCTGATTTTATAAAAATGTAAACTTAAAAATAACCCTCTTCCATAAGCTTATAAACCACATTGCAATGCTTGATAAAAATATGCCTAGGTAAAAACCACTTTATTCGAAGTTTATGTTTACAGAATCGTATTAATCAAATGTAACAGGTTACTGACCTTGATTAACCTTCGATTCAAGTGGAATTACTTCCTAGTGATTCGGGTTTCAATCTTAAAAGGCCATTTTTGATCCTAGTTGTCGGCCGGAACCATCTAACTGTGTTGTGATTGTGTAAATTATTTAATATTAAGTGTTTCTGGACCATATTTTATTTTTGACGACCTTCGATGAAATAATTATTTGACAACTAGGTTCGAAAATGACCTTTTAAGGTCTAAACCAGGGTCACTAGGAAGTGATTCGATTTTAGTCGAGATTAGTCGAGATTTTAGTCAAAGTTAGTAACCTGTCATATATAAAAACACTTTCATGTCACGATAGACTTGTCTAGCTATTACATGAAAACTTAGATTGAATTTCGAAATTCATAAAGTCACTTTAGTTCGGTCAAATTATTGATCAACAACTGTGAACCAACTGTGATTAGAAAGCCAAATGTAAAACATGATGAATTAATTTGCAAGATACCGGTCTCGATATATTTCGATACTTTAATATTGAGACACCGTCACAATCTGATACGCGTTTTAAATTGGATATGTCTAAAGGTGGAGTGTGATGTGGACGCAAATTTAAATGATTAAATCTCATTATTAACTTCATACTACGCCTTTCTTCCCTGTTATTCATGTAGCTCCTATTCAAAACTGTTTAAATGGAGCCAATCAAACTTTAGTATTGAATAACCAAACAGCTCAACACAAGAGTCTATTGAATGTCGTTTTAGTTTACAAGTTGTTAATGTGATCTGTAAGAGCGCCATTTAATAGCTTTATGGTTTACAGTTATGGTGCTACTCGATTATTGCTTTTTGGTTGCTTATAAACTACTTATCAAAATGTATAAATATTATTATATAACAACTTAAAGAACACAAGATATTGAATAGCAGACGTAAATTTTTTTTAGTAAAACTTTGTAACATAATTTCCTAATTTTTTTCACCTATGACATAAATCTGAATATTTATGAAGTAATTATACAGTATTTAATTGCAGTCAACAATTTATTGTGATTTATACTACAAAATATGTATTTTCTAAAGTAAAATGTCTTAAAAATCCCTCAAAAAGGACTATTTTTAATACTAAACTTAAATTGAGGTGATAAATGGGATACTTGTGGTCCAACCGGATGAACTTAAAACAGCTTATGGAGGTGTTCGTTGTTATAGACGTTATAGTATCACAAAAAATCACACACACACACACACACACACACACACACACACACACACACACACACACACACACACACACACACACACACACACACACACACACACACACACACACACACACACACACACACACATTTATTTATACAGGGTGTCCAGATTCCACCTTTCCAAACTTTTCCAGGTTATTTCGATTGTGTTGCGTTGTATCGTATTGCATTGCATTGTATTCTGCTTATTTCATAGTTCCAAGGAGTTGCTCAGCCTTCAGCTAAGCAATACTTCCCGGAACGGGGGGTGATGTTACATACGGTCTCTCATTTGTCGTGACAAATAATAATTATAACTTAGAATATTTTTTATTTTCCATATTTATTAAATATTTGTTTTTGTCTTTACCGTTTCTCGCGGAGCTCGGCTCTGTTCGGCATACATCGTTTAGCACAGTCAGCTATCACGTCGCTTCGGCCGAGCGGCCAATCGGAAGCGACCTGATCGCAAGACAAGTGGGGGACTGGGGGCAATAGAAGGTGCAGCGGCATTCAATCATAGGATCTCATGTAAATCACTTGTTCAAAACTATCATCTCTTCATTGTTTATTATTATTTTTATTATGTTCACGTAGATTCATCAATTCATTAACTACAAATCTTTTAAAGTCTATTCAGTATTATGTAATTTCCGATCCCTTTACGAACATTCGGGTCTGCTCCCCGATTAAGAGAGCAGTGGTGGCAGCGACTTGCACCCAAGATGAGTGGGTGGTAACATAACTTTTCATTAAAGTTCAGGAAAAATTGAATTTGGTCTAAATTTAAGTTTAAAAATCGTAATTTTTAACATTGGTCTTATGTGTTGCTATTTTGGTTACGAAATAACAACTAAAAGTAAACAAAAATAAAGGAACATTAATTTTAAGCAGTTTTTAACAGCTGTTATCTGTGAAGGGTCTGGAGTAGATTTAATAGCTTGATTACAATGATACTATAACAAATGTGAATTAGAACCAACGAGCAAGGCTCGGTTAACCTGGTACTATCATCAATGTTAATCAAATGGGGAATTTTCGAACTTTAAGTGCTTCTAGTGCCCTTTTATTTAGATAGGTATTGTCCAATTTACTTTAGAAACAACTTCTTTCCGAACCCTATTCAATGACACTAAAATCATTAAAATTGGCTGAAAACTGTGGGAGGAGTTCCTTGAACAAAAAAACGTGTCAGTAATAAATACGTATTGATTCCGGACCCAGTTTCTATTTGCCATTGGGCTATTAATTAATGATGCTTTCAAACCATTGGTTGCTGTTAGATAGTAACAAGAACGGGGTTTGGACCGTTCCCCGTCAAAACGTTAAAAAATGCCACTGGCATAGATTGACACTAAATAAATTTAGAAAATTATATTATTATTCATGTATGAATATAACTTTGCAACAGACTTGAATCTACTATAAATCAACAAGCATGTAAGTGAAAATGCAGCAGAAAACCTTTCTTACGCACACAAATATAATTAGGAATGACAAGTAGAGAGAACAAAAGCAACCATATTAGAAACCATAACAAAACCCCACAGATGAAACGCATATGGAGTAGTCTATGTCCCGATTAATGACAACTCTGTAAATAATGTTTGCATGCATAGTTACCTACATCTTTGGGAAGTATTGAGTAGTAAAAACAACACATTTTACATTACGAACATTCCTATCTGAATCCATACAAATTTATTTAATCAATTGTCCGTATAAAGTGCAGTTTATGTTAAATGTCTGCATAATTATTATTTCCTGGAATAATATTATTAATCCAGTGATAGTGAAGTCCAGTGCTAGTGATCATTTGTCGACCTTTCTCCATAAAAAATTATAAATAATAGTAACAATTTAATTTTATTCTATTATTATATCAATATCTAGAGAGCTAGATATTATCGAAATAAGTAAAACGTACAAAACATTACATAATCAACTTGTAAAAATCTTCAATTTCACATTTTAGTGTATAAACTTATTACTAGATTACCTGTTTCTTTTGTTGGTAGTGTTTGGAGATAACTCCAAGCAAAAGCTTTATTTTAAATTTTAAAAAGTTGCAATATTCATAAATTTAATAGTGTACTTATTTTAAAAACTTAAATTTATAATATCATGTTAGACTATTTTTTATGTATTATCATAAAATGGTAAGTTAAAAGTAAATATATCGTGTGTGTCTATAGTCAAACCATATTTCGCGTGATTTTATGTCGTACCTTAACCCAATTATAACGAAACTTTAATCTCACAGAAGTTCTTTTATGTAACAGGGACCGTGATAAGAGCAACACGCTTGCGTTATATTTGACGGATTAACACAACCCTATCATTAGCCTTATCGGCTTTTAATACCTGAAAACCTCATGCTCTTATTAATGAAAGACCAAAGTGGATATTTGCCGATTATTTTTTACAAACTTCAATAAATGTTTTATTACTCTATTTGAATTGGTTTATTTTGAATAGTATTTCGTTTAAGGGTTTTATTTGTGCAATAAACCCTTATCAAAGGGAGAAACTTTAGAAATTGTTTTATTCAAAAGTAACATAATAGTATTATATTCGTTTACTTAAGTAGACTAATTTTATATTAGACACTTCTATCAATTTACTAAATACCAATCACTTTACATTTGATTTATAACTAATATTTATTTCAAGATAATCAAAGTTATGAAAAAAACATAATAGTTCAAGTATTTTATAATGTCTATAATATTTGTACGTTAATTAAAATTTGAGAGTATATTATTTTATTTGTCGCGTATTTAACGATTGTAATTTCAAGAATATATTCTTAAAGAACCAACCATCTGAAGTGGAACTTTAAGCAAGCCCTATTTGCTTCAAATTACTTTCTTTCCTTTCGGGTCTTTTCTACCTGATTGGTCAGAAATTACATTTTTCTAAAGCTCTAAGGTTCTCTTATAGAATCTTTGTCCTTATCCCTTCGAATAAGTTTTTTCCAATAATGTTCACTAAACAAATATGAAGCTGTAACCCGTATGATATTTTAGAGACAAAATTAATCTAATTGCATATTCCTTGTTAAATATTTATTTTTTAAAACTCACGTTGTACTATTTTAAGTAAATGCGTATTTTACTCTTTTGATTCTTGACAAAAATCATGTTACGAATCTTTCTAAATTGATGCAACGGGGTAAAACTCTTTGAGCTTAGCAAAATCCTGGAAATATGAATACATTACAAATATTTTAGTTTTTACGCATAGTTTAATAACAGGAAATTAATGCTTAGATCAGATACAGTTGTTGGTCAAAACTTGTTATAAACAAGTTGCATTATACTGAACGATGGTTTTATAGACGTGCGTGCGTTAAAATTTAAATAAAAAGTACGTAAATAACAAATGTGATATAATTCTGCCATAACAGCACCTTTTCTGCCTGGCAACAATTACACAAACTGTTCCCCAAGGTGCCACTGTTGCATTTATTTGTACATTTGTTTTGAAGTACAAGGCTTGGAATATTCTGCTTACATCCATTCAAAATTTTGGGTTTTATAAATCATTCTTAAAAAGAACATTGTTAGAAATTTGCATTTAAGTTAGTGCAAGTTTTGCGTGTTTGAAAATTTTAAAATAATAATAATGTTTTGTTATATTTGTGTTATTTTGTGTGGCATTTAACATGATATATTAATTATTACACACAGTGGAAGTAGTGTAAAACTTTATTTTCAATAAATACAATTTACTAAAAGAGAACATTATTCTTAGTTTTGTTTTTACACAAGATAACAAAACAATCATATGTTGATTATTTACAACTGTTAAATATAAGTTACAGGCAGGTGAGAATTTTTCCCATTATAATATTTGTATATAATAATTTGACACACTCCCTTAATGGGAAAATATTCTTGATGCCAGTTATAACTCTTCAAACTGTCAATGAATCTCTAAACTTTTTGAAGGTTTGTGCCAAAAGAGGCTTTGTCATTAAATCTGCTATTTGACTGTCAGTTGGACAGTATTGTATCTCAAATTCTCCATTCTGGTATTTTTTGATAAGATAGTGAGTGAGAAGACACATATTTGACTTCTATGTGTCTTATGCCCACCAAACTTAACTGTCCAGATTTTATTAGCTTTATCGAACTTTGATTGTCCACATAGAGAATTACTTTGACTTGCTTTCCTGTTATCTCTTGAATTAAAGTTTTTAAAAATGTGAACTCTGTGCAACACTCAGCTGCCGCAATGTATTCAGATTCCGTTGTAGATTTTGCCACAATGTTTTGCTTGCGCGAACGCCAAGATACTGGTCCATCACCACACATTATTACATAGCCAGTAGTACTTTTCCTTTTCTCTTTGTCACCAGCATAATCTGCATCACTGTATGCAATAAGCTTGAATTCCTCTGTATCTCTTCCTTTTGACTTGCAAAACTTAATTCCTCTTGCTTGTGTACCTTTGAGGTAACGCAGAGTTCTTTTAACATTTTGTATATCTTCTTTCTTAGGATTTTCCATGAACCTACTTTCGTAGCTGTCTGCATATGACAAATCTGGTCTAGTTTTACTTGTCAGATACAATAAGCTTCCAATCATTTCCCTGTAGTTTGAATAATCATCACAAAATATTATATTTTCTTCTGGGTTTTGAGGAGTTATTGGAGTTTTGACCGCTTTGCAATCCGCCATGTTATATTTTTGTAACAGTTGTTTAGTGTACTTTTCTTGGGATATGTACAAACCATCACTCCCTTTTTCCAGTTCCATCCCTAAATATGTTTTTGGATTTTCATTTCTTGTTATTTTAAACTCTTCATTCACCTTGTTCATCAACTGCTCAATTTGTTTCACGTCCTTTCCAAAAACGATACCGTCGTCAACATGGATTGCTATTATGATACTTCCTTTCTTATCTTTAAAAATGCATTGATCAGTTTTTAGTTGTTCAAGTCCTTGTTGCTTTAGAAAAATTGTTAGCCTTTTATTCCATCTGCTTGGTGCTTGTTTTAGACCATACAGTGCCTTTTTAGTTTACAAACTTTCCCTTTTTCGTTATAACCTTCCGGTAGTTTCATATATATTGTTTCATTCAATTCACCATGTAGAAATGATGTTTTTACATCAAATGTTTGGATTATCATGTCTTCTTTAGCAGCTATTGCAAAAAGCAATCTCAGCGCACTTGTATCAACAACAGGACTGAAGATGTCTTTGTAATCAATGTCATCTGAGTTTTGTTGACATCCTCTAACTACAAGACGGGCTTTATAACGACCATCTTCCTTAATTTTGAAAATCCATTTAGCTGTTAATAATTTCTTACAATCAGCTTCTTTTTCATCAACTCTTGTACCAAGTCTTGTTATTTTCAAGCGATTGTTTTTCGTCCTCTATAGCTTGTAGCCATTTGTCTCGATCGGGACTTTTCATAGTTTCATTGTATGTCAAAAGCACTTCGTCTTCATCAGAATAGTCTTGATATCTTATTGGCCTTCTTATTACTTCTCTTGGTCTAAAATTATATCCTTCATCTTCTTTATTTTTATCCTGATTTCTTTCTTCATTCATTGTTTCTTCTTGTTCTTCGACTTCATTTTCTCCCTCAGTTGATTCTTGATCACTTTGTTCATCATGTCTCTCATTTTCCTCATCGATGAATTCTTCATGCTCTTCGAACAGTCGTATATTTTTCATAATTTTTCTCTTCATTGTCATAGAAAAATGAAAAAGTGAAAATCACATCTCTACTTACAAAGGTTTCTCGGCTTACTGGATCCCATAGCCTGTATCCATTTAGCGCATATCCAACAAACATAGCTTCTTTACTTCTCGAGTCAAGTTTTTTTAGAGGTTTCACAACTTTTGCATAAACTTTCTTACCAAAGATTTGAAGATTATTCAAATTGGGTTTTTTACCATACCACTTTTCAGCTGGGGTAGTGCAAGATCCTGATGTGGAACTTCTATTAGCAAGGTAAGCTGCTGTCAACACAACTTCTCCCCACATCTCTTTATCACACTTTGCGTCAAACAACATAGCTCTGGCTTTATTCATTAAAGTCATATTTAGTCTTTCTGATTTCCCATTAAATTGTGGAGTGTAGGGAATAGTGAAATCTAGTTGGATACCCTTCTTTTTACACCAGGCAATAAATTCAGTGTTCTTAAATTCCCCACCATTATCACATCTTAATTTACTGACTTTCAAATTGAAATGTGCTTCAGCTTCAGAAATATACTCTTTAATATAGATAGACACTTCACTACCTGATTTTGTACTTAACAGATATACTTTGCAGAAATTTAATGTGTGTAATCATCAAGCAATGTTAAAAAATAATTCTTACCGTCATATGTAGGAGGATCGATTGGACCACACAAGTCACTGTGTATTATTTGGAGTGGCCTTTAAGCTCTTTGCCTCTCAGTTTTAAATGGTAGTCTTACCTGTTTAGCTTGAGCACATACTGAACAGTTCAAATTAACATTTTTCTTCTGTATACCTAAATCTATACCTTCGCATATTTTAGGAAGATCCTGCAGATTCTTAAGATTCAAATGACCTAATTTCTTGTGCCAAGTTTCTAAATTGTTACCATCTTTTTCTGTCATCAAAACAAACTCATTTTGGGTTATATTTACTACATACAGTCCATTTTCACATTTCTCACCCTCAATTACAATAGAACTATCTGGAAATTCAACTCTGTTTTTTAAAATGTACACCTTTTTATCATCAAAATATACTGAACCTTTATTTTCTGCAATTTTACTCACTGACATGAGATTTTTAGACAATTCAGGAACACAATACACTTTCAATACACATTCGTCATATTCATTTGAACCAACGCCAGTTACAGACATACTTTGACCATTTTTCGCTGTATTTATTGTCTCAGAACATTGACCTAATTCTTTAAAATATTCGTTTTTACTTACCATGTGAGAACTTGCTCCACTATCTACAATAAACTTGCAGACATCATTTTCTACATTCACTTTGTTTGCCTCAGATTGTACCTTTTTGATTTCACTTGTGAAAGCTACTTTAGCATTGTTGTATCTTTTATGTTTCTCATTTACACTTTTGTTTATATTTTTGTTCCTGAAGAAACAGTCCTCTTCTTTATGGTTTGTTTTCTTACAAATTTGACAAGCTTTGCGTTTAAATTTGCAATCTTCATCATCATGGTTACTAATTTTACATTGAGAACACAATTTCTTTTTACAATCAGCTTTAAAATGTCCTGCTGCACCACATGAAAAACATGTCGGCTTCTTCTTATTCCTATAATTTGTTTCTGCTTTAAAAGATACATTTTCATTTTCTCTGCTGCCTATTTTCCATTTGTCCTCTTCTAGTGTCAGTCTTGATATCAGATTTTCAAGAGTTTTATTTGCCTCTTGAGTTGAATCCCAGGCACTACTGAAGTGTTTGAATTTTTCTGGGAGAACAGTCATTATTTTAGATATCATCATTTGTTCCGATATTTCTTCATCAAGACATTTTAGTTTACATACAATATTTTGAAGTTGACTGATATTTAAGTTAACATCTTTGGATTGGTCAAACTTGAAATTGTAAAAATCTTGTAGTAATGAACATTTTTGTTGTCCGGTTTCCTTCTTATATATTCTTAATATTGCATCGTACATTTCCATTGCCGTTTCACATGACATAAGATGAACTTTTACATTGTTGTCAATGGTTCTTAATATGACATGTTTGGCAGTTACATCTTTGGCCTTCCACTTCTCTATATGTTCAGCATTTCTTCCACAATCATCCAATGTTTCTGATCCGTTTACAATATCCATTAATTTCTTTGCAGTGAACAATATTTTCACTTCAAAATTCCACATTGGAAATGTGCTTGTATCTTTTAGTTTTTGGATACAAAGTATCTCATCTGTATCTATTTTTACTGATGCCATCTTTACTGTTTTTACACTTTTTACTCTGTTTTTTTACTAACTTATTTTACTTATTATTTTATTGCCCATAATCTTTTGTTATATTTGTGTTATTTTGTATGGCATTTAACATGATATATTAATTATTACACACAGTGGAAGTAGTGTAAAACTTTATTTTCAATAAATACAATTTACTAAAAGAGAACATTATTCTTAGTTTTGTTTTTACACAAGATAACAAAACAATCATATGTTGATTTACGACTGTTAAATATAAGTTACAGGCAGGTGAAAATATTTTCCATTATAATATTTGTATATAATAATTTGACACCCACACCCATTAAATTTATTTTTCAACAGTAATTAAAGAGGATAAAGCGTAAGTAGCAGTGCTCTACTAAAAGACTTAACCTAAGTCAAATTAAGCTTAAGACTTATAAAGACCCAGTCAATCACGTACGGTGCAGGCATCAGTTGATTAACTTGACAGGTGGCGTCTAAACTGTAAACTTCAACAACTTGACGTTGACGATTTAGAGTGCGGGGGTGAAGCTAACTAGGTTCATATGCCAGACGAGAAAGTATGATTGGTGAGTTGCACATCTTAGGCTTAATCAATAAAAAAATAAATCCAAACTTTAAAGTGATTAAAATGAATGTAGAGCAAAATCAAAGCTACTAAACACGTGTATTTAATAAATGTATACTTTTTATTTTTATTCACCTATTTCACCTTAAATGACAGTATAACTCTGCTGCCGTATAGGCAGCAGAGTTAGTAAGTATCGCCAAAATGTTATTCTTTACATATTTAATACCCGACAAAGTTTTTTTTTTTTTTTTAATAGAAACTCCTTTTACAATTTTCAACCGAAATTTTCTTATTTGATTAACTTGGTAAGGAAATTATTTGATTTTCAGGTAAACAGCTGTACAGTGTAAACCGAAAGTACTATCTACCTTTTCGTACGAAAGACGCTATGTTAAAACTAGGCATTACCTGATTAACGAACTGCATTAAGTACTTTATGCATGCAGTAAAATATTTAGAACAAAGTTGTGGACACAAATTGTATAATTAACTGCGTGATGTCAAATTAAAGGTTTTGGCCAAATGGACTAGAGGAAAGTAACGGCATGTCCAAAAAAATATGGGTAAATGATAAATAACGTAAAAAGTCTTCCAAAGGAATGTCCTCCAGCATGTAGATAAAGAACGTCACATTAAAATCACAACGTCTGTTTTAGTTTGATTTTCAAACAATAATCAGATGAAATCAATGATTGAGACCATCTTTTAACTAATTATAGCCTACTTTATTAAATTTTGGTGTTGCTATTGATGAGAAAACTACTATAATCGCCACTGTTTTTCAACTTATAATTGATTATTTATATCGATGATTGGATAATCAAGAAAATTGAATAATTTTATAATCCAAATTAGTTTTTTTTTATGATTCAACGGTTGTTGCTTTTTAAACTTGTGCTTTCAATTCGAGATTCGGAGGTAAGTGGTGGGGGACAATGATTTCAATAAATATTAAAATTGAAGTAAAAATTATTACATGGAATCGTCAGGCGAAACATCGGCATTCAGCAAGGGTCTAAATCTTACTATTTGAAGAATTTGTAAAGGCAGCTGACAAGGGGCTTCGGCCCGTAAGCCACTACAGGTATTAAGCTACAAAAAAGACCGAGGTCATCTTGGTAACAATGACAAAGTGTATGTAGGCCTACAAGAAATGTTTACTAAGAGTTGTTATAGAAAATGAAAATTTCTCTACTACAGGAAATGCAATGTTTTATCAGTATAGTAAATAAAATGCTATAATTCGAGCAACATGTACACTAGTTATCCAATATTGCATGTCTTCCCAACTCTTCGACTCTATTAGTTCTCCAAACACGTGACGCCCCTCTCTGCAGGTTTGATGGATATCGAGAAGGGGTTAGGCTCCCTTGAAAGGCTGGAGCCGCCAGTATACATATACCCGGAGTCAAGTAGTCACAACGCTGGACACTGATGCATGGCTCGACTCTGGCACAACGTCAGGTGGAGATGGATCACTCATATTCACCGGGAGATAAGGTGGACATTGAATACTATACTTTTACAACGGCAGATAAGGTACTCGATCAACCTGTTGGTTTTAATTGTCTTTGGCTTTTTATTTTTATTTTGTTGTAGAATGGTACTTGAAATGTATAAAATAATATATTTTGAAATTAATATTAATAATAAAATGTACCTCATGTTCAAGACTATTATTCTGTGTCATTTCCCTATTTAAGAAAAGTTTTAACATTCTTACTAATCATTTGCAATTTTAGCGAATTTCCTTTTATTGGAATATATGGAATACGATATTACGGTAGTTTCCATGATAATACCTAAGCCCGGGACCATGTTAACTTTTCATTTTGAGGTTCCCAGAAGGCAAAAACACGAATCATTCATTTTCATTTATTTTTATACCTATGTTAACTTTTGAAGGGGCCTCCGATTTTGAAGAAATTTGGTTTGAAGGAGTAAGACCAGGTATGTTTTCTTGAGTTAGCATTATCGGGTTATGGGAACTTAGTTTATAGGTCTTAAAAGGGGTCAAAATGCGTTTTTGACATTCTTGGGCCAAAATTTTCATAACTTAGGAATTTTAACCATAACCATATGAGAAAGATAAAAAAATTACTATTTTGAATTTTTAGCTTAGCTTAAGAGATTCCGTAGTAAAGCTAAAATAAGTCTCGCGTGTTAATCTTAAGGAAAATCCATAAAACCCTTTATCTCGCTTATCTATTTTCATAGTTTGATTAAATTTAGTATGTACATTCACTAGGTAGACTTTAAATGGTACTTTCTTACACCAACCATATGGCGGCAAACCTACACACTCACCCTCATTTTTTGTGGGAAAATAAAAAAAAGTGACGAATATTGATACAATATGATATTTACCTTAACTAACAATTACTTTTCCTAACGACTAACATTATCCAACAACATCGCATAGCAGCAAACTTACATACTCATTGCCATGGTGTTAATGGAGAAAATACAAAATCTCAAATGTCTTTGGAAATTCGCCTATTATATAGGTCTGCTGCGCCTGGCGTATATTTATGTTTGTTATTGGTATAATTAAGTTAAATTCACATTTAAAAATAATTAACTAACGGAAATGATATATTTTTAGTAGGAAGTCTTTAACGTAACTACAAGAATAAAAACCTTGAGCAAGGTAATTAAAACTGATTTAGAGCTCTTAATGCAGTTGCAGTAGGAACTGGTTGTGCGAAGGAAAATGATAATTACGTTTGTATTTTTAAATAAACCAAGAGTGTTGTAAAGAAATCACTTAAGCAAAAAAGACCCAATTACATATAATTTTTTTATATATTTTAATCAAATTGAAGTTGCGGCAAAACTAATGTTTTAATGTGGGTTATTAATTGAATAGTGCGTAAACAGTACAATTATATTTTAAGAATATAAAAAAAAATATTTAATTAAAAGTTAATTTATCAATTAAAAAGGTTTTGTCTAAAACAACATATCAATACCAAGAATTAAATTCAGAATCAATCAATATTGTTTCTTACACTAAAATAAAATAGTAATTTTGAAAAATATATTCCTTTAACTGAATTCAATACTACTAGTGGCTTGCAGGGGCCAAGACCCCTAAAATCAAAACGGTGATGTCAATAATTTATCACCTCCTTGCAGTATTACTGTAAAGCTGTTCACAGTACAACTTTTTCTCAAGCTATAGTGTAAATTTATACGTTTGGGGTTTTCTAATAAAATATTTCCTAATCTTGACGAAACTTTTTGGTGTGGTATAAAATCAGTAGTTTACCAAAAAATTTCCCTGAATTTTAACAGTAGTCTATTTTGTGAAAAAAAGAAAAAGTATTGCAATATTATACTACCGAACGCGGTAAAAATACTTTTAACCTTAAATATGTTCATGATGTAACTCAAGTAAATAAAATAGCTCGATACAACAAAAGCCCATTAATACTATACATTCCTTCACCCTGGACCTTTGTGCCCAACATTCCCCCACAACCGCCGTGACCTCATGACTTCCCGTGCTCCCGTTCTCCTCTCCTGAAACGTCTCCAGAGCCGAGTACCCCTCCATGCCCCCGTACCCCCCTTGCCCCCGCATGCCCCTGTACCCCCATTCTCCCGTGCCCACATGCACGCAGTTCTTCCCCGTGGCCCCCGTGCTCTCTATGTTCCTCATTCCTCCCCAATGCCCCCCATGCCCAACCACCTTCCGTGCCACCGACGTCTTTAGTATTCCTTGGCGCCTCCATTCCCATGCCCCCATACCCCCGTGCCCACCTTTCCTCGTCGCGCCCACCATATATTCTCATGCCCCCCTAACCCCAGTAGTCCCGACAACTCTCGTGCCCCCATGCCCCCACAACCACGGTACTCCCGTGGTCCATATGCCCTCTATGACCCCCAAGCCACCCCCGTGCCCCCATGCCCATCTACCCCTGTACCTCGTGCTACCAACGCCCATAGTGCCCCTTGTGCATTCCTTGTACCCCACGTGTCCCCACATGTCCCCAGGCCCCCTATGTTTCCGTGCCCCCCATGCCAAACGTTACTCCCCTTGGGCCCCCGTGCCCTCTTTACTTATCTACCCCCTTTTTCCACCGACGCCCTTAGTACCCCTTGTGTCCCCGGACCCCCGCCTCCACGTGCCCCAGTGCATCCCCCGCAGGCCTGTACCTCCATGCTCCCGTGCCTTCATGCACGCCGTTCCTCCCTGTGTCCCCTATGTCCCCCATGGCTCCAACGTGCCCCTCATGCCCCCCTGTCTCCAGTGCCACCGTCACCCTTTGGGCCCCCATATCCTCGAATCCCCTGTGCTCCCCGTGGTCCCATGCTACCATCCCCGCCAGCCCTTCCGTTTCTCCGTGGCCTCCGCCATGCCCCCTATTTCACCCATGTCGCCCGTGTCCCCATGCCCCCTACCCTCCGTGCCACCGACGTCTTTAGTACTTTGATTTTAGTCTATTTTGTCTTTTCGCCAATGAAGTAAGAACACTGATTGATATTGTTAGTTTTCGCACACTATAATTTACGTGAAAAGCTCCCCGTCTTTATGGATTAACAGGCGTTTATTGTGTCCCTACGACCTAAGAAAGAAGCAGAGAATGGATAAAACTAAAACAAAATATTCCTCTTACGGATGTTATCCAATGTTAGTAGTTTGCATTAAATGATTCAGTTGAAAATAAACAAACACTGAACAAAACGATTCAACTCTAACTAACTACTAATTAGCCAATATAAAGCAGTAACTTAATAACTAAACTACATTCACTGAGTAAAGACAACCATTATGTAAACCATGCCACGTTCAAGCCAATTTTGATTTTGGTATGTTCTGCATAAAAAATCATTCCACTCCTGTTTCCTTAATGACATAGATGGGGTCACGAAAACTGAAACCTGTGGGTCCGTAATCCGTCCATGGCTATAAGTGTTCTCCTTTTTTTATAGTGCATTGCCAATTAAAAAAAAAATATAACCATAAGGTTATCTTAACTCAAAATATCTGCTCAATAATCAGCTGAGTTTATGATAAAACACTGGAACATCTGCTTAATCACGCGTGTAGATGTAAAAATCGTCTTCCTATTAGATTAACATTGGTACTTCAAGGTCAAATGGGCGAAGCCCATGAAACTTTTGATAATTCTTTTATTTTTCCTTTCGTCCTTGGCCCTCAGCTTTAAAATGAGCCATCATACGTTACCCTATCTTTTTTCTAACTCGAGATATTTCATGGGGACCGATTCGCTTACGAATTATATACAGATTATACAGTTTTGAATGTGTTTAAGGATCAAGCTTTTTTTTGTCTAAATTTCATTTTCATTTTGAAATATTTATATTTCATTTTATTTATATTTTATTCTGAATAAAACGGCAAGCTCAAAAGGGATCTTTTTTTCCAAACGAGCTCGTCGATAAACTTACACTCTTTCACGACGAGTCCGTTCGCTTACTCGCTTTTTAGAGTGTTTTCATGTACAGTATTAGTCCTAAGGGTGCTGCACTCTTGTATAAATTTTTTTAGTTACATGATGAATCTTTAACACATGGATTTTTATTCCTGTGGTTATGAGCTTAGTTCATCATTTGTATTCATTCTGTTAATTCTTACTAATTGCTTTGGCCCTTTTAGACACACTTTTACTAAAAATTTGTTTATTACATAAAGGGAATCAAGAACACTTTTATTTGCCCCACCCCATACTATAATACCATACTGCAAAACTCACTGAAAGTAAGAATAATAAACTTTGGTCGTTCATTTAAAGTTAAAATTTGATTAAGTTGAATAAAAACATAAATTAATTTTCTAAGTTTAGTTTTTAACTGAGTTACATGTTTATCCCACCTTAATCTAGAGTCCATAACTACTCCCAAATACTTATACTGGTTTATCCTATCGACAACCTGGCACTCACACCTACCCTCGTACAAACCCCACAAGTATGAAGTACAAGAGAGTTCAGCGGGTGGCTCACTCACCGGAAGCAGCGCGTTGGGAATATAGTTTTGGAAATATTCATTGATAATATATTTTAGTCAAACCATCTCTTTACTAAATAAATATCATGAACCGCATTAAAAAATACCTCTTCCCATGAATGCCCTTTGAATGCTATCGACGTATCATCAGCAAATAGAAAGAAATTTCCTGTGATTGCGAGCTTGGTCAAATTATTTATGTACATTAAAAACAATAGAGGACCAATCGCACTGCCTTGAACAACCCCATAATCTATATTTATCGAATTACTATTTATTTTAATAATTGAAACTACTTGCTTTCGACCACTAAAATAACTAACAAACCAATCAAGAGCAACACCCCTCACGCCTATATTGTATAATTTAGAAATGAGTTTGTTCCTGTCGATAGAATCAAATGCTTTGGCAAGATCTATAAAAACTAAAAGGACTTGATCATTTTTAGTCAAAGAATCTATTACAAGTTTATTTCATGAAAAAAGTGCATCTGACGTATTTTTCCTCTTAAAAAACCAAAATGTTCCTCCGATAAAATAAAGTGATTTTCTACGTAGGATGGAAGTTGCAACTTTTCACATTTCTCAATAATTTTAGAAAAAACACTTAGCAATGAGATAGGCCTATAGTTATTTTTATTATTCTTCACCAGATTTGTACAAAGGTATGACCTTAGCAGTTTTGAAAACTTCTGGAAATGTATCTGTGGAAAACCCCCTAATGTAACCGTATAAAAGCGCACCTGCTGAGTTTCAAAGAGTAATTGACAACTTGGTAGGATCAATGGATGGGGTTGGTACTCTCTTGGACGATATTTGTGTTACTGGTAAAGATTTAGCTAAGCATAATGCCAGACTAGAAAATGTGCTGAGATTATTGCAGACTTGCGGTCTCAAAGTCAAAGTAGAGAAATGTTATTTTGCTAAAGAATCTATTGTGTACCTAGGTACACATCCCTTCTGATGATCGTATTGACCGTCATGGGCTTCACCCAACTGACAAGCACGTAAAGGCTATTTTACAAGCTAAAACAACTGATGATGTAGGTATGCTCAAGTCTTTTTTAGGTATGGTAACTTTTTACCTCAAGTTTATCCCTAATACGGCTGAAATTTTGTAGCCATTGTATGAGTCATTGCGTAAAGATGTCCCATGGCAGTGGGAGGATTGTGAAGGATCGGTCTTAAGAATTAAGGAAATATTAACCTCTAAACCTATGTTACCTCATTTTGGAGCCTAATCTTCTAGTGAAACTAACAGTTGACACAGCTCAAGCTGTTGGCGCGATTTTGAGTCATGTGTATCCTGATAAAAGCGAACACCCAGTCGCTTATCAATCTAGGAAGTTGAGCGATGCTGAAGCTCGCTAACCCAAATCGAAAGAGAAGCACTTAGTATTGTATTTGGTGTAACCAAATCTCATGACTTTTTATTTTGTTAGCATTTTACACTGATTTAAGGCCACAAACCACTTGTGTATATTTTTTGTGCAAATAAGGGCATTCCTGTGTATGCCGCAAATAGGCTACAACGTTGGTCTTTTATTTTGTCTAACTATAGTTTTGTCATAAAATTTGTAGAATCTAGTTGTAATGTAGCTGATTTTTTATCACGCACCGATTTGGAGACTGTAAATAATAATGTAGGCTTAACGCCTAATGCTGACGAGTTAGGCTATTTGTATTATTTTCATGAAAGTTGCCCATTCGTTGTAAACTGGAGGAACGTGAAATTAGAACCTTCAGTTGATCCAATCATGTCAAAAGTGGTTAGTGCAATCATTCAAGGTGACAAACTACCTGATGAACCAGATTTTATATGCATTTTTCTATATGTAACATATCGCAAGTTCTGCCACTTAGTGTAAGCCTGTCTTAACATAAAACACGTTTTGCTACATACTGTAAAACCAGCTTAGCATATCTTTACATATTTTAAACCCGCTTAACATAAAGCATTTTTTTTTACATAGTTCAAACCCGGGTTAACATTTAGCACGATTTGCTACGTAGTGTAAACGCGGCTTAACATTTAGCAAGTTTCGCTACCTAGTGTAAGTTCGATTTTAGAGTATAGGATATTAGAAGAAATAATTGTGTAGATAAAGAGTATCAGAAGACAATCAAGCATTGAAACACGATAACGCTATTTGTAGTTCCAGGTTGCACAATAGTCTGTTATTTGATATAGTAATGGTTATCCACTGAGGTCTACATTATTTAATTTTTTAGGGGCATTTGCCCCTATAAGCCACTAGTTACCACTAAAATTAAATCTTAGTTATAGCATCTACGTTGCAAACAAGGTTCTTCACGTTTTATATGCTCATATATTATGGTAATAAAAACTATCCATTTATTATTTTCGTAAATTTTACATAAATATACTTACAAAATAGGATCAAATTTTTACGATTTTAGTTAAAATTCCCTGCTGATGATACAGTTATCACGAAAACACTCAATATAATAAAACAAAAATACAATGGATTACATTTTATATTTTAAAAGTAAATACAAGTTGTATACTAACCAAGGGGGTCTTATTAGTTTTTGAAATAATAAATAAATGCTTTTAAGAGTATAAATGTTTAATTCTACTGCTGATTAAATAATCGTTAATTTAAAAAATATATAATGTTTTTAAGGATTCGTACTTTAGTAAAGAAAGCTTTTAAAATTTATTAAGAGCAGAACACATTCAATATGCAGTTTCCTGGCTTACGGGATTACGTTAACCATATCAAGATATCCCTTACATGGCAGACTCCGATATCCCGATTTATTTTGTATGGATGATTCCCTCTAAAACATTCTATATTTTACATATTATATTTTTAAGATACAAAATGGAATTGTAAACCCCTTTAAATATGTATTAAACAAACATATCTCTATGGTTCATATTTCTGGTCTTTACACACACAAAAAATGAAGAGAATAAGAATGAGGTTAAATATTGTTACAAATAACCTTTTTTCATTTGATTTATTCTCATTTTTTAGGAAAACAGGAAAATGAAAGTACGATCGCAGGAGTTCCTCAGGAATCGAAAAATCATATCAGGCTTTTGAGAATTTAACCGCCTAACGCAAGTTGAGACAAACAAGGACATGATCGGACGTAATTGTTAAATCTGGTTACCACAATCTGTATACTGCGTTTAAAAAAAAATCAAAAACAAATAGTTTATTTCGTATGTTATGATCCTATTAAACCATCAACTACTTAACCTAACTTCAATATTTTTATTTATTTTTTTTTTATTTAACAAAATATGTATGTAATTGAAAGTCTACTCTCTATTTCTGCTGGAAAATCTTGAACTTGTAAATTGTATCTATTGCTTAAGAAACTGTCTTTCCATAACGACCCCTCTAACATACACCCAAAACTTCGCAAGCGTTGATATAAGCGTTGCGTGAGGTATTTCCAATCCCCAGGTCCCGGAATAAAGTCTTTTGCTGCGCTCACTTGAACACGGTTTTTGCTTTGTTTAGTAACCGTCTAGGCGTTAATTGGTTTTAGCTCGTTTGCTTTGCTCTTTCAACTATACGTGTAGTAAAAAGATACACAATAATATTTTTTTAAGTGGTAGAATTATACATACTAGGGCTCGCCTACTGGTCGAAATTCGACCAAACATTCTGTTGATTTTGGGCCAATTATTTTTAAAATGTTTTATAACTCAATATCTTTTCTTCCTGATTTCTTATTAAAACAGCTGTCTACTTGGAAAGAATGTACGGCGGAGCCCTGAGGGCAGATGGGAATTATAATGGGATCCTGCTTATTTACAGGACGATAATTTTCTAACGGTATCTGCAGATTTCTTCTACAATTCGCACAAGCTGAGAAAAAAGGAGGAAATGAAACATGCTTACCTATTAATATACTGTATGGGTGACCAACGAAACCCGTGTCCATAAAAAATAACAAGGGGACTTACAAAGCCGGTAGGTTTAGGTCTGATGAACTTTAACAACAAAAATAAACATAACGAAACTTTTGTATTTTTTAGCCTAAAACTATGTCCAGTTTTTTCCATTAATTCGTAATGAAAGTACTTTATAATTTGTAATATTATAGTTGGATTAGGACTCCTCTATGCATCTATGTAAAATAAGATTCTCCAGAAAAGTTGAATAACCAAACTAAATATTTTTTGTAGCTTTGGTGCAGTGAATTACACCCTATGACCACTATTAACACCCATTACACCCATTGACCACTATTAACCCTAGTAAACTTGTTTCAACCCATTTGTATTATCCTACTTTTACCTGTCTTACTTTTACTATTTAACTTACTAATAAGGATAACTACACAGGTATTTCCAGGCATGTAATGAGTTGGTGCAATATTCAAATACAATAACTCTGTCTGAAACTTTGCATACGCTATATTGTATCTCGTTTCATCAAACAATTTCCGGCAAGTGCATACTAATAGTGGTTTGTCTTCGAAAATATGAAGTTTAATATTAATTGATTTGATTTTGTCTTGCCCACTGTAAGCAGATTTCATTTCCAATATTATAATTAGGTCATAAAGTAGTTAAATAAAATTTCTATATTAACCGAAAATTGATTACTTCCTTTTGCGCTTACTTTTTAATTTAGATAAAACCAGAAGACAAGAAAGGGCAAGTTGTTGGTTAATCACTGTGCAGCCCAACATTGATGTATATCACAGTCGAATGTCCACCATCAGTCATGTGTCGTGTGACGGCTGACTGATAACAGTTACTGATAACAGGCCTGACCGGCGTGGGGTGGTTAGGGGAGAAGTAATAACTCTGGCGTATAACTTGAGATAGCACCATATAATAACACTTATAATTACAATGCCTAGCTGTTTTAATTGGTAAGGTGAACAAGATTCGCATTTTAGTATAACTAGGATACTTAAAGGGCTCTATGAACTAAGGTCCAAATGCTTTTCCAGATCCTAAGCGATCTTCACACAGACCCTAACTTTATTAATATAGATAAGTCAATCACTCGTCTTACAACCTCCATTAGTTCGGTTTGAATTCAAAGTTTGAGTTCATGATTTCGACACCACCTGTTACGTTAATCAACCGATTCTGTCAACCACTTTGGTCAATTGAGTCTGCACAAGTTGTATAAGCTTAGTTTGACTTAGTGCAGTGGATTACTTGGATATATTAAGGATTTGTACCTTTCAACCCTTATTTACCTCACATGTATTAATGTTAAATTTGGATTTGTTTCATATTTTGTAAAATTTTATAATCATGATTTCAAATTTAATTTACTAAAAATATTACTAGATTGATTTTAGGGAATTATATTATAGCAGTTTTCCAATAAGTAAATCGTTCTAAATAAATAATAAATACCTTCAAAATATGTCTGTATGGTCAACAGAGCATAAGACGGCCACAGTATAAAGATTTGGATAATATTTGGTGAGTGGACATATTTATAAAATACTGTCAGCAGTAAGGTGTCAAGCAATATACCTAGACAATAAATCTAAATAATCAGTATGAGATAATTGACACATACTTCCTCTAAAAAAAAGTGAAAGCCTCCAAACTACAATGTCTTGATGGTTGAGTCGGATTGCTAGCAGCACGATATTGACGAGATGCGCATCTGTGGCGTTTTACAACGGATAAACGAAAAATTGAATTTTCTCCGCAACCCCTTGATATAGAATAATAATTTTAAATACTGGATTATTTAGTTTTTCGAGCTAAATTTAATGGCGATAAGTAAAATTTATTTCGAACTAACAGTTTTTTATATATAAAAAATTATTTTTATACACTTTTTTATTTATAACTTTTCAGCGAAAGTTTTCTCGGGAATACGGTTGGTGTTATTTTATTCAAAAGTTTTATCTTGAATCACAAAAATGTTATCAAAATTGTTAGACCCGTTTTGAAAATTTTTTCTTTTTTACGTATTTTTAAGGGGGGGGGTAAACTATCCTTAAAAATAAAAAATTCAAGAAAATAAAAACGCCTGGAATCATTATGAATTAGGGCCTGTATACTAAATTTAATTAAAATCGGACAATTTGGGCCTTCTTTAGCTCTGTTAACATAAAGACACACACACATACACACAGGCGGACATCACTCACAAAACCAGTTTTTTGACTCAGGGGGGCCCAAAACAGATAAATCCACCAAAAACTCACATAAAAATATTTTGACGAAAATAATACTTTCTCCATACAGTATGGAATAGGCGGAGCAAGAAAAATTAATGCAACAGCAATTAACAGAAATTAACAGCAAAAATTAATTTTTGCTTTAATTTTTGCAAATTAATGCAAAAATTAATCCCGGGGTAGCAGTTAGTGTAATTGTCGTGGGGCGGTGATCACGCGACGGTGCATTGCTATGGAGTTATCCTAGTGTGTCTGTCATTTTTACTTCAAATCAAAAATTAAAAATGAAAACTTTTAATTTGTATCTAGTTTCTTAATTTACTGTAATTTTGGTTAGGTACATCTGTAATCAGTGTCATACAAAATGATTGTCCGTTACATTGCTTTTGAAGAGCGTTGAAGATAAATACTAGTTTTCATCATACTGCACGCAGAACAGCCGTTTTATGGCCTTGGCCTGTATTTAGTCCAAAAAGTTGGCTTTTCTGTTTCTTTTAAAAAGTGCACTGAAAAAACATATGTTAATTTTTTTCGTGGGTTAACCTCAAAAGTAGTTTTTCTCAAGAAAAAATTATACTAATTCAAAACAAATAATGCCAATGTGAACAAACAACGGATTGCAGACTACAATTAATTTCAATGCAGGATTTTGACATTTCTTTAATTCCACCTACATATCAGCTGTTTATAAATAATATTTCAATTCAGATGGAAGTCAGCTACCAAATTTAAACAAATAATGAAATTGTAATTAATTTGTTTCAAATTTGTTATTCACTAGGAATACGCTCCGATGTCCGTCCCGTACGAGAATTTTTACTCACTTTTTAAGTTATTAGGTGACGCTTTTTATGATTCTTTATTTTTAGGGAGAGGTGAGAAAAATGCATTACGCACACAGGTGGCAAGCCTGTAGTGTGGGGCTCCCCTAAAAAACGGGTTTACCTACTAAAGAACCTCCTCTACTTTTTAGGACTCTAGCCTGGAATTGTTTATCACATTACGTCAGGCTAGGCCTAAATTTGGCTAACGCCCGTGGGGCTCACTCCTTATCCAGCCACTCGATCAAGGGATCTGGGCCACTTCGCGGTCCAGATCGGGTTTCTTTTCCAGGAGGGTGCCCCGGACGAACTGTGATAAACAATCCAAGTTGTCCTCATCCTCCAAGATCTTTCCTCATCCGGCAGACCGAGTCCACCGAAAATGCACCAAAAATGTGTGTGGCCTTCAGGCGGGACCCTTCCCAACAGGGGCAGCAGAATATGTATGTTCCGCATCGTTGGGAACGCCCGGGCAATAAATGCAGTCCGGTGAACCGGTCTTGCCCATCCGGTTCAGGTACGACCGAAAATAGCCGTGACCTGTCAAAAATTGGGTCAGGTAGTAGTCCACCTCCCCATGCCGCCGTTCCACCCATGGTTGGACGTGCTTAATAAGTCGTGCAGTCCATCGTCTTCGGGTGTCGTGCTCCCAGCTGTGTTGCCACTGCTGGAAGGTTCGGGAGCGCTCTTCTGTTCTTGCCGTGTCCTTGCCAATCTCGCCTTGTCTCTGATAAATTGCCTTCCTCTCTCCTGCCAAGAGCTTGACAGAGATAACTCCGGCGACCACCAGGACGGCAGGCTTGGACACTGTCCGGTAGGCGGAACACACCCCGAGCGCCGCTCGACGTTGAACTCGGGGGAGTCGCAACCTGTACTACTCTTTATCGAGAGCGTCTGCCCACACCTCTGCTCCATAAAGAAACACGAACTGAACCGCGGACATTAACAGACGTCTTCTGCTGGATCGTGGAACCCCGACATTGGCTATCAGCCTACTAAGGTAAGTGACTACCTTAGCGGCCTTGCCCGCCGTACGGAAGATCTGATCCCTCCAGCTTAAGTTGGTGTCCACCATAATCCCGAAGTACGGTACTTAGCAGCACGAGTTGATTGGACCACCTCCCTTCCACTCGGAACAGAACGACGGTGTCTATCCTCTTCTTTGTAAGGATCACAATCTCCGTCTTACGGAGAGCAAGCGAGAGACCGTGATCGGACATCCATGTGTTGACCACACACATGACTCGGTTCAACTTTAGTTGGGCCAGCTCAACATTGCGTGCGACAATGAGAGCTGCGACATCATCGGCGTACCCAACCAAAGTGGTTTCCTCAGGCATCTCCGAGCTCAGGAGGCTGTCATAGACAACGTTCCAGAGATCCTGGCCGAGTATTGAATCTTGCGCGGCACCAGAAGTGTCTTCCATCGTCCATTTTCTGTTCCTTGTGTCGTAAATAAGGCTTTGAGAGCGGAGATAATCCTCGATGAGTCGCAACAGATATGCAGGAACGCGAAAGATGTTGCGAAGCGCATCCAACATATCGACCCACCTCGCCGAGTTAAAGGCATTCTTGACATAAGCGTAACAAGAAGCACTACTCAGCGAGGGAAATGGTTGTGGCTCTCGGCTCTCTTAACAGCTCTCCATGGACTTTGGTGATAGCGTCAATCGTTGACCGTCCCTTTCTGAAGCCATACTGACGGGGCATGAGTCCCCGGCACCTTCCACGGCAGAGGTCAGGCGGGAACGGATCAGCTTCTCGAACAGCTTCCCAGCCGTGTCATACGTGTAGAAAGGCCTGTGGGACGGCGACAGCTCGGGATCACCTTTGCCCTTGCTGATCAGTACAAGTCTTGCGGTTTTCCATAGGAGCCGGAAACACCCCTTCTACCAAACAGGCGTTGTACATTCTCAACAACAAGTCAGCATTAATTGAAAATACTTTCTTTAAAGAATCGCTGGGAATCCCGTCCGGGTCAGGAGCCTTGTTGCTCTTTAGGGAGAGAACGGAGGTTTCCATCTCCTCGAATGTGAAGAGTGGAACGTCATCTAACCGTCCAAAGTCAACCGGCGTACATCCTAGGCCTAGTCTACAAATAAATACATACAAAGAATGATTTTAGCTAAGACCTCAAAACAAGCAAGTAGCCTAACTTAATAATAATTATGCTTACAATATTAAAGGTAAATAGATTGTAAAGCGAAAAAACAATACAATTTAAAATCCATGACTACTATAGACCCCCCCAGAGATGGATTTTTGGACTTTGCCCTCGGGGTTCGCCACCCGGCCTACCCCGCCCGGTCCTAGCATTCCCCCTCCCCTCCCCCTACCCTCATGCTACCCCGCCCGACCCTCCTGCCCTCGCCACCCGCGGGGCGCACTTTTGGACTTTGACCTCTGGGATTCTCCACCCGCCCGGTCCTAGCATTACCCCTCCCCTCCCCCTGCCCTCATGCTACCCCGCCCGACACTCACACCCCCCCCCCCCTCTCCCCTGTGACTGACTCTGAATAAAATTTACCTCTCTGACTGGGTTTCGAACCCGGGTCTCCTAGTTGGTAGGCAAGCGTCTTAACCACTGGTCCACGCCAGCATCTGCGTAGGAGCGGATTTTAAAGTCTAATATGTCAAAGTAACTTTGAAAAGGGTTCTTGCTTTTCATGTATAAACCTAATATGATGCTAGTTTGTTAATTCTATGCTTTAGCGTAATACTTTTTTGTAGTTTATTAGAGAGTTAGTTTGCTCAATCGCTCCTAGGGTGCAGGGAGGTCGTCTTCTTGCGTTTCATCATGCTTTCGTGTTAGTTCGTCCGTTCTCTCCTACAAGCGCTGTCGGCGCATAATGTCATCATTTTTAGTTTGATCGTTTTCTCATAGAGTGCAGGCCTATCGTTTACGTCACTTTTTACAATAGTTCTTCCGTTCTCTCCTAGGAGCGCTCAAGTCGTCGCTTGTGACGTCATAATTCAGGGCTGCCAACATGAAAATAATTGTAACTTTCCCCTTCCCCCCGTCCACTGCCGCTATACGTCATCACCACCCTCCCTCGGCACTTACGCCGCCCTCGTCTAATTTTGAAGAGCGTTCTTGCTTTTATTTTTGTATAACATAATATGCCGCTAGTTTGTAAATTTTGAGCTAGTTCGTCCGTTCTCCCCTATGAGCGCTGACGGCGCCTCACTAATTTAATGTCTTAGTTCGATCGTTCTCTCCTAGAGTGAAGCACTGGTGTTATTGGCTAGTTTGATTTATTCCTCATAGAGCGCAGGCCGTTCGTTTTCCAACGTTACGTCACTTTTACACTAGTTCTTCCGTTCTCTCCCAGGAGCGCTCAAGTCGCTTGTGACGTCATGATTCAGGGGTGCCAACATGTAAATAATTTTAGAAAATAATGTTGAAAAATATTTTTGAAAATAATTTTGAAATTAAGTTTTAGCTGAAAATATAAATTATCTTGTAATTGTGTTTTATTAATCTTGTGAGACTCAACTGTATTTCCATGCACAGACAATCTTACCGACCATATTTAGCAAATAAAATTTATGGTATAATACCAAAATATCTTTGCACATGTTTTAATCTTATCTTTATTGCGAGTTACAACGCAGTGTACTGGTTTTAAAATAGTCTACTGAGTTGTGCAGTTTTAACCTATATATATATACTTAATAACTTTTTTAATTTTGCCAGGCTTTAGCAATATAATGCTTAGTTAAACACATAATTCTCTTACCAGTTCTACTTTCTACAACATCTTGTAAAAATCTTTGTTATTCTCAACGTTTTTATTTTATTATTGTTTTGAAACCTTTCAAATTTCTTTTAACTAAAATTCGTAGCTCCATATGCTTACCTTACTATTATTCTGCACCTGCTAAAGTTTTGCTTAAAAATCAGAAGTGTACTTCTCGATCATGATTTACATCTCATTCAAAGAATTAAACCGTAGAAGTTAAAATCTATTCCTTCCATTTATAGTGATTTAAAAACTTCCATACTTTATCAAATATTTACTTAAAAATAACTTGTTGCTGCATCTTGATGTAACTGCTAGCTTGTCTAACATATTGCAGTTTTTAAAACCTCTTCAATTTTAAAAACATTTTTTACCATAATCAATCTTTCTTTGCTATTTTTTAAAAGCTTCTTTCTATGCCTGATTAATGTTAAGTTTATATTTTTCTACAACAATTTTTTGCGTAGAAAAGTAATAACCAAAATCCGATCACAATTTACAATAGTTTTTCTTTTAAATTTATGTTAGTTCGTTATTTTCATAAACACTTCAGATCAACGGAAAGCAAAATGCTATTTTCTAACGATCCTGTTAATACTAGGCATTTTAAGGTTGACTGTTCATTTCTTAGCGTTTCTTTTCTGATTTATTATACAGATTTGTTAATTTTCTCTCAAAATTTCTTTGTGTAAAAAAAAGCACGTATCAAAATTGGATTAAATTTACCATAGTATTTCATTCAAAAGTTACAATCCGTATAAGTTATAAGTTTTTGGTTCGTTGAAGTATATTTAGATGATCGGAAAGCAGAATGATATTTTCTCACCGATCTTGTAATACTTGACTTTTAAGTTTTACTTGTTTGTATGAAGTTGTTAATTGCTTGGAATTTCTTTTCTGATTCCTTCTACAGATTTGTTACTTTTATCTCAAATTGTTTAAGGTAGAATAGCATGACACAAAATCTGGTAGTCTTTTCCGATCATATATCCTTAAACATTTATGTTCGTTACTTTCAGAGCGAACATTTCAAATAGTAGGAAACCAGAATGCTTTTTCTGACCATCATTTCTATACTGACTTTTCAGTTTGGATATTTGTTCATACCTTAAGGTTTTTCTTCTGATTTGTTATATAAATTTGTCACTAGCTTGTATTTTTTCAATTCAGTTATCTTCGTTTACCCGTTTAACCTTCTAAGTTCTCTCACGTTTCATAAATGTTGGTCTTCTACTCTATCCATTCTCTCTGGGGCTATTGAAAAAGTATCTATTTGCTTTCTAGTTTTGAAGTTTTTAATAATGCTATATAGTTTCAAAATAACATATTTTACATTTCCGACCTCGGTAGATGTTTTCTAAAATACGCATTAATGATTTGTGATCTGTTTCAATGATAACCTTATATTTCCCACCCATATGTAAATAAAACCGACAGAATCGTCAAATCGTATAATCGTGTAATCGTGTAGATCGTGTAATCGTCTAATGCACGCAAACACGATCGCCAACATTTCTTAGCATTGGTTGCAGCTGAGTCAAGGTTTAAAAGCATACGAAGCATCAACATTGCCTTGGATCAATGCCTAACCCTACGTGAACTATGAACTGCCACTGGTTTATGTGGATTATAGCGTTTTAGTATAAAGTTATTAGCAATTAGTCTTATAAGTTCTCAAGTAGTTTAGCAACTTATTGAAATAGTTTTGATTAACCGTTTTCTAAAATGAACCATTCACTATCTTTATTAAATTTTCTCAGAAGCTCACATGCATGTAGTAGGTTTTTATAAATCTTGACAAATATTTTACCCCAAAGTATTAAGACATTCTGTTTATTTCGCTGTGGGGACATATTTACAATATCGGAACTGTCTTTTTCATCAGGTTTAATTCAATCATTATAGGCAATACACTTATAAACTTTATCTTTCACTTACATAATTTAACTTTTTCCTTGGAATGTAAATTACACTAGTTTCTTTTAACATCCGTAGAAGGTTTTTGTGATTCCTCTTAAATTATCATTAGCAAGTACTAAGTCCAGCAACACCTTTTTAGTCCAGAGATAATTTCTAACATTCTGTATGTGAAATATTTCCATTGCTGTGGAAATCACAAATGGTAAGCATCAATAGTGATATTCCCTAGAAGGAGTCTAAAACGCTATAATTTTACCGTTCTTTCCACGTAGTTGAATCATAAAAATACTCTTTCACGATCCAAACTCAAAAATATGTTTGCATGATTTAACTCCGGTATCATTTTATCAAGTGTCTGAGGTTGTTTCGCCTGTTGCGGGGCAACATTCAGACGAGTTTGGTCGAGGAATGATCTTAATTTGAAGTTTTCTTCACCCTCGTTATATATCACTTATCCAATCTGTATGTCCTGTTTCATTATTAGTACCCTTGATCAACCATGCCATTTTTAAAAAATCGTCTTTCAGGGCAATGGGTATTTGTCTTTGCCTCTGTTTTATAGTTGAGTCATTATATTTGTTATTTCTAAGTCAATCTCTCTCTCCCTTATTTACCGAGTCCTTTAAAACACGGTGTAATCATCAAAATATTCGCTTTAATTTCAGGCACAAGACTTTTTTTATTCTTCATTGCTATTTAATTCTTTGCATTTCTGAATCAGTTTTAATGTTTCATAAGATCTTTCTAAAAATCAAGTGATCACACTTAACTACAACGAAATATAGAATAGTTTATTAGTCGTCCTTGCTCCCACTTTGACAGGTCCCTTGGATTGTATTTCTGTCCAACCTAAAGCCTTAAGTGTAATCGTTATAAATTTATTGAGCGTCATATGTTTATCATTCACAATGTTTTTACATATTTTCACCTATAATAGTGCATTATGCTCGTTTCTAAATGAAAACTTACATTTTGTTCCTTTCTTCTTCTTTTAATGACTTGTAAAGTAAATACATACTGTTGTTTTGTAGATGTTTTACTTTTAATACATTACTGTCAAACACATTTTCTGCATGTGAGAGTTCTTTGACTTTTACTTTAAGTTTGTACACTGTTGCGAAATTTGCATATTTCTTGCAGTTGTAACATTCTTTGCCTCTACCATGACAATCTGTTATGTTTCTGTGCTTGTCATTATCGAAGAATGAACCCTCTTTCCCTACTCGATAGTTTCTTTTGGATTTAAATTCACTTTGTTGGCATAACTAGTTTGCATGATATTGCTTTCTTCATCACTTCTACACAGCTAAAGCATTTCGTTCATTATTAGTGAGTTTTCAGTCTATAGTTATTCTTATTTATAAAACTTTAACTAAGCGTATAATTTTGTCTAGCAATAGTTCCTCTTCCATGTCTTTCAAGAGCGTCTTTATTTGCGAATTTAAGACGTCCTTTTTCAAAAATGAGATGGCCAGTACAAGACATCGAGCTAGACAGAGATTATCGTTATTGTTTACTGTAAGAATCCCTTCTTCTTCTTGTTACAAATAGTGTGGAAATCTGATGTATAGTCGATGCGTTTGTTACGGATTCCACCCATAGGCATTCGAACGTGGAGAAAGACAACTCTAAGAGGGCCTGAGATGAGGAATTCTTCGTTGCTGTGAATGCAACGTTCAAACAGTTGAAGCAACACATCGATGGAGAATTGATCCATCCTCCGTACACTGATGCCAATAGGACGCTGGCCAACTCGGGCAGCACTATGAAAAGTGAAGCCCACACGGTCTCCTGGAGCAACATCGTCATTAATCAGGTGTTGAAGCAATGAGTCAAAGGTTTCACAAAGCCAGGTATGCGGATTTACAGGATGTTCAGGAGGGTCAATTAGGGCGGTGACTTCACGTGCCATCAGTTCGAAATTTTGATACTGCCGTTCACGTTCATCGATAATACGGAAGGCGGAAGGAAAGACAGGAGACGGATGATTGACTTCCCCAACAACATCATAGTCGGGTACGGGTACAGGAGTAGACCTGCCCAACTGAGGCATGGCACAGGAATAGGATGGGCCGGGCATAGGTCGAGAGGTACTAGGGAAAGGAACAATATCCATTTGGAGCGGTGGGCGATAGACTTCCCCCTCGGGTGAAGAAACTCCATCCACAAGATCTGCCACTTCTTGGGAGGAGAGGTTTAGCCCTGAAAAGGGCTGTTTGTCCCCAGCGCCAACAGACGGAGGGGAAGGTGGTGGTGTAGCAGACATGTCTGAACAGTAGCGGTCGATGTGAACAGTAAGAGAACTGGAACACAAATGAGGACGGGCCGTTTCGCTCCTCCCCTTTTATCAAAACTATCGGGTCGAATCGAAAACAACCGAATGAAAAACAACCGAATAGATCGATTTGGATTCCTCCTTAGTAATATATAGTATTGTAAATAAGAACAACCAAATTAAGCCAACCGAATCGATATTTCGAGACTATGATGTGTACCATTGTGAGGTGATGTGTCTTAAACCACGACACGCAGAAACAAACATTTCTCTTCAATCGCGTGGCACAAGCTGGTAACAGAAAAGAATCTTAAAAGAAATATGTCTTCCTCTTAAATTCGCAAATAAAGACGCTCTTGAAAGACATGGAAGAGGAACTATTGCTAGACAAAATTATACGCTTAGTTAAAGTTTTATAAATAAGAATAACTATAGACTGAAAACTCACTAATAATGAACGAAATGCTTTAGCTGTGTAGAAGTGATGAAGAAAGCAATATCATGCAAACTAGTTATGCCAACAAAGTGAATTTAAATCCAAAAGAAACTATCGAGTAGGGAAAGAGGGTTCATTCTTCGATAATGACAAGCACAGAAACATAACAGATTGTCATGGTAGAGGCAAAGAATGTTACAACTGCAAGAAATATGCAAATTTCGCAACAGTGTACAAACTTAAAGTAAAAGTCAAAGAACTCTCACATGCAGAAAATGTGTTTGACAGTAATGTATTAAAAGTAAAACATCTACAAAACAACAGTATGTATTTACTTTACAAGTCATTAAAAGAAGAAGAAAGGAACAAAATGTAAGTTTTCATTTAGAAACGAGCATAATGCACTATTATAGGTGAAAATATGTAAAAGCATTGTGAATGATAAACATATGACGCTCAATAAATTTATAACGATTACACTTAAGGCTTTAGGTTGGACAGAAATACAATCCAAGGGACCTGTCAAAGTGGGAGCAAGGACGACTAATAAACTATTCTATATTTCGTTGTAGTTAAGTGTGATCACTTGATTTTTAGAAAGATCTTATGAAACATTTAAACTGATTCAGAAATGCAAAGAATTAAATAGCAATGAAGAATAAAAAAAGTCTTGTGCCTGAAATTAAAGCGAATATTTTGATGATTACACCGTGTTTTAAAGGACTCGGTAAATAAGGGAGAGAGAGATTGACTTAGAAATAACAAATATAATGACTCAACTATAAAACAGAGGCAAAGACAAATACCCATTGCCCTGAAAGACGATTTTTTAAAAATGGCATGGTTGATCAAGGGTACTAATAATGAAACAGGACATACAGATTGGATAAGTGATATATAACGAGGGTGAAGAAAACTTCAAATTAAGATCATTCCTCGACCAAACTCGTCTGAATGTTGCCCCGCAACAGGCGAAACAACCTCAGAAACTTGATAAAATGATACCGGAGTTAAATCATGCAAACATATTTTTGAGTTTGGATAGTGAAAAAGTATTTTTATGATTCAACTACGTGGAAAGAACGGTAAAATTATAGCGTTTTAGACTCCTTCTAGGGAATATCACTATTGATGCTTACCATTTGTGATTTCCACAGCAATGGAAATATTTCACATACAGAATGTTAGCAATTATCTCTGGACTAAAAAGGTGTTGCTGGACTTAGTACTTGCTAATGATAATTTAAGAGGAATCACAAAAACCTTCTACGGATGTTAAAAGAAACTAGTGTAATTTACATTCCAAGGAAAAAGTTAAATTATGTAAGTGAAAGATAAAGTTTATAAGTGTATTGCCTATAATGATTGAATTAAACCTGATGAAAAAGACAGTTCCGATATTGTAAATATGTCCCCACAGCGAAATAAACAGAATGTCTTAATACTTTGGGGTAAAATATTTGTCAAGATTTATAAAAACCTACTACATGCATGTGAGCTTCTGAGAAAATTTAATAAAGATAGTGAATGGTTCATTTTAGAAAACGGTTAATCAAAACTATTTCAATAAGTTGCTAAACTACTTGAGAACTTATAAGACTAATTGCTAATAACTTTATACTAAAACGCTATAATCCACATAAACCAGTGGCAGTTCATAGTTCACGTAGGGTTAGGCATTGATCCAAGGCAATGTTGATGCTTCGTATGCTTTTAAACCTTGACTCAGCTGCAACCAATGCTAAGAAATGTTGGCGATCGTGTTTGCGTGCATTAGACGATTACACGATCTACACGATTACACGATTATACGATTTGACGATTCTGTCGGTTTTATTTACATATGGGTGGGAAATATAAGGTTATCATTGAAACAGATCACAAATCATTAATGCGTATTTTAGAAAACATCTACCGAGGTCGGAAATGTAAAATATGTTATTTTGAAACTATATAGCATTATTAAAAACTTCAAAACTAGAAAGCAAATAGATACTTTTTCAATAGCCCCAGAGAGAATGGATAGAGTAGAAGACCAACATTTATGAAACGTGAGAGAACTTAGAAGGTTAAACGGGTAAACGAAGATAACTGAATTGAAAAAATACAAGCTAGTGACAAATTTATATAACAAATCAGAAGAAAAACCTTAAGGTATGAACAAATATCCAAACTGAAAAGTCAGTATAGAAATGATGGTCAGAAAAAGCATTCTGGTTTCCTATTATTTGAAATGTTCGCTCTGAAAGTAACGAACATAAATGTTTAAGGATATATGATCGGAAAAGACTACCAGATTTTGTGTCATGCTATTCTACCTTAAACAATTTGAGATAAAAGTAACAAATCTGTAGAAGGAATCAGAAAAGAAATTCCAAGCAATTAACAACTTCATACAAACAAGTAAAACTTAAAAGTCAAGTATTACAAGATCGGTGAGAAAATATCATTCTGCTTTCCGATCATCTAAATATACTTCAACGAACCAAAAACTTATAACTTATACGGATTGTAACTTTTGAATGAAATACTATGGTAAATTTAATCCAATTTTGATACGTGCTTTTTTTTACACAAAGAAATTTTGAGAGAAAATTAACAAATCTGTATAATAAATCAGAAAAGAAACGCTAAGAAATGAACAGTCAACCTTAAAATGCCTAGTATTAACAGGATCGTTAGAAAATAGCATTTTGCTTTCCGTTGATCTGAAGTGTTTATGAAAATAACGAACTAACATAAATTTAAAAGAAAAACTATTGTAAATTGTGATCGGATTTTGGTTATTACTTTTCTACGCAAAAAATTGTTGTAGAAAAATATAAACTTAACATTAATCAGGCATAGAAAGAAGCTTTTAAAAAATAGCAAAGAAAGATTGATTATGGTAAAAAATGTTTTTAAAATTGAAGAGGTTTTAAAAACTGCAATATGTTAGACAAGCTAGCAGTTACATCAAGATGCAGCAACAAGTTATTTTTAAGTAAATATTTGATAAAGTATGGAAGTTTTTAAATCACTATAAATGGAAGGAATAGATTTTAACTTCTACGGTTTAATTCTTTGAATGAGATGTAAATCATGATCGAGAAGTACACTTCTGATTTTTAAGCAAAACTTTAGCAGGTGCAGAATAATAGTAAGGTAAGCATATGGAGCTACGAATTTTAGTTAAAAGAAATTTGAAAGGTTTCAAAACAATAATAAAATAAAAACGTTGAGAATAACAAAGATTTTTACAAGATGTTGTAGAAAGTAGAACTGGTAAGAGAATTATGTGTTTAACTAAGCATTATATTGCTAAAGCCTGGCAAAATTAAAAAAGTTATTAAGTATATATATATAGGTTAAAACTGCACAACTCAGTAGACTATTTTAAAACCAGTACACTGCGTTGTAACTCGCAATAAAGATAAGATTAAAACATGTGCAAAGATATTTTGGTATTATACCATAAATTTTATTTGCTAAATATGGTCGGTAAGATTGTCTGTGCATGGAAATACAGTTGAGTCTCACAAGATTAATAAAACACAATTACAAGATAATTTATATTTTCAGCTAAAACTTAATTTCAAAATTATTTTCAAAAATATTTTTCAACATTATTTTCTAAAATTATTTACATGTTGGCACCCCTGAATCATGACGTCACAAGCGACTTGAGCGCTCCTGGGAGAGAACGGAAGAACTAGTGTAAAAGTGACGTAACGTTGGAAAACGAACGGCCTGCGCTCTATGAGGAATAAATCAAACTAGCCAATAACACCAGTGCTTCACTCTAGGAGAGAACGATCGAACTAAGACATTAAATTAGTGAGGCGCCGTCAGCGCTCATAAGGGAGAACGGACGAACTAGCTCAAAATTTACAAACTAGCGGCATATTATGTTATACAAAAATAAAAGCAAGAACGCTCTTCAAAATTAGACGAGGGCGGCGTAAGTGCCGAGGGAGGGTGGTGATGACGTATAGCGGCAGTGGACGGGGGGAAGGGGAAAGTTACAATTATTTTCATGTTGGCAGCCCTGAATTATGACGTCACAAGCGACGACTTGAGCGCTCCTAGGAGAGAACGGAAGAACTATTGTAAAAAGTGACGTAAACGATAGGCCTGCACTCTATGAGGAAAACGATCAAACTAAAAATGATGACATTATGCGCCGACAGCACTTGTAGGAGAGAACGGACGAACTAACACGAAAGCATGATGAAACGCAAGAAGACGACCTCCCTGCACCCTAGGAGCGATTGAGCAAACTAACTCTCTAATAAACTACAAAAAAGTATTACGCTAAAGCATAGAATTAACAAACTAGCATCATATTAGGTTTATACATGAAAAGCAAGAACCCTTTTCAAAGTTACTTTGACATATTAGACTTTAAAATCCGCTCCTACGCAGATGCTGGCGTGGACCAGTGGTTAAGACGCTTGCCTACCAACTAGGAGACCCGGGTTCGAAACCCAGTCAGAGAGGTAAATTTTATTCAGAGTCAGTCACAGGGGAGAGGGGGGGGGTGTGAGTGTCGGGCGGGGTAGCATGAGGGCAGGGGGAGGGGAGGGGTAATGCTAGGACCGGGCGGGTGGAGAATCCCAGAGGTCAAAGTCCAAAAGTGCGCCCCGCGGGTGGCGAGGGCAGGAGGGTCGGGCGGGGTAGCATGAGGGTAGGGGGAGGGGAGGGGGAATGCTAGGACCGGGCGGGGTAGGCCGGGTGGCGAACCCCGAGGGCAAAGTCCAAAAATCCATCTCTGGGGGGGTCTATAGTAGTCATGGATTTTAAATTGTATTGTTTTTTCGCTTTACAATCTATTTACCTTTAATATTGTAAGCATAATTATTATTAAGTTAGGCTACTTGCTTGTTTTGAGGTCTTAGCTAAAATCATTCTTTGTATGTATTTATTTGTAGACTAGGCCTAGGATGTACGCCGGTTGACTTTGGACGGTTAGATGACGTTCCACTCTTCACATTCGAGGAGATGGAAACCTCCGTTCTCTCCCTAAAGAGCAACAAGGCTCCTGACCCGGACGGGATTCCCAGCGATTCTTTAAAGAAAGTATTTTCAATTAATGCTGACTTGTTGTTGAGAATGTACAACGCCTGTTTGGGAGAAGGGGTGTTTCCGGCTCCCTATGGAAAACCGCAAGACTTGTACTGATCAGCAAGGGCAAAGGTGATCCCGAGCTGTCGCCGTCCCACAGGCCTTTCTACACGTATGACACGGCTGGGAAGCTGTTCGAGAAGCTGATCCGTTCCCGCCTGACCTCTGCCGTGGAAGGTGCCGGGGACTCATGCCCCGTCAGTATGGCTTCAGAAAGGGACGGTCAACGATTGACGCTATCACCAAAGTCCATGGAGAGCTGTTAAGAGAGCCGAGAGCCACAACCATTTCCCTCGCTGAGTAGTGCTTCTTGTTACGCTTATGTCAAGAATGCCTTTAACTCGGCGAGGTGGGTCGATATGTTGGATGCGCTTCGCAACATCTTTCGCGTTCCTGCATATCTGTTGCGACTCATCGAGGATTATCTCCGCTCTCAAAGCCTTATTTACGACACAAGGAACAGAAAATGGACGATGGAAGACACTTCTGGTGCCGCGCAAGATTCAATACTCGGCCAGGATCTCTGGAACGTTGTCTATGACAGCCTCCTGAGCTCGGAGATGCCTGAGGAAACCACTTTGGTTGGGTACGCCGATGATGTCGCAGCTCTCATTGTCGCACGCAATGTTGAGCTGGCCCAACTAAAGTTGAACCGAGTCATGTGTGTGGTCAACACATGGATGTCCGATCACGGTCTCTCGCTTGCTCTCCGTAAGACGGAGATTGTGATCCTTACAAAGAAGAGGATAGACACCGTCGTTCTGTTCCGAGTGGGAAGGGAGGTGGTCCAATCAACTCGTGCTGCTAAGTACCGTACTTCGGGATTATGGTGGACACCAACTTAAGCTGGAGGGATCAGATCTTCCGTACGGCGGGCAAGGCCGCTAAGGTAGTCACTTACCTTAGTAGGCTGATAGCCAATGTCGGGGTTCCACGATCCAGCAGAAGACGTCTGTTAATGTCCGCGGTTCAGTTCGTGTTTCTTTATGGAGCAGAGGTGTGGGCAGACGCTCTCGATAAAGAGTAGTACAGGTTGCGACTCCCCCGAGTTCAACGTCGAGCGGCGCTCGGGGTGTGTTCCGCCTACCGGACAGTGTCCAAGCCTGCCGTCCTGGTGGTCGCCGGAGTTATCTCTGTCAAGCTCTTGGCAGGAGAGAGGAAGGCAATTTATCAGAGACAAGGCGAGATTGGCAAGGACACGGCAAGAACAGAAGAGCGCTCCCGAACCTTCCAGCAGTGGCAACACAGCTGGGAGCACGACACCCGAAGACGATGGACTGCACGACTTATTAAGCACGTCCAACCATGGGTGGAACGGCGGCATGGGGAGGTGGACTACTACCTGACCCAATTTTTGACAGGTCACGGCTATTTTCGGTCGTACCTGAACCGGATGGGCAAGACCGGTTCACCGGACTGCATTTATTGCCCGGGCGTTCCCAACGATGCGGAACATACATTATTCTGCTGCCCCCGTTGGGAAGGGTCCCGCCTGAAGGCCACACACATTTTTGGTGCATTTTCGGTGGACTCGGTCTGCCGGATGAGGAAAGATCTTGGAGGATGAGGACAACTTGGATTGTTTATCACAGTTCGTCCGGGGCACCCTCCTGGAAAAGAAACCCGATCTGGACCGCGAAGTGGCCCAGATCCCTTGATCGAGTGGCTGGATAAGGAGTGAGCCCCACGGGCGTTAGCCAAATTTAGGCCTAGCCTGACGTAATGTGATAAACAATTCCAGGCTAGAGTCCTAAAAAGTAGAGGAGGTTCTTTAGTAGGTAAACCCGTTTTTTAGGGGAGCCCCACACTACAGGCCCCACACTAGCATGATGGTAGGGGGAGGGGAGGGGTAGCATGAGGGCAGGGGGGAGGGGAGGGGTAGCATGATGGCAGGGGGAGGGGAGGGGGAATGCTAGGACCGGGCGGGGTAGGCCGGGTGGCGAACCCCGAGGGCAAAGTCCAAAAATCCATCTCTGGGGGGGTCTATAGTAGTTCCATGATTTCAAATTAATAAAAATCAAGTAATGTAAGTATTGTAGAATTACGCTTACTTAACACTTAATGCATATTTTGTTACCTGAGACATAGACTACAATGGCACAACACATTCTAATTAGTTGTTCAATTTAAATCTTTCTCCCAAATAGATATTAGTTGTATCCCATAAATTAGTTAATCGCATAATTCCGTACGACAGCAATTCATTCCACATCAACATGCCTATTTTTTGGTATAATTTATAACTTCAACAAGTAAACATAAGTGTTGATCTATTAAATTTAACAAATAGGACTGTCAAAATATCAATTAAATTTTATTTAAAAACGTAACATAACGAGGAGCAGACATAAACAAGAAAATGTTATGTTATTTTCAGCATACACAGCGTCAACTCAGCTGCGTGCTGCGATGGGGAAATATAAACTGATCATAGCAACTACATTAGTCAAATCATGTAGCCTAAACAACTAAAGTTCTGTCAAAAATTCTGGAAAATAAGCTTTTTTAATACTTGAAAATAATTGCTCGATTATAGTTTATTACCTAGTTTAAAATACTTAAAATCTAACCTGATAATTTAATTGATATCAAATTAGTAATAAAAAAGCCTTTTGGGGGTCTAAAATTCGCCTAAGTGAAATTTAAAGTCGATCGTATAGAATTTTATACTCTATGTTCCATATAGTAAAAATTCAATTAATATTTTTGCAGTAAGATGAGAAACCTTGTTCATCACTAGGAAGGAAAGTGGCTTTTTCTGTGCACAATCGCGTTTTGCGGATATAGCAATTAAGCATAGAAAAAACACTTTCCGTCCTTGTGATGAAAATTACTATTTCCAGATACTATAGTGTGGATTTACAATCCCACTTTATCTAAATTCTTCTCTTACCATTTTTATGTTAAAATGCCATGGAAGTTAACTATTGAGGGTTCTAAAAAGTAACTATCATTATTTGAAAAATTTTAATCTAGGCCCTTCTATATATTTGTCTAATACCACTCACTTACGTATCACAGAGTCTCCATAACCATAGGGTATAATGGGTTGAAATTTGTCAAGGACGTTCCTCTTTGCTAAAAAACGCTCACTAAGAAACGGTTAACGGTTTTGCAAAATTCATTAGGGTCTCCACCTCACAGGACTTGAAAATTACTCTCTAATTTTATTCTTAAGGCCAATATTTGTAAAAATCAAAGCAACAACGAATCTGAAAAAAAAAAACTATGGGACTCACAAGTTTCTTTTTTAATCATAAGTGCTCACTAAGATAAGGTCGTTTTTAACATGGCTCTACTCACACTGCTTGAATTTTTCAATATAATTCTGAGAAAAGAAGATTTCGTTGTTCTTATAAGAGATTTTAATGCCTATAAAGTAAATTCAATCACAGGCGAAGCCGTGACGGGCAACAGATAGTCTTACTTATATCTCGTTTTATATTAGTAAATGTTTTATAAGTGAATCTGGAAGAATTTGAAACAATATTACTAGAATACCGTATAAAGTGGAGTTAATTAAACATTTAGTTTATTTTGTCGTACAAAATAATTAAAAACGAAATATTTACGAGTTTTATTAAAACGACTATAGCTTAAAATAAAATGAAATACAGGGTGTTTCAGAACTCCCTGACAATATTTTTGGGCATTGTTTCTGGGTTAGAAACATATCTAAATATCATATTTAAATTGTCCGGAAGTCTTTAGTAACTCACACAGCCGCCATTTTGTTTTTTTCACATAATAATTTTTATTTCCGTAACGGATGGTTGTATTAAATTCATATTTGGCATGAATCTTTATTATACCAATATACATTTCCAGGGAAAAAATTAATTTTTTCCGCTTTATTTTTTCAAAATGGCGGCCATTTTAAATTTTCAAACGCAAATATCTCAAAATCGGAAAATTTTATAAAAATTTTACAAGACGCAAAAAAGTTGACATATTCAATTACCTAACCAATGGTACCAAATTTGTAAAGATCTAACAAGAAACAACGGAGTTATTGCGATTTTTCTTCATGAAAATGTTAAATTTGCATTAATATCAATGCAAATTGAGGCCATTTAACAGCAAAATCAATGATTTCTAACTCAGAAACAATGCCCTAAAATATTGTCAGGGAGTTCTGAAACACCCTGTATAGTAAGTAAGACTTACAACATTTTATAAATCCGAAATAACGAAATAAAACTTGCTTTTATTGTAAAGTATAAAGATTGAAACTTTCATGTCAGAAGCGTGCAAAGACTCCTTCCAAGTGGCCTAAGTTGTCAAGACCCTTATCATTAACAAGGATATTCTAATTAATAATTTATTACAATTTGGGTAACTATATCTAATAAAATTCCCTAACTATATTTCTCAAGTTTTAAGATCTTTCCTAAGTTCATACGTGTACAAATATGTTGAATGCTTTTAAACTAACTCTTCAATTATAACAAAAATTACAACATGTTTATGCTAAAGTAATTATTTATATATAGGCTACTTAATTTAATTCCAAGTGTATTTTATATTAACCTGTTTAAAACCCACTATAAAATAATAAATTAGGCGAAAGTGTCAGAGAAGTAGTTTCAGATGTGTTCGAAATATAAAAAATGTTAGCTCCTCTCAGAACGTCATGTAGTGCTCCCATTTAGTGTATTTTTTAAAGTCCTCTTAAAGTAATAGATATTTAAATATATATATAAAGCCGTGTTAGTTACATTATTTATAACTCAAGAACAATGGTTGGCATTACAAAGATTGCCGGGTAAGCTAGTAAAAGATAATAACTTTTGCTATACCATTCACTTTTAACTTTTTTTATCAACTTTAAACCATCATAGCTTAATATGAGTTCAAAATATGCAAAAATTCAAAAGCGAATTTAATAGCAAAATTCTTACTATTATTTAAACTCTCCTTTTCATCGGACTTAATCACCAAATGAGAGCGGGGGAAGCTCCGCACAGGAATTTTTGACCCACGAGACCCCTGATGCTGACAGCCTCTACCGGCAGCCGTTGACATTGTTGTACGCGCAGGCTATGGATATATACAACATTTAGGCCTATATTCCACGGAACCTTCCCATTCCTCACAGTCATGTAGCTGAGTCTTGGGTCTCACGCATGCTGAAGTGCAGTAGGTTTGGTTACTTTGGTGACAGCGTTTTTTCGCCCTCTGAATGGTTGTGTAATACAGCGAACCGCTTTAACGTAGTCCCGCAATAACTACTTAAATGCGCCCTTTATCCCCTTTATTTAAAAAAAATTTTATACCCTTAGAACTAGCAATTAAAATTTTAAAGAATTTTAATACATCCTATCATTAATTAATTAATTATCTTTAATACATATCCACGTATAAATTATATTCACGTGTTTAATACCCACTATAACACAAATATTTAAGGCAAACAATGCCAGAGCAGTTGTTTCAGTCGTGTTACAAATGCCAGAAACTTATGTTAAATCTCTCTTGTCTCTTGTCATACAAAGGTGCAACTTAACTTCTTTTTTTACTTTTTGTTGAGTTAATTATAACAAACAGGTTTTATACAAAAATAAAAAAAAAACACTCTTTAGCAACACGTAAGCTACATGCATAAGTTGATAGTTACTCTACTAAATTCAGGATAATAATAATGCTAAAAATCAAATGTTAAGTCGAATATTAAAATACGGAATAAACTCATAGAACATTTTCAACTGTAATCGTGTTATCAATACATTTTAAGGTCTAATCAATAATCATTGATTATTTATTTTTACAACTTTATTGCCTTTTAAAATGATAGTAGATCATGGGAACACCGTGATGGGGAAAAGTAAAGCTCCATTTGGTTAAGATCCGACATTAAAACTCTTGTGTCCTATGGAGCTGCAAAAATAATGCCGTATTTAATTGAAGTTTCACTGATATTTGTTCCAAACCCACCGAAGTATATAAAATAATACCTTATTATACAAATCAATCATAGCTTAGTAAAATAAATACTAAATTTTCGTAATCACAATCTAATAGGAATAATTATTATTTTGTATTTTCTTCAAATCAATTGAAGTATAGTTATATATTTAAATCAAATAACACAAAAAGCTAATTATATTTTGTAAAACATCTGTAGCATACGAAAAGTTTTGTAAATCAGCAAAATCTCAACACCCGATCCATACAGTATGAAGTCAGTTCTCTGAGTCGCAGACGCCAGCTCTTGTGTAGATTGTGTCATTCGCACTGCCAGAGTTCCCTATCGGCACACAACAGAGCCAACCAATGTATAAAGCGATAAGCTTGGCCGTTATTGTAAACGGTTTTATCGGTTGACAACTGTTTTTCTAACCCACCGATTTGTCATTGTTTCCAGTGATTTATTATTAAGATAGTAGGTTCAATTTGTATAGTTCAAATAAAATATCTTTAGAGTTAGTATACAATGCTTAACCTGTTATATAGGTTGCAATCTTGCCAGTTATGTTTGCTCACTTTCAGGTTGAGCATTTTACCTATGATATAAATCGGAGTGTTTATGAATTATTTATACATTATTTTATTGCAATTATTACTGGAAACTATGTATTTTCTTAATTAAAATTCCTCAAAAGGACAATTATTAATGCTGCACTTACAGCGAGGTCACTGAAGTGATAAATGGGAGCTATTTTTAGTTCATATGGATGTACTTTGGTAGTCGCTCTGTTAATTGTTAGTCTCACTTAAAATAATAGAAACGAAACAAAATATATTAAAGTCGGACTATAACTCTGCTACAAACATTTTTTACACTGAAATATCAACAAAATTAGGTTAGGCTATTAAAAAATATTTAACATATCCATTTTTGTGTGAGGAATATTAAAAGTTCATAATTCACCTTGAACGTGTTTTACGTTCTCAAATAATTTTCATAGTTGCGACTTATGCTTGAAATGGAAATCTTTATTTTAAAGTGATTAATTGGACTAGTATAAACAAAACATTAACTGTAAAATAAATACTATGTTATACAAAAACTTTCTTACGCAGATAAATATAAGAAGGAATAATAGAAACAACAAAAACAGTCATATTATCAAACATTTGTCCACAGATAAAACGCAAATAAAAATATGTCTGAAAGAATGACAACTCTGCAACTAATCTTTACACACATGGTATCCCATTATTATGTAAACCCTTTAGTTGTTAATAATATTATTAAGTAACAAGAAAAACGTTTTACAATACAAACATTGGTATGTAAGTTTTCCATCTGTTTATTTATTCTCATTTATTTAATCGATTACCTAAACCAATCTAAGTTTAAGCTATAGATAAGCATTATCACGAGCATTGGTAAAATATTTTTAATTAAGGGTGCGCTCTACCTCGGCGTCAAAATCGTCGAGCGAGACTGTTAACTGCCACTATTCGCAGAAACTCACATTTTGGAAAATATGTGATGGGTGATTTTAAATTTTGTTACTTTAATGCTTTTTTTGGTTTCAGTGCGAAATGGATCGGTGGTCTAATAACGATGTTTTTGAAATTGCAGACCTTTCGCATCTCCCTTCTTGCTTCGTTATATATAAACTTTTTACCAATATTATTGCAGATTCTTGTTTTTAAGATTATATTGTACTCGTGTATCATCTTATTTTTTCTTAAAATATTGTTTTTAATACGTTAAAACTTGATACAAAAACGCTTATTTCAACATTATTAGCAAGCACCCTGCTTAGTAATTTAAATTAATATCGAAATTTTAAGACGATAGCGGAGTACAAAATTATATTACGAAAAGAATGACACCAAAATATTTTAAATCGGTTTACAACTGGGGCGACAAACACGGAGATACTAAACCCTTGCATCCGCCCGCGGCAGATGGGTAGAGCGCACCCTTAAGTGATAGTTAAGGAAAATTTTGCAGTTTTTATTTCTTTCTTCTTTATATATATATATATTTATTTATTTATTTATTTATTTACTTATTTATTTATTTATTTATTTATTTATATTTCTTCTTCTTAAAAAGAGGTACCATTTTCTTTCTTTTTTTATTTATTTTTTACAAATGTATATGGGGAACTAGACATTTCCAAAATTTGTAAATGTTACAAAACTTAAAATAATGTAAAAAATAACCTATAAAATATTTAAATCCTCATTTTAGTGTTAATGAATTTTTACTCAACTAGAAAATAAAAAAAATCCTAGAATACAAATATGTATAGATGCAAGTACGATGTAATAGAATAGTCCATGGTTTACTTTTCTAGTGTTAATAGTTTTTATTTTTTATTTTTTTACAGTCAAATCTTATAACATTATTTAAACTTACTTTCATTGAAATAGCAATGCAGAATGTGTTTGAATGTATCATCATAAAAATGGAAAGTTAAAAGTTAATATATCGTGTGTGTCTATAGTCAAAACAATGTTGCGTGATTTCATGTCGTACTTTAACCCAATTGTAACGAAACATTAATCTCACCTGAGTTCTTTTATGTAGTACCGTGATAAGAGAAACACGCTTGCGTTATATTTGACTGATTAAAACCACCCTATTATTAGCTCTATTCGTTTATAATATCTCAAACTCTTGTAAATATAAAGTCACCTATTAAATAAAGCGCGGGTATTTTCCATTAATTTATAAAAACAAAAATAAATCATTTAGTACTCTGTTAGCATTAAATTAATTTTTTATGTTATAAACAATGCTTCATTTTAGTTATTTATTAGTTTAAGCCCTCTTTGTTCAATGCTTTCGAAAAAGCTAAAGTATACCACTCTATGAAATCGCTTAGTTAAGGTCAATATTAGTTTTATGTTACTTTACTTAATAGGATATTTGTATATTAGATAATTTTATCATGATATTATTTCTGGAAAGTTACCAATTACTGTACATTTAATTTATAATTAATAAGTGTATAAAAATAATAAATAAAATATTAGATGTTTGTTTAAGCGTTTATACGTACAATATTTGAGAAAATATTTATTTGTTTCCTTATAAAGATTGTATTAAGAAATATATTCCCAAACAACCAACCATTGTATGTTAATCCTTACTAACTTTAAATCACTTTCTTTGCTTTTGGGTCTTTTCTACCATATTGGTGATAAATTACATTTCATAAAGCTGTAATTCCCTCGGATAGACTATTTGCCCTTATCCCTTCGAACAAGTTTCTTTGATTATATTCACTAAATAAGTATGATACTGTGCTTTTTAGTGACAAAATGAACCAAACTCCATATATTAATATATTTTTATTTTCTTAAGGCAATTATACATTACGGCATTAAGTAGTTAAGTGTTTTACTGTTTTATTTCTCAACAAATCACAAAAAAAATTTAATTACATGATTGAAGATGTAATTTTGATTTAAAGATTTGCACAGCTTAAACTGGTATCCTACCCTATTAATTAATTATTACGATACTATAATTGATTACACATGTCTTTGATTAATATTCACTTTATAACGTTTGTGCATCTGCTAGTTGATGTGGTTAACATTGTTATGTATGGTCGTATTGTGATAATCCATGATTTAAGTTGGCAAACAACAAGTAACAAACCTTTTCACATTAATATAACAAAATAATACTCTTTGAGCTTGACAAAATTCTGAAAATTTGTCTCTAGTATACTATAAATAATTTAGTTCTTACACACGGTTAAGTAACAGAAGGTTATTGCTTGGATCAATTTCAGTTATTACTCAAAACTCATTATTAGTACGTTACCCTTTTATTGAAGTATTTCATGGAGGTCTGTTGCGTGGATAAAAAAGTTTGTAATTAATCAATTTGATGTAATACTCCCATAACTATAGCGTTTCCACCTTCCAACAATGCCCCATGGGACCGCTGTTGCATTCATTTCTACATTTGTTTTCAAATACAGGGCTGGTGATATTCTGTTTACATCCACTCAAAATTTGGAATTCTGAAAAATAATTCTATGAAAAAAATTGTAAAATTAAATTGCATGTGTGTTACTGACGCATGTTATATCAGAAAATTAAAAATTGGCTAAACCCAAAATAAATTTAAATTCCATTAGCAATTAAAGAGGATAAGCTTCAGTGCTTTACCGTTAGACTTAACCTAAGTCAAATCAAGCTAAAGACTTATAAAGACCCAGTCAATCAAGTGTGGTGCAGGCGTCAGTTGATTAACTTGACAGGTGGCGTCAAAACTGTAAACTTCAATAACTTGACGTTGACGACTTTGAGTACGGGGGGTGGAGCTAACTAGGTTCATATGCCAGACGAGAAAATATGTTTGCTGAATTGCATCGTAATCGATGTAAGAAAATAAATACTTGCTAAATGGGTGTATTTTAAAAACTTAACTAAAATTTATTTCTAAAGTCATTAAAGAAACTTTAAAAAATACTTATATAAAAAACTATGTTGAATAAAGGTTATTATTGCCAATAGTTTCCACTTTCCTATTTTTTTATATCTATTAACGTGTGAGTGAGTTTATTATGGTACTCATATGAACCACATAAAACTTTTTCAGTATCACTAATTTAATTTCACAAGTATGAAGTAACGAAGTGTAACACCATCTTATAAGGCGTGTAGAACAAAAACCAAATAAAATTTATTTCATAGTTCACGTGTAACATAAACTTCAGATTGATGTAAACACTGATGGCGGAAATCATTCCTTCATTTATATTTCAATACTATACAGCTTTAAGGAAAGTGCTTCATTTAATATGACTAAAGAAACTAGTTTATTCGTCTAAACAAAGTAAAGGCAGCAGAGTATATTAGTATTGCCAACATTTTATAACCATCCAATATTGCAGGTTAGCCCACTTCACCAGTTAAATTATATCCCCAAAAACGTGACGCACCCTCTGCATGTTTGATCGATGCCGTGCAGGGGGTCGGCCTCTGAGGGGATACAGCTGGCAGTATACATACACCCGGTGTTAAGTAGTCACAAAGCTGGACACTGATGCATGGCTCGACTCTGGCACTACGTCAGGTGGAGATGGATCACTCATATTCACCGGGAGATAAGGTGGACATTGAATACGATACTTTTACAACGGCAGGTAAGATACTCGATCAACCTGCAAGGTAAGATCAACCTGTCTGGTCTATTTATCTTGGTCAATTAAAAAGTATATTATTTTATTGTTCTTCATTATTTTTATGTGCTAACAAATGTTTTTTTATGTCACAAATAATAGTCTTATACATAGATAATTACAGAATATAAGATCAGTTCATTAAAAGTATTTGCCTTGATATGATACTACTGTTATTTGAATTACTATTCTTCTAGTGTACATTTTAATAAAGTAAGAATCACAAATTATGTTTTTTCTTTTCCTTTAGACACATTCTTTGTTTTAACTTGTTTTCCATTCATTGCTACAGTGATAAAACACATCTAAAATAGAATGTATATTTATACAGGGTGTCCCTGAACTCCCTACCGACTTTTTCAGTTATCATTGCTGAAATAATACACCGTAGGTCAAAGAAATAGAAATAAGAAATTCTTTACCCAAAGCCTTTTGGTTACATGCATTGTCCACTCGAGAGGATAAACTAATTTAATATATAGTCCAACTAAACAATAATTGCAACCAACCAGAAATTAATCAATTTTAATTTCCTACACTCAATTGTGCCAGATATTTTTAAATTAATAACCCCAGAATATAATTTAGCTTTTAAAACATATAGTGAATCTAAAATGACTAGAAAGAGTTTGGAAAATCAACAAAAAGTAAAACAAGATTTAAAACTGAATCTCTGTATGACATAATGAAGTGAATTACATGTGACATGTGTTCTTGTTATTTCAAACCAAGCAGAAACAACTTTTCTGGCATTGTTAACTTCAAAATGTGGGTTTCTTCAACAGTGGTTAAGCAATGGCTTCATTTAATATGGCAAAACAAATTATTTCATTCAAAGAAACAAGATAGAGGCAGCCAAATACATTTAGTATCGCCAATAAGATTATTATACAATATTGCAGGTTTTCCCTCGTCCCTGACTGTATTAGGAGGTATATAAATACTTTTTCATCACACTACATCGATGTGACCTGTTTTTAACCCTCATTCTACAAACAAAACACCTATTTTCTTGGCCTATGGCGGTGAAATTTTCCGGCCTAGGCCAGTAATGGAAATGGTAGCAAATAAATCTAGAATATAATAAGTTAGGTGACAAAAAAACAACGAATAACCAATCAGTGACGTAGTTGGTAGTTCAGCTGATAGCAACTGTCAAATATATATAACGTGTTGGGAAAATGGTGCTTTTCCCTTGGAATCCGCTGTAGTTGTCACATACAGTTAGAGTATTTCAGTTTCGGTGGCACATCATAAATTAGTGCTGGTTAAACGGAGGTTCGGAATCCAGGGTATTGGGGAAGGAACCAGTGGCTTTCTTGTACAAGAGGAGGACATCCAAGTATATAAGCATTCTCGAACCAATGAAGGGTCGCCCCTTGCCCTGATAACAAAAGTGTCATACAAAAACGCAAAAAAACTCGATCCAAAAAGAAAACAAAAACGGTGGACCAACAGGAAACGGGTGAAGCTATCAGCCACTACCGCACGCAACCTTCAATGCTGATAATTTAAGTGGGAGAAATTCCTCCAAAACAAGGTGTCGAGGGAGATGATCTCTTCTGCGAGTGTGCTGCTCGGGGAAATAAGAAATTCTTGGGAGGTTCAAAAGAACGCCTACAGGGTTGGTGAAGGACGTCATTGCTGAAATGACCACTCAGTGTAAACGAGGGTTCTAGCTCCAGAGACAAGCTCAAGTCGGGGGAAAAACACAAGAATTATATACATGGAGATCTGTGGTGGAAGCCCTCTGGTGATAATAGTCACGCCTACCAGCCAAGGGGTCGTTCCCGGAAAGATGAAACCAAGATCTGGTCTGTCCTCTGTCCTCATGAGTGTGATGGAAGGCCAAACCTACGCTGCTGTCCTATTGAAGATCAGTAAGGACATCAACCTGTGTGCCTGCACTGCTAAGGTCGTCTACACAAGGGGGATGTTCTCCTTCGGCTGGGAAAAGGCTCTTGTAGGTGTGTTTTGTCACGGTTCTCGAGATGGCGGTAGTGGAAGAGGGAAGATGTCATAAAACATCTGAGGATGCCGCCACAGCAGATGATCATGTCGCTGGTTCCGGGGGCACGTAGTTTTTTTTAAGCTTGCCTTAGAAAAGGCTAAACAAACGGAAACCTCAAAGAAAAGCGAAGGCTAAAAAGAATAAGACTATGAAATAGTCTTGTCTTCTTATAAACGGGAAGGGACCAATGAAGGTGATCTCAAAACAAGAGGCGCACCCTAAAGTAATGTGTGATAAATGGCTCCGGGTGAACAAAGCCTGGAAAAGGTATGGGTTTAGCAGGAATGGCTCAGACGACACACACAAAACGATGGGAGACGATTCCCACTTCCTTCTTCAAAATAAAATAAAAAATATGAATGTAACGGTAGGCCTATTCAAATATAATTTAGGTGTCGTTAAAAAGAAGAGTAAAAATAACGATATAAATTGATTACAATATGATTTTTGTTTGAATTTTTTTAAGCAATCTGATAGATTTATATTTCTTATTAATTAGATTATCTCTGTATCCAAACGAATTTACTAAGCTGGTTCATATATTAAGGGAAAGGGTAAAAACGGTTTTACAATCAACATCTATTTTCATGATGCTTTTTTGTATAAATGACAAACATACACAAAAAATGTCAAATCATAACTCTGCCGTAACGGCATGCAGCACTGGCGTCGCCGCCCCACAACAATTACACTAACTGCTACCCCGGGATCCGCTGTTGCATTCATTTTTGCATTTCTTTTCAACGTACGTAGGTTCTTGTTAACCTAATCTTGCTTAAGATCTTTCAGTTTAAGATATTTTATAAATACACCCTTTAGCTTTATACTCTCGTGGCAATATCATATTACAAAATATGGCTTTTCTTATTAATAAATTCTTATTGATAAATTATGTTCAGTTTTATATTTATGTAAAGTTATTAAAATGACCAAGAAAGTTACTATGGTAAGATGCACGAAAATAGTCCGATGGAAATTTTAACAAATGTGTCCCCCTAACCCTCTCTCGCCCTGCAATGTTGTCATTTGTGGTTATGTTTAACATGTGTGGTAAATATTGTATAAAACTTGTTTCAGAAGAAATTTGGCAACAATGTATGGTCTCACATTGGACTATTATCTTGTCTGCCATATGTGTGGGTGAATTTCACCAGAGTGTAGGATCTTTTGAAATTGTGGGGCCATACAAACGGACAAACAAAATATGATTTTTTTATTTTAAGCTACAATTTTACTTTTTTGGGTCGAAAAAGTCAATAATGTTTAGGTTAGGTGAAGTTAGGTTAGGTTAGTTTAGGTTAGGTTAGTGTAGGTTAGGTTAGGTGCGGTTTTTTGTATTGCCCCACAATTCCAAATGGCCCCAAAGTACCTGTCAGCTGCTCACACACAAGGATGAACACACAACTGTTGTTCATCACTCGGACGGAAAGTGTTTTTCTGTGCTTAATCGCTTATAAAACGCGATTGCGTACAGGAAAAACCACTTTCCGTCCTAATAATGACAACTACTATGTCATCATACTGAACAGAAAACCATTGTTTTCAGAACAGTCAACTGTGATCGAAACTAGTTGATTCCCGATGGGTTGGGTAAACAGTCCGGATTTTTTTTTTCAAAAACGGTTTAGCTGTACAAAGTTTAATAAAAATATCTCTAATTCAATATTTTTCACCACTATAAATTATTCGGAGGTTGCGTTATTTTTTTGTGTATAATTTTTAATTGGTGGGGAAATCAACTAAAGTAAATAACATTTTCTAAAAATTACTATTATAGATTTATATAAAATAGTGATATCAGACAGCCAACAACTTGCCAAAAAAATAATTAACTTCTTAAATATAGCAGGTTTTATTTTATTTCTTAAAGAAAACAATTTTTTACCATTTCACTATGAATCTCTAAAAAATCCAACTTTCATAATTATTTGCACATCTACACGGATAAAGCTTTCCAACTGCCTATTAACATAGATTAAGCATACTTGAGGAGTATGCTTAATCTATGCTATTAATTAATAAAATCGGTCCAGTAGAACTTGGTAGGTTCAAGAAAGGTTGGCAATTTTTTTTGTACAAAGTTTAATACAAATGTCTCCAATTCCGTATATTCTCACAACTACAAATTTATAGTTTTTCTGCCAGTAACTGTTAAATGGCGAGGAAATCTACTAAAGAAGTGGATTGTGATGTTCTGAAAAAGAATATTTTCTTTCTAATTTATATGTATTTTTTTAAATACCCAATTAAGATAGCCAAAATTTTCTTCCACATACAAAATGTGAAAACCCCGTTTTCACTGTGTTTCTTTTGGAAAAAAACAAATTTTCACCATAGATCTTAACAAAAAAAAAGCTTCATAGTTTTTGCAAAATCTACAGGGAGGGAGCTTTCCAAAGAAGTAAAATCAGTCCAGTAGTACTTTTCTGTCCGAATAATTTAAAAACTGAATTATATAAGAGTTATATTAGATATGAATTTTAAACTCTAATGGGACTTTCTGAGCTGATAATAAAAACGTTTATTCATGCAAAAACAAATAACAACGTAAGACTTGGTATGTATGTCAAAATTCATTTAATTTCACCCAAACTATATAATTATTAAATGTGGTATAATGAAAAAGTAATGTTCGTAACTCGTCCAAAAGTGGCATACCGGAGCTCGATCTAATTCAAGTACGAGCCGATCTTGCTCCGGCAACTCTGTTTACTAACATTACTTTTTCAGTCCCTAAATCGAAGGTAACTTTTTTGCCAACAGTTAAATTGACGCTATTCTAACAAGACAGGAAACAACACCTGACTTAATTACCAATATACTTATAAGCATTTATATGGAAAAAAGGTGGTTAATTGACGATTTGATGCTTCTCATGCATTTATTGTATCAGATAAAACGATCACAAAGCTTGAACAATCAGTCGGAACCTTCAAGTATTCAAGTAACTAGATAAATAATTTACATTCTTAATATACTTTGTTTGTAATATTTTATCACGGTAAAAATGTGTAAATTTGTTTACTTCATATATCATAACAGCCAATAGGACTTTGAAACAAAGTATTTCAGAAATCACTTTTTAGAAATACTTTGTAAGTACTTTGTATTTCTGAATATTAGGATGTATTTAGACTTATTTTTGACATGTAAGCAACTAACTGAACTACGTGCATCCCATGAGCTATTATTACCATGACTGTGATAAAGATCAGGAGATACAATCACAACATAAATATCTGTCATTACAACATCGATTTGCGTCCAAGATTGTACATCTATACGAAGCTAATCTCCGCCAAAGCCGATCGACCGCAGCAAACTGATGTACGAATAGGCGGCGCTCATGAACTGAAAAAGAGAGAATTTAAACTGTAAAACTGTAAACTACTTCCACTATCAGTTGTAGAGCATTTAAATTGAGTTAAAAAATGTAAACAACCAATAAGGGCGAAACCGCCCCTTTATTTCTTTTTACCTTGGTGACCAACAAGTCGTCTCCGTACAATTGTTATTTTCACATGTTTAAAGTGGCAAAAATGATTAAAATTTCTGTTGGGAGAACGATACTTTTTTCTTTTAAGGAGATGCGGGAAAATGCATCACGCACAAAGGTGGCCAGCCTGTACTGTGGGGCTCCCCTAAAAAACGTGTTTACCCACTAAAAAAACCCCTCTACTCTTTAGGATTCTAACCTGGAATTGTTTATTACATTACGTCAGGCTAGGCCTAAATTTGGCTTACGTACGGGGGGCTCACTCCTTATCCAGCCGCTCGATCAGGGGATCTGCGCCACTTCACGGTCCAGATCGGTTTTCTTTTCCAGGAGGATGCCCCGGACTAACTGTGATAAACAATCCCAGTTGCCCTAATCCCCCAAAATCTTTTGGCAGACCGAGTCCACCGAAAATGCACCAACAATTTGTGTGGCCTCCAGGCGGGGCCCTTCCCCGTTGGGAACCGGACCGGGGACAGCGGAAGAAAGTGTGTTCCTCATCGTCGGAAACGCCCGGGCAATATATGCAGTCCGGTGAACCGGTCTTGCCCATCCGGTTCAGGTACGACCGAAAATAGTCGTGACCTGTCAAGAATATGGTCAGGTAGTAGTAGACCTCCCCATGCAGCCGTTCCACCCATGGTTGGACCTGCTTGATAAGTCGCGCAGTGCGTCGTCCTCGGATGTCGTGCCACTGCTGGAAGGTTCGGGAGCGCTCTTCTGTTCTTGCCGTGTCCTTGCCGATCTCGCCTTGTTTCTGATAAATCGAACTCCTCTCTCCTGCCAAGAGCTTGACAGAGATGACTCCGGCGACCACCAGGACGGCAGGCTTGGACACTTTCCGGTAGGCGAAACACACCCGGAGCGCCGCTTGACGCTGAACCCGGGCGAGTCACAACCTATATAACTCTTTATCGAGAGCGTCTGCCCACACCTCTGCTCCATAAAGAAGCACGGACTTAACCGCGGACATCAACAGACGTTTTTACTGGATCGGGGACCCCCGGCATTGGCCATCAGCCTACTAAGGTAAGTGACTACCTTAGGGGCCTTGTCCGCCATACGGAATATCTGATCCCTCCAGCTTAACTTGGTGTCCACCATAATCCCGAAGTACTTCGCAGCACGAGTTGATTGGACCACCTCCCTTCCCACTCGGAACGGAACGACGGTGTCCATCCTCTTCTTCGTAAGGATCACAATCTCCGTCTTACGGAGAGCAAGCGAGAGACCGTGATCGGACATCCATGTGTTGACCACACGCATGACTCGGTTCAACTTTAGTTGGGCCATCTCAACGTTGCGTGCAACAATGAGAGCTGTGACATAATCGGCATACCCAACCAAAGTGGTTTCCTCAGGCATCTCTGACCTCAGGAGGCTATCATAGCCAACGTTCCAGAGATCCTGGCCGAGTATTGAATCTTGCGCGGCACCAGAAGTGACTCCCATCGTCCACGTTCCGTCCCTTGTGTCATAAATCAGGCTTCGAGAGCGGAGATTATCCTCGATAAGCCGCAACAGATATTCAGGAACGCGAAAGGTGTTGCGAAGCGCATTCAACATATCGACCCCCCTCGCTGAGTTAAAGGCATTCTTGACATAAGCGTAACAAGAAGCACTACTCGGCGAGAGAAATGGTTGTTGCTCTCGTCTTTCTCCACACCTCGGTGACAGCGTCGATAGTTGACCGTCCCTTTCTGATGCCGTACTGACGGGGACATAAGTCCCCGGCAGCATCCACGGCAGAAGTCAGGCGGGAACGAATTAGCTTATCGAACAGCTTCCCAGTCGTGTCCAACATGCAGAGGCCTGTGGGACGACGGCAGCTCGGGATCACCTTTGCCCTTGCTGATCAGAACAAGCCTAGCTGTTTTCTAGGGAGCCGGAAATACCCCTTCTACCAAACAGGCGTTGTCCATTCTCAACAAAAAGTTAGTGTTAATTGAAAATACTTTCTTTAAAGCCTCACTGGGAATCCCGTCCGGGCCAGGAGCCTTGTTGCTCTTCAGGGAGAGAACGGAGGTTACCATCTCCTCGAATGTGAAGAGTGGAACGTCCTCTACCCGTCCGAAGTCAACCGGCGGTCGCTGTGGATGTTCAGGAAACAACGCAGCGACGATCCTCCCTATGGTGACGCCCTCCATGATGGAAGGTGGAGAGCGGGCGCCGAGTTTCTGTGTTACAAGTTTGTAACCCAGGCCCCACGGGTCGGAGTCAACGTCGTCACGAAGTCTCCTCCAGCTATTCGCCTTGCTCCTGTTGATCGCCTGGCCTAGAGATTTTCTCGCAGCTTTATAGACCTCCGACTTACGACCTCTATCTGCGGGAGTTCTCGCTCTTGTGGCGGCTCGTCTATTTCTTAAACATGTTCTTCTGAGTTCCGCAATCTCTTCAGTCCATCAGTAAACGGGTTGTTTGTCGCGTCGAGGTTTCCTTCGCGGCATAGACTGTTCGCAGGCCGAGACGATCAGTTCCATCGTCAGAATTCCCCTGTGCTCCCCGAGAGGTGACGTCGGTGAGCTTGCCACTCTGCCCGGGTTGCCGAAAGGTAGGTGTGTCGCCCTGGTTGAGGACGACAAGACTGGCCCTGGCGATGAAGTCCAGGGTGTATTTCCCTCGGGAGTTGGTAGAGGGCATTCCCCACTCGACGGCCCTGGCATTGAAATCGCCACCAACGACGACGTGCTCGGTGGTGCCGAGAACGCATTCCTCTAGGCTATTTATCTTGTCGCGGAAGTCCTGGATGGCCTCGTTGGGAGTGAGATAGCAACTGAAGATAAAGACATCCTGTGTTACGTGCCCAAAATGCAGCAGTACCGACTCTGTCGGAGATCCAAGTGTTTAGGTCTCTATCTCGATACTCTTCGCTGATAAGGAGCTCGTCAGCACTAAGTTCTCAGGTGAGCTGATCCAGGAAGTTATCAGCTCCCCAGGATCTATAGAGATTGGCCTAGAGGATGTGAATTACCGGCCGCTGCCTTTTGCCTGTTCAAGTGCGGCTCTGAAGGCACCGCACTGACCAGATCCGGGTGAGTGACCGAGGGCACTTGAACCTGAATCCTTGCAGAGGAAGCAGGAGGGGCTCGAGGAACATTCCTTACGTGTGTGGCCCTGGATTCCCTACTGTAAGCAGTTGGCACTCCTGTCGGGCCTTTTACAGATTCGGGCGGAGTGGCCGAAACCGAGACATTGGAAACATCTCGAAACTACCACCCTCAATTTGAGCGTGCAACTGAACCAACCGACTCTGAGGTGCTGAAGGCTAAGCAGCTTATTGGCGTGCCTTTCGCCCTTCTCAGCAACAGCCATCTGGAGTTGACTTCGGTTGGGCTTTGTGAGCTATACCCTCACTCCATCAGCCCGTATCTCCGTAAGTGCCACCTGGATCGCACGGGTCATGTCCTCTTCGGTGAAGAGGGCATCAAGGTCCCGAATCTCGACCGAGCACTTCGGTTCTACGGCCTTGATGGAGCCTTTGTCCCCAAGTGCAGACTTGAGGGAAGCGGCAAAACCAATCTCTAGTCACTCGACTTCCCCAGTTCGATGAGGACATCCCCGTTCTGGTTTCGCCGAATAGACTTGATAACGATGTCGGTCTCCTCCGGTTTGGCCTGCTATCTAATCTGACCCAAAACATCGGCAAAAGATCACCCTCCTAAGGGCTTGATCAAAATTGCCTCCGTCCTGGGCTTCTTGGGCCTAGGTTTTTTAGGCTTTCTGGCAGACTTGCCAGAGGCCTCCCCAACCGGGTTTGAGACTTGCGTCCGCTCCACCTTCAACGCATTTTTCGAAGCTGCCTCCGCTCGCTTCAGCCTCCTCCTTTCCCTCTTAGAGAGGCGAGTCTTCCAGCTCCCCAAAGGTGTTGAGGCAGAGGTGGCTGCCAAGGCAGGATTAGCCGCCGGAGCACACCTCTGCAGGGGTAGCCGCTGGAATCACGGAAGGGCCCAAGGCGGATTGAGCAGCCTGGACAGGAGATGTTCGCGATGATGCAGTGACAAAAACCGGTCTCGGCACTAAGTCCACCGCACCAAGCTCAGGGCTTCCCGACGAAGAACCGCTCTGCCTCTTCTTTCGCTTTTTGGCTTAAGTCAGAGACTTAGCCAGATGAGCTTGAGGCGAAGCAGAGATAACGCGGTTCATGACGTCGCACTCCTGCTTCACTGCCTTTAGCCTGATTTCCCGATATTCCTTGGTTTCTTCTAGAGAATCTTCGAGTTTCGGAATTCCCTCTTTTATCACCTTGTTTACGTTCTTTTGAATTAAGAGGACCTTGGCTATCTCCTTCAAAAGAGCTTTCATCTTCCTCAGACACGAGTCTTCCTCCTCGTTCGCGTCGTCCTGCTGCTGAGGAAGCATTCGCAGCTCGAGTGCCGTAAGAAGAAGGCTCTTCCTGGTAGATATTCCTTCGAGCCTGGCTTTTGAAATTTCTGCCTCGGCCACCTTCATCGCTAGATTGACCTCCACTTTCTTCTTTTCGGATTCGGACGACGAACCGGCGTTACTGACCGTCTTGAACGGCACCGGTGGGGAGGGGAGGTTTTAAATCCCATCGTCGGCGTTCCAGTATTCGAGGCCGGGGACTTCTGCAAAAGTGAGCTGCGTTTAAAAGCGTCTTGCTCAATCTCCTTTAAGTTATTCGTGTCTCGGTTAACTGAATCCATGCTTTTTTGTCAACAGCGCATCGTGCGGCAAGGGGCCGTTCATTGGCCGAGAGCGGGTGTACCCTCGGAGGTCCCTCCTACCGTAGGAGAAAAGACTCCCCTACCCCAGTTCCCCGGGGCCCGAACCTCCGTTTGCCCACACCGACACACACAAGGTGCCGTGCGTGCTGCGGGTTACCCGTGGCAATGCAGAGTCCAATCCCTGCAGCTATGCCGCACTTCCTGACTAGGGACCGAAGTGCCTGGCTTTTGCCGATACACTGGAGGAGACCATCGGCAGTGCGAGGCACACATCGGTCCCTGCAACATGACAGGGACACTCCCAGGACCCTCCAGCATGTGCCGGTCAAAAGAAGGTGGAAAGACACCCATAATGCGGGGTCGAAAAGAAGAATAAGGTGAGCAACATTAGCTCAGAAAAAAGAATGAAGACGACGAGCTAAGACCTGAAAGATGAGAAGAAAGGCCCTAGCTCGGGAAGAAATGTGAGGAGGGTCTCACAGCTTGGCTCAGGTACCCCGGGGTCGCCAAAAAGCACCCGTACATTGGAAAGCCCACTGCCCCTGAAGGAAGAAAGATACCTTTAAAAACAACGGTTTTTAAGTTTTGCTATTCTCTTTTAGTTAATAGGATAGACTGATGATATTGCCTCCTGGATTGAGTACAGACGTAACTATAAAATAATGTTACAATACCTTGTGCCATCGTCAGTTCGTTATTTGGTTGCGGTGACTAGTTTCGGAGCATTCGCTCCATTATCAAATCGTGTAGTGGCAAAAAAGTAATCACAAGACAAAAACTAATACTTACTATGGTCGGCCGTGAAAACAACTTCCGACTCAGACTAGACTTTGGTAATGTGTTTAATCTGTTCGTATAGTTCGTCTTTGTGTTGTGTTCTTTTAAATTATGACAACGACTTTGTGTTCGAACTGTTTTAAATAACTACTGTATAAAAGACGTGATAATAGAGCAAATTCTCCAAAACTAGTCATCTCGACCAAATGACGGAATAATGACGGCACAAGGTATTGAAATTTATATAACAAAAAACAAAGTTGGGGTGTTTAGTTATAGAATGCATGAATTTCATCTCAAATAGTCAAAGGATATTTTTCTATCGTCGTGTTTGGTACGCACATTGGCAAAGCTCTCCATGCCGAGGGTGTAGATGCCGCCGATCGTCAGCCGGAGGGGTTTGGTCGCCACTGTCTGCATGATCAGCAACGATCGCTTCAAACTCAGCGGCTTGTCCGTCCAGTCGCAGTTGTAGAAAGCTTGACGAAGAGTCTCCGACTGTGAAATGATTATTTTTAAAAACATTGTAAACCATATAAGACCCTCATAATACATATACAATTTAACTATTGGTTTAACCCCAATTTATTTTTACCGTTAAAATCAATCAAGAATACATCTTTATCAATAAGTACCAGGGGGACCGAGCTTAAGCTGGGTAAAATTATTACTTTCGTTTCTTACATAAAGCTCGTTCGCTCCGCTCACTCGCCAGGCGGAAGGTTTGCTGCGCATTGGTATGATTTTCCTAAAACCACAGGTTAAAGATGTAACACATTGGTTTATTTTATCTGCAGTTATCAGCTGATTTTTGTTCAATTTAAAAATCTCCATAAGGATAACATAAAAAAAGAAAGAAAATACCCCCCGTCGCAGCAGACCTGCGTACTCAGCGAATTTCCAAATTAGTAATATTAATTTTGACCAGCTAAACCTGTAAACAAAATTTCATCACGTGCTCATAAATAGGGAAATAAATGTCTATTCTCCTTATGATAAATATAGAGAAAGAGTATGCAGGTATGCTGCCATGGGGGACACTAAAAGTAGGTTTTTAGCATAGAAAAAATTTATTTCGACCATATAAAGCCAAATAGTAAGTTTCATCAATATCTGTCCATAAATAAAAGAGTCTGCCTATTCTCCTTATGATTAACATGGGAAAAGAGTATGCAGGTTTGCTGCCATGATAAGTACAAAAAACAAGATTTTTTACCTTAAATGGATGAATCTCAACTAAATGAAGTTAAATATAAAGTTTCATCCAAAAACATTGGTTAATAAGTGAAATATTAACACATCCTTATTCTCCATAAGATTAACATTGGAGCCCCAAAAGACGATGTACTGTCTTTAGACTTTGTAATATCTCGGTAACCAATGGAGATAGAGCAAAGCTTCAAAATACTAAATTGTGTGTTTTTTTGAGCTAAATCCAATGGTCAAAATAAAAATTTAAAATTTTTAAAATTTACATATGAAAAATGCAAAAAAAAACCCATTTTTGGGGTACAAAACTCCCCAAAACTACATCTTCCGGTAGGTCGATATGTCTGGTTTTCGAACTCATCCAAATAAACGTAGGATTACACATCTCCACCAAATTTGGTGTCGACCGGACCATTTTTACGAGAGTTATCGTGTCTAGGGACACATACATACATATATACATATATACACATATATATATATATATATATATATATATATATATATAAATTTAATGACTATTATTTTTGGTCTCTGGGCACCTCAAAACGAAAAAGTAACATGGTCCCGGGCTTAGGTCTTACCATGAGACCTACGGTAATAGCTTATTCCCTATGGGAAATTCGCTAAAAGACAAATAAAATCCTTGGAGCGAAAAAAAACGTTGCCCGTACAAATGGAGCTTGTTTTAGAGTATAAGATAAGATATGTACAGCCTCATGGATATACAGGGTGATTCAGACCACCCGTGCACTATTTATAGCAGGAGAACGGTTTGAGTTAATATCATGAAATAAAGTGTTTACCCCTAAATTGCATATGGGCTTTCCAATCAAAATATTTTCATTGATGCTCAGGGTCTTCAAAAAATGGAGGTCACGGGTTCAAATCTCAAAATTTTCTTAAGTAAGCATGCAGATTTTTTTTAAATACCTTTTTACGTATTTGTGAAAGAAGCATATTGGTGGAAACAGAATGAATTTATCTTTTTCCATTTCAAAATGGCGGCCATTTTTGTAAGAAAAATTAACATTTACGGAATACCCTGTAGTTCTTGAATTAGTTGTCAAAAATTACTCCTGATTCAATATACTTATTAGAAATGAGCTAAGCTTTGCAATGATATGTCACAAGACCACATTTATTAAAAAACTAAAATTTACAAAATTTAATAATTTTGAAAATTTTAACTTAAACAAAACTAAAAAATTCTAAATGTAAACATATGTCATGTTGTATAACATCTTAAAGCTCTCGTTGAACTAAGCAACTTTTTAACTTACACTATAACCGTATCTCTTGTGGTTTTGTAGTAATGACGTAAAAATGAATTTTTTCCATATAATTTGCATGTTAAATTAATGTTATAGCAACAATCAAAGAAGGACTTCCATACTATAAAGCCCTGAACAATTAACATGCAAATCATACGGGAAAATGACATTTTTACGTTACTACTATGGACCCCCCCAGAGATGGATTTTTGGACTTTGCCCTCGGGGTTCGCCACCCGGCCTACCCCGCCCGGTCCTAGCATTCCCCCTCCCCTCCCCCTACCCTCATGCTACCCCGCCCGACCCTCCCGCCCTCGCCACCCGCGGGGCGCACTTTTGGACTTTGACCTCTGGGATTCTCCACCCGCCCTCTCCTAGCACACTCCCCTCCCCTCCCCCAGCCATGTGCTATTCCCTCCCCTCCCCCTACCCTCATGCTACACCGCCCGGCCACCGCCCTCGCCCCCGCGACTGACTCTGAATAAAATTTATTTCTCTGACTGGGTTTCGAACCCGGGTCTCCTAGTTGGTAGGCAAGCGTCTTAACCACTGGTCCACGCCAGCATCTGTGTAGGAACGGATTTTAAAGTCTAATATGTCAAAGTAATTTTGAAAAGGGTTCTTGCTTTCATGTATAAACCTAATATGATGCTAGTTTGTTAATTCTATGCTTTAGCTTAATACTTTTTTGTAGTTTATTAGAGAGTTAGTTTGCTCGATCGCTCCTAGGGTGCAGGGAGGTCGTCTTCTTGTGTTTCATCATGCTTTCGTGTTAGTTCGTTCGTTCTCTCCTACAAGCGCTGTCGGCGCATAACGTCATCATTTTTAGTTCGATCGTTTTCTCCTAGAGTGCAGGCCGTTCGTTTACGTCACTTTTTGCGCTAGTTCCTCCTTTCTCTCCCAGGAGCGCTCAAGTCGCTTGTGACGTCATGATTCAGGAGTGCCAACATGTAAATAATTTTAGAAAATGGTTTTGGAAAATATATTTTAAAATAATATTAGGAAATAATGTTGTAAAATATTTTTAGAAAATAATTTTGGAATTAAGTTTTAGATTGAAATATAAATTATTTTGTAGTTGTGCTTTATTAACCTTGTGAGACACAACTGTACTTTCATGAATAGACAAGCTTACTCTTTTCAACACGACCACCCAACCATATTTAGCAAATAAAATTTACTGTGTAATACTCTCTTTTGCACATACCTCCATGATTAGACAAGCTAATGTATACTTATTTGTAAAACACTTGTGAAATAATAAGACATTGAATGTATAACACAAACACTTTATTTACACACAGTTAAAACTATTTACAAATTATTTAGATCTATTTACAAAATTAAATAAATTCTATTCCAGTGCCGTCACCTCGGTACAGTAGAGACAGCTCTGTAGTGTAGCTCTTCAAGACGTCATCTGTGAGGACGGCGAGGAATCGCCGTGGAAGGTATACGTTCAAGAGAGTGTCATCCCCAGGTGATTGGAGTATGGCGCACACAGCTTCGCCGTAACGTGTTTGAGTCTTTGAAAAACGCTGAACCTTGTACGGGACATTCTGACGAAGATCTTGAAGCCGGGTAAATCGTGGAGCGTTACAATTGTTGAGACGTCCTTTCAGCTCTGCCATGATGTTGACGGTATCACTTTCACTGGTCGAATGGTAATATGGTGTTACTCCGCCGCCTTTTTACTGGTTATGATATTGAACAAGTTTCAACACGTTGTTCAGGGCACACATCATTTTAGACTTTCCATGAAACAAACAGAACACTGGTGAAGTTTCGAGGGTTTTCAAGGAAGGATAATTTTCCAAGTCCAACACCAGACTGTCAGTAAAACTTTCTCTAAGGTATTTCACTTTTTCCAAACCTTTCATGTACACTATGGAATTTCTAAAGAGAGGCTTCAAATGTCGGTTGAGAGCTTGAATGGTGATATCTCCGTCTTGCCAACCGATGCCGTGATAATTTTTGGTAATCCACGCACACTGTTTCTTGATTTTCGAATCCAGAGTAGCGTAAGGGTGGGGCGATCTTACAGTCCAGTGTTGTATAACTGTACCGTCGACCGAAGCGATAGCAAACTCTTTAATTATAAAATTATTACTAGAGTCTTTGAAACCTTGAAAGTCGACAAACAACGCCATGACCGACCCACAGCAATGGTGTACATCGAATGAAAGTTTGGTTCCTTCACCCTCGAAACTCCCCACTCTGGAAACCCCCTCACCCTGGAAATCCCCACCACTCTTAACCAATTGGCGATTACAACATGTTACAAGTACATTTAGTACACATCAGGTAAACAAATATCAAACATGTGCTGAACACTATTAAAATAAACAATTTCTCTACTATGGAATCTATCGAACAAAATATCATTTTTCTCGAAACAAAAGTTCTTTGTATATTTAACACTGTCTAGTTGTAATCTACCGTGACGTTGCGGTACCTATCCACCTCTATGACGTTGCAAAATTCACCGAGTACGATACAGTTGACTGCTTCCGTGAGGGCGGTGGCAAACTTGATTTCTACACGTAGACTGCCTCTCTGGACCAAATTCCAGTGTGATCCTGTCGCTAAATCGGGTGTCAAATCAAAAACATATAGACAGTAGCCGTTAGGGTACATGTCTCTAGAAATCCCGTTTCCTTGGTTTCGGTTGTGGATCCCGCTACCTGAAAACAACGTGTTGTAGCAACATGTGTACAACTGCTGATTCGTGTAGTCGGGTTGTAACGCCTTGGCCGGTACTTGCTGTCCGTTAACATACAAAGCCAGAAAGTTTATGTTGTAATGGCTAAAGTTGAACGGATTGCGTTCAAAGCTTCCATTGTACGCGCTATTTCCGACCAACCCCACAACCACACGTTTCGGCAACTGGCCCAAGTAGACATTGTCGATGGTTTTTCCCAGGACGTCACTGGGAATGGTGAACGCCTTCACTTCTACCCGTGTGATTGGATACTTTGCCGTACATGATTCCAACATTTTTGAGTGTTCGATCAAGATCGTCGGGTTAATCTTTACTCTTCGCACCATCAGACTGGCTTCCATGATGTTGATCTTGAACTGTGACTTTGACATGAGACTGAAACTGTCACGGGACCTTACAAATTTAATTTTTAGTTCCACACCGTTCACTAGATACTTTCTTTGGTGGAAAACGTCTTCGTGTATGTAACCCATCATGTCAACGGGGCGGCTGTTGGCAAAGTATCTACGCCTTTCCTTCAACCCTTGGTTTTCATCTTCTGTTTTATCCATTTGACCGGCGGTATCGTTTTCCCAGAGTGCCATGTTAAGGTGTGTACTTTTCGCACCATCGTCGTAGTTTAAAAGTGTTTCGATGAAGGCGCGGTACGCATACGTGTTTCCATTTGCCGATACAAGTTTCTGGTTAAAGTACACTTCCACCTGACTAAACATGGAATGCAGGAAATAGTTTACGGGGCCGACTTTATCGCAGTTAGCGTCAAGCAGCTCATTGTCATCTTGCAATATTCTCGCTTTTACGCAAAGTAATGTTTGCGACAAGTCCAAATACTCGTCACCGTGACCGGGTACGACGAATTCGATGGGTGATTCGTCAGTGAGAGATGATAAAGGCTTGTATTGGACCCACTCACCCCGGTCGATGCTCGTTTGTGTAGGCGGTAGAGAAAACAAGTCCAATTCAGTTTTGGAACATTCAGATGACATATTGTGCACGTAGGCCATTATGAAAAAATATCAGCCGGGTGTTTCAGAGTCTTCTTTTTTGTTGCTTTCTTAACATCCGTCTTCTTTTTCTTTGTTGGTTTTTTCTTCTTGTTCGTTTTGTTTTCCTTCTTGCACGTCGGGTTTTTCTTCTTGGACGTTGGATTTTCCTTCCTGATGATGTTCACTGTACGAGGTTTCGGCACAGACTGAGCGATCGCAATTGAACTACCGGTAGATATAGGCATTGGAGCGCGGTCGCCGAAACCGAAAATCCCGCCGACACTGGACATGTTCACTCTGCGATGGCTCGGAACAGACTGACCCGTTCACCGCGTTAAATCTAAGATGCTGGAAGCCGAGATCCAAGAATTGAACTTGGTCGGGTACCCCTCCCATTTTACTAACAACTTTCGAGTCTTACCAGAGCCTTTCATCTCCAGTATCTTCTCAATTTTATAAAATTTGTCTTTTGGGACAATTATTTTTTGAAGTTCTTCACCATAAAATATGCCGTCTATTGTTTCACCAGCCAAATCTTGCAGCTCGTATACAGGAATTGGGTGTCTAATGACACGGACGACTTTGAAAATTTCCTTTGTCCAGTTGCTCTCGTATCCCTTTGCGAAATGTTTCTTTTCCTTTGATATCCTTACAGTATCACCCACTTTAAGTTTTGGGGTTTTGTAAGTTTCTTGCTGTGAATACAACGTTCGCCACACTTGTAGGACGTTTTTGTCATTAACACTTGCTGGCGCCATTTTGATTGCCGAATGCACGGTATTGTTGTAAGCTCTAACCAAATCCTGAACAACATCTACAAAACGAAAAGTGTTTTTATGGGTAAAGTAGCGCCACAATCTTGTCTTTATGGTTTTTATAAACCGTTCTACTACAGCGGCTTTCGTATCAGGATTACGAGTTGTGTAAAAATTGATTCCATGTTTTGTGAAGAACCTTTTGGATGCAATCGAGACAAACTCTCGCCCCTTGTCACACTGGATACTTTTTGGTTTTCTTCCTTCAACTTTGAAAATCGACTCAAAAGCTTCATTAACTTCTTTGGCTGTCTTTTTCTTCAACGGTCTCAACCAGGCATACTTTGAAAACACGTCAATCACCACAAGTAAATAGCCGACACCGTCATTGTATTTCGCTATGTTTCTAAATACGGCCAAGTCGGCCTGCCACAAGTCATCAATATTATTCACAATGTATCGGTTTCTAGCAAAGTTTTTTCGTTTTTGTTTATGCAAGGTGTAAGGGTCTTGGGACATTAACCATTCCATGGTCATTTTAGGATCTATTGTATTCTTGGTCTTTCTTATTAGTGGTTCACTTCCGGTAAAACAGGTAGAGCTAGTTGGCTCGTAGTATAACTTTTCCAATTTCATGGTTGTTGCAGGTTTAACTTTGCCCAGTTCCGTGTCACCAACCTCCTTTGCTTCTCTACAATCTTTGGCGTAATCGTTTTCTTTCGACGCGCTGTAAGCGAAGGAAAGGCGGGCCTAGGCGACAAAGTCGCTACTGGTTGCGGTTGCTGTCTGCGTTGAGGGTTACCGATAAACTCTTGGGGTACGTTAATTTCACGTAAAGCGTTCCCAAACTGCACCCATCCAACAGGGCCAGCCGACGTCTTCTTGCATCTTACAACATCACACACCAAATCTACAATGTTTGAGCTGGGGATAGGTGCTCCATTTATACTCACAGTGCCATAACGGTCCCACGTAATTAGGTCATTTTCACAAAGTCTATCAAACAACAGTTCTCCTTTTGTCTTGAATGCTTTCGGAATAGTTCGTAAGATTTCTTCTCTAAAATGGTTGGTCAATGTGTGGTTACCACTAGATGAAATAGGTATCTCCACAGGTTTACGCAGTTCGTCATGAAAATGCTGTCTTCGTTGCAACATTTGTTGGTACTGCGTCCATTTCGTTCTATCGTCGAGATCGGTGGCATGCAGCAACTTGTTCATGTCATTTTCCAAGATGCTTAAAGATTCATTTTTCTGCCGCTGTTCATTCATACGTTGAAGGGCTTCGGGTGAAATCAGTACCATCTTCTTTGCATGATTCATCGTTGAAATAGTTGAGTGCCGTGTCGATAACACAAGGAACTAGTGTGTTACAGTGCTTAACTAGAAGAGCTCTTTTGGACTTCCACGATCCTTTCGAATATGCTATGGACCTTATAGTATGTTTGTACCTTTCGAGTTTCCGCCTCACTTCAAGAGAAACAGGGATATTGCCGTTCAATATATTTAGAAAACACTCACATAAGGCGGTCACTAAACTTTCATCAGCTATACGTAACAGGGTTAGGCGAAGTGTAGGTTTCAACTTGATTATAACTCGCAGGAGCTCTAAATTGATGTTTACCGCTCGGGACATTCCACTCAACTGAACTGGTACACCAGAAGGTCAGGGTATTTATCAGAAGTCGCTAGAAAAAAGTGTGACTGAGAGTATTGGTCCTTAAGACCGCGCGAAAGAAGGAACGATAAAAATTTTAATGGAAGTTTGCCTGATCCAACATGATTTACATGACTGAAGTATGTATACTATATAAAGTACAAATAATGGTGGGATGTAAAGCAAAAGGAGTTAAAACTCATATATATATATATATATATATATATATATATATATATATATATATATATATATATATATATATATATATATATATATATATATATATTGAAAATCAATAATCAACCTCAGTCGCAATCATGGATCCGAGGTGGAAACATCCTTTTTCAGCCATCATAAGTGGTCCTAGTATGGCTGGTAAAACACATTTTGTAAAGAAATTCATAGAGAATATGAACGAGATGAGTGATACGATATTTTCCTCCATTTCTTGGTATTATGGAGCTTGCGAACCTTCAAACATCAAAATACCTGTACAGTTCAAACGAGGATTACCAGACATAGAAGATTTGGAAGACTGTGGTAACCCTAAACTAGTTGTCATCGACGACATGATGAATCATCCGGACCAAAAAGTGGTAGATTTGTTTACAAGAGGGTGCCATCATTGCAATATCAGCGTGTTCTACATAACTCAAAACATTTTCCACCAAGGAAGAGGGCAACGAGACATATCATTGAATGCGCAGTACATCGTATGTTTTAAGAACCCACGTGACAAGATGCAGATTCGCCATCTAGCACAACAAATATGCCCTGAGAACACTCGATTTCTTCAGGAAGCATTCGCTGATGCCACCTCGGAATCTCACGGGTATCTACTGATAGATTTAAAGCAGGAAACCCCTGACGAATATCGTTTCAGAACGAAAATATTTCCTTCTGATGAAATAAACTATGTTTATGTCCCTCGAAAATAACGATTTGAATACTTTTATCCTGTGGTTTTCTGGCTTCCAGCATCTTAGATTTAACGCGGTGAACGGGTCAGTCTGTTCCGAGCCATCGCAGAGTGAACATGTCCAGTGTCGGCGGGATTTTCGGTTTCGGCGACCGCGCTCCAATGCCTATATCTACCGGTAGTTCAATTGCGATCGCTCAGTCTGTGCCGAAACCTCGTACAGTGAACATCATCAGGAAGGAAAATCCAACGTCCAAGAAGAAAAACCCGACGTGCAAGAAGGAAAACAAAACGAACAAGAAGAAAAAACCAACAAAGAAAAAGAAGACGGATGTTAAGAAAGCAACAAAAAAGAAGACTCTGAAACACCCGGCTGATATTTTTTCATAATGGCCTACGTGCACAATATGTCATCTGAATGTTCCAAAACTGAATTGGACTTGTTTTCTCTACCGCCTACACAAACGAGCATCGACCGGGGTGAGTGGGTCCAATACAAGCCTTTATCATCTCTCACTGACGAATCACCCATCGAATTCGTCGTACCCGGTCACGGTGACGAGTATTTGGACTTGTCGCAAACATTACTTTGCGTAAAAGCGAGAATATTGCAAGATGACAATGAGCTGCTTGACGCTAACTGCGATAAAGTCGGCCCCGTAAACTATTTCCTGCATTCCATGTTTAGTCAGGTGGAAGTGTACTTTAACCAGAAACTTGTATCGGCAAATGGAAACACGTATGCGTACCGCGCCTTCATCGAAACACTTTTAAACTACGACGATGGTGCGAAAAGTACACACCTTAACATGGCACTCTGGGAAGACGATACCGCCGGTCAAATGGATAAAACAGAAGATGAAAACCAAGGGTTGAAGGAAAGGCGTAGATACTTTGCCAACAGCCGCCCCGTTGACATGATGGGTTACATACACGAAGACGTTTTCCACCAAAGAAAGTATCTAGTGAACGGTGTGGAACTAAAAATTAAATTTGTAAGGTCCCGTGACAGTTTCAGTCTCATGTCAAAGTCACAGTTCAAGATCAACATCATGGAAGCCAGTCTGATGGTGCGAAGAGTAAAGATTAACCCGACGATCTTGATCGAACACTCAAAAATGTTGGAATCATGTACGGCAAAGTATCCAATCACACGGGTAGAAGTGAAGGCGTTCACCATTCCCAGTGACGTCCTGGGAAAAACCATCGACAATGTCTACTTGGGCCAGTTGCCGAAACGTGTGGTTGTGGGGTTGGTCGGAAATAGCGCGTACAATGGAAGCTTTGAACGCAATCCGTTCAACTTTAGCCATTACAACATAAACTTTCTGGCTTTGTATGTTAACGGACAGCAAGTACCGGCCAAGGCGTTACAACCCGACTACACGAATCAGCAGTTGTACACATGTTGCTACAACACGTTGTTTTCAGGTAGCGGGATCCACAACCGAAACCAAGGAAACGGGATTTCTAGAGACATGTACCCTAACGGCTACTGTCTATATGTTTTTGATTTGACACCCGATTTAGCGACAGGATCACACTGGAATTTGGTCCAGAGAGGCAGTCTACGTGTAGAAATCAAGTTTGCCACCGCCCTCACGGAAGCAGTCAACTGTATCGTACTCGGTGAATTTTGCAACGTCATAGAGGTGGATAGGTACCGCAACGTCACGGTAGATTACAACTAGACAGTGTTAAATATACAAAGAACTTTTGTTTCGAGAAAAATGATATTTTGTTCGATAGATTCCATAGTAGAGAAATTGTTTATTTTAATAGTGTTCAGCACATGTTTGATATTTGTTTACCTGATGTGTACTAAATGTACTTGTAACATGTTGTAATCGCCAATTGGTTAAGAGTGGTGGGGATTTCCAGGGTGAGGGGGTTTCCAGAGTGGGGAGTTTCGAGGGTGAAGGAACCAAACTTTCATTCGATGTACACCATTGCTGTGGGTCGGTCATGGCGTTGTTTGTCGACTTTCAAGGTTTCAAAGACTCTAGTAATAATTTTATAATTAAAGAGTTTGCTATCGCTTCGGTCGACGGTACAGTTATACAACACTGGACTGTAAGATCGCCCCACTCTTACGCTACTCTGGATTCGAAAATCAAGAAACAGTGTGCGTGGATTACCAAAAATTATCACGGCATCGGTTGGCAAGACGGAGATATCACCATTCAAGCTCTCAACCGACATTTGAAGCCTCTCTTTAGAAATTCCATAGTGTACATGAAAGGTTTGGAAAAAGTGAAATACCTTAGAGAAAGTTTTACTGACAGTCTGGTGTTGGACTTGGAAAATTATCCTTCCTTGAAAACCCTCGAAACTTCACCAGTGTTCTGTTTGTTTCATGGAAAGTCTAAAATGATGTGTGCCCTGAACAACGTGTTGAAACTTGTTCAATATCATAACCAGTAAAAAGGCGGCGGAGTAACACCATATTACCATTCGACCAGTGAAAGTGATACCGTCAACATCATGGCAGAGCTGAAAGGACGTCTCAACAATTGTAACGCTCCACGATTTACCCGGCTTCAAGATCTTCGTCAGAATGTCCCGTACAAGGTTCAGCGTTTTTCAAAGACTCAAACACGTTACGGCGAAGCTGTGTGCGCCATACTCCAATCACCTGGGGATGACACTCTCTTGAACGTATACCTTCCACGGCGATTCCTCGCCGTCCTCACAGATGACGTCTTGAAGAGCTACACTACAGAGCTGTCTCTACTGTACCGAGGTGACGGCACTGGAATAGAATTTATTTAATTTTGTAAATAGATCTAAATAATTTGTAAATAGTTTTAACTGTGTGTAAATAAAGTGTTTGTGTTATACATTCAATGTCTTATTATTTCACAAGTGTTTTACAAATAAGTATACATTAGCTTGTCTAATCATGGAGGTATGTGCAAAAGAGAGTATTACACAGTAAATTTTATTTGCTAAATATGGTTGGGTGGTCGTGTTGAAAAGAGTAAGCTTGTCTATTCATGAAAGTACAGTTGTGTCTCACAAGGTTAATAAAGCACAACTACAAAATAATTTATATTTCAATCTAAAACTTAATTCCAAAATTATTTTCTAAAAATATTTTACAACATTATTTCCTAATATTATTTTAAAATATATTTTCCAAAACCATTTTCTAAAATTATTTACATGTTGGCACTCCTGAATCATGACGTCACAAGCGACTTGAGCGCTCCTGGGAGAGAAAGGAGGAACTAGCGCAAAAAGTGACGTAAACGAACGGCCTGCACTCTAGGAGAAAACGATCGAACTAAAAATGATGACGTTATGCGCCGACAGCGCTTGTAGGAGAGAACGAACGAACTAACACGAAAGCATGATGAAACACAAGAAGACGACCTCCCTGCACCCTAGGAGCGATCGAGCAAACTAACTCTCTAATAAACTACAAAAAAGTATTACGCTAAAGCATAGAATTAACAAACTAGCATCATATTAGGTTTATACATGAAAGCAAGAACCCTTTTCAAAATTACTTTGACATATTAGACTTTAAAATCCGTTCCTACACAGATGCTGGCGTGGACCAGTGGTTAAGACGCTTGCCTACCAAATAGGAGACCCGGGTTCGAAACCCAGTCAGAGAAATAAATTTTATTCAGAGTCAGTCGCGGGGGCGAGGGCGGTGGCCGGGCGGTGTAGCATGAGGGTAGGGGAAGGGTGGGAATAGCACATGGCTGGGGGAGGGGAGGGGAGTGTGCTAGGAGAGGGCGGGTGGAGAATCCCAGAGGTCAAAGTCCAAAAGTGCGCCCCGCGGGTGGCGAGGGCGGGAGGGTCGGGCGGGGTAGCATGAGGGTAGGGGGAGGGGAGGGGGAATGCTAGGACCGGGCGGGGTAGGCCGGGTGGCGAACCCCGAGGGCAAAGTCCAAAAATCCATCTCTGGGGGGGTCCATAGTAGTTACGTTATTACTACAAAACCACAAAATATACTATAATAGTGTAAATTACAAAGTTACTCAGTTCAACGAGAGCTTTAAGATGATATACAACATGACATATGTTTACATTTAGAATTTTTTTAGTTTTGTTTAAGTTAAAATTTTCAAAATTATTAAATTTCGTAAATTGCAAAGCTTAGCTCATTTCTAATAAGTATATTTGTTAAGTATTTATTAAAGATAAGGTAAAGATTAATATGTTTATCAAAACTTAATCAACAAGGTATATTGTTTTATTTATTTTTATTGTAAACAGGGAGATAATTTATTTAATTAATAAATAGTTCATTTTATTGCAAACTTATTGAGAAGAACAAAAATGATTTAATTTGTACAAACAGCTCAAACAGCAATGTCAGTAGTAGCCTATTCAAACCATATGTAGGAACAGATCATTTGTAATAACTCTCTCTCTCTCACACACACTTTTCAACCAATGAGCTTTGGACCTGACGTCCTTCCTTCTTTAACTCTCCCCCAGTCATGAACCAGACGCCAGACAGGCTCCTCATGTGCCAAAAAACTTGTCTCTCTCTATATCTAATAAAATTGTTTAAAGCTGCTCTCAGCCAGTGAATATCTTTTAATTAGTAAAAAGTGAAATTAAATTGAAGTGCTTCAAGAAAGAAGATATTTATCCCAGGGGGCCCCCACTTCACCAATTAACATGAAGGTATACAGGAAATGTGTGCTGCAATTCACCGGACTATGGTAACATGCTTTCTATTTTATTTCATTAGCAGATATTATTTCTCTCCCAATTTACATGACAATATTGAATCAGGAGTAATTTTTGACAAATAATACAAGAATTACAGGGTATTCCGTAAATGTTGATTTTTCTTACAAAAATGACCGCCATTTTGAAACGAAAAAGGATCAATTCATTCTGTTTTCACCAATATGCTACTTTTACTAATAATTTTAAATTTATGTAATGAAATTTGCATGCCTACTTAAGAAAATTTTGAGATTTGAACCCGTGACCTTCAGTTTTTGAACACCCTGTATACTGGCATCGATGAAAATATTTTTATTGCAAACCCCATATTCGATTTAGTGGTAAAATACTTTATTTCATGATTTTTAACTCAAACCGTTATCCTGCTGTAATAGCGCACGGGTGGTCTGAATCACCCTGCATTTCTATTATTTTTCTATTATTTATTCTGTCATTTTTCTCACTCGCTGAGAGAAAAATACAAATTACTCGCTTATGGCTTGATGGGAACTGCGCAACCAATTATTTTATGGTTTTAAAGTATTAACCTTGCATCTTAGATCCAAGGGGTTATAATAATAAGGGGTTTTATCGTTACTTTTGTCAAGTACAAATACTAATTTGCAAGATAATATAATAAGTTGAACAAAAAATTGTTTTGTAGTGTTTTACAGAATATTTTGAAAGTCACTAACAATCGTGCTTAATTTGACATAGTAATTTTTTTTAATATATCCAAGTCCCTCCCATCTTCTGGATTATTTACGTCAAAAGGAAAATAATAGTTTTCTTTTTTTTTAACTTTTTTGCATCTAGTATTTTATCATTAATATAAATATTGCATCATGTTTTTACTATACGTTTTTCACATAGTATAAAAAATACCCCCATTGCAGCAGACTTGCGTAATCAGCAAATTTGCAACAAATTAAGGTATTTTTTCTATATTTCCCCATATAAACACTATTTGAACGAGGATGTAGGTTTGCTGGCTTGTGGTAGTTTTAATTAAATATAGGATAATGCAGGTACATACTAAACTGCATCAAATTCTGATATTTTTTATTTTCTCACAACCCTCAGGGTGTGAGTATATAGTGTATAGGTTTTCCGCTTTATGGGTATTGTAAGTAAATATAAGTTAAATTATTGCATGCAAATACAAAGTTTTATCAAGTTATTTCAATGAATAAGCTAGATACATGGTTTTGTTAATTTCCCATAATAATAACGTGGAAAAACTATTTTTTGATTTTCTCCGTAACCAGTTAGGCCAATTAAAAAAATGAAAAATACTAAATTGTTTTTTTTTTCAAGCTCTTTTACACGGTTTCAGTTTAAAATGTTATATTTGAAAACTAAGGTCCTAAAATAGTAAAATCCCATTTTCGAAGCTTTTGGAACTCCATAAAACCTCATTCCCATAACCTGATTACGCTGGTTCGCGAACTCATGAAATTAGATCGGCCCTACATCTTCTTCATACTAAATTTCATCAAAATCTGAGGTCCCAGGCGTAAATCTTACCATGGCTACTACCGTAATAGCGTATTCCCTTTTGGGAAATTCGCTCAAAGTAACTCATGATTAAAAAACAGTTAGGCCTAATTAATTACGTAGGAGAGAATAATACGTACCGCATCGAGCACCACCTGTCCTACGTAGCTGAAGAGTGCAATGACACACATTATAAGAAATAGTTCAACCCATTTACTAATGTATTCAGGACTCAGGATGTTTGCAATCTGAAATATACAAGCAAGCCTAGAAGTGTTATTTAAGTGATATCGCTGTTTAAATAGCGAATAGTGTTCACATACTTTTCCTTGATGTAAACAAACCAAATTATACTTGAATCTACATAATAAATTACAATTATTTCCTTAGCTTGAGACATTATTCATTTGAAAATGTATTGTAAATAAACTGTTGTTTTTTTTAATTTATTAAATTTATTTTTTAATTTATTATTTATTAATTTTACATTTCTTAGTATTACTTTAAGTCATTCTAAATTTTAAACTAGAGTGGCACTAACAAAACCTTGTGGCAAAAATTTCAAAATAGTTTTTTTTTTTATGCTGTATTAAACTGATAATAATTTACGTAGAAAATAATGTGTTAAAAATGAAATTTTGTAGAGTTGAGATTTGACGGAAGATATTGAGAATACGATGTAAATTAATTATCAAAACGGTTTATCAATCTTAAAAATTACATTTTAACATTAAGATTTTAATTGGCAATTGCATATAAATTTAAAAATGTTAATGAGAACATGCTTAACATGCCATTGGAAAATGACAATGAGTGACTAACAACTGATTCGTTCGGACCTGCGTCTCCTCCTCAACCCCCCCCCCCCCCCCACCTCCCTCTTGAGATTATAGGATCTTGACGTACACCTAGGGGTAGGAAGGCCTATTCCACGGCCTTCAAGAAGCACTGATAAGACTCCGTTGACTTTTTCTTCTGGAAGAAAATACTAACTGGGCTCATATTGAACTTGATTAAATTTATTTAAAATTTTGAAAATACAAGCTTTTTAAGAATGTGTTATACACTTATATAACTGTTTTACTTCATTTATATATTTTGCCAATCTTTTATAAACACTCCGTATATTTTGTGGAATAATAGTTTTTGATTAAACTGTCGCTACGTACCTTACTTAGTTTAGGAGTAGCCATGGCGAAAATTAAAACTCCGATCTGCATATAGGTTAAAATAGAGAGCCGGAATGTTTTGTCCATTAATTTGACGTACCTATAACAAAATACATAACATATAGTACACCAATGCTCCGTACAAAAATACATAACAATGAAGTCTTGTGTTTCAGGAAAACTCTTAAAGATCTGGTGTATTAATTGTATAAAGTCGCCTAAAAATATGGATTGGCTTTTTAAAATGATTTTGCCTCAAAACTTTCGTGTTGTTAAAATCATTAGCTATTTTCACTTAGGTCAATGTGTACAGAGTACAATGTATACATTAATAACGAAATGAAATTCAAGTTCTTTAATATTCTGACAACTCATCAAAGAGAATTCCTCAAAATATATCAAAATTATGTATGTGTTTTAACAAGATCTTTAAACTCGAGGAAACTAAAAACTTCTTTAAACTATAGTAAGAAAAATTTTAGAACCTACTTGTGTAGCCTATTTGTGGTTCAGACCTATTTAATAAGTATTTTACAGTTTTGTTAAAACATATCGACCTAATTCTGACAATGTAATGAATTTGTATTAATAATATAAGCAAGTGTTATTTTGATATAAATATTTATGATATTTTATAATATTATATTTTAATATAATTGCTTCGAATTAATAAAAAAACTAAAAATTAAAATAGTTGTTATACATAAAATGTCAAATTGAAATAACCGTTAAATTTATGCATCAATTATGCCCTAAAAATTTTGTAAAAAATTGTTTCCTGTATTTGTTTATTGCATTTTTTATTATCTAATTATAAATTTAAATCTTACTCAATGATACGGATGTGTTGCTCGACGACATTTGCTATAAAACTGTTAACAATCCGTTCGTTTACAAATCTTCCTTTGGTATAATGTTGTTCACATTCGTCCACAGAAGTAGTTTTATGTACGGCTGCACGGAATTCTCCGCAAATACTCAATGATCGCAATTCATGCTCCACATTTGAACTTTCGTTTTCTTTTTCTTCTAATATGGATTTCGAACATTCTTCAGAATCTTCCGCGAATTCTTCCATGTCATTCAAACTGCATACAACGAGCTCGGTCATATACTTAATTTTTATTGAAACGCAGAACATAACCAAATATCGTATGAGAAAACCTGGCCCGATCATAAAAACAAGCAGATAATTGAGAAACGAGAAGTATACTTTGAAGTCGGTTCTCCACATCCAACCGGTGCCTATATGAACACACTTGTCGTCGTCGGCATTCGAAGTGAAATTGGTGTTAACTATTAAAGAACCTATATACCAAATTGGAGTAGTTATCAAGAAGATGGCGGCCACTATGTTACTGTATCTGCTGATCGTCTTAGCGTAATCCCCATAAATCTTTGAACGTACCGTATCCGTTCCATCACTTACAAATGGTTCTGTCAGAAACTCGATCAGTGTGCTCATTTCAACAGGGTTAAGAGCAAAAGAAATTTCATGAGTAAGTACGAAAAGATTGTATGTCAAATCATGCAGTTTTGGCATGAAGTCGTGTTGATTGCGACTACTTTCGAGTATACAAAATGTCGTGGATATTGTGATCACCGCGATGGTTGAGAATTTGAAGAGGAGGACGAAGTTGTTGATACGCCTGGTATCAACATCCATAAATGTGATCATCCAGAACAAAAGGGGCAAGTTTTTGATGAACAGGCACTGCTCCATCAGACTGGTCTGAAACACAAGGTATTGTTTTGACAATTAGTTACACTAATCTAAGACTCAGTGAAACACTTAAAACTAGAAGTAACAGTTTTATTACGACGACAGACCACGAGATCTAACCTCGAGGGATTATGTGAGAGCAAAGCGATACTCAATACTCATGTTTGTCTTTGGTGTTGACTATGTATTAATATGCCTTACGCCTTTAATTAAAATTTTTTTATTAAAAAAAATTCCCCTTGTCAAAGTTTGTGTCAGCAATTTTCACTAACAAATTGAACTAACACGGACAATACCACAAATATACAAAAATAAATATTATTTCAAACCAACCTTTATGTACGGAACTCTTCATATAACTGAGACCTCATAAGTCTGTGAGGGGGTTTCTTCACCATGTTATGTGTTGCATTTATTCGTAACCAACAACAATGACTGTATATTTAAAATTTATGAATACTTAGTTTTCGCGAGACATTGGACAACTCAAATGGTGAGGATGTTATTTATAGATCAATCCCAAATATATTTGCCAATTAGAAATACAACGCTAACGCAAAACCTATTCAAACTTTAACAATTATTACCTAGTTTCTGCTTAAGTTTACAATTTCCTTTGAATCTTGTGGTACCAATCAATCTAATAATGCAAGAGAAAATTGAAAACACCTTAAGAAGTGTATTTTTAAGATTTCAAGTGATGTACTAAGCATGATTGCTTTATATGTGCAGCATTCCTTACTTTGTTCTGATAACACTAATTTCCGCCACTATAACTCATAAATTTCCAGCACTATGGGTCTCTATGGAATGTAGGCAAAATTACAGAGTTATTACAGTGCATGGCAATAATAATAAGAATATTCAGTGTTTTACCAAGTTTAGACAAAATATTTAAAACATTTAACCCTATTAAATTATAACCCAAAATAGATAGCAATAAAAATCAAACCGATAACAAGCTTTTAACAAATAATGTTACAGATGTTCATCAAGCATGAAAATACACTATTTAATAAATACGTTGAAAACCAAGAGCTATCACATTGCATCTGTGAAAGGATTTGTATAATTCCTTTCAGGGGATTCGTTACTATCTATGAAAATAATGGCCATTTTCTAATTGCGTATATATATATATATATATATATATATATATATATATATATATATATATATATATATGTCCCTCAGGTCTTGCTACGTAATAAAAATGCAACAGATATAAATTTTTCTAACATATAAGTGTCCGAAAAAATAATTATTTGGGATTTTTTGTCAGATATATTTCTAAGTTGGTTTTTTTAATACTGTATTCATATTGTTAACCTAAATATTGTTCTAACATAATTCTAAAATTGTAAAGGCCAAAACTTTTATACTATAAAGCAGTATAAATACATGTATAATAAAACTAGGTAGTCATTTGTAAAAAAGCTCTATATTTTGTCTTATTAAAAAAAATAGTAGTTTCCCAAAGGGTAGTTTTTTTATATTTTTTCTGCACACACACACACACACACACAGTGTCAGATATATTGAGTCAGTGTGAGGGGCAAGCTTTTCAAATATTTATGCATGACTTTAAGATATTTTTAAATAATTTGGAAGAAGCTTGGAGAGCCAGGTCTCTAGGTGCTGTTCAAAGGCCAGTTGCTCTTGGTGAACTTTAATAACTTGAAAATAGATCAAATATTAAATCCTGTAAATTAATTATTGTGGTTCAACTAATTCAAAACTTTAGAATGTGAAATTTGATATTTGTGGTATAATTAAATTTTTTGTTAAAAATAATATATACTTTGTTATTTTTTAGGTTAAGGCTATTTATGCATGTTATATATTTATAAGTATTTAATTTGAATGTTAATTTATTAGCGATAGAAAAAGTGGAAGGGCATCCAACCTGTTGTATTTATAAACATTGCTATGACGAAATGTTGTGTAAGCAATAAAAAATTTGAATTGAATTTGAATTGAATATTTTTTCGGATTAAAACTGATATATTTCAGAAACTCCTGGTTGGATTTTATTGGAATTTTTAACCACTTAGCCTACTCTTAACATGTAGCTAAAAAGGTAGGTGGATTTATGCCTGTAACGTTCATGGGTCAATAATAAAAATTGTAATTAATCAGACAATTTTATTTTTTATTCTTAAACTGCGATTGAATTGTTTTTGAGAACTACATCAACTTGATTCTAGCTATAGTTTTACTAGATTATGTACCCTTAAAGAAATGTAAAAAATATTAAAATCATGCAAACCCCTTTGAGTTGTATCACGTATGAAATGAATCTAAAAGTTCACACAAAAACAGTTTTTAATTTGTTCGCCATGTTGCAAATTTTTATGTTATTATTTATATTTTCCATTTTTTTTAATATGTCCTACGTCAGGAAAAATGGTTAAAGACAACATACCTGACCTGGCGAAATGGTCATTAATACCCAGTCTGACTGACTTTAAACTCGAACAGCAAAAGGACCACAACAACCACCATTAAATATTACTAATTGACATCGAGGTAGCAGTTTTTAATTGCGTGACTAAACTGTGTGAAACTGTGTGAAAGATACACAACAGCTAAGTGGGTGTTACAAGACTGAAAACAGGACCAGTCCCGACACTATGTAATTATTATACCGCACAGTGTCGAATCTATTAAAAATATATTTGTTGACAGACCTACTTCAACCACTAACCGAACAAATTTTGAATTTTTTAATCAATGTCGTTGTTCTCAATGGTTATTTAGATAACCATGGATCACTTTATCTATGCATATATAAAATCCTTCGTTAATACAGGATGAAATTAATTTATAAGCTTATGCTTTATTATTTAACCAGTTATACTTTTAACCGCAAACCATTGTATAACTATTTTATATTTTTGTGATCATAATTTTTTTTTTTTTTTTTTTTTGTGATTTTACACCAACAAAATGTTGACAATGAAACTTAAAATGTCGTATTTTGTATTCGTCTATGGGTGTATTTGTTTTAAACTACGTGAATAAAAAGACATATGTGTTTAAAATGTCCTGTTTTCAAGTAGTCATGATTTTTTTTTTAATTTATTTATTAGAACCATACAATTTTTGGCCAACCGGGTTTTAAGGGCCTCTCAGACGTCCCGTGGGCATAAACAGTACCTAGGCCTATGTTGTTATACTCCGTACCAAGTTTTTATGGTTTATTTTTCATAATTCAATAACTAGTACCTGAGGGCCGAGCTTAGTAAGCTCAAACAGTATAGAAATAATCAGTTAAAGACAGTGCGGAAAAATTCAGTGCCAAAAGGCTTATTTTTTGTTAGTCTAGCAATCGTGCACTTATCAATAAATAGAAATCCTTACTCGACTATTTGGATAAAAATGTAATGTAGTTTTAGAATTTTTTATAGGGGGAGTACCTGACCTGCGAAAGTGTAACATCTGTTTTAAAAGACAAATTTGAATGCAGGGGAAGTAAAACTTCAATGAGGAAGGTATTGAAAGTATGTGGATTCACTTTGAAAAATACAATAATCGAAGAAAGTTTTTGATGAAACCCGATGACATTGATGTGGCAAGAGTAAATTTTTGACCCACGTCGCCACAGACCTGCGTACTAATCAAATTTAATATAGCTGTTTTATTTTTTAATTTCCAAAATAATATTTTAAAGCCACTTATGTCATGTATATTTTAAATAAAAATTAACTGGATGGAAGTTTTATTAATCGAATCATTTTCATTGATGAGGACACTTTCCACACTTCGGGACTCGTACATCGCCATTGGAAACGAGAAAATCCTCATTTTTTTTTTTTTTTTTTTTTTTTTTTTTTTTTTTTTTTTTTTGTAGGACATGAAAGCGATTCTCCAAGGGTCAACGTTTGGTGTGCTCTGAAACAAGACCATGTTATTGCACCAAAAAACTGTTTTATTAACCTTGACTAGCTGGAGCTCTATGTTCTTCCGCAAATTGAGAATAGTCTAGTAAAGTTAGCTAAAAAATAGCTGAACCCGGAAGAAATTGCAAACTAATATATTTTGACCGCTTCTTATGTAAAATTACCTGATAGAAACGATTGTGGAAAGTCTACCACACTCCAACGCTGCGCTTGCCAGCTATGGCCAATTTATCAAAACGGCGGCTGTAGTTTTTTTATGAGTTTTTGCTGAATATCTTTTGAACCGTTAAAGACAGCAAATTTTTTTAAGTTAATAAAATTTTGAAAATTACATTTTGCAAATTTTGATGTATAATACGTATGGGTTAATACACTTAATAAGGGCGATATTGCTTTTTAAAAGCTACTTTCAATTGTGGGTTTTTAAATTAATTTCTTTTATTGGGGAAACCATATTACGGTAATCCCAAATTTTAGATATAAGCTTTTAACCACGTTAACATTTTACTACAGGGTCCCCAGATACTAAAAACACCATTCATTAAAATTTTCATGTGCGCATTTATTAAGATACATATATAAATATGTACTTATGTTCAGTAAAGCCGGTAAACCTGTTAACGAAACGTCCGATTTTTATCAAACTTGACATGAAGATGTTTGACTAGGTCTATTTCCATTAGTTATGTCGATTGTGTTTTTATCAGACTATGGGAACAGGTTCAAATTGGTCTAAAATCGGCCAAAATCGGGATTTAAGCTTATTTTGGACAAATTTGAACCTGTATATCGCCTTTTTCCTATCGTCTGATAATCCCAATCGACATACTAATGGAAAAAGACCTAGTTCCACATCTTCAAGTCAAGTTTGATAAAAATCGGACGTTTCGTTAATAGGGTTACCGGCTTTACTGAATTTAAGTACATATTTATATATGTATCTTAATAAGTATATATATGCACATATGAAAATTTTAATGAATGGTGTTTTTGGTATCTAGGGACCCTGTAGTAAAATGTTAACATGGTAAAAGGCTTACATCTAACCTGTGGCATCACGGTAATATAGTTTTCCCAACAAAAGAAATTCACTTAACCTTCGAGAGGATGCTAAGCGGAGGAATCCTCCGGGTCAATATTTTTTGTTGTGGGAAATATTTATCTTGGGGTTGACGGCGCTGTACTTTTGTGTAGCTGTCGCCCCCATCCTCACCCCACGTTTGACCTCCTCTTATCCCGCTTTCAGTGACCATGGTCAGTTTGGCGAGCGCTGTCCTGAGGTGTTGGATGATTCCTCCGTGAGCGTTCTTGTGTTTTTTGAGAACCCGGAGGAAGAGTCTGTGTGCGATCGTTTATTATTTGGTTATTTGTAATTGTTTAGGTTACAATTGCCATCTAAGATTTGTTTTTATTTGAATTCACTTTTTATTTTTCTATGTATAATTATTTTAATTGATTGTAGAATCATTTTTATAGTATTTAATTTATGATTTATAGAGGGAAACATCATAGTAATTTTTTATATATTCTGATATTTGAGTTTTTACAAAAGCTTTTTAATTTGTACTCATAAAATGTTATTATTTTACTATTTTATAATATTTTACAAAACTATTATTAAAAAATATTAAATTTTGAGTAAAAAAAGTGAAACATGTTTTGTATAACCCATAGTTATAATGATTACATTTGTTAAATTAACTTTGATTTTCTTGCTCTGTTTTGCAGGGATATAGCTTGAAATCTATTTTATATTCATTTTCTGTTTTTATTTCAAACAATAAAAGTATTTAGAGTACATTTTGTGCATTTATTTAAAACCCGGGGAAACCTCCTTGAGCGAGAGACGGCGTTTTAAATTTTAAGCGACCTCTAGAGGGTTAAATAAATAAACAAAAATAAAAATGTCTTTATTTATCCACCGATTTCCAGTAACAAACTGTTTTCCAAAATAACTTTTGACCAATAGGTCTAACACGTTCAAGCAAGTTACATAATAAATAAAAAAACAACAATAAATTAACTTAACAATATCAGAAATCGCTCAATTTAAGAAACAAAACATTTTACCCTCTGCTTAAATGTGACAAGAGACTGATCTTTGAGGCACGCTGGGAGTCCATTGTACAACGACGGACCCAAATAAGCGAAGCCCCTCTGGAAACCTCATGACTGATCCTCGGGAAATTGAGAAGCATGTCTTGCCGGGTGCTACGCAAAACGACATCCCGCCGAAGGGAGAGTTTGTCACAGAGGTACTGGGGCTCTCCAACAATAAGAGCTTTGTGAACCAAACAGCAAGTCAGCACTCTACATACGGCATCCATGGGGATCAGATGTAAAGCCTCTCTAAAAGGTGACACATGATCACGGCGGCTGAGACGGAACACAAACCTAATGGCACTGTTCTGAACCTTCTGTATTCTCCGCATATTCTCTTTCGAGATACTATTACCATATGCAGGATAGCAGTTTGAAAAACTGATAGAATCGGTGACTGCACAAGCTTTTCGCTGCCTCTGGTAATAACTTCCTGAATCTGTACAGCCCTTTCAATCTGCCAACGGCACGCTGGATTGTTTGGTTTCAACCCACAATTAATTGAAATTATCTTTAAAGAGCAATATCACCCTTATGAAATATAACAACCCATACGTATTATATATCAAAATGTGCAATATTTTATGTTATAAATTTTAGTAAGTTACCAAATTTTGCTGTCTTTAACGGTTCAAAAGATATTCAGCAAAAACTTATAAAACTCCAGCCGCCATTTTGAAAAATTGGCCATAGGTGGTGAGCACAGCGTCGGAGAGTGGTAGACTTTTCACCATCGTTTTTCTCCGGTATTTTTACATAAGAATCGGTCAAAATATATTAGTTTGCAATTATTTCCGGGTTTAACTATAATTTGACTCGACTAGAATGAGAACGTTATTTTTCAACAAGACGGTGCACCTCCACACTATGCAGGGATCGTTCTGGATTTCCTGGATGAAAATCTTCCTCAAAGTTGGTTAGGTAGGGATGGGTGGAAGGCTAGGCCTCCACGCTCACCGGACCTTACCCTTTGGAATTTTATCTGTGGGGCGTCAAAACAATGTTATACAGTGAAAAAAATTTAGATGTAGATCTTTGAAGCAAAGGATTAGATCTGCGAACGATATTGCCACACCACATGTTTTGGAGCAACAAAGTTTGGGAGGAAGTAAAATTTCTTTTGGACCTCTGCAGGGCGACTCGTGATGCTCACGTTGAACTCCGATAAACCTAGTTAAAACTGTTTTGAATGATATTTAAGCCTATGTAACTATCACTAAACACATTGCCTGACGAAACAAAAGTAATAGAGGACATCTTACTATCCTATCATTACCTATTATAGTAGTGGGATTTGGCCACTTTTAAAATCGGCCACGTGCCCCCCGAGCCACGTGACGTGGCAGCTGGCGCCAGCTGCCATGTCACATAGCTTCCGGTGGGGGTTAGAGGGTATATATGAGATGCTGTAGTTATATGTTATGCCATATAGGTTGGGGTGGAGATGGCGATAGTGTTGGCGTTAGGGTGAAGTGAATTTGCGCATAAAATTAAAAGTTAGTTCAAAATTGAAATTCGTCGGTGTTAACGAAACTCTAACAGTTGAAGAAAAATTAAGAGTTAGTTTAAAATTGAAATTCAAACTTATAACTGGGGTGTGGAAAATATGTCAAGGTCATCCAGAGTAAGTTTTTAAAAATTCTATCCAACTATCACCAGAAATAGTTTTAAGTTGAAGTAGTTGGTGATAGCGGGATAATTGATTCGTGCCATGGGAGAGGTGTTTATCGTTTGAAAGTTGGCGATCGAATGAGAAGCGCCGCCTAGGGAGAGGGGTTATAAAATGGCAACCTTCCCCCACCACCCCTTCCCCACTCCTTTAGATCAATAACCGGTCGCCGACTCTATGTGGCGAAACTGAACCAGACATGGCGGTCGCCATGGATAATTCTAACCTCAAATCTTAGTTTTGCATTGGTGAGCATGCGCCACCCCCACTCCTTTACCTTTCTTTTATATTTTTAAAACCGAACAGATGTCCGGGCAGCTGCCCCTACGGGCAGATGTTCGGGCAAGTGTTGGGGGCAGAAATGTTGAAATATTTGGGTGGAGATGGTGATAGCGTTGGTGGTCGGTTGAACTGAATTTGCGAATAAAGTAACTAGGGTTGAACTAAAAGTGCACATAAATTAAAAGTTAGTTGAAAACTGAAATTTGACGGTGTTAACAAAACTCTTAATAGTTGAACAAAATTAAAAGTTAGTTTAAAACTGAAATTCAAATTTATAAATGGGATCTGGAAAGTATGTCAAGGTCATCCAGAGTAAGTTTTAAAAAAGCCTACCCAACTACCACCAGAAATAGTTCTAAGTTGAACTAGTTGGTGATAGTAGGATAGGTTGATGTAACTTTTGAATTTTATTAGTGAACATACAATTAATGTGCAACAGCAGAGTTTAAACAAGTTGAACTTTTGTGATGAATTACAGAGTTGTAAATGCAAACACCGACGACGATGAGAAGGTAAATGCAGAGTCCCCAGATGATGTATTTGAAAAGCTTGAACAAATGTAACATTTCGAGTTGGTTTTCCTGTTCCATTTCCAATCGATTAATTTCCAATTTCAATTTATCCTCTTCCATTCTAGTTACGAAGGGAACTTCATCCATCATATCCATCATGATTGTGTTAGTGTTTGAAATTTTAAAACAAGTGATGTTGATAGTTCAGAAGTCGAAGACGGAATGAGAAGTAAAAGGGAGAAATGTTAGTTAAATAAAGAAGTGGTGGGGGGGGGGAGGATGAATTACAAAGAAGTGGTGGGGGAAAGACGTTGCTCTTCATTATTACCATCAGTAGTGTCAGATGGTGCAGGAGTTAGATTTAGTAAACTGTCTTCGTCTAAACTTTCAACCTTATCACAAATAGGACAATCGTATGTTATTTCCAAATTCATTTTGATGGTTGTAAAATTATCTACAAGTTCTTGTAAAATATTAAAAATGTCTTGTAACTCTTCTTTAGAGTTTATTTCAAAACTAGAATTCATTCGGGCCAATGGAGAGTTGTTCATTGTTGGAAAGTCGGTGATGGAATGAGGATCGGCGCATAGGGAGGGGGCTTATATAATGGTGACCTTGAGCAGGCGTCTAGGGAGGGGGGCTGTCTAGGGAGGGGGCTTTTATATGGGGAACCTTGAGCTTATGATTGAATAAAACGTTTAGTTCTTCTTCTTCGTCTTTTAATTCAATTATTTGAACCGAATTAGTTGTTTCATCTTCTTCACTCGATGAAGAAAACAATTCACCAGGATTTAAATATTGAACTACAATTCTGAACCATGTTATAGGATATTCGTCAATGACAGAACGTAAGTTTTGAAACAATTCTTCCATCTCCTCCCTCTCAGTTATTATATGTTCAAACTTGATAAATTTTGCTTCCATGTTGTTAGTTAGAATGTTGGAAGTAAAATGATTCAAAGTTGAATTTAATATTATATAAAAATTACAACCGGTAGTGGGGGAAATCTCAAGGTCATCCAATTGAAGTTTTAAAAAAGAATGTAAAACTGAAATTACACATTTGATGGTTCTACAGGATCGGAATACCAATCTGATCTGTATTTACATCTTTTTATCAGATGTGTACAAAAATCATCTTGATGAGACTTGGTGCGTTGACAATGAGCAAGATCTAGAGGGTGAAATTTGAAACATCTTTGAGGACAACATGTATGAAAATATCTTGATTTGTAAAATTTGAAAGTTCGCAATTCCGGTGGCGGTAGTTGTTTTGTTTTGCATTTGCAATAACAAGATCCGAAGAATTCACATTTAGTACAAGCTAACCCATCCACCATCATTGGTCCTAAATCTGTACATTGTTGTTCACAACAGTAACGAGGTTTGTACTTGTATTTTTGCTCTTCCATGTTGACGCTGCGGAGTCCAGTGAAAGAATAAGAGTGTATAGTGTTGAATAGCAAGTTATATGTACTGTGAAAAGTGGTGGGGGTAATTTCAAGGTCATCCAAATGGAGTTTAAAAAAATTATACCTTACTAATTTTAGGAATGTTGATACTTAAGAAGTTTGTTTCTCTTTGTTTTCTTCAGATTTTGTATCTTTCTCAGCTTTAGCCATAGCAACTAGTTCTTCTATTGATAGCGGATGTACTTCAGGAAATTTCAAAATTAATTTAGCTTGGTATCCTTCTTTAGCTAATACATCTATATCTTTAGTCATTTGTTCAACAGTGTTGTAATCTTTTCCATAGATTTTTCCATCAAGTTGAATCATCATTTGTACAACATTTTCTTAAATAGGTCTTGTCGTGGTGAGAGCTGAGAAGCAAATGATTATTTATTCAAGTATCACATCCTTTTTATTAACTCACATTCAACACGTGATTCTTTAGTTGTAGTTTTGTTTGTCAAAAGTTATTCAACATTGGTAATATTTTTGGAACTTGATGTTATGTTGACCAGTAGGCGATGAAGAAGTTGTAGGTTGTGTAGAAATAAATATTTCATCATCACAATATTTTGTTTTAGTGAACATCCTTGTATTAGTAGCACTAACATCAACAGTTAAGTGATAACCACCGGTAAGTAAAACTCGCATTTCGTTGGTTAAATCTTCGAGTTGTTCAAAAGTTGTAATGGTGTTGGTATCATAAGATGCACACTTGACTTTGAGAGACATCTTTTAGTTTTTATATTAAGCGATAGAGTGAGCGAGATGTGTACGGTACGAAAGGTAGTCGTAGACTGATGAATTTCACAAGTAGATTTTCGCTTTTATAATCACACAAAAGTGGGTCAAGGTCATCCTGTGGAATTTTTAAAAAAGCAACATATTGTAATGTACAAAGACATCACAATATGTTGCTTCTTTTAATTTTTTTGTTTTTTCTTTATATCATAATTATTGAAAAACAATTACAAACAAATAGTTACAATGTTATGAACAAACTAATCAGTAGTAGGTGTTACATGAATAGTTAGTTCAGTTGAGTTGTTTCCACTTAGTCCATGCGAAACCAAATAGAGTACGCCGGGTTGAACTACACGAAGATCTTCATTTTGAAGAAGTTGTACAAAACGTGTTGGTAGGAAGATCTGAAACTTTGGTTCGTCACCAACTGTATATGGAGCCTCGCTCAATGTGCAATTAATAGCATCACCCACTGAAGTTTACATTTTCTTGATCGTATGAATGATGTAATGTTTTTCTTCTTTTAGTTCAGAACATTTCTTCGTAGGTAGAATTGATGATTTAGAATGAGCGTTGAACTGATCGACCAAATTTTGAAGTAAGTTCTGCGATGCCATCTTGATGTTATTGTTAATTTTCTTGTTAATAAGAATGTCCGTCGGAGATGTTGTCTCTTCGGAGGTTTGAGTAATACTCATGCTGCGTCATGGTAGCGCTCTCACTTTTATAATCGACACTACCCGCACCACTTTGTTGAAGGAAATTATTCAAGCGGTAGGCATTCTTTAAAGCGCACTGTGACCTTCGATGTTTCAAACTTTTTGATGAAATACAAAGTTTGTTGAAGTAGCATTGGAAATTTTTATCAATTATTGCATTAATCACTTCGTTGCTTGTAAATGATTGTATCCAATTTGCTTTTTCCAATCCTCTTGTATAGATAATTTTAAACTCTTTGCAATAATGATTCATAATGTGCGGCATCATGTTATAATTAATGAAACCTTCATCCCATCTTAAGTTGTGAAAATGTTTGTTCAACCATTTGTTTGTAACTTTCGCTTTAGTTGTTAGTCTATTAAATGGTACTGGAGGTTTGAACAAATAATGATAAACTACTGATGTGTTCATGTCCAAGATTACTAATTCTTTAATAATAAAATTACCATCATTTCCTCGGAAAGCTTGAAATTCAATTATTCCTCTTTTAACTTCCATTATGTGTGGCGCATTAGAAAACGAAACCCGTTTATTCATGATGAAGTCTTATTAACAACTGACTTAAAAATTGAATTAGCCGACGTTTATAACAAACGGGATTGTTCTTCTTCTTTCACTTCTTGTGCCACTTCATCAATATTAAAATTGGTGTGATGGTTGTTTAATTGTCTCCACATTTCAACTTCTTGAGGTATTCTATTAAAGATTGAAGTATCCACGGGACTGTATAAAATTGGAACAAAAGGTTGTTTGTCCAATGTATCGATTAGATAGTCTTTAATTATTGCACTTGAAAATATTAGTTGTTTCAAATATCTGGTGACGGGACCGGTAGTACAACTTAAAGTGTAAAATTCTTCTTTAGTGAAATATAATTTAACATTGTGTGTAGTTAAATCTCTAAAGCGAACAATTTGTCCTCCACGATGTTTTACTATATCAACTTCAATATTTGATTCCAATAAACTTAATCTTGTTCTTCTTCCAAATGTGTTGTTACTTAAATAGCACTCCAAAAGATGTAAATGTTTCATGAGAGATTCCCAAGTAGTTTCACTGAAAGTAACCATTTTGTTTCAATGATTTAAAATAACAATTGGTAAATAATCCATTGATTTTAAAATTCTAACTGATATACTTTTTGTCATGCATGAAGATATTGGGTAGATAATCCGAAGAAATACTTCTGTTAAAATATTGGTTGTAATGCTAACTTCAACCTTCTTCCTTTTTACTTCTTTTTCAGCTTCTTCTTCTTCTTCTCTCTTCTTATGTTTGTTAAACTTTAGGAACTCGTCCATTTCTCGTTCAACTTGTTTTTCTATATCTGAACTATTATCATCCATTAGAGGTGTATTTTCTTCTCCGTTAGTAGAATTCATCTTGCGAATGATGTTTCCCACACGACGGTTGAAGATAGAATGAAGTTTCCACTAATTATTTTCTCGCTCTTATATATTTTTCGTAAAATCCTTGAAATTTATACAATTACATAATTATTTGTTTTCAACTTGTCTTTCACAAATAAAATTCTAACCTCAAAAATTGAAGCAGATAATTCTAACCTCAAAAATTTGCAGTCGTTGTACAATTCTTCTTAAAGTACATTCTTCACAATTCCGGTCAGCGGTGTGTAAGTAACTATTTTATCATGTAGAATTAGACAGTATGCTGAAGTTCCATCCGCTACTGGTTCTTCAAATTCCATTTCAATTTTTATATCCACACTTGATGATTTTACCGATTCATTTTGTTTTGAACAATCGATTACAATTATTGGAGCTTTGGAATAATACTGGTCAGGTGATAATAGTGGTGTATTAGTTTTTCCATAATATGACGATTGAAATCTTGCATACATATCGTATAAAATGGAAAAACGTTTTTTGCTGAACATGACATTCAAATTGTCATAGGGAAAGAATTGAGAGTTTAGGAAAACTTTACAATTCTTTAGTGATCAAATTGACCAGCATTTGCAGTGATAACATCTTTTCGCTTAGTTTGAAAACCGAGTATTATGTACCTTGCTCGTTCCAAGTAAGTTGATGTCTTGACGGTCCATGTTTGTCGTTCTGTCTGAGGTAGTGTAGGGTATTCATGAAATTCCCAACTTCGGAATGGCATCACAATATCACGGTCAGATTTCAACTTTCTCAATAATAGGATTCTATGTTCATCGGCCAATCTTACATGAGGTACTCTCCAAACAACTTTATCCAACTGTAGTTGCCATTCCAGTTTATCTTCCGTAGTTGCAGGGTCTGCAAGTATCAAGTCCTTATTAGTTGAAGATCTGAGTAATACTAATTCTTGTTTGACATTTATTATTACCCGTTTGTAATCTTCAGCGAATCCCAAAAGCAATCGTAAAGGTACATGAAAATCAAAGTGACCGTTGGAAGCTGGTGTTATAGTGTCTTTATCGGGGGCAACCCATCCGGCGGTGACTATTGAATTCTTCTCATGCGGTGTTAATAATGTTAATCCTTTCAATGTCGTTGTTAAACCAACCTTTTTTGTTGAATCAACCGTCACCCCTGATATTTCATATCTTATTTCATCAAAAAGATATGCCATCGGGTTATTTATAAAAGGAACTGTTGAAGCAGTTTTTCCATCCAATTTTAATACCCGTCCTTCGATGTACAAGTAACTTTCACACGGTAAAGTGTAAATATCTTGTTGTTGAATGGGGATCCTTATTTCATCGTTATTGTTTAATTTTGATGAAGTGTAAGGGTTGTGCGTGTGATATTCCTTCTCCCATAGTGTTTCGTCGAACGTTGGTCCTTGAGATATATCCAGGATATCCATCGCTGTTAAGTTTCAATCCAATCTTCTGTAGAAAACGAATGTTGTCTGATGTTAACTCTTCCAATGTCGAGGAGCTACTGAGCTCCCGACTCTTCCGTTGCGGTTTAAATGATAATCCCATGTTGACTTTTATGTTGCTGCTCTGATGTGTATCCGTATAGTAATTGTTTCTCCTCTAAAGTCAACACTATGACCGTCTTGATCCAATATGTTCAGTACGATGTCTGAAATGAAACTGGTGTTTAACGGTAGGTATATCAAGTTTTGTGGCTTCTCAACAATTTTAAAACCGGGAGCCACTGTTGGATAAAATGTATGTAAAATATGTTGATTAACTCCATCTCTATACGATCCGTGTATAATGTTGCACGTGACATCGATACTATTTACTTTCAATATTGTTACAGTTGAATCACCTGAATGAGTAGTTCCAGGAGTTAAGATTTTCTTTTTGTATCTGTAAGTCCAAGTAAACTGCCAATCGACTGTTCCAAGCTGACATCAATATAATATTTTGAAGTTATTTCTGCTTTTAAAGTATTATTGTTTCCTTTAACGGTGATATTGTCTTCTCCGAGTTGTTTCTGTAATAATTGGTTTATATCATCGATTTCATAAGCTCCAGTAGGAAATGTAATTATTTTCAATTCTGAGTATTTTCCTGCAGCATCCTTAGTTTCATAATAATGTAGTAAATTGTTCTTCCCTTCCGTAACATTGGGAATTGAGTTGTAGGTAGTCAAATCAAGTAATGCCGCTTCCCATAATCGTTCCTTGGATAGACGCAATGCTGGGAACAGCGTACTTTTCAATGTGGATGAATTTCCACTCAATGACACTGTATACGATGACATCTTAAAGCTGACTGACACTTTTCGCTAGAAACTCCAAACATAAATGCCCACATATTTCAGTATTGTTAGGTTGTTCTCTTTTGTAATTGTAAAAAATGTTTTTGGAGTTTCGAAAATAATGTTGAAGTTCTTTTGGCGGTGGTAGATTGCCAAAACTGTCAAAGTAGTAAACGGTTTGTCCGAGCTTTTTATAGCATACCCAATGAGTGCCTGGACCATAGGTGGAATCCAAATTTACTATTCCAGTTTCATTTTTCCATATTTTAGTTGGTAATGCATCTTTCATAAAAACTCCTCGAAAGAATGGTATTTTCAAACATTTTACATAATCATTTAACTGATGATTTGTTAAGGCTTTATGTGGAATTATCAATTGATTCTTCTTATTTAGTACACACGGTATGGTCTTAGGTATAAACCTGCTCCGTTTTTTACCATTTGCCAAACAGAAGTCTTCTTTACACTTGCTTTATGAGTTCTACGACGTCCTTTTTTAATGTTTCCACCTCTTTTGGGAGTGCCTCTCTTTGCAGGTCTTCCTCTGCGACGTTTTCCACCACCTAACTTTGCTTTCGTCTTCATGGCTGTAGTTACTGCCCAAGCCGATGCTTTTTCTGCAATACTTGCGTTTTTATTCATTGTGAATAGCCACCGGAACTGCGTATTAATTAAAATATGGTTACATACCAATTTCCGTCACAGCAGTCCAATCTTGGTCCAGAGTGGATGACCCGGGTTTCGACCCTACTGGGTCATAATCATATCCATTTCAGGGACTCACATTAAAATTTGTCGGTCGTGATGACTTCGTCAGTTATACAAAAAACACATAACACAGTTTTTACACACATCATGACTACACGCACAAACACCTAGGCCTAGGGACGAATACGAGCGTGGCGAGACAACCGGTAACTCTGCACTGCACTGACCGTTCCTGTACTGTCCGCCGCCGTGTCTTTGTTGGATGGACTTTGACCCTTTGTTGATAATTCGTTCCTTGGTCCTACTGCCTTTGTATTTTGTTCGAATCTTACTATACTATCGAAAAGGGTGTTGGAATTAAAATTTAGCTGTTCGTTCAGTATTTCATTGGGATTGTTTTTTAGAGCTCTGAAAATATAAAATTCTTCAAGTGTGTCCATGGTTTTATTTTTTGGGCAGACATTCAAAATCTCGAAATTATTTTTATCTGTGGAGTGACATTCATCTAACAGATGCTGAGCAAAGCTGGATTTCTGTTGTTTCAAATGGGGTTTTGGTACATGCTCAGAAATCCGTTTTTTAAATGGTCTCCCTGTTTGGCCTATGTAAAATTTTGGGCAGTCTGTACAGTTTATTTTATAGATTCCTGTGAGGTTGAGCTTATCTTGATCAGAATTGGAGAGGTTATTGCACATTTTTCCAATTTTGTTTGTAGTTTTGCACGATAAAATTATTCCATTTTTGTTTAGTTCATTTTTTAAAGTGTGATGCAGGTTTTGGCTAAACTCAGTGGAGACATATTTTTTGTTTTCAAGATTGTTTTTAACCTTTGGTCTTTTTTGTTTTTGAATGAGTTTATCAATCATGTCCGGGGAATAACCATTAGAGACAGCGATATATTTTATTGTTTTTACTTCGTGGTCGTAATCTAGTGGGGAAAGTGGAAATTTAATAAGTCTGTGGACCATGCTGTTATAAGCTGCCATCTTCTGCGATTGAGGGTGATATGAAGTAAAATGGATTGTTTGACTGGTAGCTGTAGGTTTTCGAAATATATTGTAGGTTAAAGTGTTGTTTTCTTTTCCAATTGTTATGTCTAGAAAATTTAACTTATTTTCTTTCTCTGTTTCTAAAGTAAACTTTAATTTCGGGGAGATATTGTTGAGGTAGTTCTTTAGAATCTCAAGCTGCCTGGAGTTACCGTTGTACAAAATAGCGGTATCGTCAACATAGCAATGATAGAAGATAATTTTATTTCTGTGTTTATTTTTATCTGAAAATATGTATTCATTCTCTATATGGTTGAGATATACTTCTGAAAGTAAACCTGATAATGGAGACCCCATAGCTAGTCCTTCATTTTGTGTGAAAAATTCTCCATTGAATGTGAAATAATTTTGTTTCAAAATTTCTTTTATCAAAATGATAATTTCAGCTATGATATCGTTATCAAGTTTTGATTGTGACTTCAGATTAGCTTCTAAAATATCGACTGTCTCATTTATTGGAACGTTGGTGTATAAATTTTCAATATCAAAGGAGGCCAACGTTTGGTGCATTTGTACATTGATACTTTTAGTTCTGTCAATAAAATCATAGCTGTTTTTTATGCTGTAGTCATGTTTGAAGGTTATCAGAGATTTGAGTATTTTCTCTAGCTTTTTGGCTACTTTGTAGGAGGGGGCTGTTGTGAAATTAATGAGAGGCCTAATTGGAATGTTAACTTTATGTAATTTGGGGAGGCCACGGAGTTTGGGAGCTGATGGATTGATCATTTTCACGTGTTTTATTTCATCATCAGAAAATAAGTGTTTGCTTTTATTGATAATATTTTTAATGTTTCTCTGATATTTCTCAGTAGGGTCGCTATTGATTTTCAATATGTCATTTTTGTTAATGAATTCAGTTACTTTGTTATTATATTCAGTGAGATACATTACAACTATGGAGTTACCTTTGTCCGCCTTTGTTAACATAGCATTATTTGCCATTAATTTATCCTTAATACTACGAAGTGCAGCCTTTTCTTTATTATGCAAGGTGTCGTTTTTATTTTGAGAACCATTAGTCAATATTTTATCCATTTTCCTATGGATTAAAGCTCGTGCTATGTTTCGGTCATTATTATTAGGAATCATTCTGATGGCAGATTCTGCATTAATAAGATCATAAAAAGTTTGGAGGTTCCTATTTTTTGGCAAATTATAATTCAAACCTTTATTTAATAAATCAAGTTCATTCTCACTGAATGTTATCTCTGTGTTGTTTACAACTCGTTGATAAAAAACATGGTTAGAGAACAATAATTCCTCATTAGGCTTTTGGGACTTAATTAATTGATGGAATTTTTTGTCTTGCGTTTTAATTTTCTGATGGCATTTTTTATTAACTGTTTCCTCAATAATATCAAAGATAAAAAAGTTCAGAGGATGTAATTCGTTCATTAATTCAAGTTGTTTCGTGTACAATAACTTGTTTAGCATGTTTTTCTTTCTGTATTGAAATTTGATTTCATTGTTGAGCCAACATTTTTCGGCAGTTTGTTGTGCCCGTTTCGCCATTTGTGAATTTGAATTAACTTTAACCCTGATGTAATTGGGTATAATATTGTGTTCTTGGCATCTTTTGTTGAACTTGATATTTAGGTTTGTGAAGTTAACCTTTTGTTTTAGGTCCCTGAATTCGAAGGCTAACTTACGCTGACAGGCGTCCAATTTATTCATTGTGAATAGCCACCGGAACTGCGTATTAATTCCGTATCCGTTAAAAAACGGATTTCTGAGCATGTACCAAAACCCCATTTGAAACAACAGAAATCCAGCTTTGCTCAGCATCTGTTAGATGAATGTCACTCCACAGATAAAAATAATTTCGAGATTTTGAATGTCTGCCCAAAAAATAAAACCATGGACACACTTGAAGAATTTTATATTTTCAGAGCTCTAAAAAACAATCCCAATGAAATACTGAACGAACAGCTAAATTTTAATTCCAACACCCTTTTCGATAGTATAGTAAGATTCGAACAAAATACAAAGGCAGTAGGACCAAGGAACGAATTATCAACAAAGGGTCAAAGTCCATCCAACAAAGACACGGCGGCGGACAGTACAGGAACGGTCAGTGCAGTGCAGAGTTACCGGTTGTCTCGCCACGCTCGTATTCGTCCCTAGGCCTAGGTGTTTGTGCGTGTAGTCATGATGTGTGTAAAAACTGTGTTATGTGTTTTTTGTATAACTGACGAAGTCATCACGACCGACAAATTTTAATGTGAGTCCCTGAAATGGATATGATTATGACCCAGTAGGGTCGAAACCCGGGTCATCCACTCTGGACCAAGATTGGACTGCTGTGACGGAAATTGGTATGTAACCATATTTTAATACTTGCGTTACTTGATTTTACTCTTTGCCAAGCTTTTTCCGCTAGAATTTTATCTGCTATTGATCTATTTGTTGAATCTTTATACTTTGAATATGCTATATCGTGTTCTTTGCAAGCTTGATCTAATTTATTAATTCCAGGATCTCCTCTTGCTAAACGTTTTGCCAACTTAGTTCCGGGTCCACAATATTGATAACCTCCGGGCAGATGTAATTCGTATGGTAAAGCGTCTATTGCTCAATTTACAACAGCACCAACTGGAATCCGTCTGAGCAGGGATAATGCAGCTGATGTTATACCACGTCCTCTCTTGCCAATGTCCTGACGATGACTGAACGATGCGGTCTTCATTATGCTGTTTTATGTAACCAACGTCTTCACTCTATGAAATACTTTATGATAATGAATCCTTTTTTGTGTATTCCATACTTAAATATTCACAAGCTTTACCCCTATATATCGATGATTGTATCTTTAATCCATTTTTCTCTCTTAGCACCTTCGATTTTATCGTGTTTTAATTTACCAATTATATGATTATGCATATCAACAACTGCATTACCTACAAGATTCATTACATACTCTACATTAGTAGCATCTTTGTAATCTGTTGGATTATCAAGATTTGTGATACGTTTACCATTACATGTATACACAGATGGATCGTTATTAGAGGTTGCTATAACTTGATTAATAGTAGCAACATCATTCGGAGCTATTCCTGCTGATATGTTAGATATTCTTCTATTTTTTCCATCATATAAGTTATTTATTTTATCTAAAACTATAGTTTGTTTCACAACAACACAATCATTATCATCTTTACCAGATTTTACATGGGTTAATCGTCTACCTCCACATATAAAGTTAACACCAGTAGCTGATAGTTGTGGCACTTGTGTTAAAATAACAGCATCATGTTCTTCCGTGCCTAAACTTATATTTGACAATCTTTTATTTTTTCCATCCCACTTGTCATTTTTTAGTTGTAGTAAGGTAAACTTTTCACTTCCTTGCATAAACTCATCACCTTTCTTTGACACTACCTGATTTTGTTTAACAAAAGCGGATGTTCCTTTCTTCAAGCTTTCATTCATTTGTCTCACGGTAGCAGCATCCGATGGAGTTGAACCATCTTTCAGATTGGACAACACTTTTCCATGACAATCAATAACAGCATCATTATATAAAATACAATTATCTTTAATATATTTTATATTAACACCATCACTTTCTTCTTTAGGATATCCAATATCGTTTATAGTATATTTATAAAAAGAAAATCCATCCTTTTTCTTTTCTGGTATTACAGAGTGCAAATAACGCTTATTGATTGTATCTGTATCATCAGTTGGATCTGCCACATTAGTTATTTTATAATTTAAAGCATTGTACATTTTTCCACTTTTAGTCTTTTGCAACAGTAAAGCATAATCCATCGCAGATAGCAAATAGCCTTTATTAACAACATCTCCATTTTTGACTGGTTTTGCAACATTAATAACCCTGTGAGATTTTGCATCATACAATTGGTTGTTGTCAAGCTTTAAACTTGTAGATGTTTCCTCCTTCACTGTTTTTAAATTTGTTGCATCTCTATCTTCTTCTGGATCTCTAACAAACTTTAAACGTTTATTATTTATATTATAGTCACCTTCGGGTGTTTGCGGTAATCCACTTCTTTTTCTGTTTTCTCCAACTTGCACTCCTAACGCGGAGTATCGTCCGAACTTGTCGGCGCTCATGTTAGAACTGACACATTACACGCCTGCAACTCTTATATATCCGCGGACAATTATACAATTATGCCGCGATTCCTGAGTTCGTCAATCAGAGCTACCCATTCATTATTTAAACCTGTATGACCAGCTTCCATAGCTTCATGCAATAGTTTCATTCTATCAACCAATTTATTGATGTCGTTGTAGTAAATCACATTCGTATTGTATAGATTTTTCATCAATCCTTTACCAGATGTTGAAGTATCTCCTTTACTCTTTTTACCATGTTGTTCAAGAAGTGATAAAGCCATAAGTGATAAAGATTTTCTTTTCAGTGGTTGTCTCACCGCTGGTGCAGTACGTAATGTTGGCAATTTTCGTGGAGGAAACAACTTTTTTATAACGATGTTATATTTTGTTGCACGTGAACGATTAATCATTGCATCCTTTAAGTAGTTTCTTTTATGAGCGTTAGTATTTTGGAGAATCTCCTTAAAAACACTTAAATCTTTGGATGAATATCTTAGTGGTATGTTTTTAAAAATTAATTCATATAATCCTTTTGTTCCTTTATATCTATGCTCACCAATAATGATGTAATCGTCTTGTGTTATTTCAAGCTTTGAATCGCCAATCTTCAATTCATTCCCATCAATTCTTGCTCCGTATACGTGTGATCTACTCAAATTCGGGTTTGATTTCATGTCATGTAGCATTTTCATTATATATTTTCTTCCAAGAGGTCCATGTTGTAATATATCGCTTCTCAATTGAGTTAAATTTGGAATAGACTGTTCAGCTTCAGGTATTGGCTGTTCTTCTTCCTTTTCAACAATCGGTTCTTCTTCTTCTTTTGTTTCTTCTTGCTCACTAGCACTTGTATATGAATCATCATCTTCTTCTTTTTTTAATGCTTGTACTTCTTGTTTAGAAACTGGTAGTAAAACATCTCCTTCATAACGAGGTTTACCAATAGTTTCTGATATCTGTTTTAAAGGTTCCGTAATAGGTTTAAATGTAGTCTCTAGAAATTCTTCTCTTTCACTTAAACCCATCCTCAATGCACGATTCTTCATCCTAATAGAATCACTGAGTGATTTTATTTCTTTCAATAGTTTTTCTTGATTCACCATGTTTACACTGTGAGGTTCAACTTGTAACTAGATGTAGCATCGGTAGTTCAACGCATAAATACAAATTTATCCAACCCAATACGATATCTACCATTTTTAATATCTTCTTCCTTCATAATAACGAGAAAGCTATATTTCTCATTCCATGCTTTGCCACACATCTCTTTAAATTTTTCAAATGACATATCCGCATTTACATGATCATTATATATATGCTTTAAATTTGTTTCATCTTGCTTGAAGATGATCAACATATTTGCATTGTCTCTTATAAGTTGTTTTGGAATTTTACTGTATGTTTGACCAATGTAAATGCTATCAATATTATGATGTCTTCTCATAGCAAAATAATTCCTTATTGTGTCATGATTTTCACAAGAAACATCGTCAAATATAAAAATAGAAAATGGTTTTGCTTCATTTGGTTGCATAATTGTTTCACTGGCATTAAACTTGTAAAAATTTACTTCAGGTACACTTGCAAGTACTTTATCCAATAATTGATATTTTGGTTGTTGCAATGATTTTGAAAAAATGTATATATTGTTAAAACGCAATCCTTTAGGATTAGTTATAAGATTAAAAACAACATTAGTTTTTCCACAATTTGAAGGACCAGTTATTAGACATCTTATCGTATTTGGTAGTAATTCACCATGTTTACCATGATTTAACTTATCATTGTCAACTGTCAATTCATCAATGTTATTGATATTAAATCGATCTTTTTGTTGTACAATCTCCATCTTGTATAAAGGTTAAACACACAATGAGCTATTAAACAACTATACTAAGTCTTTTGAAGGAATCCAAGAGTCTTCACTTTTATCAAACCCTAACCACCGGACTTTAACCATATCCTTTTTCCTTTGTAAAATCTTCTCGACAAGATATACATCACCGACTGTTGATTTCAACAATTCGTGTCCGTAAAATCCACCTTGAAGTAATTCACCCTTGTTATCCTTTAATAAATAGGTTTCAGGTATAGTTGGTTGCACTTTATAAATTGTAAATACTTCATTAGTCCAATTTGGTAGATATCTTTTACTAAATACACCTTTGTATTTGCTTATACGAACTTTATCGTTGACCTTGAACTTCTTTGGTTGCAATTTTTCCAATTTCGGTGTTGTATTATTTTTAATGCGTTGTAATACAATTTTGGCATTAGCACTATTTACCTGGATAGGTTTTATTCCAATGGTACGATGATATTTGTTGTTATACTCTTTTATAAGTTGTGGTAATATGTCATACCACACGTATGATCCTCGTTTTGAAAATTGTTTATACATCGCACCTTTTAATGTTCTATTGAATCTTTCAATTATTGAAGCTTTAACTTCAGAATTTGTAGAATAATGATTTATTTGATATTTCTTCATCAAAGCTCCAAAGTCTTTATAAAAATATTCTTTTCCATCATCGGTCTGTAGATGTTTAATTTTAAATTTATTTCTTTGTATTGTGGTTTCCATAGCTTTTGTAACACTTTTACCAGTCTTATCCTTCAATGGTAAAGCGTCAGCTATTTTAGTAAAACAGTCTATAATTGTTAAAATATATTTAAATCCTTTGTTTAATTTACTGTGCGGTATCATTTCAATGAGATCAGCTTGATAAAGATCATTCATTCCTTTAATGATTGTACTTCTTCTTGGAAATCTTCTTCTTGCTGGTTTATGTAGTTCATTTACAATCTTGTCCTTCACACTTTCCATCTTCAGATGTTGCTTGTACACCGCATGTAAAAATACTGATCCATAGAATAGTTTATTCTCATTTATATAGTTTGAATATAGGTCAAGGCCATTTCATATTAGTGTAAAAAAGAGGGAACATGGCATTGGGCTTGCCATGTCCCCTCTTCTTTACGGAAAGGAAAAAGGAAGAAGGTAGAGGACGAAGAAGAGGTTTACTGGTCGATAGGGTTTAGAGAGTAGTGGCCGAATGGTAAAGTATTAATTTTATCTTCTAAAATATGGCGCTTGTCATCTTTGTAGCTTAATGCCCACTTTGTTTGTTTGACACTAAAAAGTTGATGATTATAACTTCTAATAGTGTTAAACGTTGCAGTTGTTTCAACATTTTCAAACAAACATCTTTTATGATGTTCAAACTGTACGTTCTTCTTAAGAAAAGAAGTTTTTATTCCTTTGGCTTTCTTCGTGACTTGATGTTCGTTCCTCTCATTTATGTACAGTTGAAACGAATACAGTTTGGACATTAATGCTACAATTTCCATCATTGGCACACCATTCGTTTCATCTTTAAATTTTCCCAATACTTTCTTGTTTCTGTCATAGTCGTAATTTGGATGATCCTTAGGATAATCGGAAAAGTCGAAATCATCTTTATATATAAAGGTGCGTAGATCTTCATACATGTCATTTGTTTTAATCCAGTAAATTAGTGCATCCTTATCCATATATGCAATACCAATGTTCTCTCTTCCATAATAGTTAACCATCTTCTTATAATGAAACTCGTACATATGTGTTTTTGAAATATCCAAGATTGACATTCCAAGATACAAAGGACGATCCATTTCAACTGACTTCTTGTTCATGGAAATAACAACTAGATTTTCATTAATAATTACAGATGAACCAAAGTTTGGTTGTTGCACCAATTTCTGTGATTTTACTGGATCAGTTACCAATTTGATATCCTTATGTTTCCTTTTGTTTTCCAAAGTCTTGCCAAATATTGCGTTATTCATTAATTTGAAAAAATCTTTTTGAAAACTTGATGTAGCGGTGGCTCTTCTTCTTGTGTTGTTGTCGATGTAAGGTTTTAACCAACAAGATTGAGAAAATTGTAGTACTCGATTAATTTTTGTAATTCTCAATCCTAAGTCTAAAGCTTGTTGTATCATCCAGTAGTGTCCAACATATCGAGACTTGTCGGTTAAAGTCATCATTAATTTCGGCCATCTTCCAGTAGGGGAAATTTCAGTCTTTGGAAGAAGTGGTAAATCGTAATAATGATCGTGAAGATGTTCAGGATATTCAAAATCAACATCAAAAATGTAACCAGTTTCACCATGCTTTGGTAAATCCATAATGTTTCCAATCGATTCTGGATCTATCCATTTAAAATTATCATATGGAAGGGGATTTGACATTGCCCATCCGTATAAGTTATTTGCATCGAAATAACCTAGGAATGTTGTTGGTTTTGATGCATCATAATCGGGCAGATACTTGTTATTCGCCTTAACATGTCTGGTTACACTTTGTGTCAATCCCCCTCGAACTAATGATTCTAACATCAAAACCATATCTACATCAGTAAGAAGTTGTAATTTACAATTTGTTTCTTTCAACATGGCTTGCCATGCTAGTCCAGGTGAAGTGTATGAATGAAGAGGGTCCAATCCATATGCTGCAAAACATGTATTTCTAAATTCTTCCATTATATCACATAATAAAGTGACATCTAATTTAACATAAAAATCTGAATATTCTCCCAATGTTGTAAATCCTAATTTATTCTATACTTTACATGCATGATCATAATCCTCTTGAGATATGTCCATGTTGTATAATTTACTTTTGAATTCTTCTTTTGGCGGAAGTGATGTTTCATTAAATTTTTCTAAACTGTCTATATAATCATATGGGAAAACACCTTTCCGAAGTACGAGATCCAGTTTGTCGTTACTTACAATCTTCTTTGTTTCAATAAAATCTTTCTTCCTTAAATTTTCAGAAAGTTTAGACAAACTCGATGGCATAAATCGGTAGGAGTCTAAGAATCTTAATTTGACATTTCCAACTGTTTTAGAAAAACTTATAAATTTTTCTGAAGTTTCAGCCAACACATCTATTGAACCATTGTCTCTTCCTAATTCAGGTATTATAAAATGAGCATCATACCCACTGAGGTTATGCAGAACCACAGGAATAAATAGTGGTAAACGATAGCTCAAATTGCATTTATTACAAGCAGCACCCCTGTAATAACCTGTAAGGTGGTCATGATCTTTAGCTTCATAATTGTCAATGGTAAATTCATTTTTACATAAGAAACAATGAGTTGCATTTTCATGTTGAATTTCCTCTTCTTCCTCCATCGGTTTCATTGGTACGATATTCGTATATAATCTTTGTACATTTTCAGCTATTAAATATAAATGGTCAAAAAATATTGTTTCCACATTTTCACCACGATATACTTAAGGTTCTGAAGTTAATCCATATTGGTTTAAATGTTCTTCTGATAATGTTGATTTAACCATTAAACAAAAACTATTTGGCTTGTGCATTTGATATTTGACACTTTTTCTAGTTTCACAATTTTCATCTTCTATAGGAATTAGTGTTGATTCAAAGTCCAGATATACAACTATAGGGATACGGTATTGATGATGAACCTTTTGAAATGTAACAAATGCTCTGTTTTCCGAAGGTAAATTAATCTTTGCTTCATAATTATTGTTACATAGCCTTTTGTGCTCTTGTAACCATTCTCTTCCTTGTCTTCCTTCTCATTGAAAATTAAAACATCTCTTGCAAATTATCTTTCTGTGTCGATCTTTAGAAAGTTGCTTGTTAACAAGAGAGTCGAATTTTTTTATGTACACATAGTGAGACACATCTCCTCGCGTTAGTAGTAGTAAATCCGTATGATCTGGTAGCTCTTCTTTTACAACACGTAAAGGATACACTTTGTTTGAACTATCTAATGCAAAAACATTGATAGATGTACCAGGATTTTTCTTCTCAAATTTTGATATATCTTTCAGTGATACAGGGTAAGTAATTCCTTGAAAATTGTACCTATGTCTTTGATTTTCATAGTGTTGGTTAGGTTTATCAAAATTATTTGGTACAAACTTAGATGTCATTGCATATCTAAAACATTCATTATCTTGATTTTTCACATTAATACATGATCTTGTATCCTTAATTCTTTTGGGCAAAGGAATGTAACTAGATCCCATTAGTCCATATCCATGTTTGTGAACTCTTATATCTAATACTTCAATACTTGTAAGACTCCATCCGGATCCTCTTCCTTCGTGTTCCTGAATTTTGGTTAATATTTCTTCTATACAGTTTTCAACTATTGAATCAATGTCTGAACTTTCCATAATGGTTCGGTTTTTTGTTATGAATCCTCTTGGTGATAATTCTTCTTGTACATTTATAAACATAGCTTCTAGTAGTAAACCAAATTTAAGAAAGTTTAATCTTTTCAATTCTTCTTTTAAAGTTTTATTTATGATTGGTTTTGCTTCTCTAATAAATTCTTCTAGCTTCAAGTTTTCATTTTGAATTTTATGATGCATTACTACTTTACCAGGTAATGCAAATACTTGTAGATTCGGTAAAGTAGTTGAAGATGTTGCTGTTATTTCATCTTGTTCATCTTGTTCTTCTTGTTCTTCTTGTTGTTCTTGTTCTTGTTCTTGTTCTTGTTCTTGTTGTTCTTGTTTTTCTTCTGGGTTGTTGTGAATTAGTTCTTTATGACAGTCTAATAGAATTTCATCGTGAAACGATTCCGAACATTTATCGCAACTATACATGTTGAGATGTTTACTCTTCGAAATTTCGCCAAGAAATGAAATGGGCTCTCATGTTCCTCCTTTTATAATGGTTCCCCCACCACTATTTCATCTTCTTCACTATCCAAGGAAATCAAACGTTTTGAACAAAAATATTAACCTTCTACAAACTAATTGTTCATTCGTGTTCTTTATTCCCATTGGAGTTTTAGTATATACTTCTTTATATTCGAGCTTTAACGAACTTTCCCCCACCCAACTAATTCTAGTTACTTTTAGGTAGAAATGGCTAGAGCACAGACACTTGGTTAAACTAAATTTGTGCATAAATTAACTAGAGTTGAACTAAAAATTCGCATAAATTAAAAGTTAGTTCAAAACTAAAATTCGACAGTATTAAAAAAACTCTAACAGTTGAACAAAAATAAACGTTAGTTCAAAACTGAAATTCAACAGTGTTAACCAAATTCTAACAGTCGAACAAATAGGCCAAGGTAATCCAATTTAACGCGAGAACGAGGAATAGAGCACTAAGTGGCATGTTAGTCCATTACCACATAGTGATCTATTCCTCGCTCTCTATTCTACATCTACTTTTTTGGGTTTACTTATTTATATTAAAATGTTCAAATTTTACTATGTAGAATGTGCATTCTTGCTCTTCAACTCTTTGATTGTTTTTAGCAATTGTAACAAATATTCGTTAGTTTTCACCAAAGTCTTTATTTTGCTACATCCAATTTCAATAGAAGGTATTATAAGTTGTAATTTTATAAGTTCGATCTTTTCTTTCTTGCGAATTTCTCTCTTTATTATGTTAGTCCTTATTTTTGCTGAAGATTTAAACTCCATGTTGTTTCTGCTAAAGCCACAATAATAAAAGTCTCTTCAAACAACCTGCATTTATACACATTCCCCCACCATTTTATAATCCCCACTCCTTTCCCCTTTCTTTATAGGATTTGAAAGGGATAGGGTGTAGGGTGGGGGAAGGGTAATTTTGTTATTACACTAGTTGTGCAAGAAAATAGCCGCCAGTGTCCACATTTTGTTCATAGCACTCCATCATAGATTGTGCCCACTGCAACATGCGGTCTCTGTCATTTGGTGTGACAAGGAAAGAATGACTATCACCATACAATATAAAAGAGTCAATTCGTACATAACATCCTGAGTCCAACCATTTATTAGCTTCAGCCATAAACTTTTCTATTGTATCAAATGGAAATTGTGGATCAATTGCTATGACTTTACGTTCTTCACTAAGTTCAACAGTATAATCATCATCGTCCTCATCATCTTCACTTTCACTGTTGTTACTTAAAGTGTCTTCAGATTGTTCAAAAACATCAGAAATTTCGGAAGAATTGAAATTTTCATTTAGATGAGGAGGCATTTTGAAGCAAGAAATATTGTAAACAGGAGAGACGAAACGACAAGAGCGGCGTGTAGAAGAAAAATGAAGGAGTGACCAACGCTTGCTCCGCTTTTATAATAGTATGCAAATGAGGGGTAGGAGCTGACCATGACCAGTCATCGACCCAAAGGAGTGGGGGGAAGTACTTTTCTTACTACTCGGATAAAAGTAGGTTAGTAGGTCACAAGACTTAGAGTGTTAAAAAATAATGGGGGAGAAACACAACGCTATAACGCATTGTGTTTCTCCCCCATTATTTTTTATAGCAAAATTTTGAAAAAAACTATGTGAATTTACTTTTTACGCCCCCACCTTGTAATACCATCCACTTTGTGTCTGAGGAGATAGTCTTTAGAGTCTAACTCATGAACAGATTTCTCTTTGCGCAAGGACTCAATTACTTTAATATTATATTTTTTGCCGTTACAACTTGCCAAAATGTGTTCGTTGTCAATAACACTTTCAAAAAAATAAACACAACCTCTCTTAAGCCTATTTCCTTTTACACCAATAATTTTGGATTGGTATTCAACAGTGGGGCTTTCTGTCAGTTGTGGTTCAGAAAGGTATTTCACGACATGTACACGGCAAAAACTTTCGTTTTTAACACATTTCCTCCCACAAGCTGATCCTTTCTTATTTCCCCTAGTAAGCATTTCAGGGCAAGTAGTGGGACGTCTAAATGCCCTACGACGCTCTTCTTGTAATGATTGAAATTGCTCTGAAGGAGCAGGTTTAGGGGCAGGTTTAGGGGCAGGTTTAGGAGCTGGTTTAGGAGCTGGTTTAGAGGAATCAGTTTTGTGATAGGTATGATCTTCAGGTGTAGTAAGTGGTGGGGTAGGAGGCAATGGTGATAGTGGGATGATGGGTGTACTAAGGCGATGAACAATAGTTTCAATTGAAGGGGTATTAATACGGGGAACTGGCTTCTCCGGTGGCGGCATCATAGTTGATGGTGGTGCGGAGTCCTTTGAAGGCGAAGGTGAAGGTGGTGAAAAAATACTGCGAAGTCTAGAAGTGTTGGTTGGCGGAAGAATAGCTCCAGAAGTTGAAGGTAGAGATGCAAGTTGATTCTTGTAGCAATCAGGAAGGTTTTTAAGGCGAAGAGTTTTCTTAGGTGCAGTCGTAGTAGAAATTGAAGTTGAAGTAGAAGTAGCAGAAGTAGTAGTTGGCAGAGACGACATGGTTAGAACTCCGAGTACACAGCGTGATGTCTGGAATCAGAATGAAACACTAGCCACAGTCGCCGCGTCTTTTATAACAATATGCAAATGAGAGGGGTAGCGGCTGGCCGAGACTGATTATTGACCTGGGAGGTGGGGGAAAAGGGGAAAGAGAAGGTATTTATTTCAAATAATTTGCATAACTTTTGACTAAAATAAGATAACCAAATTCGTCTTTTACCAAAATGTTTGTCTTACATAGACCTTTTCAATGATGTATTGCTTGTCCAAATCCGTCAATCCGTTATCAAGTTATAGCCATTTTAATTTTTCAGGTCATGACCGGTCATTCACCCAGAGTAGTGGGGGAAGGAGTGGGGGTAGGAGTGGGGGAAGGGGGGGGGAATCGACTCTATTTTTTCGGCGGGGGGGGAGGGGGGGAGGGGGAGGGGGAGGGGGGAGGGGGGGAGGGGGGGGTCATTGACCTTTTAAAAAGTAGGTTAAGGTCACTCAAGACTTATAAAAAACCAAGGTGATGGGAACAGTAATACTGTTCCCACCACCCTGTTTGCCTAACGGGTTCCCACTCCTAACCCACTAGTTACGATCTGCAAGGGAGGCCCTGGTCCGTCCGCATCAAAGCGTAACGTCCCTGTCCGCATCAAAGCGTAACGCTAAATAGAGAAACTGGAACAGCTAATGCAGAAACGCAACTCTAACCCCACCCATCATATTCCTAAACAAAATGCAAAAACCTAGTCCGCTTACCTACAATTTGCGGATGTCCCACCCCTTCTAAGTGAAGTTCAACTGAACTTCTGAATTTACAGTTAATCTACCCCCTAACATCTAGCTGTAAGGCAAAACAACATTAATTATTAGTACCAACACTTAAAACTAACAACACATCATTATTAAAAACCAAATAATGCAACACAACCAAATACCTTCGTTATTCTTAAATTTAATACACCTTAATGCTAAAAACCTCTTAAAAATTAATACACCTTAATGCTAAACCAAACTTAAAACTAACATCGCAATGCGCAATTTATTTCTTAAATTAAATACAACTAAACACACACACACACACACATACCACATTGCATTAAAAAACGCAACGTAGTATAAGAAGTTCAAATATATATAGGCCTACTATATATTTGAAACCTCTTGCTGAGTCGCCAACAACCTTTCGCTATGAAAGTTTGTTGACGACTGACGCTAAGATCAGACTCGTATTGCTCCTCGGATTCTCGAGTAGTGGGGGAAGTTGTTTCACTCCAGTACAGTGTTCAATCCAGTCCAGTTCGCAGCAGTGTAAAAGGAAGGCAAAGGAGTGGGGAGCGGCGCATGCGCAACAACACAAAACCAAGGTTTGAGGTTAGAATTATCCATGTGCAGTAGCGCTAAAGTGAGTAATACAGGACTAGGCGCATGCGCATAGCATAGACTGATTCCGATCCGGAGAACTCGTTGCATGCGCAGCAGGTTTGAGGTTAGAATTATCCATGGCAGCTGCCATGTTTAGTCTGGTTTCACCACATAGAGTCAGCAACCGGTAGTGACCGGTCATTGGCCTAGAAGGAGTAGGGAAAGGTGGTGACCGGCCATTGACCCGGAGGAGTGGGGGAAGGAGTGGGGGAAGGGGGGGCTCCATTTTTTTCGGGGGGGGGCTCCATTTTTTCGGGGGGGAGGGGGGGGAGGGGGGGAGGGGGGTCATTGACCTTTCCGGTCATTGCCCCAAAACCCCCTACTACTCAGGTGAAAGTCGGTCATCAGCGGCAGCTGCCCGGAGTAATTGCTATAAAAACCAGGTAGTTGGCTCGGGCATCTGCCCAGGGAAGTAGGCCGCTGCTAGGCTATAAAACTAGACTGCTCATTTGCGCCGCGACCATTAACTTACTGGCTTTCATGTTGATTGCATCGTTATAGCTACTACATTATTTACGTTCATTTACTTCTAACCTTACCACATAGTGTTTCATTACTACATATTGTTTAGTTAATTCTAACCTATAACTCTATTTTGTTAGTACATGACATTCTGTTTCATTTATCTCTTTATAACATATTTTATTTCTCAGTCTTCTTTTGACTTCAACATATAACACACCTCCTGTAATGGTTGCGCAGAGTTTAAAATTGAAACTGTTGCGAACACAACACTTATTACAAAATAATTCTAAACTTTCAGTTTCAAAGTCTAAAACTAATTTAAGTAAAGTAAGAAAGCGGTACAGTTTTAACCCATTATACTCTTCAACAACTTCGCGGGTTAATGTTGATGATAGTATTATTCATGACATCTTGCGTTATATGTTACACTTCAACAATTTTGAACTTGTTACACCTATCGACTGTGTTCAACAAGTTTTTTTATTTTACCCCCACTATTCCTTATATAAGTGCTCTCACCACAATTCCTACTTTATACTCCTCTATTCTCTACAGCTGAGCTAAGATTTGAGGTTAGAATTATCCATGGCGGCCGCCATGTCTAGTTCAGTTTCACCACATAGAGTCGGCGACCGGTTATTGATCTAAAGGAGTGGGGGAAGGGGTGGTGGGGGAAGGTTGCCATTTTATAAGCCCTCTCACTAGGCGGCGCTTCTCATTCGATCGCCAACTTTCAAACGATAAACACCTCTCCCATGGCACGAATCAATTATCCCGCTATCACCAACTACTTCAACTTAAAACTATTTCTGGTGATAGTTGGATAGAATTTTTAAAAACTTACTCTGGATGACCTTGACATATTTTCCACATCCCAGTTATAAGTTTGAATTTCAATTTTGAACTAACTCTTAATTTTTCTTCAACTGTTAGAGTTTCGTTAACACCGACGAATTTCAATTTTGAACTAACTTTTAATTTTATGCGCAAATTCACTTCACCCTAACGCCAACACTATCGCCATCTCCACCCCAACCTATATGGCATAACATATAACTACAGCATCTCATATATACCCTCTAACCCCCACCGGAAGCTATGTGACATGGCAGCTGGCGCCAGCTGCCACGTCACGTGGCTCGGGGGGCACGTGGCCGATTTTAAAAGTGGCCAAATCCCACTACTTATTATAATAGGAATATGTGATTTATGGACAATTACATTAAAACAAGAGTAATCGTTAGATCAAAAGCTGCTATGTAAGGAATATCTTGATTTTGTTTAATGTTATGCCGCAAGCCTTCAACTGCATACAACAACTTTGGGAACACCATGTGCTCAGAATAACCAAATTCGTAAAATACTATTAGTTTTTAAAGGACTTGAATTTATAAAGATAGCCAATAATTGAGTAAAGAACTCTTGCAATTTCCTTTCACAAGTAATATTACATTACGGAGAATTCTTTGGTTTTGTGGTGACTCTGCAACGAAGTTTCAGGGGATTGCATTAAGGTAAATTGATGAATACAAGCTTCCTTAATGCAACTGATGAATACTGCCATGCAACAAGGAAACACAATTAGCAATATCGGGTTTCAGTGTTTGCTTTGACATCTATTTCTGTTCATGTAAACAGTTAATATTTTCCAAAACATATACATGGTGTCCAGCTTCCACCTTTACAAACTTTTTCAGGTTATTAAGCATGTCAAAACAAACAGAAAAATCATATAAACATATGTCCGGATATGCTTCGTTAAGCCGCTAGCCGCCATTTTGTTTTTTACACTTAAGAATTTTTATTTCCGTTACGGGTTGTTGTATTGAATTCATATTTGGCATGTACCTTAATCACTCCAATGCTAATTTGTAGAAAAAATATTATTTTTTCCGATTTATATTTTCAAAATGGCGGCAATTTTAATTTTTTTAACTCAAATATCTCAAAAATGGTAAATTTTATAAAAATTTTACTAGAGACAAAAAAGTTGACAAATCCAATTATCTAAACATTGATACCAAGTTTGTAAGGATCCAACAACAAATAACAGAGTTATTGAGATTTTTCTCTTAAAATAACCTAAATTAGCATTAATCATAGTGCAAAATCAGTTTTTTTTCTGCAAGAAAACCACAATAACTCCGTTATTTGTTGTTGAATCCTTACAAACTTGGTGTCAATGTTTAGATAATTTAATTTGTCAACTTTTTTGTCACTAGTAACATTTTTATAAAATTTACCGTTTTTGAGATATTTGGGTTTAAAATTTTAAAATTGCCGCCTTTTTGAAAATATGAATCGGAAAAAAATAATATTTTTTCTAAAAATGAGCATTGGCGTGATTAAGATACATGCCAAATATAAACTCAATACAACAAACCGTTACGGAAATAAAAATTCATAAGTGTAAAAAAAAAAAATGGCGGCTAGCGGCTTAGCGAAGCTTTACCGGACATATGTTTATATGATTTTTCTCTTTGTTTTGACATGCTTAATAACCTGGAAAAGTTTTAAAGGTGGAAGCTGGACACCCTGTATAAGGGTAGTTATAATTATAAGCAGCTGTCTGGTTGAAATATTTGTCTTACAAACGATTCGGGTTGGTTTCGAAAGTAAGCTTTCATAACCTGCACATTGTAAATGATGTTGACTTGCAAAACTCTCAAAAGGTTTACAGCATTCTGCCTTATGGTATTTATGGGGGAAGTTAAAAAAATTGAATCCTGTTTGAAATTACGCAGGTCTGCTGAAACGGGGGTATTTAATTTCCTCCATAAACCCCATGGGGTGAGTGTGTAGGTTTGCCACCACATGTAAGCAAATATCTGTTAAACCCTATCTAGTGAATGTACATTCCAAAACTTACGAAGTTATGTCAATAAATAAGCGAAATGCAGGGTTTTATTGATTTTCCATAAGATTAACATGGGAAACCTGTTTTTATCTTTTCTCCAGAATCTGTTAAGCTAAGTTAAAAATTCTAAATACTAAATTATTTGTTTTTAAAGTTCTTTTAAATGGGTTTGGTTAAAATTCTTGAATTTTGAAAATTGAGGTTCAAAAATGCCAAAAAATTACTTTTGACACCATTTAAAACACCATAGGAATGAGTATGTAGGTTTATTGCCATAAGATACTGTTTAAAAATGTTTGTAGTTAGGAAAAGAATTGGTTGGGTGAATCAATAGAGAAAGTAACCGATAATCTGAATGAGTATATCCTATACAATAAGCCAAAAAAAAATGATGAAACTCATAAAGCAACCCAGATTTATAGATAGGTTAGTAATAAATGAAAATAACTATATAGTATTTATGAAAAAAAGAAAAGTATGTGTAGGAAACTGGTATGTTTCGGATTCTCAATCCTAAATCTAAGAAACAGTACATGTACCAAATGCATTACAATAAATTGAAAAACAATTTCCTCCTTTCGATTTAATATACACAGGCAACGATTCATTTGCATTACACATATATATTCAATATTTTTAATGAAACACCATTCATTAAAATTTGTTATTTATGAATACTTTGTGTATTTATGTAATTTCTGTGACGCTAGTAAATTTACTAACGAAACATCCTATTTTTATCAAAACTGACCTGAAGGTCTACGTATATTTTATTATTTAAGTTATATAAATAGGGATTATTCAATTAAGAGAAAATGATTAAATGAAGGTGTAAATTTGTCTCAAATCAGACCAAAATCGTTTATTAAGCTTTTTTAGACAATTCTGAATCTCCATGAAACCTTTTTACAATAATCTGATAATTCCAATTGAGATAACGATGAAAATATACCAGTTCCTTCCATCTCAAATTTCATTAATCTCTGATTTATTTAAAAGGCTTCATAGAATTTACATATACATATTTACATGTGTATCTATATAAATTTGTATAAACAGACCTATAAATACAACAGTTGGTGTGAATGGTGTTTTTCGTCTGAGAACCGCATAGTAAAATATTTAACTGTTGAAGACTAGGATCGAATTTTAATTACTACTCAAAATCGCTTAAATCCTAAAATTCAAATAGCTTTAAAGGCAGACATCATCCTTTTTACATGTAACAACTAATACGTATCAAGGCCAATTATTCTATCAGAATGTGCAAAATTTAATTTTACTAATTTATATATCTAAGCTTTCTTTAATGAATCAACAGATATTAAACGAAATTTTACAAGAAATACAGCTTCCGTTCAGAATAATCCACCATAGCAGTCAAACACAGCTTCGCAGGGTGATCCTTCTTACCGTCTTTTTCCTCAGGTAATTTTACAAAACATTTGATCAAAATAAATTAGTGCTACAATTACCTCAGGGTTTAGAAATTTTTGCCAAATTTTACTAGACTAATCTCCAAAAAATAAAGTTTAATCTTAAATTTTACTGAATTTGTTTAGTATAACATTCATTAGTAATTTGAAATGGGCTGTACAAACGGACCTCTTTGTTGTTTGTCACCTTTAGAATAACAGATTAGATATTACAACCTGCTACTGCATATTCAATGATTACACAGTCAAGTTAGCAAATACAATGCTGTCCCAAGGCCTATAATTGACTGTATTTAATTTACCATCTCTTTTTTGGGCGATTTTATTTCTTGTTGCACTATGTTTTTTTTATAAAATGCTTTGACTAGTGAACATTTCAATAAAACCCGTTATTATAACTACATTGACTAAAAATATATTTATTAAAAAGGAGATTAAACAATAGAATATTTTGTTTCAAAGGTAGAAAATGACTTTTAGCTGGCCTTGAGATCGCGTTTCAAGTTCGAGACGAAGTCGATAACTTGAAACGATCGAGAGTAGGAAACCCGTTTTTGGCAGCGTTACACACGATAGTTTTCAACACACCACACTATGCAATAAATTCTAAACAAATGAGAAAATATTTTTATTTGTACATTACAATTACTCACCAACTAATGGGATGCACTGCTTGTTTTCCGGTTGCTAGGCAACCTCTTCCCATGAGCTGTCGGTTTCCATTGGTTTAAACGCCAATAACTTTCGGTCCTAGACTTCAAAAACATGATTTTCGTTGTAAGAATAGAAGTAATATTGAAGGTAATAGAAGTTAACATTTCACTCATAAGAATTATCATTTACACATAAATTAGCTTCTTTCCAATATGGCGGGAAAAAATATATTTTTTGAAAAACTTTTTATTATGAAAAAAAAGTTCTTCAAACATCAATTTAAGACACTTTTATTCTTGAGTATTTTTTTAATTTAATCAATGGTTTCGGAGATATTGGCAGATAAAGTTCACCCCATGTTATTCTTATGAAACTAAAAATTAACTTTAATTGCCTCTAGCTCCTTAACCGTCAGGTTTAGAGAAAAATGGCAAAGTATAAAAAAGTTTTAAATCAAATGGAAATGTCAAAAACACGATAAAATGTAGGGTGTTCCATAAGAAATTTTAAAGTTGGTCACCATATTGGAAACATAGCGGGAAATTTTTAAAATTGAAATACGTACCTGAAAGCAAAACTCACCCTGTATATTTTTCATTTTAAGTAGAATAATACATAGGTAAATAATTGAATATAAATACATATACGAGAGAGTAAAGTTTTGTCAAACATAAATTATTTTGTAATTATTTTTGTTTTGGGGTACGTTACAATTTTCTTAAAAAGTTCTTTGGGGAAACCCCTACAATTCAAGGTGTTATATATTAAAGTACAATTCGTGTAGTCTTTTGATTACACGAACATGGAGTGGGTGGTCTCTTGATGTGAATATCCTGTTGTTTGTTGGAATTTCAAGCGAAAACTACTCCATCTTTTATCATAAAACTTTGTACACAAATTTTTGGAGGTATCAGAAGTAACATAGCATAATTTTTATGTTAGGAGAGTATTTTTTTTAAAAGATTTTAAAAAATTTAAAATCTGAATATTGCTTTTATTTATTTATTTTTTTTTATTGGTTGCTAAGAAACAAATTTAACGAAAACTTCCAATAGTGGATTTTGCTAATATTAATGGTTTTTTTATGGCTGGATGAAAATAATGGATAGATTTATCCAATATTAATTTCTACATTGCAAGCGAAGCCGTGGGTAAAAGCTAGTAAAATATAATTTTTTAACAAACTACTGTTTACTATTTAATTAGTTAAAAACTGTTCCCATCATCTTTGTAAGACAAATAATGGAATAATAGTTTTATTATAAAGCTTTATTTATAAATAAATAAATAATGCTCAACATATTTTTTTAACCAAGAAAACCAATTATTAAAAGAATGTAATTCTTCAAGACGTTTCATATAAAGTAGTTGAGAAGTTGTATTACAAGTGATTCACGACTCCGCTATTGCCACACTTTAACAAGTTTTTGATTGCGAATCTCGTTTGGGCTGATTGTGTTTTCAGAAGTGGTCTCTTGTCAAAATTGTTTTCAGGTTTTTATCCAACTTGAAATCACTCCTTTGCAATATTCAACGTACTTGATGTTGAAAATAAAGTATTTCAACTTGGCTAAAATAAATCAATTAATGCTCCGAATTTAATCCTTCCTAAATAAATTTATGACGTTTCTCAACTCTGTGGTAATTTTTGACCAAACTATTAAGACAACTAAGTCCCTAACTACTAATCTCTGAAATGAGATTACTTTAATTTTGTTGAATGAGATAAGATAACTTTGTTGTATCTTTTGCATCCATCGATAAATTTATTATATTTTGATTGCTTGGTCAGAGGTAAAAAGTATATTTCGTTGCATATTATGTGGTGAAAGAAACATAGGAACGCTCCAAACTAATAACACAAACTCAAACAGCATTCCCCCAGATCTACCACCCACAATAGACCACAACCTACAGTTCCGACCAACAACACATGCAGAAGTACTGAAAGCCATAGACTCCTTAAAATCAAAAACCTCCTCAGGCATCGACGAAATATCTGCCAAACTTACAAAAGAATGTAAAGAAGTACTTACTGGCCCACTCACAGACATAATAAACAAGTCTCTAAAACAGGGCATTTTTCCAGCCAAATTAAAGATTGCCAAAGTATATCCAAAGTACAAAAAAGGACTAGAAACTGATACTGGAAGTTATAGACCAATTTCACTCATTCCCACTTTTTCAAAAATAATAGAAAAAATTGTTCTTCAGAGACTACTGACCCACCTTGAACACCACAACCTACTCACAAGCCAACAGCATGGTTTTCTGAAAGGCAGATCAACATCGACAGCACTGATACAACTTACAGAACACATAATAGACCAACTGGAAGAAGGCTGCTTAGTTACCAGCCTTTTCTTAGACTTCAGTAAGGCGTTTGACTGTCTAAATCATGACCGGCTACTCCAAAAACTAAGAACATTAGGGGCCATCCATAAATTACGTCATCGCTTTTTGGCCATTTTTGAACCCACCCTCCCTAAAATCATCCTACCATCATAATTTTTCTGACCCCCCCCCCCTCTCAGAAAAATGACGTCATTTTTAACAAACCTTCGTTTGAAGTAAAAATTATGATTTTTCTGCTTACCTTGGTCTGACATGAACTCTACCGGATAAAAAACATTGACAAATTAAATCTAAATTTATCTTCAGAAATAAGCCAAAATGACTTTCTCAATGGAAATATAAACCATAAAACAATTCTTAAAATTGTCTAATGCATTTTCTTATATAGTTGTTTTGTAATAGTTGAATTGTGTAAGAATTTATCGTTGTTTTAACGTTAAAATGAGATATATATACATCATCATTTTTTTAAATGACGTCATATCAAAACCGACCCCCCCCTTGCACATCACCCTACCGTCATTTTCAATCTGGACCCCCCCTCCCTATTTTCAGATGACATAATTTATGGACGGCCCCTTAGGCGTAAGAGGAAAAGAAGCAGAGTGGTTTGAAAGCTATCTAAAAGATAGAAAACAGCTAGTTGAGATCAGCTACACCAATAACAACATCACTCAGAAAGCCCACTCAAGAACCGCTGATGTAATGAGAGGTGTGCCACAAGGCTCTGTACTCGGCCCAGTACTATTCCTACTCCTCACAAACGACATGCCACACTGGCTTCAAAGTGACTGTTATACAGTCATGTACGCGGACGATACAGTTCTCACCATATCTGATAAAAAAGCAGACACTCTAGAAAGAAACACAACAACCTATTTCAATCAAATTAAACGTTACTGCTCCGAAAATGACTTAGTCCTAAATGAAACAAAAACAGTACAAATCGCTTTTGTGACCAAAAACAAGAACACACAACTAACACCATTGTCTCAAGTAGAAATAAAAGAAACAACTAAGCACCTCGGCATCATAGTCGATTCAAAACTATCCTGGAAACCACATATAGACCAGCTGTGCAAGAAGCTCTCCTCAGGCATCTATGTAATTCGTAGAATGAAACAAATAAGTGGCCTGGATACGGCCAAAGCAGCTTACTTCGCCCTTTTTGAATCATACCTGAGGTATGGCATAGTGACATGGGGAGGGACAGCCAACACAAACCTAGAAAGGATCCTCAAACAACAGAAAAGAGCAATTAGATGCCTAGCTGGCTTACAACACCAAGAAAGCTGCCGGGAGACTTTCAAAGAACTCAAAACCTTCACCGTAATTTCACTCTACATACGTGAAACAATCCTGTTTGCAGTCACCTCACAACAGCCAAGACATCAGGACATACACCAGCACAACACAAGGCATGCTTCAAATTTTGCCTTGCCACCGCACCATCTCAGTCTGTTTGAAAAGAAACCATCATACAAAGGAGCTTTGTATTATAACCATTTACCTGAGCATCTCAAGACACTACCACTACCACGCTTCAAGAATCAACTGACATCATGGCTACAGGACAGACCATACTACTCAGAAGCTGAATTCCAGAATAACAGCACCAGTGGAGCTTTTCCTCATTTCTTACTGTAACTACTGACGCTTATACTATTCTCAACGAATATGTAAATAAAGAAATATTGTCTATTGTCTATAGGTAGGTAAATATTGAGAATAGAGGTAACGAGATTCGAGCGTATACTTTTCTCCCTTGCAAAAAATATCAACAATAAAATTGTGGATTAAACTAAGCAAAGATTATTATTGTCAATCTTTACTAAAAATCATTATGACAAAAAAAATCATTATCCCTGTGGAGACTGAGAAAGAAATTTCGTAATCGATTGGGAGAAACTGATTGGACAAATATTTTATAATAGCTATTCATGGTTTTGATTTGTTCAAAAGTTATTTTTTCTCATCGTCATTTTTTTTGTTTTCATATATGAACCCTACTTTGTTCCAAATGTGTACCTTAGAGACCGAATTGTGGAACATCTGTCTTTCAGACTGATTTTCCGGGTAACCGTGATCTGTGAAGTTCACAGTTAAACTTTTCACATCTGATTTTCCTTCGTGCTATGGACTGTTCATATACCCAGACGATTAGTTCCATAGTGTATGTTATTATGAACCCGACTCTAGTTATCTAAGTAGGCCGATGGCCGATGTCGGGGATCCCCGATCCAGCAGAAGACGTCGGTTGATGTCCACGTTCCAGTCCGTGCTTCTTTATGAAGAAGAGGTGTGGGCAGACGCTCTAGATGAAGAGTTCTACAGGTTGCGACTCGACCGGATTCAGCGTCAAGCGGCATTCCTGGTGTGTTCCGCCTACCGGACAGTGTCCGAGCCTGCAGTTCTGGTGGTCCCAGAGTCATCTCTGTAAAGGTATTGGAGGGAGAGAGGAAAGTAGATATATCAGAAGCAAGGCGAGATCGGCAAGGACACGGCAAGAACAGAAGAACGCTCCCAAACCTTCCAGCAGTGGCAACACAGCTAGGAGAACGACACCCGAGGACGATGGACTGCGCGACTTATCAAGTAGGTCCAACCATGGGTGGAACGGCGGCATGGGGAGGGAGAGTAGGCCTACTACCTGACCCAATTCTTGACAGGTCACGGCTATTTTCGGTCATACCTGAAACAGGATGGGCAAGATCGGCTCACCAGACTGCATTTATTGCCCGGGCGTTCCCGACGATGCGGAGCACACTTTTCGCTGCCCTTGTTGGAGAGGGCCCCGCCTGGAGGCCACACAAACCTTTGGTGCATTTTCTGTTGACTCTGTCTGCCAAAAGATCTTGGAGGATGAGGGCTGCTGGGATTGTTTGTCACAGTGCGTCCGGGGCATCCTCCTTAGAAAAAAATCTTAAGGACCGCTATGCGGCTCAGATCCCCTGACCGGGAGGCTGGTCAAGGAGTAAGCCCAGTTAGGCTAATTTAGGCCTAGCCTAATGTAATGTGACAAACAATTCCAGGCTAGGTTTTTAAAGAGTAGAGGAAGTTTTTTAGTGGGTATACCCGTTTTTAGGGGAGTCCCACACTACAGGCTTGGCACCCAGTGTGCGTAATGCATTTTCCTGCCTCTCCCTAAAAAAAATATAAAAAGAAGGAACCCATCTTTAGTCAAAATAGTATGCGGATGCAGCATGATAATAGCGCGCTACCCTTAATATGACTTCGGTGAACTTGGATAATTCAAGCCTTTACCAAAACAGAAATAGCGGCAATAAATTGCAGAATCTAACTCAATAAACATTCAGCGCAATAGCTCAGTAAATTTTTTCTCCTTTCTCAAATGGACTGAAAAATTATTAAATTTTTGTGAGAGAGTAGGTATAAACGCCACCGTTTATAAGATTAACTTATACAAGCTACCGAAACATAAGTTTCAGAAAGTAAGTTTTTTTGGCAAATATTATAGTTCAGGCTATAATCATAGTTCAGTAATTGACTAATAATCTTCGTTTGTTGATTCGGTTAAAACTTTAAGCATAAACCATTTTCATCGTAAATTGTATGTGCTAGTGTACAGATATGCATTTTCCATATTCAACGTCCACATATCAATATTCAAGATTCAAGTACAGCTTTTGTGGCTTTTGAGTCATGGCATACTAAATGCAGAAAACCAAACTGTAATGTAAAACAGCCCCGGCGAAGCTATCTTTTAAGATTGACCAGTGGGAGGAGTCCGTGCTTTACATTACTGAATATTACATTATTACAATATTATAATATTACAATATTACATTAGTAATTATTTATAATGAAAACAATTAATATCTAGATATTTTGTAGATTATAAGCACAGGGTTACACGATTGTATGATAAATCTACTGTTATATAAAATCAACTCTCTTTTATTTTATTTTACAGTTTTATATTTGACTGTTTGAGAGGACTTAGAAACGAAGCTCACCTACACCATGTAAGTCTAACCACAAAAAGATTGTCAAACCAAAAGCCTTCCATCTGTAAAAGCCGATAAGTATTGGCACATATATTTAAATTTTACTATAGAGTTAATCTTTGCTAAAGTAAAACACTCAACAAAGGTGTTACTCTATGATAAAATACCCTTGTAGTCCAAATAAAGTTTTACCCAGGAAGTAATTCGACATTAACTTAATTGTTTACCACTTTTTCAGTTACGCTAAGTAATGTAATACCATTGAATACTGTTTTAACTGACATAGATGGTGGGTTTAACTTTTTTTTCTAAAATTGTTGTGGCCAAAGATTTTCTTCCGTAAACGTTTTATAAATTCAGTTACAGACGGTAATGTAAATTCTATTTCATACATTATAACTGAATTTAGTCCAGCAGCCAAACTGAATTTTCAGCCACAATTAATTGAGTTAACTAATAATATAATCTAACTTCAAAGTGGAATCGGTCACTGTTGTCTGTCAATATCTGACAAAGGAATTGACAATATTGTAGCAAAAATAAAATTCAAAATTATCTATTTTATTATCATTTATTAACATTGTACTATCAATGTATTGTGTTATGATTAATATTTCATCAATATCATGTAGGCTTAAATTACTGATTAGGCCTACTTTACTAAAATTCAGGGTGGTTACAAATTATGTAGACAGTTTGGATAGCTTGAAGAAAGTTTATTATTTAAAAGTTTAGATCATCGGTTACACGATTATACAGAAGAATTCTTTAAGTTTTATTGACAAATTTTAGAGATGTTAAATGTGTGCACCATTTGCAACATGACGGATATCAACACGATAGTCGAATTCTGACCACACACGACTAAGCATCTCACGGTCAACTGTAGCTAGGAAGTTTGTGAGTCGTTGTTTAATATCATCGATATCAACAGGAAGCGATGTTACAGAATCTCTGTATTTGACATTGCCCCACAAAATAGTAGTCGCAAGGCGTTAGGTCCGGACTATAAGGTGGCTACGGCTGAAACACGACGTTTACCTCACTTGTGCGGCTGATCAATCGTCTAGGAAGATATTCATCCTGATACCCTCTGTCGGAAGCGGCCAACAACAATAGCCAGCAACAGTTGTACCAACATAAACTTTAAGAAATTCCCTACAAACCGATATCTCTCATTATGTTGAAATACACCAGATAAATATTTTAGAGGCTATTTAAGTTGTCCATTGCATTTGTAATCACCCAGTATTATTTGTTTATTTTACATAAATAAAACCCCTTACACACATAAATATCATACAACAATTTTTTTTCATAGTTCTACTTCATATGATGTTACCGACTTTATACATTTAACACAATATTTTAATGACTGAAGCCTTACATTCTTCTTGAATGAGAAAATTTAAATGCATGTTTGTGTTTATAAACGCAAAATTATTGAATAAAGGGCATAATATTATTATTTTTATATACATTGATTAAAAATTTATTACATTATGCATTTAATTTGTCAAGAAAATCCAGTACATCCAATACACAGTCACATTCAACGCACAAAAATAAATATAAAGTCAACAAACATTTTCTTATTTCAGCTTTATTGAGTGGCAATCAGCCATTTTCTTTTTACCCTTAATATTTTTTTATTCCTGCAAGAGATTTTTATATTGAGTTGATTGTCATGGAATTTTTTAACAAAAAATCTATTTACAGAAATAATATTGTTTCTGTGTGTATTTCCAGAAAATGTAATCATTTTCTTCTAATTTATTTATTTCAAAAACGGTAAATTTAACAAATTTACTAATTTCTAAAACCAAAAACAATTAACGGGTTAAATACAATACCACTTAATGTAGACCACTTAATTAATACCACTTAAAATAGGGTTTTTTTAGGGATATGGCATTTAGTCGGTTATTGTGTTCACTACAACATGTCTACTGGTAAATAAATGGTAATTTGTGTTTCAAATATGAACTTAATACAACAATACGTTACAGAAAAAAACTTTTAAGGATAAAAATACAAAAAAATGGCAGAAGGCGGCAAAGCTGAAATAAAAAACATCACCATTTCCGATTATTATTTATTGTGAATGTGAATACACATTACAGGCAGGTACATGTCGTTGTGACAACTTGTATACAGTATATCTTTTGTGCGTGGAAATATTGGAGGAGATTAATTCACTTACATTGAGCCATCGAGGCTTCTCCATTGAAACAGAACTGTGCGAGTCTCGGGCTTTCCTTTACTTAAAGCACAGAAAAAGGAAACGATACAGAACGCTCACCTGCGTGCGCTTGTCGCTGTTTCGCGTCGACAACGTTGGGAGCGCTCTTGTCGCGCTGTCCGGAATCGTTCGAAGTTGCCAATTCGAACGCTACGGGCGCAGCGCGCCACAGTACACGACGAGACGTCGAGTGGGCATGATCATCTCTCTCTCTCACTTCCCCCCTTCCCCCTCCCATCTTCCGCAGCGAGCACTGAGCCCGCTGCTCCTGTTTCCGCCACCATGCTCGTGTACACCTGTCTCGCTTGCTTAGCAGGTCACCGTGTCGTGTACGGTTAATTAAATTTTTAATTAATTATAGTTAATCGTGTACGATTAGCCCGAGCCTAATCATCGTACACTGAAGTACATTTTGATGTGAGGGATGACGTCGGAAAAGAAAATTCGCTATAGTTATAATATTTTCCAGTAGCTCATAAACTGTTAACTCATTGTAAAACTAACGTGGATCTATTGCATTGTTTGTTATGTTAATGGAACATCATACTTTTTTAAATTAAAAATTAAATTTTGTCTTAGCTTTTTGTGCGTTTATTTCAATTTTCTATAAAGTTTTTAAATGGACGGTCGGCAGAGATATTAAATCCTCATTTTTTTCAACAAGCATGTTTTTAAATATATTCACCAATTAAACTTGTAAAAATTTTACTTGTAAAAGTAATTAACAGCTGGTATGCAACAGTTAAATAAAACACAAATAAAAAAATCTTACATGTATTGTAACAAACATTAATCAAGAAAAATAAAGTTTTGACATTAATGGTAGATACATTTTGGATATTGATACTGTTGTGCAGTAACATTTGTGGCTAAATTAATTTGGTAAATTAATTGTAATAATAATTTAATACAGTATTAAAACCGCAATAGGGAGATGACTATTCGAACTTCAATTATTTGAACTCCGAACTTAAAATTAAGCTTAATAAGCATTAATAAAAGCTTAAAATTTAGTGATAAGAATAAAGAAAAACTTTTGCATAACGTGAAACATTGGCCAAGTGTATACAAATATAAAGAAATGTGTAATTTATGGTTTTGATCTCTTTTCTATCGAAGCCTACAGATTACATGTGAGTACTTTTTTACAGTCAACGAAACTGTTTTATTGCTATAAAGGGTGAATAAGTTTTGTGTTTGTTTATCCGAACAATTTTATTACCGGTGTGTAAGCCTTGAAACAAAACAAAAACGCCAGTCCCAATTCGTTTGGATAACTGTGACTCTCTTCTTTAGCCTAATGTTTTGAGAAATGCACTTTCTTAAATTGAGAATCTATCTATATTCTATATAATAGGCAAGCATCTTTCATTTCCTCCTTTTTTCTCAGCTCGTGTGCATCGTAGGAGAAATCTGTTCATACCGTTAGAAAATTATTCTCCTGTAGATGAGCAGAATCGCATTATAATTCCCATCGTCCCACAGGTCTACGTCCAACAGGCTTTCAAACTTTCAATGTTATTCTTATGATAGAAGCATTGACTTTGTACACTAGTGTACATAGTCAATGATAGAAGGATAATTGATTGAATCATAAGACAGCTGTTGTAATAACAAATGCTAGAAAATTAGGAAGAACAAATGTTTCAGTTAGTTATAAAACCAGTTATAAAAACTAACATCTGATCAACTAAATTTTTGGTCGAATTTCGACCAGTGGGCGATCTCTAGTCTCTATATATTAATACGCAAGCATGTTTCATTTCCTCCTTTTTTCTCAGCTCGTGTAAATTGTAGGATAAATCCGCGCATACCGTTAGAAAGGTATAGTCCTGTAGATGAGCAGAATCACATTCTAATTCACATCAGACTCCAGGGCTACGCCCCACAGACTTTCAAAGTTCCAATGTTAATCTTATGGAGAAAGGAGGATTGAATGAATCATTAGACAGCTGTTGTAAAACAACTGCTAGAAAATTATTAAGAACGGATGTTCTTAAGTTCTAAAATGTTTTTAAGCTTCTTGGGTCCAGATCAACTGAAATTTTGATCGAATTTCGATCAGGAGGCGATCTCTAGTATATATTAATAGGCAAGCATGTTTCATTTCCTCCTTTTTTCTCAGCTCGTGTGGATCGTACGAGAAATCCGCGCATACCGTTACAAAGGTATAGATAGTCCTGTAGATGAGCAGAATCCCATTCTAATTCACATCGGACTCCAGGGCTACACACCACAGGCTTTCAAAGTTCTAATTTTAATCTTATAGAGAAAGGATAATTGATTGAATAATGGCTTGTTGTAAAAACAACTGATAAAAGTAGAGGTGGAGTCTAGACTCCACCGCCGCGCCGCCGTGATTGCGTCTATGTCAATTCGCCAGCCACATCAGTATTAAAAGTCTAAGTGTTTCCGTTCGTGTGTGTTCGTGTCTGTCGTGTCCGTGTCCGTGTCGTCATTTGTAATGTGTCCGTACCGTGTGTGTTATTATTTATTAAACTTTTATCAACGTGACGTTCTTCTTATGAAGAGAAATTAGCCTACATCTTTGTATTAAAGCCTGAAGATGACTATTTGAATGAGTTGAAACTAGTTGCTCGACAACAATTGGATAACTCAGGTATTTAAACCATTAATGATAAAGGTAGGTTTACACGTGAGAGTTTTTCACTCTCAGAGAGTTTCATACTCTCAGCAGGTACTCGCAGAGGTGTTTACACAACCAGTGAATTTTCCAAGATGGTTAATCCCAGACAGTTTTCTACGAGTACTATCAACAGCTGGCTGAGATTTTTATGAGAGTAACTAACTACTCTCCGAGAGTGAAAAACTATCTTATCTTATACTCTAAAACAAGCTCCATTTGTCCGGGCAAAGTTTTTTTCGCTCCAAGGATTTTTGATTTTATTACTGAATATGGGGGTTTTGGCCACCAGAAATCGATTGGAGCTGGTCCCATAGCTGGGAAAAATCCGGTTTTCGCGCTAGAGCCCTTCAAAGTTTCCATGTTATCCTTATGGAGATTTTATTAATTGAACAAAAATCAGCTGATAACTGTACATATAAACCAATGTGTTACATCTTTAACCTGTAGCTTTAGATAATTATACCAAAGTGCAGCACCCGTCGGCTTGGCGAGTGAGCGAAGCGAACGAGCTTTGTGTGAGAACGAGAACGAAAGAAATAATTTTACCGAGCTTAAGCTCGGTCCCCCTGGTACTATACTCTAAAACAAGCTCCGTTTGTCCGGGCAAAGTTTTTTTCGCTCCAAGGATTTTTGATTTTTTTATTGAGTATGGGGGTTTTGGCCACCAGAAATCGATTGGCGTTGGTCCCATAGCTGGGAAAAATCCGGTTTTCGCGCTAGAGCCCTTCAAAGTTCCCATGTTATCCTTATGGAGATTTTATTAAATGAACACAAATCAGCTGATAACTGTAGATAAAATAAACCAATGTGTTATATCTTTAACCGGTAGTTTAAGAAAATTATACCAAAGAGCAGTCACCAAAGAGAACGAAAGTAATAATTTTACCGAGCTTAAGCTCGGTCCTCCTGGTACTCACGTGTAAACTTACCTATACCTAGAAAAAAAAGAAAGAAGAGATGTTTCAGTTATAAAATGTTTTTAAACTTCTATGGTCCAGATTAACTGAAATTATGGTCGAATTTCGATCAGGAGGCGATCTCTAGTACTTATTTAGGACGCTAAGGGGTTTTTGTGTTGAGAACTCCTCCTACAATTTTCAACCGATATTAAAGTTTTATAGGTGTCGTTGGATAGGGCTTGGTCTGTACTTTTTTCCGCCAAAAAGTGATAAAAATCGGACAAATAATAAGGGTGCTATAAAAAACTAAATTTGAAAATTTCCCATTAGAATAACTTTGGATTTGGTTTGAACATTTTAAACATCTGTTAATTTACAGCTGTAGTTTTTGTGATTACTGATATTCACAATATTTTATTGGTTGGATGTCGTTGATTTAGAACTCAATGTTATTTTTTATTGTATAAAAATAAATTGCTCTATTTCGAGAAACAAGTAGACTAGTAATTAATTATAAATGACGTTGAAGAAAGTTGTTATGCATATATGACACAATTTCACTCGTTACGATTACTATGCCAATTATAATGATGCATTGTTTAGAAATAATACATTTTCATAGTATTTTCTATGCTTTATAAGATTTATTAAACACGATTATACTATTTACAGGTTTAAAACATTGAATAAAAAAATTATATACATAAAAAATAGCTAAAATTTCCATTATTTTGAAAATTCTATGAAAACAATTATTTTTTTGGGGAAAATGAACATTTGTGTGATAGAGGACCATTCCAAATAAGAACTAAACACAATGATCCCGCTACGGAAATATAAGTTGTTTAGTGTAAGAAATAAAATGGTGAATAGCGGCTAAACAAACTTGAAATCTAAAAAGTTTGATACACATTTTTGATTTATATAGATGTGACGAATACGAATATGGATATCCAGTCACGTTTTTTTGTGACAACCTGTGTATCAAGTTTTTTTTTATATAAAGATTGTGAACAAGAGGAATCGATTAGACTTGGTCCCATTGCTTTGGGAATCCGGTTTGGCCATCGAGACCTTTAAAATCCAATAATTAGCCTTATGGATCCTAATATGGAACAACGTGACACATATTTAAACTGCGGTTCTTCGGTTCAGTAAATTTATACCAAAGTGCAGCACCATTGGTTTGGTGAGTGAGCGAAGCGATCGAGCTCGTCAGCTTGTCTAAAAAAGAAAGCGGGCGAGTGAGCGGAGCTACCGTTGTTTATCTGTTGTAAAACATAAATGAAATGCTCTGATTTACTGTACATAGTTTAATTTAAAATAGCATATTAAAGTCATAATTACTTGATCGAATTACATATTTAATGTATCTGAGAAAGGAAAATGACGCTTAATAATTTTACCGAGCATATAAGCTCGGTCCCCTGGTACCAACAATAAAATATTCAATGTACACAATATGATGAAATAGTCTTGTAAAATTAGCTAAAAAAATAGCTGAACCCGGAAGTAATTGCAAACTAATATATTTTGACCAATTCCTATGTAAAATAACCTGAGAAAAACGACGGTGAAAAGTCTACCACTCTCCGACGCTGCGCTCGCCTGCCATGGCCAATTTAAAAAAATGGCAGCTGTAGTTTTATAAGTTTTTGCTGAATATCTTTTCTACCACTAAAGACGGCTAAATTTTGTGAGTTAGTAAACTTTAATAAATAAAATTTTGCACATTTTGAAGTAGTACAATATGTATTGGTTGTTATATTTAATAAGGGTGATATAGCTCTTCAAAGCTACTTTCAATTGTGGGCTTTTAGGTGAATTTCTTTTGTTGCTGGGAAAACCATTATTACCGTAGTGCCAAAGGTTAGATATAAGCCTTTAACCGTGTTAACTTTTTACTACAGGGTTCCCAGATACCAAAGACACCATTCATTCAACTTTTCATAACTACATATATGTATGTACATATATATATATATTTATAAATTCCGTTAAGCCGGTAAACCTGTTAACGAAACGTCAGATTTTTATCAAACTTGACATGAAGGTGTGGGTCTAGGTCTAGGCCTATGTCCATTAGTTATGTCGATTGGGATCATCGGACTATGAGAAAATGGTGATATACTGGTTCAAATTTGTCTAAAATAAGCTTAAACCTCGATCTTGGGCCGATTTAAAACAAATTTGAACTATATATCACCCTTTTCCCATAGCCTGATAATCCCACGCGATATAACTAATGGAAATAGACCTAGTTGCAATCCTTCATGTCAAGTTTGATATACATCGGACGTTTCGTTAACAGGTTTACCGGCTTAGCGGAATTTATGTACATATTTATATAATAACTATATGTATGCAGTTATAAAAAATTTAATGAATGGTGTTTTTGGTTTTTGGGGACCCTTGTAGTAAAAAGTTAACACGGTTAAAGGCTAACCTTTGGCTAACCACCGTAATATGGTTCTCCCAACAAAAGAAATTCACTTAAAAGCCCACAATTGAAAGTAGCTTTGAAGAGCAATATCTCCCTTATTAAATATAACAACCAATACATATTGAATATCAAAATGTGCAAAATTTTATTTCCTAAGGTTTACTAACTTAGGTCGTATGATTGTTTAATGAAGCTAGAGTAAGTTACCTCTTTGAGAATAATAAACATAAGACTTTAAATGTTTTATCAAGACTTTGATATCTGGCCTTTTGCCTAGACCTATTGCGTGTCGTTTTTAACTGCAATAAAAACAATATTTTAATGTCAAGTTCGTTGGCATATTATGTAGCCTGAATGGTTATAGCTCACCTAATTACATTACAATTTTGACAATCAGAGCTGTTTCCACAATAACAACACAAGACTAAAAGAAAATCTTGTCAAACCTAATATAAGATTAGAAAGATCCGCAATCCTTTCACTTTGTATTTACCGTTCGTGCAGTTTCTATAACTGCACTTTATACCTGACATAATTACACTAAAACACTAAACGTTTTATAAAAACAAAACATAACTGATAAATGTTTTCAGCCACTACACTGCAACAAATCTTTTAAATCTTAACTAGAATTTAAAATACCGGTATGTACACTGCAAGAAACACTAAATATACTGTCTGCCTCAAAAATTTTACCTATAAAAATATTAAAAAAATTGAGAAAACTACACAATCAACCATCACTGTGCAAACGCGGGAGCAAATCACTCAACTTTGCTGTTCGCGCTCTTCCAGTCACAGGTGACAGACACTCCATAACCAGCGCTCCAACAGCCGACTAAAGAGATCCAACCCCCTCTATGGTGGTTTTTGTTTTCGAAGAGTTGAGTTCGGAGCTTTCAAAATTTACAACCCTGCCATAAACCACCAACTGCAACCCAAGATACAGGTTACTGCTCCCAGGGCGGCGGCATCCAGTAAGGCAAAGAGAATATTTGTTCAAACCTATGCGAGAATTCAACATCGGCATAAAAGGTGTCTTTGGGTGAAACATTGTAGATGAAAAGGAAAAAACCCCACCAAGGTATATTGAAATAAATTTTGATTGACATTTTATAATTATAGGGGCGTAAATTTATCAAGAGTAAAGTGTTTGAAAAAAAAATAGTTATTTTGACGTAGGCTTAAAATAATACTGTAGTAAAACATAGATTTAAACAGTTAAGTCAAAATAAACTTATTAGTTATTTTTCATTTAACGTAGGCTTGAATTCTAAAAAAATACGTAGGAAGTAAAGTTATAAAAACACACTAAACATCGTGGAATAACGGCACTGTCGCCACGGCTTCTAAAATTTTCAAAACAGATAACTTTGTCTACATCATACCTAAAAATGATATTTTTCATCCCTAATTATCGTACATTCTGGCTGTGTCAAATCATCTACAGTCTGCTGTAGCTGGGCGATCATGACATTCATATAAAATCCTAAATATGAAAAATAAGGAAGCAAATTGGGGATGAAATATTCTATCGTTCATCCAATATAATATTTCGCAAATTACTCTGATGACAATGTAAAAATCAAAAACTTTTTTTGCAGTAGGCCTATTCATATAATCAATTTATAATGGAATTTGTGAAAATAAATTCACCGAATCATAAAAGTCGACATCAGGGGAAATAGATTTTGTGTCTTGTACTCTGATGGAGATGGAGCAACCTCGAGCACCGAGCGATTGCGCCGCCGCGCCGCGCCGGCCGTGTGGCGTACGTTGGACGGAGTGGAGGGGCGGAGGAGGCTTCCGCTACAATGTGGCAACACAGCTGAGCGCAGACGGTTTGAATTCTAGTGGCGGGAGCGAAAATACGCGATTCCAGCCATGAGCGCGCCGGTGCTGCTTGCTGCGGCGTCGCCATGAACTATGCGTGAGCGTTCTGTATACGTTTCCTTTTTCTGTTTTTAAAGCCTGATTTACTTCAAACCACTGCCTTTCCTTTAGGGGTTTTCTACCTGACTGGTTCGGAATTAGATTTTTCAAAAGCTCTTGGACTGAATCCTCTTTCCGACTTATACATTTTAAGAATTGATTGTGTTTGTTGCTACTGGACAGGAATATTTATAAATAGGTTCCTTTATAATTTTAAATTATATATTAAAATATACAATATGTCCGACCTATAAGATCTTGGTATAATTTTATTAAAACTTAGTCCGTCAACGGGTTTGTTTGAATATAACCATTGACTATATACACTAAAGTGAATAGACTTCTCATAGCATAGGCGTGTTTGAGATAAATATACGATAGCGCGATCTTCAGTGGCGTACATCAGTCATGTGATAGGTAATCAGTACTACCACACTTCTCAATAAAGGATTAAACATTTTATAATGTAGGTTTTTGTTTATGTTGTGATGAAATGTTTTTGCAGCACTGTAAAATCAGCTGAATAATAACATCTATTTCAGCAAATCTGGAGCCACGTACACGAACCTTCCAAATAATTTTGAAACAAACTAAATGCATTGTATGAGAAGTCTATTCACGTTAGTGCACATAGTCAACGATATAACCAATTTTAACTTTTTTTACGCTTAGCTTAAAACAAATGTTTATTGGATTTTTTATGGGACTATAGCATGGATAGAAAACTGCATACAATTTATACAATATACAATTTATACAATTGGTTGTCAGAATTTAAAAACTAATGAAGAAACAAGTACATGTTTTAAGAATAAGAGTATATAGTGTTAAACATATACACTGTATGACAAAAAATACTGATCCACTTATCAGGGACTATATGTAACTTAAGTGCTTATAGGATTTGAATATAGAATTTTAAGTTTGAATTTTGACATAGGAGTAAAGCTTAAAAATAAGACTAACTCAGAGGAAAATAATCTAAAATTCTTGAGTGGTAAATAAACAGTAAAAAATTTAGGAATCTTTTTAAGTTTTAATTATATGAAAGTCATGTTTTTTACATTTATTTTTTCTTCGTTTTTTAGTCGAAAGAAGAAATAGATTAAAATAATTCCAAATTCAACAATTCAGTGTTGAATTTCAAATCAAGCTCCATTTATTTATTTTTATTTTTTTTATTTAGTTATATACTTTTTTGTATTATTTTATTTTTGTCTTATTTATAGTTCCTAGAAAAAGTGAATGTGGTAACTGATGCGCACTTCCTCACACACAGACCTAGTTGTCTTGCGAGGAATAGTTTCCTTTCATATGTAATTTCTATAAATGTAAAATGTAAATATTATTGAAATAAACGTATTGTACGTATTGTATTGTATTTTATGCATTTTGGAACCGAATCACTTTCACTAATATTTCGTAACATCCTTGATAACAATGTTAGATAAACAACTGTATAGACTTTAGAAGTGTAATTCAACTATTCTCTTTACTATGGTCTACAAATTATAAATCTCTACCAATTTTGACCCATATTAACAAAATTGTTATTACCATTGAAACTTCTTTCGAGAAAAATTGTTATTCAGCTTGAATTAAAACTACAAGAGGAAACATTTGTAAGATGATGTTTTTTTTGTCTCTTGGTGGAAAGGCGTTTTTAAACTTATATTTCAATAGTTGGATTGAGTGTTAGACTATTGCCAAGGTAACAAGTTTTTCAATGCAAACTCGTTTGTCAGACTTAGAGTAGTCAATTCCTACCCTAAAAAATCTTTCAATGAAACTGACAGTTTTACTATCTGGTTATGATGCAATTTTCTAACTTTATTTCATTAAAATTGTTTTCCCTTAACATTATTTCTTCCTATAAAAAACTTATTAAAAAAAATTTTATATAGTAAACATTTAAACTTAACCTCTTCGTGCATGACGGCATCATACGTGTACGGCTATTTAAAGCCATATAAATACTTAAGAAATTATAAACTTGATGTAAGATCTGCATGGAGGCCTCACCTGAGGCCGGGTGCACTAGTTCGAGCAGTCGCCACCAGATAGCCGTTCATTCTTTGTTTGTTACCCGCCATTTTTGTGTCAGGTGGCAGTGAAAGTGAGTTCTGTCAAAAACTGGGGTTTCAAGTGTTCCTACAGATGACCGTATGTTAGTTATGAAGGTAAGAAAAATATGTTGTTATTGTGCTACTCCTAGGCTTCAGTTTGATACATAAATTATGTTGATTACTTTTATAGTTATGATTTACTGAGTGAAAATGTATCCGTACACAAGTGTGCCTTCCATGCAGATGGGGAAAATTAATTTGTGTTTACTTGTTACCAATTCTGCATGGAAGCCACATGTGTGTACACTATAGCTGTACACACTTGTGGCTACCATGCAAATCTAGATCAAGAAAAATACTTCGAGTTAAAAGTGACACATTTGTGGCTATCATGCAAATCTGGATCAAGAAAATACTTTTAAGTTAAAAGTGAATTAAAGTTTTATATTGTTAAAGGTATCTATGTTTAATTAACGAGATATTTGATGAAAAATATTTATTTGATACTTTGATAGAGATGATTAACTTAGGCCTGATGAAATTAGAAGTTATTAAAATGTCTTATTTATTATAATAATTATATTCTATATAATTTTACGTTTTCAATTGGTGAACAAAAAAATTTTTTGCACTTCTTGCTTACAAAGTTACTTAGCCTATCAATTGATATGTTACAGATGCAATAATGGGAGATCAACCAATCCGATCAACCAATCTCTTGCTAACTTTACATCAAAAGTTAGCAAGAGAATAAGGACTGTCACTCCTAAGAGTTACCGGTATTTCGTTGGTAACTGTAAGATAAGAACGTTTTTTTAGGAAAGATTTACTTCATAAGTTAGGCATAGTAAAAAAATTAAGACTTTGTTTACTCCTAAGAGTTATTTCATTGTTAATTGTAAGAGAAGAACAATTTTTTAGAAGGAGTTTTTTGTTAATTTAATTCAATGGTTTTTGTTATTTGCTTACCTTGTTACATTAATTTATTTACTGATCTAACTTATGTGGCAACATATGAGGACAGTATGCATTAGTGGAAGTATTACTGGTACCTACAAGTGGCAACATATGTGGCCTTCATGCAGATAGGGTATGGCCATATACTAAGTGTACTACATCCACATGTGCATACAAGACACATTTGAGGCCAGCTATTTATTTTCATAAAAAAAGCATGTATCATAATAAAAAAAGTGTACACCCATTAAATTAAATCTCCTGAATACAAAAATGGTGTCAAACTTTTTTTAAAGTGGTATTTAATATAGCATGCATGAAGAGGTTAAAAATACTTAAGGTAAAAAATTACTAAATAACAAAACAGTTATCTATAAGATGGGTACTTTATATCACAACAAATGCCCTTGAATTTTTTTTCGAATTATTGTATACTAGCTTTTTCCAGCGGCTTTCCTCGCGTTACTCGTAAGCTTTAGCTCGTTCGCTACGCTCACTCACCATCAACGCTCTCCCTATATGTAATAAATCGGTGAAATACCTAAAACTGCAATTTTTCATTCAATTTGTTTCTTAGCGACCAATAGAGAAAGATAAAATCGATTTTCCTATTTTACACGATATTTTTTATCTTTTGTAAAACATAATTCTTTTAAAATTAAAAGTATCATATGTTACTTCTGATACCTTCAATAGTATGTATTATACAAAGTTTCATTATGATTGGTCGAGTAGTTTTTGCGTGAAAGCATTGACTATGTACACTAACGTGTACATAAATCACCGTATATAAATTGTGAATGTCATTCATGTAATTAACTATAAATAAGGAAAACTGTTTAAATGAATATTATAAATAAGGAAGTTTTAGGACCAAAATCTTCACCAAGTCTTCGTAAGTTAAGCTATGGAAAGAAGATTGTCAAACTGGAAGTTTGCCATTTGGAAAAGCCTCTCAGACTCGTGTAGCATGTGTAAGTAGAAGGTCTTAGAATTGTAGGAGATGTAACTCTAGTTGGCACATGGTTGTTAAAAATCTTACAAGACAGTATATAATTACTTTTTTACATGGTAAGGAGTACAAGGTTATTTATGATGATTTAAGATTGTTGGAATCTAAATTGTTGTTTACTCTCCTCCTCTTAAAAATAAAATGAATATCATTTGTCATGTGCAACAGAAAATAAGTTAGGAAAATATGCATATTGAAATATTCTTGTAACACGAACTTGATTCTATAGAGATTTTAATATTCTGCAATTTCAAAAAGTGTTTCAACGAAAACAATACTTTTAAAAGCAAAATCTATTTATCTTATTTTTTTAATGTAACCATTACTCTTACAAGTTCCATGTATGCTTTGCATATTGCAATTAAATTATTTGAGTAGAATTTATTATTTGTAAATTTGAAAAATAGAAAATTATTTTTTATTTATTGTATTTTTATTATTTTTTTAATGGCTAATAGTTACCTAGAAAGGTAGGTAAACCGTCAACAGCAGCAGTTTCCTTCGTATAAGCAGTAATAATAAAAATATAATCGTATGGCTTTTAGTGGAGGGGGATCAGCAATTAACTGATAGTTCTCCTGAAATGCCTGCACTTTTTTGTTTTCTATGCAGGTGGACCAACGGCTTAACGTGACTTCCGAACCACGGGAGTATAAGTAGTGTATAAGCAGTGTGATACCACTAGTCACAGAACGTTACCTACCCTCTGGCACTCAGGTGCAAATTTTCTGTTGGTTATTTGAAAGAAATTGACTTATCTCCTGATGAAGTATAATGAGTAGTTAGGTTTGGATAAATTTTACTCTAACCGGTATTTTAAAGGAAATTTGATCCCCTACAATGTGTATTGCCGATTACATTCAATCGAACAATTAGTTATTCGCTCAAATGTTTGATTACTTCCTTAAAAACGTCTGCTTCTTTGAGCGTCAATTCAATTTTCATTTCCTATTGAAGTTAAGTATCGTCTTGGTTACTATAGTCTTGTAACTTGAAGTTTTTATGTTTTAGGTTCAAAGGAAGGAAAACGTTTGTACTGCATACATGGTAATGTGATGTGGCACGGATAAAACTTCTGAGAGAAAAACTAATATCATCCAGATAGTTGCAACTAAACTCTCAGCTAAAACATTTACCTTGAAAGTTTTTAACACAGTTGTTTGGCATAGGTTTCATTGAAAGGATTAACATAGTTGATAATTCCTTTCAAAACATTTCAATATTCAAATCCAAAGTATATATTTACTCTTATCACATACCGGTTAACGCAGACCAACCGTACACCCCTTTTAAAAATTTTCATAGTTAAGGTTTAACAAACACAATATTTTTGCTATCGTAGGTAAACCGGTTACGATCTATCGATTGATTCTAGTTTCAATGTACAGAGTGGTACATAAGTAACAGTTTCCATACCGGAAGTCAGTCATTTTAAATACAAACCCTTTCGTTTTATGGCATTTGTTATTTTACACTTAAAATTAAGACAAATTTACGACATAATTTGTATCCTTAATCCTAACCACTTAAGGGCTAATGGCAGTAGAAGATTTGGCAGTAGAAGATTAATGGCAGTGGATGTTTTTTCCATATGAAAAATATGGGGCGGATTTATACGTCCGTAGTCTCTGAAAATTATCCTTTAAACAAACATTTCCTAGCATAAAATATCATAGTCTCTAATTTAATATAGTCTTCCATCATAAATAATGTTATCAAAAATAAATTAATTTGTCCACAATGTTGAAAAAAATTTGCAAATATTATTAAAATAAATGATAAATCAAAATTAACTACCTGATAATTGGTATTCTTTATGCAAATTTATTAAATTGAAATTCTAAGCCATTTTCATGCTTTGTCAGTTCCGTTTAACATAGAAGTTTCATAGGTGTTAATTTGTTCTCTGTTATTTGTGTCTATATTATTATCTATATTACTTAAATTTTAAACTCCATTATCTCCTAAACCAATTAGGATTAAGGGTAGATATTTAAATGTAAAGTTTACTTAAATTTATATACAGGGTGATTCACGAAGAAATGCAGAAGTTTTGTCAGCTAATTCTACACATAAAAATAAACAAAAAGTCCTAAAATCCTTCGTTTAGACGCCATCAACTAAACGGCTGTGTTTTTTTTTTTACACGTAATATTTTTTTGTTTTTGAAACGGATAGATAGATTTACTGCATTTTTGGCATGGACCTTTATCACACCAATTTTAGTTTTTATAAAACATAATTATCATTTTCCGAGGTATATTTTCAAAATGGCAGCCATTTTTAATTTTAACTCAAATTTCACAAAAATGCCATATTGTATAAACATTTTATAAGATACAAAAAGTTGAGGAATTAAAGTATCTAAGCAATGACAACAAGTTAGCAATGATAACAAACTACGGAGTTATTGCGATTTTTCTATTTAAATAAATAAAGGAGAGCCGCTCACTTGCGAATTCCCCTATTTTGGTCATTTTAGCTTAAGTACACTTATCCCATAAGCTACTCAAAATACACACTTCAAATTGTTAACACTTATATATAGACATTTTGCACACATTTAGACCAGAGGAATTTAATCTATTTAATAATAAACTGCTTCAAATTAATGTTCTTTTATTTTTGTTTACTTTAAGTTGTCATTATTAAAATAGCAACCCATAAAAATATGTTGAAAATTACGATCTTTAAACTTAATTTGAGACAAAATTCAATTTTTCCTGGGGTTGAGGATGCTTCTAATATTATTTTTGGACCAAACCACTCTTAAATGCAAAGTTTAGGCAAAATCTACCTGCTGTATTTCAAGATCGTTCCTTCGGACACTCCTCGTAGTATAGTCCTATGTGTTTATAAAAAAAGGATTAGACAGGAATTTTAACATAATACCGTATCTCGTCTAAATGTGTTCAACAATGCCCCAAATGTGTGTGCAAAGTTTCATTACCATAGCTACTTCGAAGAAATCTATCGCCATTGGAAGTGGAAGAAGAAATTGGAAGAGTGTACCGCCATAGTACTTTTTGAGAAAAGTGTACCTAAGTGTTCAAAATATGTTTTTTTTCGGAAGACGATAATCAACGAAAAATTTAATAAAGGTATCTTTTGGTAATGTCCTGCACAGTAGGGAGATTGTCTGGGTCTTCTTCCTCCACAAAGTCATCTTCTAACTTCTTCTTTTTGAGGTTTTTTTTCTGCCAATTTTTTTTTTTTTTTTTTTTTTTTTTTTTTTTTTGATCGCCTTTCTAGTCTTTCGGACTCTGCAGAATTCGAGTAGCTTCATAGCGCGAACACAGTTTGCACCAGCAGTCAGACCCATAAGCTTTGACATCATGCACTTTGAAACATACCCCTTATTGTATGGTGCTGTGGCATCATACAACCCTAACTCCAAAGTTGAGATGCGAACAAACACTTTCTTAGGCAGACGTCTCCATATTATTTTGTTCAATGACTCGCTCATAATTTTAGTGCCACCATGCGCACATTTTGGCCAGTAAAAATGTTTTTGCTAGGCCCTTGAAATATAGGTTTTATTTCATTCATGATTGCTGGAGAATGGCTCAGAGTGCTGATATGGTTCTTTATTCTCCTTAGTTATTTGGTATTTACACCCTTAGGGCATAGTTGGTTCTTCATCCTTGGCATGGGTTCTTCGTCAGTAGAACCTAAGTGGCATAATTCTGCGCATGTATCATAGCTTTTACTCCTATTGAATTTCTTCTGATGGCTATACCATAACAAATTTGAATTTGGACAATAGCATGCCCTGTCAACCTACCCTTGCCTCCAATTGTTTTTCTATCGGCGATGATTTTGTCGGAATTATTTTTCATGTAGTCTCTTAGGCGTTTCCCCATACGCTTTTGCACATGACCCACACATTCAATTTTTTTTTTTTTTTCAATTTGGAAGTTTGGGCCATATGGCAGTTCAGCAAGCACTGTAGCATTGCCTTTGAAATCACCGTCACCAAGGTAATATACCAAACATTGTAGTTTATTTTCGACTTCTCAAACATTTTTTCACACCTTCTACCTCCATCCCTCCGCTGGTACCAGAATAATTAGCGATGCATGAGTTGCTGTGTTTATTTTCAAGCCTAGTTTTACACTGGCAGAACTTGGACATTATTGATACGTCTAAAACTTGCCCTGTAGTAATGCTCATAGCTGTAACTACACCATTTAGAGATGTAAACCCGCGCCACTGTCAAGTGTCATCAAAAGCGCATGCATCATCTACATCATTTTGGCGCACAGCATTCTCTGCCGCTTCCTTCATGGACCCTACACATACCATTTTGCTGTAGGACGTAGGTAGTAACATCTTATTGTACTTAGAAAATTTAGAAGGTTTTGGTAGGCTCATTACACCTGCAAACAACTCAGCAGTTTCTTGGCCAATCCCGATGCATCGCAGGGCGTACAAAACGTATGTTTACATCGTAAACCCTTTACTCAGCATTTTCTAGCCTAACCTAACTTAAGTTAGTTGCTATTTATCTCACTTATTTTTTTTAGACACTGTTGGTTAGTGCAGCTTGAATTTAATGTCATGTAAACGCTAGGCCTTTTTTTAAATACAATACGTAATGGACTGTGACAGTATTTGCAAACCGCCAATTCTGATATTAGTTTATCAACCACTGCCGAGTCTACTAATTCATACTTCAATTTATCATGGTTGAACTGATCATATTTAATACTATTAGCAAGTTTTATTTAAGATGTACTGTAATTTGGAGTTATTTTGGATCAACCATTTGTCTTGTTTGAAGGCTGGCTGAGGTCTAGATTCAAAGGCTTCTGTAGGTTTAGGCCTATTTCTATAATTTGGATGCCACCTAAAGCTATTTCTTTTCTTAAATATTTTCCCCTGCCTAGGCATTTCAAAACGGCATAAAACATAATTTATTCTAAGGAAAGAGATGGCCACGAAGCACAAACTTACTTAAAGAACTACCAGAAGAACTATCCACTGTTTATCACAACAAAAACATAACCAAAAATCATACACACACAGCACAACAATAACAGCTACAGAACAGACAGCTGATTTCAATGCCTTACAAATATTGTTGTTCTTTTCTTATCAAGACGTTGACGCTCAACACTGACCGAATGTGCAAAACGAGTGTGCACAAATTTTCTTAAGAATAAATAAACTTAAAACAGCCAAGAGTTATACATTTTTTAAAGAAGAAATTTCAAGCTATAAAATGGTTTAAAAATTTAAAATCGAAAAGAAATCAATCTTTATGCTGTCTGCTCCTCTTTTGCAACCATTATAATGCAACATCTGTTTTTCTGCATAAAAATATCATTACCTCTGTTATTCGTTCTCAAATCTTTACAAACTTGGTATTATTGTTGAGATAATTTAGTTTGTCAACTGTTTTGTCTCTTAAAAAATATTGATAAAATTTGTAATTTTTGAGAAATTTGAGTTTAAAATTTTAAAATGGCCGCTATTTTTAAAATACACATCAATAATGCTTTCTCTGAAATTAACATTGTTGTGATTAATGTCCATGCCAAATATGAAGTAAACTCATCAATCCGTCACAGATATAAAAACTATTACGACTAAAAAGCTAAATGGCGGCGAACGAAGGATTTTATCACACATATGACTTTTGGGTACTGTAATTTTCGTGTTTATAATCAGCTCTCGATATTTCTGCACTTTGTCGTGAATTACCCTGTAGAATACAAAAGTGCAATGAAAAGTTGGGTTTTGCAGTCTACAATTAGTGGCTTCCTGTCTAAAAACGTTACTTCTGGTGAACATTGAAATTATTGTCAATCGATGGAGCTTGACCGGTTTAGCTATAGCGGGACAATTTATTTTCTGAAAATCAATTTGGTAAATTAAAATAGGTGTTGGTTTGGTCTGTTACCCCCAGTAGTTTAAATTGTATACATATTAAATAAATAAAATAAATAAAAACTTTATTGAGTTTCCTAACCCCGAATTCGTTATGTACAAATAATGGTAAACATTTGAATATGTTCACGCCCTAGAGTTCCCCATGCATTTGTATTGTTAGTCTATTGTTACTAGCTTGTTAGGACCTTGTCACGACCTTTTCAGATGCACCCACGGCATCCTCAGAACGAAATGTGTTTCTTGTAACCACCACTATTATTTATTACTCTTTTTACCTTAGCGACCATGTATTTTATGTCCATTTCCTTTCCAATACATTTTTAGAAGCTTGCCTAGTCATGCCTAATCATTTTGTAATGCCTAGTCAATCTATTAATGCCCAAATTTGGCTGAAAAATTATGAAATAATGTATATATATATATATATATATATATATATATATTTATTTATACTCTGACTAGCCATTCTACAGAATGCCTGAGACTCTTCATTTAGAGTTTTTAATGTTTTCCATAGAATGATGTCGGGGGCAGTTTCGTTCGTCGGATGCTTCGCTGATTTATCTAAGGCGTTCGACTGTGTTGACCGTTCCATCCTGTCCGAAAAAATTGTCTGTCTAGGCGTGTGTGGAGTGGCATTTCAGTGGCTCCAGTCATACATGTGGGGCAGGACCCAAACCACAGAGATTGAATTTTTCCCAAAATCCTGGACCAAGTTCTCAGTCCGATGTGCATGAGGTGAGGTATGGAGTGCCGCAGGGATCAATCCTGGGCCCCCTTCCCTTCCTCATGTACATCAATGACATCCAAAATTTCATCCCTTCTGATGATTTGACTGTGTACGCGGATGATACCACTCTTCTTAACAAGAACCAGGATCCTCAGGATCTGGATATTGACTCTCATAAAAAATCAACACCCTTGCTCAGTACTTCTCTGACAACAAACTCTCTCTCAACCCGGACAAAACCAATTACCTCTTCATTCAAACTAATCAGAGAAGAATCTTTTCAACTTTTCATCCTCACCGGTCGGTTGGAGACACCCAGCTGACAGGGTTGAGTGTTTTAAAATTCCTTGGGGTGATTTTTGACTATGGTCTTAATTGGAACGAACATGTGAAGAATTTCAGTAAAAAGCTATCAGCAGGCCTGTTCGTCCGAAGACACATTCAATCTCATTGTCAACCTCGCCAACCAATCTTTGTCAAAGTTATTATATTTTAGTTTAATTGAATCGCACATCAGCTACTCCATTATTCTTTGGGGTAAATCAACAAAACGTAATTTGGATATAGGTTTTAAACTGCAAAAGAGAGCTGTTAGAGCCATGTCTAGATTAAGAGCTAGAGATAACTGTGCTGAAGCCTTCAAATAACTCATATCTATGAGGTAATCATTTATGTTAGGAAATCTAACCAAATCTCTTACAATTCTCCTCACGACTATAATACAAGACATGGAAACAATAGAACTGCTATTTTCCACAACCTATCACTGTTTGAGAGCAAACCAAACTTTATAGGACCAAAACTTTTTCAAAAACTTCAAGCTGACATTAAAGACATCATAGACCTTTCAAAATTTAAATCCAAACTCAAACAATATCTCATATCAAAATGTTTTTACTCCATTGAGAGTTACCTGGAGAATACTTAGCCTAACCAAACGTAGTCTTAAGTAAACCCTTGGCTGTTGCTGAAAACGATTTTGACTAGTCCCATGCCTAAAGTTGGGTCAACGGGACGACACCGGATGTAAAGGTAAAGGTACGTCACCAGTGAGATGTATAGAACATTCGCTTCGCTCGTGCCCTAAATGTTTATATATTGTATTGCTCATTTAGCCAACCACCAAGTTTTTAGAATAAGAACATAAAGTCTGCGATGCAGAGCACCTGAGTCAGTGTATGTAAAAACTAATCCCTAAAATAAAAATATTGATCTTTTCTTATAAAGCTAAATCCAGGACGCTAAGCCATTCTAGTCCAGCTTCACTCGAGCAATGTAGACCGATCATTCCTAATGCCCCCCCTCAATATGCACTCTACGACTATATGCTTCATAGTTTGATATTCCGCTCCGCAGTCGCATGACTGGTCTTGTGTCATTCCCCATTTGTACGGAAGTGCAATTACATCTTCCGTACTTTACATCACTCCAAGGCGGAAATGATTGAAACACAGTCCACTGCTTCCGAGGGAGACTCATACCACTTACCGTTATAGTCGGGTCAACTATCAAGAAGTTGTTCCGACCTTGGAAAGCGTCCCAGGAGGAGATCCAGTTTGTGTAGATGGTGTTCTAACTTACATGCAATCGTGGCTTAACAGCCTCCATAATAAATCTTTGCATGACTAATAAAAACACCGTATTTTTTGCTATAAGTGATACAATTAATCGTATAAAAGGGGAAAAAAATAAATTCTATAGTACTTTTTAAAGAAAAAAATAAAATATTATTGTATTTGTTCATGAAGGTAAAATTAAACCGGAAGTATGCAAATATAAATCAATAACATTTTTGTCCCTTTAAAGGTACGCCTTAGTACAGAAGCATCTGATACAAAACACTAATGGAAAAAATGGAGATGTCATACAAGATTCATAAAATATTAACTACCGGTATTAATTTTAAACAAATTTACCATTCTATTGTTCCAATACAATCAGATTTCTACGTCAGTTATGGATGTTTCCTTTGCCATGACAAAAGGGAAATGATTGAGATAGAGTGTAAGCTTAGTAGTCGATTTCAATATTCATTCAACTGTAAAACGTTCGTTTTTATTCCACTGAAGCTAAATTGCTGATGCCACCCCAATGCCATTCTAATATTATAAAACTTAATAATATTACATGAATATTTATGATTTATTTTAAAATTAAACTTTATGCAGCAGTTTTAAAATTTTTTGCTTTCCTTGAGTACTTTGGAAGTACATTTTCTTTAAGATAACTAAATTGGTAAATTTATGACTTGAAATAAAATTTGAAAGTAAACTTTATTGTCTTAAGAATATAATAAACTATAATTTGGTTTGACGATCGGTTTCAATGCAGTAATACTCATCAAATGTATTCAGCATGATTATCTTTCTAGTGAATCTTGATTTTATTTCGAATTATAGTTTGAAGTTTGTTATAAAATATAACATAGGATTTTCAATTTATAAGTTGAAAGCATGAATATATTTTACTTCAATACAGAGAAGGTTGAGATGCCATAATGGTGACACAATATAACTTAGGCCTATGCTGTGTTTATGTAGCAGTGGGAGTTTAAGGACGTGTATTTGTATAATATGATATCTAAAAATCATAGTCTTTAAATATATTTAACAAGGATTTAATTTTTATAGGTAGTTTAAATAAGATATAGTTCATATTTCAGAAAGTGTAAACCATTGAAATAAGTAATAAACATTGCAAATGCAATGGATTTGTTAGGTTTATTGTATATTATAACCATTTAGATAATCTGAAATTTTAGACAATTCCTATACTATAGGAGGATTGTCTGAAGGGATCTGCCTTAAGGCTGATTTACTTCGCCAGTCACTGAAAGGCCAGTTAGCCACTGTCGTGCCAGTAGCTCGAAGTGCAAAAAGAACAAACATTTTTAGACTGGCATTTTGTAAACATACATGTATTTTAACAGATGATTGTTATGTTATTATATACCAAGTAAACACCCACAGTATTCCAATAGCTGGCAACGTATAAACAGACACATTGTGGAGGCGCCAGTTCGCTGGCATTCCAGTCAAATGTCAACTGGCTGCCTGTCAATCAGCCTTTACACGATCTCGAAATATGGCGGGTAGAATTTGCTTAAATCTTGCATTTAAGAGTGTTTTGGTCAAAAAATAAGTTTATAAACACAATCAACCTTAAAAAATGTAATATTGTCAAAAATTAGGTTTAAAAAATTTTATTTTGAACTTTGTTCTTATGTTTCGCTATTTTTGTAAAGAAATTACAGCTAAAAGTAACCAAAAATAAAAGAACATTATGTTAAGCAGTTTTTAACAGCTGTTAACTGTGGAGAGTCTGATGTAAATTTTTTATCTTACCATAGCGATAAGCATTTTTTTCGAAACGGTCAGCTGTGATCGAAACTAGTTGAGTCCCGGTGGGTTGGATAAACGTGTTGGTAAACAAAGTTTTCGGGACTAGACCGCGAAACAGTGGTTTTCGGGACACTAAACAAGTTAATTTATTTTTATTTTTAATAGTAACAGCTGTAAATAATTCAAATACAAGATAAACAAATAACAACGTAAGAGGGGGTATATAGGTTAAAATTTATTAATTTTTATCCAAACTGTAAATTTATTAAAAGTGGTATGATGAAAAGTACTGTTCGTAACTCGTCCGAAAGTGGTATATCGGTGTTCGATCGAATTCAAGTACTCGGTTTCGCCTCGTACTTGAAACTCGATCTAGCACCGATAACGACCACTTTCCGGACTAGTGACGAAATATACTATAACAGCTTGATAACGATGGAACTATAACAGAAGTAAATTAAAACCACCGATCAAGGCTCGGTTCACATGGTACTGAACAATATGATGTGAAGTATAATTACCACAACCACATTTTTTCATTACACTTATTCTAGACAAATATCAAGCATACGTTCATCACCATTATATTTTTGAAAATTATTGTTTTTATTGTACGTCACCTTCATTTTAATTTACTGAATGTTTTTTTTCCAAAATTGTATAAACATCTATTTATTGGCTTCCCTATAACTTAATGAGACAACACTGGCTATTTCTCGCATATACAATATTTAACTTACTAATTAAATAAAAGTACCGGGGAGCCGAGCTTCGCTCTATAATTATGTTGTAAAATGTTACAAAATGTTTAAAGTTACATTTAAGTTTAATAAGTGATGGTGAGATGTCAGAGCACGCCTTCAGTCTTCCCTTTTCTATAGGTATTTTTTTACTTCCTCCTCGAGAATGTTGGGGTGGGAGAAAAGTATTTAAAATGTAAACAAAGAACTTAAACTTACGATAGAGGTTTTTGAGTAGCATTTTCCTAAAATAACATATTCAATCTATCTATAAAAATGAAAGTATGTTTCTTTAAAAACGAAAGCTTTGTGTGTCTTGAATAGGCGCAAAGACTACTGGACCGATTGACCTGAGGTTTTGTAAAACTATACTTTATTTATCTAGCAGAAAGATTGATAGGCCTATTCCTGTTATTTATAAGCTTTAGGGCTTTGCCCTATTGGCCCTGCATATGTATTGTACGTAGAAATTTAAACGTGTATACAGTATAATTATAAAACTTAAAACTGGGCAAGTTTTGTTCAAATTTATTTATTCTTTAATTCAATTTATTAATATAAATAAACAGCTGTTAAAATTTGTTCTTCACGGCACTGGATTATTTTGTTATTTTTGGTAAATTTACTTTTGCAAAATTATTAGACCATCTCTTTCCATTCAACCAATCTGCAGCATCTATACTTATTTAATACGCTAAGGTTTTTTGTGTTGAGAACTCCTCCTACAATTTTTAACCGATATTCAAGTTTTTGGTGTCGTTGGATAGGGCTTGTTCTGTAGTTGTTTCTGCTAAAAATCAATGCAAATCAGACATAAAATAAGGGCGCTTTACACAAATTAAATTTGAGATTTTCCCATTAGAATAACATTGGGTTTGGGTTGAACACTTTAAACATCTGTTAATGTATAGCTGTAAACACGTGTAGTTTTTTGTTATTACTGATATTCACAATATTTGATTGGTAGGTTGTTGTTAGAACTAAATGTTACTTTAGTATTGCATCAAAATAAATTGCTCGATTCCAAGCAACAAGTAGACTAGTAATTGGTAAATAAAAATTACTTGTGGCGTTCTTACACCATTTACCAATTACCATCGAAGTCATCTCTGCAGTCCTTGAAGAGAGGGAGAGTCGTCAATTCTTGCATGAATGTGTTTGTGTGTGTGTGTCATGTGTGGAGCATTTTATTTTTTATGGGAGTGTTCTTCTATAAACTCACTTAGTTTGTAGTAAGGTCTTTCCAATGGATATTTTTAGTTGCTTTTTTAATGGAGGCCTTATTAATTTCTTTGAGACTATTTGGCAACAAATTAAACATTTTTACCCCTATGTAATTAGGTGTTTTGCTGGTTTTGGTTAACCTATGGTGGTTTAAGTTAAGATTAGTTTGATTTCTCAAACAAAGATTGTGACAATTTATTCTTTGTTGAGGGGGATTGTATTTAATGTAAACTATTATTTCAAAGAGGAATAAGGAAATGACGCTTAAGATGCGGTTGAGAATGAAGGAAGGTTTGCAATGTTCCTGAGGTCCAATTTGCTCCATGATTCTGATTGCCTTCTTTTGTTGAATGAGGGTTTTTTTGAACATCTGTTTCATTTGCTGACCCCCAAACGATAATTAGATTCCGGACGTGAGAAGAAAAAAGTGCATGATACGAAGTTTTAGTTATGTCCTTGTTTGTTAATGTTCTGATTCGTTTGAGAGCGTAAAGCACTTGAGATAATTTCTTTTGTAGTTTGTCAATGTGAGGCTTCCAGGTTAAATTATTGTCAACTATTAATCCTATAAATTTTGTGGTGGATTGATCTGGAGCATTATTGGTTTGACGGCAATTTTTAGCAAGTAAGAAGTCCGATGTTACAGTTTTTTCTCGGTTTATTTTCAGTCTCAGGTAGTTGCAGGCAGTTTCGGATGATTGTAGGAGAAGGTCTACTGCTTGTTCATGGGAGTTAGGATTGCCTTTATCATTGGGAGATATAACTGTCGTGTCATCAGCGAACATAATACATTTTGACTGGTCTGTGAGGTGGTTACGAAAGGAATTTATGTGTATGAGAAAAAGCAGTGGGCCGAGGATGGATCCTTGGTGAATTCCTTGCGTAGTGTTCTGGAGTGACGATCTTACTTTGACTTCATAGTTGTTGTTGAGGTGTTCTATTTCCACTATTTGCTTCCGGTTTGTGAGATAGTTTTTCAGCCAAAGGAGTGCATTGCCTGAGATATTAAGTTGAAGGAGTTTGCTAATAAGGGTTGGATCGGTCCAGGTTATCAAAGGGTTTTTCTGTGTCTATGAAGATTCCGGTAGCTTGCTTCCTTTCCTTCCAAACTCCCGAGATGTCTTGACAAATTTGGGCCAGGGCTGTTGATGTTGATATTCATTTTCGGAACCCATGTTGCAAACCTGATATTAGACAGTTCTCTTCTAGATATTTGATTAATTGGTTGTGGATTGCTTTTTCAATGTATTTGGATAAAGTGGGCTGCACTAATACGGGTCAATTTGATGCTTTGGAGTTTTCTCCTTTTTTTATTTAGGGTAAACTAATTCTATTCTGGCTGCTTCAGGAATTTCATTTTGTTCTATGGAGGAGTTAATAATGTTTAATATGGGCAAAATTATTACTGTTTGACAATAACTGATTATTTTGTTGGATATTTGGTCGATTCCTGCAGAGTTTTTGGGTTTGAAGCTCTTAAACATATCTTGAAGATCTTTGATGCTGACTTTGTAAAACTGGGTCAGGCCTTAGAGTTTAAGCCTTACTTTCCCATAAGGATGTCTCTGCTTATTCGTTTGTGTATAGGCCTACATGGACGCTACTTTTATTTTTTAATGATCAGTATGTCAATTTTTTGCCACAGTCCACAATGTAGCTCGCTAAATGATGTCAATGATGTTGTTATTTCTAAGTCAACCCTTATTACTGAGTGGTGCAGTACAAAGAAAACCTGCATGAATGCTGAGAAGGTTCAGGATGTAACACTGTGTCTGGGCAGTAGATCCAGCAATGTCAAATCACTTAAGTTCTTGGGGTTTCATTTGCAGTCCAATATTAAGTGGCAAACACACATTGATTGTTTGGCTTCAAAAATTGCGACGGATATTCATGATAAGATCACTAAGTACTAGTGTTTCTGCTTATGTCTTTCTCTGTATTATTCCGCATACATCCATAGTTTTATGTCATATGGAACCTCAGTGTGGGCTAACTATTCTTATGCCATTGACATTGACAGAATTTTTATGTTGCAGAAAAAGGCCGTAAGATTAATGTGTGGCGTTCATAACCAAACACATTGCAAACCACTCTTGATTGCTCTTAAAATACTTACCATCATTGTTTGTCATGTCATGCTTTTTGTCAATGACAATCTGACAAATTTAACCAAAATATCAAATGTTCATAGCTACTCCACAAGGTTTAGAGGTAATATTTTCACGTCAAGGTGCATGTTTTCAGCCACTAAAAATAGCCTTTGCTATCAAGGCATGAAAATATAATTCTTTGCCTGTTAACATAAGAAATTTATCTAGAGCTAATTTTAAGAATGTTATAAAAACTGTTTTAACAAAAGTCTCATTGTATAAACCTGAAGAGTTTTTTGAGGTTAAGTTTTTATGTAACAAACTAACCTTAGTTTAATTTTTTGACGGTTGTCATAAACATTATTATTGTATCAATTGACTTTAAAGCATTTCATTTTATTATAATCATATGATTTGCACCTATACTTTTCTTAAGGGCAAAAATTTGATTCATTATCTTACTATGTAATCCAAGGTTTTTCGTGTTTTGATGAATTAAATTACCTGTTATTTTATACCCTAGAATTTATCGCTCAATACTTTGTTTCCACTCGTGCTTTTGAAGATTATGCCCAACCCCCAACACAACTAAGAAATTTTCTCGTTTTAAATACACAAACTGGCTACATGGTTAAAACATGGGACTTACGTTTCGGAAAAAAAATTATAATCAGGTGATCGCTCTAATGCTTTTCTTATGGAGAAAAATGATTTTTATTAACGATTTTACTAAATATTTCGAGCGTTTTGAGCGTTTTGATGAATTAAACTACCATTATTTTGTACCCAAGAATAGTAATTTTCCATCCGGAACGGTGTAGCGCTTGTACTTCGCGAAATAATTTCCAACCACAAACCCCACTACAAAACTTTCTCGTTTAATATAATAGGATTACCTTGTCCAATCGCTGGGTGTCAAAACACGACATTCTTCGTTTCTTAGAACATCATTATATCTATAGAATGCAACTGCCAGATAGTCCAATGTATTATTAGCCTACATTGTCTTTTGTCAAATGATTCAAAGCTGTTCCACAGTGACTAAAAGCTATGTCACACTACGCTACTTTACTAGCGAAATAGAAGCTGCTAAGTAACCAATGTGACATAGGCAGTATCAGCTACTAAGAGTAGCGCGCTAGTGAAATTTTACTAGCATGGAAGGTTGAACATGTCCAACTTTTCGTGCTAGTAATCTGCGCTAGTGAGTCACGTGACCAACTAGCAGCTATCAGGTATTCACCTGTCGCTCTGTGTGACAACTTCAATAGCGTACTAGCGGCTACACAAAAACACATGGACAGCTCTTGAGCTCAACTAGTACTATCAGCTAGTGAATATTGACGCTACCAAAATTAAGTGTGACAGGCTTAAGTAGCTCCTATTTCAGTAGCTGCTACTAGATACCTGCTTTTAAGTAGCCAAGTGTGACACACAGCCCTAAAAATATACACAAATTGTAATAGTGATGAAATTAATAAAACTGATAAAAATTGTACTTGGGCTGGCCAGCACCTCACTTTATCACAAATTAGATAATAAACGAAACATGTCGTCTTTTGATAACAAGTGATTGGACAAGGTAATTTTATTTCATTACTAATACATTCCAATCCAGGGTCACAATGAATACTGTATTTAACTCACGTTTGTACGGTAAAGTATATTGATTTTATAAAAGTATTCCGAAACACTTTAAACCATTAAGTATTTTTGATGTATTCATTTTTAATAATAATAACTTTATTGTTGAGATGCCATAAGACATATACAATGTTAACAGTAATACTTAAATTTTTTAGTTACAAATTAATTAAAGTTAATATTATAGAATTTTTCAACATTATATAAACAAATTTCAATCTAAATTTTCATCATTGTTTTCTTAAAGCTTCTTATGTTCAAATTTCTAAATTTGTCATCCAGTTGAAGAAAAAACGAAAGATATTTACAAATCCATTTCCATTCAAACTCGATAACCAAAGGAACTCGCAACACAAATTGTGATTGTGTTGGAACAGAAATGATTGAGAAGCGGTAAGCTGCAGAGTCTATTTCAATATCATTCGACTGCGAGGCAATCGTCTTTACGCCGCCGAGTCCCTCTCCATTACTGACTCACTTCTTTACATTTCAAATTTTCCCCATTCAGCAAGATATTTTGAGATTTAAGCCTCTTTGTAAAATATCAAACAATAAGTCCAATGCAAACTAAGTACCATATGTAAAAATAGTTAACAATTAACCGAAGCTTTTCATATTCATAAGCTCTTCTTAATGGAATGAAAACACTAATTTTAAATATATTTCTTCAAATGTCCAATCATAAGAAATTTTATTTTATTTTTAATGATATTTTTTAATTATTGAATGTTTGTAGATATTTATTTTAAAACTAATAAGATAATTTTCGTACTCCCAAATTTAAATAGGATATTTACAATATATGATGTATAAATTATTTTAACTAATTTATATTTATATATTTTTACACAGGGAGCGGTCTTCTACGCTTTGGTTAACTATTTTCTTAAGGATTACAGGATAAACAGATACACTTGATAGCGCATTCTGCACCTAATAATAAACATTTTAAAGTGTCATTATTTAAAACTTTTTGCATTACCATAAAACTTTTTGTGATATTATTTGTCATCCTCGAGGTCATTAAGATCAAAGTAAGATACTAAAAAGATCGGAAGCTATTTAATTTTTTATTTTGATAGGATAATTGTCTGGTAAGTTTTGTGTCCTTATCAGCTCATTGCCTTCATTTTCTGGCTCAGTTAATTATTTCAGGTCTGCTTTGCGGCATTGCTAATCAGACAAAAGAGACCTTCAATGTTATATATAATGTTTGCAATGAAGATTTTTATCGTCCTCCCTATATGATAGAAACCTAAGAGTTTGTTCAAGAAGTACTTTTTATCCTACGCCCTAATATCAAGTGTTATTGTTTATTCCGTGATTTTTCGGATAATATATTAAATCTGTGAATTATTGAACATCCTTACAGAAAAAAGTTTTCATGTGAGAAAATGGAATAAATTTTATACGTATTCAGCACTTTTATTGGTGTAAATAATGAGGTTTTTTCCTAGAAACGGTATTAATATTATTCATAAAACACTTTTCACGCTGGGACCCTCTTTAAGGTGAGTGGTTAGCCATGTAGCCTACTAAAGTTTTATGCAACCAATTTTGCCCAGCTTTTACGATTTTTTCCTTTAATAGTTTTTATAACCAACTTCGATAGTTAAAATATTTTTATGTTTCTCGATTAGTTTTTAAATATGTTTTCTGGTTTGGTCCATGACTATTTGCTATTACAACGACACTATAGTACATTAATTTTCAATAAACTTAACTAGTATCATTGACTATGTACACTAACGTGAATAGATTTCTCATCCAATGTATTTTGTTTTATACTGAAATTTCGAAAGTTTGTATACGCCGTGCCAGAGTCGTTGCAATCGATATTGTCATTAATTAACTGGATTTGCAGTGTTGCAAAAGCATTTTTCATCGCACTACATCGATATCACCTGTTTTCGACTCCACTTCTACCAAAGGAACACGTGTTTTCTCGGCCTGCCCGGCCAAATTTTCCGACCTAGGCCGGTAATGGGAACGGTAGCAAAGAAATCTAGACCATCATAAGGTAGGTGACAACAACAACAACAAATTACAAAGCAGTAACGTAGTTAGTAGTTCAGCTGATAGCAACTGTCAAATATATAGCCTACTAGGTACATAGGGTAATGGTGCTTTCCCCTTGTAATTACCTGCAGTTGTCAACTACCGTTAAAGTATTCTAGCATAGCGGGAGCCTTAGCTGATAAGTGGGTGTCTAGCAACCAGAAACACAAGCAGTACATCTCGCTAGGTTAGTTGAGGTTATTTTTTGTTTGTAATGAACGAAAAAAAAATCACTTGCTTACAATTTATTGCATTGATTATGAAAAATATCGTTCGTAACTCGACCAAAAATGTTTGGCCTGCTCTTGATCATTTCAAGTTTTCGAACTTGAATTACGATCTCGAGGCCTGCAAAACGCCATTTTCGGCCCTTGTAACGAAATACACTATTTCATCATACTGCACTCGGAACAGCCGTTTTCTGTCATTTAATTAGCTTAAAAAGTTGGCCTTTCCTGTAGCCTTTTAAAACATCTTTTAATTTTTTCCCTGCGCTAACCTCAAAATTGTTTTTTTTTTTTTTCTAAGTAGAAATCGTAATAATCCAAAACAAATAAGACCAATGTAAAAAAATAAATAAATAAATAAATAACTTGCAGACCACAGTAATTTTTATTAAAGATTTTGACATTTCTTTCATTCCTCGTATATATCAGCTGTTAATTAATAATATTTTTAATTAAGGTCGAAGTCAACTATTAAACGTAAAGTTTTTTTCTGTGCTTAGTTGCTATTCCCACTTGCTATAAAGACGTTAAATACATTTATTTTAATAATTAAACGACTAAAATATATTCTAATATATATTCTAAAATATATTTTAATGTATGTTCTAAAATAAATTCTAATATATATTCTAAAATATATTCTAATATATGAGTGCATTCATGCTACAATTTAATTAATTGAGTATGTCATAGTTTTTCTCAACCTTCAGAAAAATATCGGTTTCGGAAATATTTCGGTTGGATAACAATAGCAATGAAATCGGTATTTTTTTATTACAAACAAACTCAAATATATACTTAACTCATAAAATTGCATAACTCATATTATATAATTACTTTACTAATATAGTTCATTACTACAACACATAATAACTCACAATACAAAATTGCATTACTAACATTACATAGCTCATATTATTACATAACTTATTTAATTTTCTAAAAAAAAAAGAATAAAAAATCAAAAACTAAATATTATATATAATAAGTATTCTAAAACAACTTATCAGTAGTTAGTTGTTCGATTATTGTCACTCAAGCTCAAATCATTCAAAACTGCATCCCATCCTATGCAACCATACCATGTGTATCAATGTAGGAGTAATTCTCTAAAATTTATTAACGTAAAAAATACATTATTTATGGTTACACAAACCACCAAACAGCCATGAGCAACAGTAGATGGCTGTGTGGCTTTTGGTGATAAGTCATACAGTGGTTTTCCACGGAAATACCATTGTCAACAATGTTTTACTCAATACAGAAGAAATATTCAGCTCCCGTGTTGAATCATCACAAAAAGGTAGATCCTTCCATCGTAACACAAAAGAGTCATCTTGCATACGGGTTTTTACAAATTCCTTATAATAATGAGATATAATTAGTACTTGAGAATGAATAAATTTTACGCTGATTCGTACATTGGGTAGATTTGGCTTCCTTTGTTGAATAGAGTGAATTCCATGGATCAGGTAGTTTGAAATCGGTTTGCAATTATTTGTTAGCCTCTTAACACTTCTACCATTGACTATGTACGCTTAGTGTATATAGTCAAAGCTTGTACTACTCATCTGAATGTATTTTACAAATTGTTGTAAATGTTTTATACTTTTAATCACCTCAAAGCAATATATGTTGTAACTCAAGGAAAATCATTCTTGATTTTATGAGAAGCTCAGTTTCATATTTATTTTCCTACATTAAATTAATTTTTACTCTATAACAGTCTATTTTATAAATGTTTATCAATTCATGTTGTGCAACAGGCGTCCTCCAGTGATCTATCTTAACATACAACATCGTTATTCACACTTAGTGATGAACCTCTGCAGGCACAAATGGATATGTATGGTCGGACGGCATGTTGTATGTGCGTATGGTCAGTCTAGATAATACGAGGGCCGTTTTTTATCAACCTCCGATAGGCTATAAATAAAAGACATGTTAATGTAACACAATAATTTTATCACCAAAAGATTGGTACACTTAAGGTTACTTTTCGACATAATCACCAAATTGATTAAGACATTTGTCATATCTGTAGACAAGCTTTTCAATGCCCTCTTCAAAAAAATTGCCACCGGCCAAAAATTCAGTGCAAAAATTCCAAAAATTTGAAAAATTACAAAAATTTTACAAAAAAAAAATATTTAAAAATTTCATAGAAAAAGCAGTAGGTGAACAAATTATTTTCTTTAACAATTGTGTCAGCTCGTTGAACCAGGTCGTTTCAAATTATCTGGTTCAACGTTCAGACATTTTTAAAAAAACTATATATTCAACAATACTGATTTTTAATTTTTAAATGTTTTTATAATTTTTTTATTTTTAAACTTTTTGTTTTTAAAATTCTCGCTCTAAATACGAAATTCTTGGCCGGCGGCAACCTTCTTTGAAGAGGGTATTGAAAAGCTTGTACATAGATATGACAAATCTCTTCGGTGATTATGTTGAAAAGTAACCTTAAGTGTTCCAATATAATGGTGATAAAATTATTATAATTTTTTACATGAAAATCTCTTTTATTTATAGCCAATGGGTGGTTGAAAAAACATGATGGATTCGAAATCGGTATCTGTCCAAATTCTTTGAAAAGTTCATGTTTTTGGACAAAGCTTTTATAAGACAATGCTTTAAAATGTTTACTGCCGAAAAATTCTGTTACGTCTACGACGTAAAAGCCAGGGATTTTATTATTTTCTGTACCGGAGGAGGTTGAGGGTCTTACACGAACTTTTTATCGGGTAAAGTTAGTATATATCACATTATTGGTGTTAGTATCATTATTTATGTTTTTATTATGAGTGTCATGTATTTATTACACATAATAAATCCATGGAGTGTTTGGAAGTGTTCCAATGCTTGTTAAAACTAGTTTTTTTCAGAGGTAAGGCTGCTGCAGGATAAGAACATCATCTTCCCTATAACGACGCTGAGCTCTCATTCCAGCTGATATTTATTTTAAACTAGCGAACAGCCCGTCAAAAATGACGGGTAAAATTTATGAAGATGGGTCTAAAGAAGTGTAATGATTTATAAGTTTCAATAGTGATAAACATTTTGAAGTCCCTGACAACACAATATCAAAATTTAAATTTGGACATTTCTGAAGCAATGTGAACAGTATTGAAATAATAGTACTTTCTTTGACATGGTTTAAAAATACTGTATACTATGGGGATTTAAAAAAAAACAAAGATCATAATAACAGATTTTTACAGTATTTCCATTCATTACATTTTTTTCTTGTTTTGCCGTCACTAAATCACAAAATGTTTGTTTTCCTCCACCTCATCATTGCACTTTATTTACGTGTCCTTCCTTATTTTTAGAATGCTTGAGTTTTTCACTTATAATTTATTCATAATTCATCTCCTGTGCCTTCGCATTTTTGTAGGCTACTTACTTTTGCATATTAGTGAGACCAGTGAACTAATCATTAAGAAGCACATTAGCCTACATGGCCATTTTAAGCAGTTAAATTATTTAATTATGACAAAAATAATTTGATTGAAGCAAAGATGAGAATTTTATTTTTATAATGTAAAAATTGTGTTTTTGTATATTTTTGAGAAACTGAAATTAATTTCATTAATTTAGCTAAGTTATCAAAACAGATGCCCTGTAAACAAACAAATCTATAAGTCATAAGTTTAAAAACAATAGGTTGAATCATCTACAATATATAAACTGTCTTTATAGCCTATAGTAACCAAAATTTTATTTAAATCATATCAGCTGTAAACTATATATTTTACTGCTCCCAAAGTAACTGCAATCTTAATCCTATCTTTCATTTGATGTCAGTAGTGGGGAAAAGCCACTTCTAGACCGGAAGTGGCGTCAGCTGCCCGAGCAGCTGCTCGCGAGCAGTTGACGGGGCAGCTGGCGCCAGCTGCCATGTCATATAGCTTCCGGTGGGGCAGAGGGTATATGAGATGCTGTCGCCATATGCCATGCCATATAGCTTCCGGCTGGGCAGATGGTGAAATAATCAATGGGGGGTGGAGATGGCGAGAGCACAGGCCCTCGCTAATTGGCCCATAAATTAACCAGGTGCAGCTGGCGAGGGTAAGGTGACGGGGAAGGTTGGAGGGGTTAGAATTTAAGAATAAAATTTACCATAGGCGAGGGTAGGATTCGAACCCGGCCCGCTGGCGTGTGAGGCCAGCGCTCTACCATTTAGCCACCGAGGTACTTGGTGAAAGGTAGTGTAAATGTGTCTGATAATATTGTGCCTGTAGTTCGCTTCTTGTCCACCAAAGAGCAGCACGTACTACGACTGCGGCAAGTTTCAAATTCCTCCACCAGAGTTCAGCATGTACTAGGGCTGCAGCTAGTTCACTATTTCTCCAACAGATAGCAGCACGTGTTATGGCTGCACCCAGTTTACCCCAAAATATCCCCACAAATTACCCAAATTACCCTGGAATTCCCCAAAATACCCTGCAATTTCCCAAATTTCCTCGCAGTCTTACCAACTTATATCATTCACTATAAAACAAGAACACCTGGATCGCCCGGAACAAGAACATAAGAAATGCTGGGGGCTATACTATAAAAAGTGAATAAAACCCAAAGATGGCTGCAATACAGTATATAAAATCAACCAACTTACATCATTCACTATAAAATAAGAACACCTGGATCGCCCGGAACAAGAACATATGAAATGCTGGGGGCTATACTATAAAAAGTGAATAAAACCCAAAGATGGCTGCAATACAGTATATAATATAAAATCAACCAACTTATGTCATTCACTAATGAACAGTTATACTATATGAAATGTACCTGTGGCTAGTTCTCAGCGTCAATGGCTATAACGTCAAATGTACATAATCAACGGTTACACTATATAAAATGAAAACTCTACTATATTACTTAATATACACCAATGACTATAATGTTAAATCTAGTTATACTATATGAAATGTGCCCAAGGCTATACTACATATTATGCATTGATGACTTTACGTTAAATATACGCGATCAATGCTTATACCATATGAAATGTACCTGTGGCTAGTTCTCAGCGTCAATGGCTATAACGTCAAATGTACATAATCAACGGTTACACTATATAAAATGAAAACTCTACTATATTATTTAATATACACCAATGACTATAATGTTAAATCTAGTTATACTACATGAAATGTGCCCAAGGCTATACTATATATTATGCATTGATGACTTTACGTTAAATATACGCGATAAATGCTTATACTATATGAAATGCATTCGCCGCTATACTATACAAAATATCAATGAATATAATGTTAAATAAACATGATCAACGCTTATACTATATGAAATGTACCTGTGACTAGTTCTCTGCATCAATGGCTATAATGTAAAATCTATATAATCAAAGGTTACACTGTATAAAATGAAAATGCTACTTCACTATATAATATACATCAATGACTATAATGTTAAATATTTCTAATCTAGTTATACTATATGAAATGTGTCCAAGGCTATACTATAAAAAGTGAATAAAACCCAAAAATGTTGGCTATACAGTACATAAAATCAATGGCTAGAAGCTGTTAAGCAACCAACAACGTTATCATACTATATACGACGCATACAATACTATATAACGTGAATAACATGCAAACTTCAGCTTAAAAAACATAAAAATCGCTAATATCTCGAAAACGGTGAGTCCTAGAGGTCCGGGGACCCAAAAAAACTACCTACTACGTAATAGAGGTACCCCCAGGGGGTGGGTACCCATGATTAAAAAATTAACCAAAATGTTGCTGATTGCATCTAAAAAATGAAGGGGCAATGAAGGGGCAAAACTTTGATATTCCATATCTTAGGAACGGCTCTATGTATTAACTTCATAGTTGGTATGTGTGTACACTTACTTGCTGTCTACAAATGTATGGCAAAAGGTATCCAAAATATGAAGGCGCAAAAAAGTTTTATTTTATATTTTTGAATGGCAATATGTATTTACTTCAAACTTGGTATGCGTATACATGTAATGTTAACATGTAATAAAATGCTAAAAATAACTTTCCAGATCTAAGGTCAAACCGTCAAAAATAAAAAAAATCCTATAATTAACATTATTATTGTCTTTCGCTAGCGTAGAGCTTTACCTTTGAATCACTAGGTATTTGAAATTATTAGTATGTGTGTACACTTATTTGGTGTCTACAAATGCATGGCACGAGGTATCCAAAAAATGAAGGCGCAAAACAGTTTTATTTTATATCTTTTAAATGGCATTATGGATTAACTTCTTACTTGGTATGTAGGTTGGTATGAGTAAACATTAAATGTTTACCATTGCGTGGCGAAGTGCATCCAAAAAATGAAGGGGCAAAACTTAAATATTGTATATCTCAGGATTGAATGGACCGATTAACTTCTTACTTGGTATGTAGGTTGGTATAAGTAAACATTAAATTTTAACCATTGTGTGGCGGGGTGCGTCCAAAAAATGAAGGGGCAAATCCGAAATATTGTATATCTTAGGAGTGGCTGGACCGATAAACTTCTTACTTGGTATGTAAGTTGGTATGAGTAAACATTAATTGTTTACCATTGCGTGTTGGGGTGCATCCAGAAAATGAAGGGAAAAATAGAAATATTGTATATCTCAGGAGTGGCTGGACCGATTAACTTCTTACTTGGTATGTAGGGTAGTATGAGTAAACATTAAATGTTTATAATTGCGTGGCGGGGTGCATCCAAAATATGAAGGGGCAAAACTTAAATACTGTATATCTCAGGATTGGCTGGACCGATTAACTTCTTACTTGGAATGTAGGTTTGTATGAGTAAACATTAAATGTTTACCATTGCGTGGCGGGGTGCATCCAAAAAATGAAGGGGCAAAACTTAAATATTGCATATCTCAGGATTGGCTGGACCGATAAACTTCTTACTTGGTATGTAGGTGTATATGAGTAAACATTAAATGTTTACCATTGCGTGGCAGGGTGCATCCAAAAAATGAAGGGGCAAAACCGAAATATTGTATATCTCAGGAGTGGCTGGACCGATTAACTTCTTACTTGGTATGTAGGGTGGTATGAGTAAACATTAAATGTTTATAATTGCGTGGCGGGGTGCATCCAAAAAATTAAGGGGCAAAACTTAAATACTGTATATCTCAGGATTGGCTGGACCGATAAACTTCTTACTTGGAATGTAGGTTGGTATGAGTAAACATTAATTTTTTGACATTGCATGGCGGGGTGCATCCAAAAAATGAATGGGAAAAATTGAAATATTGATATCTCAGGAGTGGCTGGACCGATTAACTTCTTACTTGGTATATAGGTTGGTATGAGTAAACATTAAATGTTTACCATTGCGTGGCGGGGTGCATCCAAAAAATGAAGGGGCAAAACCGAAATATTGTATATCTACGGAGTGGCAAGACCGATTAACTTCTTACTTGGTATGTAGGTTGGTATGAATAAATATTAAATGTTTATAATTGCGTGGCGGGTCGCATCCAAAAAAATGAAGGGGCAAAACTTAAATATTGTATATCTCAGGAGTGGCTGGTCCGATTAAATTCTTACTTGGTATGTAGGTTGGTATGAGTAAACATTAAATGTTTACCATTGCGTAGCGGGGTGCATAAAAAAATGAAGGGGCAAAACTTAAATATTGAATATCTCAGGATTGGCTGGACCGATAAACTTCTTACTTGGAATGTAGGTTGGTATGAGTAAACTTGAATTGTTTACCATTGCGTGGCAGGGTGCATCCAAAAAATGAAGGGGTAAAACTGTAATATTTTATATCTCAGGATTGGCTGGACCGATAAACTTGTTAGTTGTTATGTAGGTGTGTATAAATAAACATTAATTGTTTACAATTGCATGGCGGGGTGCATCCAAAAAATGAAGGGGCAAAATTTAAATCTTGTATATATCAGGAGTGGCTGGACCGATTAACTTCTTACTTGGTGTGTAGGTTGGTATGAGTAAACAATAAAAGTTTACCATTGCGTGGTGGAATTCATTCAAAAAATGAAGGGGCAAAATTTAAATATTGTATATCTCAGGAGTTGCTGGACCGATTAACTTCTTACTTGGTATGTAGGTGTATATGTGTAAACATTAATTGTTAATAATTGCGTGGCGGGGTGCCTCCATAAAATGAAGGGACTAGCTGGACCGATTAACTTCTTACTTGGTATGTAGGTTGGTGTGAGTTAACATTAATTGTTTACTATTGCGTGGCGGGTTGCATAAAAAACAAAGGGGCAAAATTTAAATATTGTATATCTCATGAGTGGCTAGACCGATTAACTTCTTATTTGGTATGTAGGCTGGTATGAGTAAACATTAATTGTTTACCATTGCGTGGCATGGTGCATCCAAAAAAAATTAAGGGGCAAAACTTAAATATCGAAAAATCTCAGAAGTGGTTGATCCAATTATCGTCAGACATGGTATGTGTTTACATATAGCTATAATTAAAGGTAGCACCGTTTTGGTGCTACCTTCAATTTACCATTTTTATAGAATTGTGTATGGAAAAATTCCTTAGGTTTTCAAGGAACACTATTAATTATTGGTTTAAGGACAGACTACTATAGATGTGTGTATATATGTAAATTCTTAGCAAAACCTTAGTTTTAACGATTAAGGTGATTTGGAGACTTCTAACTGGCTTAAACCCATAGTTAAAGGTAGCATCGTTTTTGTGGTTCCTTTGATGTATTATTTTTTATTGAATTTTATATGATAAACTTTCTTTAGGTTTTTAAGCAACACTTTTAAGTTTTTGTTTAATGTGAAACTATCTTTGATGTAGTATTTTTATATGCAAAATTTTGCTTCAGGTTTTTAAAACAACACGTTTAAGTATTGCTTTAAAGTCAAACGATGAAATATGTTTTTTATCTGCGTGAATTTCTAACAAATCGTTAGTTTTAACCTTAAACGTGATTTGAAAACTTCTAATTGGGCTCAACCCATTTAAATGTTGCTACTTAAAGATATCACCATTTTGGTGCTACTTTTTATGTACTAAAGTCAAATGTAAAATTTTGCAATAGGTTTTTAAACAACAATTTTTAGTTTTTTACCTTAAACTTTATTTTGAAACTTTTAATTGAGCTTAACCCATTAAAATGTTACTACTTAAAGATAGCACCATTTTGGTGCTACCTTTGATGTTCTATTTTTATAATTATGTAAAATTTTGCTATAGGTTTTCAAACAACACTTTTAAGTAATGTTTAAAACCAAACCAATAAATATATTTTTATCTATGCGAATTCTTAACAAAACTTTTGTTACTAATTGAATGGTGATATAGGAATTTCTATTTTTAGCCAGATATTGGACCACCGTTTTGTTGCTACCTTTAATGTACTATTTTAATAGTGTCTTTTATGTGTAAATTTTAACCTAATTACTTCTGTATTTAATTTTATTATTGTTTTGAACATTTGTCTTTTAGTCAAGCAAACGTCGTTTTGATGTTTAAAAAAATCATTTGTAGCACATATATGTAAAGCTAATATTTTTAAGTTCAATCCATTAAATGAATATAAATGTGACATTAATGTAAGATGTGTTAATAATCAGTTTAGATACATTATTCAGAAAATTGTCAAAAAATTCAAATTTATCATATTACTGTGTATGTGCAGCACTTTCCCTTATTTTTGCACGCGCAGTTGCACTTCAGCATTTATAAAAGTGGTTTGTTGAGCGTGCCCCTTATTATTGACGAATCTTCACAAGAAATGTTTAAAATAAAACATAGAATTGTGTACGCGCAGGTTTTCCACCACTCTTCATCGGGTATATAAGCAGCTCGGTTAACCACGTACTTCATTGTTTGGTGAACTTTTGCCCAGTGAACAGTTTATTCACAATTTCGGTTTTTCCGGATATTTAAATCTGTATGCTATTTTGTAATATTCAATTAATATTGAAAGAAAATAGAAAAATAAACGACTTCACTATGTCTGCACTGCAATGTTACATGTTTGATAATAAGCCCGTAGCTGTATTATTTGATCGTGAAAACAATCCATGGTTTAAGGCTAATGATATATCAGAGATTTTAGAATACAAAAGACCGCGAAAAGCAATAAATGATCTAGTTAAGGAAAAATATAAAAAGTTGCGTAAGGATATAAATGAAACTAGTTTGGTTTTACCCTATAATTTTCAAGAAAGAACCGTATTCATAAATGAACCAGGTTTATATTCCTTAATTATATCGTCTAAGATGAAAATAGCTAAACGCTTTCAAGATTGGGTGTTTGAAGAAATCCTACCATCAATTCGCAAGTATGGAGAGTATAAAATTAAAAGAGAAAACCTTAAGTTGACTCACTCCTTACATAAAGTGTTGGCAAATAATCAAAAACTAATTGAAACGTTAGTTGATCAAATGCCTAAGGTTGCTGTTATGCCTGATGATATGGACTTAAAACATATCTTTTGTGTACTGGAAAAAAACACATGTTATGAAAAGTATGGAGTAATTGAGTACAAGTGTATTCGTACAGAAAGAAGACGATTTAAAAGAGCATTGAAGAAAGCTAAGAAAGATGGTTTTGTACCAAGTTTTACAAGATATTCTGTACCAAACAGTATAAATATACTGAATAAAGCTAAGGAGGTTATGTATGATTATGGTATGCATTATGAATCTTCTTTAAATAACATATTGACACCCCATAATTTTGTAAATATTGTTAAAACTGTTCTTAATGAATAAACTGTATGAATGTATGTGTGAATGTGAGACTTATCAGATTGAGAAGTTAAGGTATTTACTTTGGCTACTCCTTCGAAAAGTCTGGTTTGAGTGAAGGTCACTGACGCGGTTGACTAAAAGACCCGTAAACCATATGTATGTGTGTGCAAGTATGGAAAACGACGTACACCCACCTCCTCGTGGTGTTTTCTGGGTAACGCTAAGAGGTGTACAACTAATATCTTGTAAACCACATGGATTTGTTATTTATTTATTTTTTTAATGTATTCATAGCTATTTATAGAAATAAATTTTATTTAAAAGAAATTTGTAACAAACAGTTTAAATTAAACAAATTTAAAGCATTTTAAATACATACAATTTATAAATGTTGTAGCAAAACATTTCATGCTTTACTAATAATTATAGATGAAATCGATAGAATGTATATATAATTAATATATAAAAATATAAGTCTTGTAATTAATGAAGCTAGAAAAAAGAAATAAAGATAGCATCAAATAAGTGTTACTTTACAAAATAGTAAAACCAAAAATGCAATAAACCCTTAGATGATGCACAATTTGAAGGTAGCATCCAATCAGTGTAAATAGATATAAAGGGAAAAGGCTTTCAACAAAAATTACAATAAACACTGGTTTTAAGACCTATATTTAGGTAGCACCTAATTAGCTTCATATATATAAAAGTGAAAAGGATTTTTATCTGTATACTACAATTAACCTGTTTATACTTTATAGTTATTGGTTAATATAGAAAATGTCAAACCTATTTGTTTTTGTTTACAAATAATGAAGAAAAAGTCCAATAAACACTTGTGTTTAAGATACAAATGCTGGTGTCACCGGATCAGTGCTACCTTTAAATAGAGTAAAAGCCTTATATATGCAAAAAATGGAAAAAATATTTGCCTAAATATTATATTTAACATGTTTTTTTTTTACTTCAAACTAACGTGTTAATAAACCGATTTTGAACCATAAAAAATATAATAATGAAGTTAAAACATACAATATATACTGGTTTTAAGACCTTTATTTAGGTAGTACTAAATCAGAGCTACCATTAAGTTAATTATTTCATCTATAATTATTAGTAAAGCATGAAATGTTTTGCTACAACATTAATAAATTGTATGTATTTAAAATGCTTTAAATTTGTTTAATTTAAACTGTTTGTTACAAATTTCTTTTAAATAAAATTTATTTCTATAAATAGCTATGAATACATTAAAAAAATAAATAAATAAATAAATAACAAATCCATGTGGTTTACAAGATATTAGTTGTACACCTCTTAGCGTTACCCAGAAAACACCACGAGGAGGTGGGTGTACGTCGTTTTCCATACTTGCACACACATACATATGGTTTACGGGTCTTTTAGTCAACCGCGCCAGTGACCTTCACTCAAACCAGACTTTTCGAAGGAGTAGCCAAAGTAAATACCTTAACTTCTCAATCTGATAAGTCTCACATTCACACATACATTCATACAGTTTATTCATTAAGAACAATTTTAACAATATTTACAAAATTATGGGGTGTCAATATGTTATTTAAAGAAGATTCATAATGCATACCATAATCATGCATAACCTCCTTAGCTTTATTCAGTATATTTATACTGTTTGGTACAGAATATCTTGTAAAACTTGGTACAAAACCATCTTTCTTAGCTTTCTTCAATGCTCTTTTAAATCGCCTTCTTTCTGTACGAATACACTTGTACTCAATTACTCCATACTTTTCATAGTATGTGTTTTTTTCCAGTACACAAAAGATATGTTTTAAGTCCATATCATCAGGCATAACAGCAACCTTAGGCATTTGATCAACTAACGTTTCAATTAGTTTTTGATTATTTGCCAACACTTTATGTAAGGAGTGAGTCAACTTAAGGTTTTCTCTTTTAATTTTATACTCTCCATACTTGCGAATTGATGGTAGGATTTCTTCAAACACCCAATCTTGAAAGCGTTTAGCTATTTTCATCTTAGACGATATAATTAAGGAATATAAACCTGGTTCATTTATGAATACGGTTCTTTCTTGAAAACTATAGGGTAAAACCGAACTAGTTTTATTTATATCCTTACGCAACTTTTTATATTTTTCCGTAACTAGATCATTTATTGCTTTTCGCGGTCTTTTGTATTCTATAATCTCTGATATATCATTAGCCTTAAACCATGGATTGTTTTCACGATTAAATAATACAGCTACGGGCTTATTATCAAACATGTAACACTGCAGTGCAGACATAGTGAAGTCGTTTATTTTTCTATTTACTTTCAATATTAATTGAATATTACAAAATAGCATACAGATTTAAATATCCGGAAAAACCGAAATTGTGAATAAGCTGTTCACTGGGCAAAAGTTCACCAAACAATGAAGTACGTGGTTAACCGAGCTGCTTATATACCCGATGAAGAGTGGTGGAAAACCTGTGCGTACACAATTCTATGTTTTATTTTAAACATTTCTTGTGAAGATTCGTCAATAATAAGGGGCACGCTCAACAAACCACTTTTATAAATGCTGAAGTGCAACTGCGCGTGCAAAAATAAGGGAAAGTGCTGCACATACACAGTAATATGATAAATTTGAATTTTTTGACAATTTTCTGAATAATGTATCTAAACTGATTATTAACACATCTTACATTAATGTCACATTCATATTCATTTAATGGATTGAACTTAAAAATATTAGCTTTACATATATGTGCTACAAATGTCTTTTTTAAACATCAAAACGACGTTTGCTTGACTAAAAGACAAATGTTCAAAACAATAATAAAATTAAATACAGAAGTAATTAGGTTAAAATTTACACATAAAAGACACTATTAAAATAGTACATTAAAGGTAGCAACAAAACGGTGGTCCAGTATCTGGCTAAAAATAGAAATTCCTATATCACCATTCAATTAGTAACAAAAGTTTTGTTAAGAATTCACATAGATAAAAAATATATTTATTGGTTTGGCCTTAAAACATTACTTAAAAGTGTTGTTTGAAAACCTATAGCAAAATTTTACATAATTATAGAAATAGAACATCAAAGGTAGCACCAAAATGTTGCTATCTTTAAGTAGTAACATTTTAATGGGTTAAGCTCAATTAAAAGTTTCAAAATAAAGTTTAAGGTTAAAACTAAAAAATGTTGTTTAAAAACCTATTGAAAAATTTTACATATGAATTTAGTACATAAAAAGTAGCACCAAAATGGTGATATCTTTAAGTAGCAACATTTAAATGGGTTGAGCCCAATTAGAAGTTTCCAAATCACGTTTAAGATTAAAACTAACGATTTGTTAGAAATTCACGCAGATAAAAAACATATTTCATCGTTTGACTTTAAAGCAATACTTAAACGTGTTGTTTTAAAAACCTGAAGCAAAATTTTGCATATAAAAATACTACATCAAAGATAGTTTCACATTAAACAAAAACTTAAAAGTGTTGCTTAAAAACCTAAAGAAAGTTTATCATATAAAATTCAATAAAAAATAATACATCAAAGGAACCACAAAAACGATGCTACCTTTAACTATAAGTTTAATCCAGTTAGAAGTCTCCAAATCACCTTAATCGTTAAAACTAAGGTTTTGCTAAGAATTTACATATATACACACATCTATAGTAGTCTGTCCTTAAACCAATGATTAATAGTGTTCCTTGAAAACCTAAAGAATTTTTCCATACACAATTCTATAAAAATGGTAAATTGAAGGTAGCACCAAAACGGTGCTACCTTTAATTATAGCTATATGTACACACATACCATGTATGACGATAATTGGATCAACCACTTCTGAGATTTTTCGATATTTAAGTTTTGCCCCTTATTTTTTTTGGATGCACCATGCCACGCAATGGTAAACAATTAATGTTTACTCATACCAGCCTACATACCAAATAAGAAGTTAATCGGTCTAGCCACTCATGAGATATACAATATTTAAATTTTGTCCCTTTGTTTTTTATGCAACCCGCCACGCAATAGTAAACAATTAATGTTAACTCATACCAACCTACATACCAAGTAAGAAGTTAATCGGTCCAGCTAGTCCCTTCATTTTATGTAGGCACCCCGCCACGCAATGGTTAACAATTAATGTTTACACATATACACCTACATACCAAGTAAGAAGTTAATCGGTCCAGCTACTCCTGAGATATACAATATTTAAATTTTGCCCCTTTATTTTTTGAATGAATTCCACCACGCAATGGTAAACTTTTATTGTTTACTCATACCAACCTACACACCAAGTAAGAAGTTAATCGGTCCAGCCACTCCTGATATATACAAGATTTAAATTTTGCCCCTACATTTTTTGGATGCACCCCGCCATGCAATTGTAAACAATTAATGTTTATTTATACACACCTACATAACAACTAACAAGTTTATCGGTCCAGCCAATCCTTAGATATAAAATATTACAGTTTTACCCCTTCATTTTTTTGATGCACCCTGCCACGCAATGGTAAACAATTCATGTTTACTCATACCAACCTACATTCCAAGTAAGAAGTTTATCGGTCCAGCCAATCCTGAGATATTCAATATTTAAGTTTTGCCCCTTCATTTTTTATGCACCCCGCTACGCAATGGTAAACATTTTTAATGTTTACTCATACCAACCTACATACTAAGTAAGAATTTAATCGGACCAGCCACTCCTGAGATATACAATATTAAAGTTTTGCCCCTTCATTTTTTTGGATGCGACCCGCCACGCAATTATCTAATATATTAATAGGCAAGCATGTTTTATTTCCTCCTTTTTTCTCAGCTCGTGTGCATCGTAGGAGAAATCCGCGCATACCGTTAGAAAGCTATAGTCCTGTAGATGAGAATCCCATTCCAATTCAAATCGGACTCCAGGGCTACGCCCCACAGGCTTTCAAAGTTCCAAAGTTAATCTTATGGAGAAGGATAATTAATTGATTAAATCATTAGACAGCTGTTGTACTAACAACTGATAGAAAAACTGGAAGAACAGATGTTTTTATTATAAAATGTTTTTACACTTCTTGTATTTAAACTGAAATTTTGATCGAATTTCGATCAGGAGGCGATCTCTAGTAAACATTTAATATTTATTCATACCAACCTACATACCAAGTAAGAAGTTAATCGGTCTTGCCACTCCGTAGATATACAATATTTCGGTTTTGCCCCTTCATTTTTTGGATGCACCCCACCACGCAATGGTAAGCATTTAATGTTTACTCATACCAACCTATATACCAAGTAAGAAGTTAATCGGTCCAGCCACTCCTGAGATATCAATATTTCAATTTTTCCCCTTCATTTTTTGGATGCACCCCGCCATGCAATGTCAAAAAATTAATGTTTACTCATACCAACCTACATTCCAAGTAAGAAGTTTATCGGTCCAGCCAATCCTGAGATATACAGTATTTAAGTTTTGCCCCTTAATTTTTTTGATGCACCCCGCCACGCAATTATAAACATTTAATGTTTACTCATACCACCCTACATACCAAGTAAGAAGTTAATCGGTCCAGCCACTCCTGAGATATACAATATTTCGGTTTTGCCCCTTCATTTTTTGGATGCACCCCGCCACGCAATGGTAAACATTTAATGTTTACTCATATACACCTACATACCAAGTAAGAAGTTTATCGGTCCAGCCAATCCTGAGATATGCAATATTTAAGTTTTGCCCCTTCATTTTTTTTATGCACCCCGCCACGCAATGGTAAACATTTAATGTTTACTCATACCAACCTACATACCAAGTAAGAATTTAATCAGACCAGCCACTCCTGAGATATACAATATTTAAGTTTTGCCCCTTCATTTTTTTGATGCACCCCGCCACGCAATGGTAAACGTTTAATGTTTACCCATACCTACCTATATACGAAGTAAGAAGTTAATCGGTCCAGCCACTCCTGAGATATAGAATATTTAGGTTTTGCCCCTTCATTTTTTGGATGCACCCCGCCACGCAATGGTAAACATTAAATGTTTTCTCATACCAACCTACATACCAAGTAAGGAGTTTATCGGTCCAGCCATTCCTGAGATATACAGTATTTAAGTTTTGCCCCTTCATTTTTTGGATGCACCCCGCCACGCAATGGTATACATTTAATGTTTACTCATACCAACCTATATACCAAGTAAGAAGTTAATCGGTCCAGCCACTCCTGAGATATACAATATTTCAATTTTGCCCCTTCATTTTTTGGATGCACCCCGCCATGCAATGTCAAAAAATTAATGTTTACTCATATCAACCTACATTCCAAGTAAGAAGTTTATCGGTCCAGCCAATCCTGAGATATACAGTATTTAAGTTTTGCCCCTTCATTTTTTGGATGCACCCCGCAACGCAATGGTAAACATTTAATGTTTACCCATACCTACCTATATACGAAGTAAGAAGTTAATCGGTCCAGCCACTCCTGAGATATAGAATATTTAGGTTTTGCCCCTTCATTTTTTGGATGCACCCCACCACGCAATGGTAAACATTAAATGTTTTCTCATACCAACCTACATACCAAGTAAGGAGTTTATCGGTCCAGCCATTCCTGAGATATACAGTATTTAAGTTTTGCCCCTTTATTTTTTGGATGCACCCCGCCACGCAATTATAAACATTTAATGTTTACTCATACTACCCTACATACCAAGTAAGAAGTTAATCGGTCCAGCCACTCCTGAGATATACAATATTTCTATTTTTCCCTTCATTTTTTGGATGCACCCCAACACGCAATGGTAAACAATTAATGTTTACTCATACCAACTTACATACCAAGTAAGAAGTTTATCGGTCCAGCCACTCCTGAGATATACAATATTTCGGTTTTGCCCCTTCATTTTTTGGACGCACCCCGCCACGCAATGCTAAACATTTATTGTTTACCAATACCTACCTATATACGAAGTAAGAAGTTAATCGGTCCAGCCACTCCTGAGATATAGAATATTTAGGTTTTGCCCTTTCATTTTTTGGATGCACCCCGCCACGCAATGGTAAACATTTAATGTTTACTTATACCAACCTACATACCAAGTAAGAAGTTAATCGGTCCATTCAATCCTGAGATATACAATATTTAAGTTTTGCCCCTTCATATTTTGGATGCACTTCGCCACGCAATGGTAAACATTTAATGTTTACTCATACCAACCTACATACTAAGTAAGAAGTTAATCCATAATGCCATTTAAAAGATATAAAATAAAACTGTTTTGCGCCTTCATTTTTTGGATACCTCGTGCCATGCATTTGTAGACACCAAATAAGTGTACACACATACTAATAATTTCAAATACCTAGTGATTCAAAGGTAAAGCTCTACGCTAGCGAAAGACAATAATAATGTTAATTTTAGGATTTTTTTATTTTTGACGGTTTGACCTTAGATCTGGAAAGTTATTTTTAGCATTTTATTACATGTTAACATTACATGTATACGCATACCAAGTTTGAAGTAAATACATATTGCCATTCAAAAATATAAAATAAAACTTTTTTGCGCCTTCATATTTTGGATACCTTTTGCCATACATTTGTAGACAGCAAGTAAGTGTACACACATACTAACTATGAAGTTAATACATAGAGCCGTTCCTAAGATATGAAATAACAAAGTTTTGCCCCTTCATTGCCCCTTCATTTTTTAGATGCAATCAGCAACATTTTGGTTAATTTTTTAATTATGGGTACCCACCCCCTGGGGGTACCTCTATTACGTAGTAGGTAGTTTTTTTGGGTCCCCGGACCTCTAGGACGCACCGTTTTCGAGATATTAGCGATTTTTATGTTTTTTAAGCTGAAGTTTGCATGTTATTCACTTTATATAGTATTGTATGCGTCGTATATAGTATGATAACGTTGTTGGTTGCTTAACAGCTTCTAGCCATTGATTTTATGTACTGTATAGCCAACATTTTTGGGTTTTATTCACTTTTTATAGTATAGCCTTGGACACATTTCATATAGTATAACTAGATTAGAAATATTTAACATTATAGTCATTGATGTATATTATATAGTGAAGTAGCATTTTCATTTTATACAGTGTAACCTTTGATTATATAGATTTTACATTATAGCCATTGATGCAGAGAACTAGTCACAGGTACATTTCATATAGTATAAGCGTTGATCATGTTTATTTAACATTATATTCATTGATATTTTGTATAGTATAGCGGCGAATGCATTTCATATAGTATAAGCATTTATCGCGTATATTTAACGTTAAGTCATCAATGCATAATATATAGTATAGCCTAGGGCACATTTCATATAGTATAACTAGATTTAACATTATAGTCATTGGTGTATATTAAATAATATAGTAGAGTTTTCATTTTATATAGTGTAACCGTTGATTATGTACATTTGACGTTATAGCCATTGACGCTGAGAACTAGCTACAGGTACATTTCATATAGTATAAGCATTGATCGCGTATATTTAACGTAAAGCCATCAATGCATAATATATAGTATAGCCTTGGGCACATTTCATATAGTATAACTAGATTTAACATTATAGTCATTGGTGTATATTAAATAATATAGTAGAGTTTTCATTTTATATAGTGTAACCGTTGATTATGTACATTTGACGTTATAGCCATTGACGCTGAGAACTAGCCACCGGTACATTTCATATAGTATAACTGTTCATTAGTGAATGACATAAGTTGGTTGATTTTATATTATATACTGTATTGCAGCCATCTTTGGGTTTTATTCACTTTTTATAGTATAGCCCCCAGCATTTCATATGTTCTTGTTCCGGGCGATCCAGGTGTTCTTATTTTATAGTGAATGATGTAAGTTGGTTGATTTTATATACTGTATTGCAGCCATCTTTGGGTTTTATTCACTTTTTATAGTATAGCCCCCAGCATTTCATATGTTCTTGTTCCGAGCGATCCAGGTGTTCTTGTTTTATAGTGAATGACATAAGTTGGTAAGACTGCGAGGAAATTTGGGAAATTGCAGGGTATTTTGGGGAATTCCAGGGTAATTTGGGTAATTTGTGGGGATATTTTGGGGTAAACTGGGTGCAGCCATAACACGTGCTGCTATCTGTTGGAGAAATAGTGAACTAGCTGCAGCCCTAGTACATGCTGAACTCTGGTGGAGGAATTTGAAACTTGCCGCAGTCGTAGTACGTGCTGCTCTCTGGTGGACAAGAAGCGAACCACAGGCACAATATTATCAGACACATTTACACTACCTTTCACCAAGTACCTCGGTGGCTAAATGGTAGAGCGCTGGCCCCACACGCCAGCGGGCCGGGTTCGAATCCTACCCTCACCTATGATAAATTTTATTCTTAAATTCTAACCCCTCCAACCTTCCCCGTCACCTTACCCTCGCCAGCTGCACCTGGTTAATTTATGGGCCAATTAGCGAGGGCCTGTGCTCTCGCCATCTCCACCCCCCCATTGATTATTTCACCATCTGCCCAGCCGGAAGCTATATGGCATGGCATATGGCGACAGCATCTCATATACCCTCTGCCCCACCGGAAGCTATATGACATGGCAGCTGGCGCCAGCTGCCCCGTCAACTGCTCGCGAGCAGCTGCTCGGGCAGCTGACGCCACTTCCGGTCTAGAAGTGGCTTTTCCCCACTACTGATGTCATCTGTCAATAATGGTAGAAGTATGTAGATGGGTAGAATTGGAGTTGTCTGATTTGTTTACTTAATTTATTTGGTAAATTTGTGGTGGTGTGAAATATAAGTGTGGGGCATGGATCACCTGGAGCAGTAAACAAATCGACAAAATAACGTCTTAGATGGGTTTAAATAAGGTTTAAATTACATTTTACGGTGTTGTAAAGTATTTTCTTAGGAATTCCATATTTTTCCTATCATTTAGGAGCCATAAAAAATCCATTGACACCAAAATGGCCCTGTTCCGTTCCGTAGTTTTCTCTCTAGACCCTTAAATGCACTATTTTATTATATAAATAAAAATCACATTAAATTAAAACTGCAGGGTTTATTTTATAAATGTCCAAGACAACATACATGTACATTCATGTATTTTTTACGGTAATAAATGAGGAAAAGTATGACTCAAGGGATTTTTTTGTAACCAGAAGAGTTGAAATATGTTTAATTTATGTGTGAACCAATGTAATAAAATCTTTGGACCTCATTATCCTAAATTTTCTTTTGACAGCAAAAACTTAATCAGTATAATCGAACAATTAAATTTAATACAATTAATTTCACGAGTTTTTAAACGTAGAATATACAATTTTATGTACTTTTAACAGGTTTATGGGACACATGTAGTCAAAGCGTTTAAAAATTGAAAACAAATTAAAGGAAAGTATTTTTTCGTAAATTATAAAAAAATTAGAGAGTTGTATAAATGGAATGATTTAAAATATTGTTCAGATAATACGAATATAATTTTTAAGCAAATGTTTTCTCTAGCAATCCGGGTTAGGTAACAAAACAACGATATATTCTTATGTTTGTAATGTAATAAAATACAAATTGTTGCGATTTAACTTGTAAAGTCAATATAGCATTTCACACTTAGTTTGAGAGCGGTGAGGGGTAAGCTTATACCGCTGTGAAATCAGATATTCAATTTGTGTTATGATAGGGACTAGACCTTGTACTGTATGATCATGTGACGTAGCCAACTAGTAAAAAGGCACGGTTAGTGTAAGCTATGTAGCAAGTGTGACTTAATCCTATAACAACTATACCTTATAACAAGGTTTCCATTGTACTTTTTTACGGGGTACTACTTAGAAAAATTAACTTTTACATCCATATGTTGTAAAATACTACAATTAGGTGTGATTTATTACCTTTTATTCCAAAGAGGAAGGCAGTAAACTTAAGCAGAAGGAAATCTTAGATATAAAGCTGTAAACTGAATGTGGTTTTGATATAATTGTGTTTATTTTTCAATATAAAACTAAATTAACATTTTTATTTGGTTATCAAAGAGAAGCCGAGAAACGCTTTAAAGAAATTGACTAATTTTATTAAATACTATACTATCCTCTAAAATATCAGTTCAAAAGGATGTAGTTTTCCTTGCTTGAGAATTATATTAAGCGGAAAAGCTGTTCTTTAAGAAGATTGACTAAATCTGACAAACTCTTTCCAGCTTCCTTTTAAAATAAGGAATGTTTGATAAGATAAGATAAAACGTCAATATGTTTCAGTTTCATATTCTTTTATTGTATTTTTGAGACATTATTTATTTTTTATTATTTATTTCTTATACCGTTAGTTTAACATCGCTCGCAAAGTTTAAAGAGATTTTTCATGTATTTCTAAGAAAATAAAAATGTATTTCTGGCTAAAAAACATATATAGGCAATTTTATGATAATGGCAATTAAATGATTTTGTCGCTTTCATATATGAAATTGCAGTATTTTTCCCTAAGAGTAGACAAACTTACAAGTGCAACTAAAGGTAACATTTCGCTGATTGTGATGTTAAATAATAAACAAAAATACCACATTATTAGTTTATTATGATGGAAAAATTAAAGTATTAAAACTTATGCGAACAATGTAATCCAGCAATAACCAGCCAAAGTATAATACCATGAAACTTCCTAAAAACGAATCAATAAACGTATCGTACACATTATAAAACAGTATACTATAAATCTCATACTCCTTTATGATAAGTTGGGAATGAACTATGGTTGCATTAAAAGACTTTTTATAGCAAATATTTTACACTGGTGACTGTGACGAACATATGTTTAACGCCGTAATAGCCAAAAGTCTCTGTCACATTGACAATACTCAAATATGAACATAACCAAAGACTAACACGATTTAACCAAACCTAACAAATTACTTGTGGTAGTCTAAATTAACAGTTAATTTTAGTCAATAGCAATATGGCAAGCAAATCAGCCATCGCCATTGCTGAGCTGAGAGCTCAAGCGGTCGCCAAAGAGATGGAGAGGAAGCAAAACCTAATGAGACTGAAATGGTTTGAGGAAAACTACGAGAAAGTGTACCTCAACCCGTCCCTACCCCCTGAAAAGATGCCTAAAAAGGCGGCGGTTTTGTACGAGCAACTACGACAGAGAAGGAAGGAGAGGTTTAAAGCTGATAGAGAAATAAAGTCAAAAGAATTGACCTGTCCGAAGATTGAAGGGAGTGAAGAGGGTTTGATTTTGGACCCGATGTACCCCGTTCCGAAGGACGTGATGGCAAAATTATACGAAGGTATTTGACAAGTGAATTTACACTAAATATGATAGGTGTTGGCAAAATAATAATTATTACACCTAAATTAGTCATTTCCAATTCGGTTTACGTCTTACTAGTAATTAGGTAAGGCTTTTAGATGTAATGATGGCTTTTGGAGTAGACCGTGTGTCAGAGAAGCCATCGTAACAAGTAGTGATAGCGAACTTATAGAAACCTCTCGCTAAAAATAGCTCACAATAATATAACTTTTAATTTTTTCACAAAACGAGACAGTCCAAAAAGTTTTTGATGATAAAAATGGAAGGATTTTTGTTAGGTAATATATATGTTGAGTGTAACTTTCCTTTCAGATAGCGTCAGGTTAGATTAGGTTACGTTGCGTTAAGTTAGTCTCTAGGCCATTTTTTAACGTAATTTCAAAATTTTTCTTGACAGATACTTTTTAGAATTTGTTTTTGAGGTAACGTTACCTGCTTTAAAAATTTTATCTTCCAAGAGAGTTCACAATAAAGGCTCAGTATTTTCACTTTTCAATTTACCCATAGGTTAAAAATTTGTATATGGAAATAATTAGCAAATAATAATTGCATAAGTTTTATCCGGAAACCTCTAATCAGAGTCGCTTCATTAAACAGTAGGCCTAATGAGTTTACACAATGGTTGATGAAGGAATCCGATCTTTTAGATTATGTCCTTGCAGGGGTGAGTCATGACGAGGAGGGACGATACAAGTACCTGAAGGAACGGAACAAGATGGCGCCTAACGAGAAATTCCGCCACAAGGACACTTCCGGCTGGGAATATGGCTGGAGGATACAGGAGACGGCGACTCCACCGGGGAAACAGTTCTGTCGCAGGTACCTCATATACTGTGGAGAACAGAGAAACGTGGAAACTATATCAGGCTCCTATGATTATGTCAGCAAATAGCCAGTATGAATGTTATAGTTGTTAGTAGAAACATTATTGGTATAGATTTTTCACCAAGATCAATACAGCCATTTATAATGTACTAGTATAAGTGTTGCTTGAAATCGAGCAATTTATTTAAATACAGTAAGTACAAATGTTACTTTAGCTCTAAATCAATGACATCCGACCAATCCAATAATGTGAATATCTTTAATCGCCAATAACTTCACGTATTTACAGCTGATTATTAACAGATGTTTCAAATGCTTTATTCAGTAAAAATGTTATTTAAATGGGAAATTTTGAGATTTTAATGGTGAATAGCGCCTTTATTTTCAGTCCGATTCTCATCAATTTTTGCGGAAACAACTACAGACCAAGCCCTATCCAACGACACCAAAAACTTGAAAATCTGTTGAAAATTGTAGGAGGAGTTCTCAAGACAAAAAAACCCTTAGCGTATTAAATAAGTACTAGTATACGTGTTGCTCGAAATCGAGCAATTTATTTAAATACAGTACAAATGTTACTTTAGCTCTAAATCAATGTATGTCATCCGACCAATCCAATAATGTGAATATCTTTAATCGCCAATAACTACACGTATTTACAGCTGATTACTAACATATGTTTCAAATGCTTTATTCAGTCCCCAATCCTATACTATAATACGAGGAATGTCTGAAGGGATGTGTGTTCCACGATCTCGAAATCTAGCTGTTAGATTTTGCTTAAACTTTGCATTTAAGAGTGTTTTGGCCAAAAAATAAGTTTAGAAACTGACTCAATCCCAGGAAAAATCGAATTTGGTTTAAATTTAAGTTTAAAAATCGTAATTTTTAACATTGGTCTTATGGGTTGCTATTTTGGTAACGAAATAACAACGAAATGTAAACAAAAATAAAGAAACATTAATGTTAAGCAGACTTTTTGAAACAGCTGTTAACTGTGAAGAGGTATAATTAGTTGTTGGTGGAAATATTAAAACTGACCAAAAAACCAACGAGCAAGGCTCGGTTAACCTGGTACTTTTATTTAAATGGGAAATTTTGAGATTTCAATGTAGGATAGCGCCTTTATTTTCAATACAATTCTCATCAATTTTTGGCGGAAACAACTACAGACCAAGCCCTATCCAGCGACACCAAAAACTTGAAAATCGGTTGAAAATTGTAGGAAGAGTTTTCAAGACAAAAAACCCTTAGCGTATTAAATAAGTATAGATAGATTTTAGTCACAAAGTTTTTTTTTTACAATGCTTACAGTTTTGAATACGTGTTTGGTTACTTTACCCCAGAGTAATTTAAATGTTAGCTTCAACAAGTGTTTCCACACCGGAACCAATTGCCCTTGTTCATTGGGCTGGTAATGTGTGACTAAAACCTTAAAACTATAAAACAAAACTACCTATAATCTTTGTTTGTAACGAATAAACTTGAATTATAAAATGGCATTTTCTCACATTTTGCTTGTGAGTAAACATTAACAAAATAGAGTTCAATGGAATTAAAAGTACGATTAACATGATCTTTATACATTAGATATGTAAAATTATTCATATTTTGATGTAACCTTCAATGACTTCTCATCAAAATACTTAGTACCTCATGAACCTTAACACGATAATGAACTATTTTTTGCAGGACTACTTGGTACTGCAGGATGAACGGAGCGTTGAAAATCGACGACCCGGTGAGACGGCCGCCCTTCCCCTCAGGACAGATATCCTTCCCCTTCCTGTGACAAGGAAAAACAAGGAAGGAGTTCGATCGTTACAATCTCAGCTGACGGTGTAGGAAATTTAGTTTCCTCTTTCTGCTGTAACATATAACATAATTTCATACACTGGAAAGCGTTAACATTTTAACTGTGTTATTTAAAAAAAAATGCACACCATCCACATAATGTAACGAGATATGTCGTAGAATAATTTATATTATCTATACAGGGTGGTTGAAAAATAACTTGCTCCAGTTGCACCCAACTCCTTAACTTTTTACTATTTGAGATATTTGAAATCGGTTTGCGGCAACCTTCTTGGATATGAGGGGCTACAATAATTGAGGTAAATTAACCTCATGTCCAAAAACCAATCTCAAATAGTTAAAACGTTAAGGGGAGTGAAGGTTACTTTTCAACCACCCTGTATATTAATAGGCAAGCATGTTTCTTGCATCCGCATATACCGGTAGAAAGGTATCGTGCTGAAGATGAGCAGGATTTCATTATACTTCACATCGGTCATCAGGGCTACGCCCTACAGGCTTTCGAAGTTTCAATGTTCTTATGGGAAAATGATAATTAATTGAGTTGTTAAACAGCTGTCATAATGAAAAAGGCTAGCAAATCAGGAAGAGCAGAAAATATTTAGACTCTACTCAAGATCAACTGAATCTTTGGTCAAATTTTGATCAGTGGGTGATCTCTAGTTCATTTTAATGCGTCGGATAGGGAATGTACCATTAAAACTAGTTGCATTTTGTTAATTTATCTTTTCTTAACAAAGAACTACAGTACTTTGGTACTTAATTTAAAAAACCGACGCAATCTGTGGTGCGTATATTAAGGTAAGTATGCTTGTTAAGGTACGTGGCTTTGTTACTGACAAGTCTGACAAGTAGCAGATCTTTCATTTGTCAGGATCATTCAACCCCGATGACCAAGGGCAGCTGGGTCCAGGATGGAACCATCGAAAATCAACAACTTTTCTCAGAATCGAACTGAGTAGTGTGAAATTGTTGGTGCTGGCCCAGTTCAAGGTCACCTGAGGGATGACGTCATCGAGGTCAATGACCTCACCGATGACGTCATCGATGACGTCATCGATTGCGTCATCGATGACGTCATCACCAATGACGTCACTTTCATGACGTCACACTCATGACGTCACAAAAATGACGTGCTGATGACGTCATCACCCCTTACGTCATCAAAATGACGTCACCAACGCCACTAAGGTCAAGGTCACGCCGAAACTTAAAATTTTTTAGCACTTTTGCCGTTTCTCGCACTACGCTCCGAGTTTCAGTCCGAGTCCCCGTGACCTTGACCACTTGGAGCGAATTTTCGACGAGAAACGGCAAAAGTGCCAAGTTAAACTCGAGTTTCTGACATGACTCTGCCTAAATGGGCAATCGGTTATCCCTCAGGTGACCTTGAACCAGCACAACACCAACAATTTCATATTACTGTGACTTTGAAAACCTAACAATGGAGCGCCGACACCGATGCGCACCCCACGACAGCCACCGAGTGACTGACCGTCAGGCTCCGTGTACTCTAGGTATATGGGGAAGTGGAGGGGGAAATCTCAAGGTCATCCAAATGGAGTTTTAAAAAAGTTGAAGAGTAGAAAGACTACTCTTGTGCTTCCTGGGCGACTTCATCAATTTCCAACGGATCTGTAAGCCAATCCGATCTGTAGCGGCAGGAGTCCAGAAAACAGGTGCACCACCCATCAGGTTGTCCGTAGCACTTCCGACAATTGGTAAGGTTGGAGAAGTGAAATTGAATACACCGCTGCGGACAACAAGTATAAAAGTATTTGGATTTGTAGATTTTGAAAGTTTCTAGTACCGGTGGTGGCAGCTGTTGGTTCTTGCATCTACACCTGCAACATCCGAAGCATTCACATTGCCGGCAGGCCAGCCCATCCACTTGCCACTTTGGTAAGAGGAAACACTTATTCTCACAGCAATAGGTTGTCCCCGTCTCTTCCTCCCAACGCTTCTTTGCACAATATGTGACGCCTTGTATCTCCAAACACCTATGCTCGCAACATGAGATGCGCTTACTTTCCATAGTTGATGTTGCTTTGACGAGGGAGCACGATGAAGTGATGCTGTGGTCAGTGGGAATGGGGTTTATATAAACTAAGGTGAGTGGAGGGGGAAAGGTCAAGGTCATTCAAATGGAGTTTTAAAAAAAGTCAAAGAGTAGAAAGACTACTCTTGTGTGTCTATAGCGATTTCATTGATAGTGAGTGCTTCTGTATGCCAAGTTGATCTGTACTGACAGGCTCCTAAATAATGTTTGCAAAAACCTGCAAAATGATTGTTGCACAATTTGCAGCCAGTTAGCTGTTTTAGTGTAAATTTAATGCAACGTTCAGGGCAACAAGTGTACTTATGCCCTCTCATCTGGTACACATGGAATGTCTTCAACTCTGGTTTCGGCTTCTTCCAAGACTTGCACTTACACATGCATTGACCAAAAGCTTCACATTTTCTACACGCCAGGCCATCCGCAACATCAATGTCATTTGGCCATGAAAAACATTTCTGTTCGCAACAGTAGTTGAGTCGACTCTCCATGTTGCTGTGGTGAAGGTGCGCGATGAAATGATGCCGCAGTCATTGAGAGTGCACCTTAAATAAACTCAGTGGAGGGGGAAAGGTCAAGGCCATCCAAACGGAGTTTTAAAAAAGATAACTAGTCGTCCTCCTCCTCCTCGTCCGTTGTACTTAGAGAGCTGTCAGACGAAGAGCCCCGTGCAGGTGCTCCCCAGATGAAAAACAAATCAATTTTAAAACGAAGACCAGGATCTTGCATCATCAATTCCTTTAATTTGTCACATACTAAGTCGACCTTGTGTAAGGTGTCAACAACAAGCTTCCAATTTGTTGGCTCAATATAGCTTGTAGTAGAGTCTGCCTCGTTGATAACCACATCCTCCGGCCGTATTGGAGTGTAAAGATGTGTAAAGTTCCTCGGCTGTAGCTGAGGCTCAGGCTGGCTGGAAGTGGAAGGTTGAGTGTGGACCCCTGTCGCATCGAAATCCATAGTCATTCTACATTCAATGTTGGGGTTTTCGTTTAATACATACACCAATTTCTCATGCAACATATCCACTTCTGCCGAGTCTTGCAGATGGACATTCCAGGAAAATGGCCATTCTTCATCCGTAGTGGAGTCAACTCGAGAAAGAGTGCTGTCCGCCATGATAGCTAAGCAAGGAATGATGTGAGCTACAGACTGTGGTAACAGTATTGAAAAGTAGAGGGGGTAAACCAAAAGTATGTGGAGGGGGTATTTTCAAGGTCATTCAATTTGGGTTTTAAAAAAAGGAAATAGTGGAGGGGGAATTCTCAAGGTCATCCAATTTGGGTTTTAAAAAAAAGGAATGAAGGTTACTCCTCTTCAGCCTCGTTGTCCCCCACATCCTCATTAGCCTCATCTTCATCAACGTCAGATTCGCCGTAAGGGTAGATCGGGGACATCGGCGAATATTGTGGAGATTGTTGACCGTTGTTATCGTCCCCTTGCATTCTAACTTGGGACCAATCATAATTTAAATTCATTTGTATTATGATCCCAGGGTTGTCCCGCAGTATTTCCTTCATCCGTTCGCAAATCGTTTCCAAATAGTGTACACTATCGATCGACAGTGTCCAACCCGTACTTGTACCGACATCAGTAGTGGAGTCAGCTTGGCTGATGGTGTTGTTGTCCGCCATGGTTGCTTGTCGGACAAGGAATGACGGTTGATGTGATGCTCATGCAGGAACATGGTGAAGTGGTGGGGGGTGTGGTGGAGTAGTGGGGGAATTTTCAAGGTCATCCAAACGGGGTTTTAAAAAAAAGGAAAACCTACAAAGTAACATTGAAACTTTCCAATTGATGGTGGCGAGCGTTTTCTTCTGCAACCTTGCCGACACATGTGACTATGCCATACAGTATGAAAAGTACAACCATAATAAGGCCGAACAATAAAAGATAGCCGTTGACTATCATGATATTTTCTGAGTGTATCTGCCTTCTTCGTATCGCCCTCTCCTGCATCTTCTTCTCCAACTCGTGGACGAAGTCACAGCAAACGTGAGGACATGTTTTATCCGTTGGTAGGTTTGCCATTGTCGATGTTGTCGGTTTGGCTGTTGAAGATGGAATGAGGTTTCCAATTGTGATGTGCCATGTACATTAATAGTCGGGTGGTGGGGGTAGTAAAGCAGTGGAGGGGGAAGTTTCAAGGTCATTCAAACCGTGTTTTAAAAAACCTATCTTGTTACTGAGCTCATATGTCAGTAACAAGATAGGTGCTTTTGCTCATTTACTTCTTTAATATAATGAAAAAATAAACATATTCTACAATGGTTAGAACAAGAAATACAACTGCTAGTCAGCTGAAGTAATCTAAGGTGTCCGGCTCGGTCTTCATGGACGTCGGTGAGGAAGCTGTCGAGGAGTGTCCAGGCTCTTCCTTTGACTGCCGGGTGTTCCGTATATTGCAAGCGTAAACTTGCACGTTTATACGGTAGCCTCGTGCCACCATCAGCTGCAACTCCTTGTACAAGTCGTTTAGCTCCTGCTGAGTCTTGATGCTCACCTCCTCGTAACTTGCGCAACTGACGTTCAAAGACATCCTGATGTTGCTAGGTTGGCTGCTGGAGTAGAAATGAAGCCGAGGCACAGCGTTTGGAGGTACATGAAAAAGTGGTGGGGGTAACGGTGGTGGGGGTATGGAAGATCCAATTAAACACTTCTAAACTTTTTCCATCGATACAATGGGATGGAGCAAATAGCACAACTGTCCTTGTAGTTTTCAAATCTAAACATCGGTGCTAGAAATCCGAACTGTTTTCTACCACCTTCCTGTACGAACTGTCGAAGGTCTCTGACGGCAGCATCGCCACAAGGCCTACAAAACTTTTCCCCGTCTTGGAACCTATACCAGGAGTATCCCGAATACCCTCTGTTATCTTTCTTGTACTTTTCGATATCCTGCTTTACTGTTATAGGGATATTATCTTGTAAAGCCGTCTGGAATAAAGATGCGTCAGTTATAACTCGTTGTAAGCAAAGCTCGTACAAGGTGCTCATCGTTTGCTAGTTGGCAACAGACTGACCGTGTTTCGCATCCAAGCTGGTTTGAATCCTAGTGTGGTAGTGGGGGTAATTAAAGTAGTGGGGGTAATTGTGAAATGCAAAGGTCAAAGGTCAAAATCACCCGGGAAGTTTAAAAAAAATGCAACATATCAATACGTGACAAACTTCACATATTGATATGTTGCATTTTTTTGTTTTCTTATTTTTTTGTCTTTTATGATTTATTTATAAAACATTACAATAACATATGTACAACATTAAAACTTAAATCTAACACTGCTGCTTGTCGGCAATGTGGATGGTCAACTCTGTAGAGTTGCTACCTGTGCAGCCGTGGGACACCAGGTATAGACAGCCGGGTTGAATAGAGCGAAGGTCCTCGTTTTGTAGAAGATGGACGAATCTCTTGGGCAGGTACACCTGGAACTTGGGCTCATCCCCCGGAGTAAATGGTGCCTCGCTGAGACTGCAGCAGATGGCTTCCCCAACTGTAGTCTCCATCTTCTTCATAGCATGGATTATGTAGTGCTTTTCATCTTTTAGTTCAGAGCACTTCTTCACAGGTAATATTGTTGACTTGGAGTGAGCATTGAACTGCTCGACCAAAGTTTGAAGGAACTGGTGAGATGCCATGGTCAGGTTACAGATCGTCTTCTTGCTCGGAGATGTTGTCGTCTCGGAATCTCGAGTAATACTCATGCCAGGTCCCGGTCTGCTCCTCACTTATATACTCTCCGTTACCCCCACCACTCCCCACTTCCCCATTTTGAAGGTAAGAGGCGAGTTTATAGGCATTTTTTAAAGCGCAATGTCTATCTTTATCATGTTCTGGGCTTTTTGTACAAATACATATTGTTTCCAGCATGTATTGATAATTCTTATCCAATTCCACATCACTAACCGGAACATGAGTAAATCCTTCGATCCATCTTTTCTTTTCCAGCCCCTTTGTGTAAATATTGGTAAACTTGTCTGAAAAATGATGCATAATGTGATACAAGTCCGTGTAACTTGTAAAACCATCATACCAATCGATATGATGGAAGTGTTTTGAAATCCATCTGTTGGTAGTAGCGGCTTTACTAGTTAAAGATGAATAAGAACATGGTGGTTTAAATAAAAACGAATAAGGAACACTTGTATTCATGTCCAAAAACACAAGTTCTTTTATAATGAATCTATCATCATTACCACGAAACGCTTGAAACTCAATAATACCAGGCTTGGACTTTACTTGTTCTTCTTCTCCCTTGTCCATTTTGAAGGCTACACGTCTGCTCATTACGAAGTCAGGAGGTCAACTGATTTCCACACCACGGTAGGTACTACTTTTATACCAGGCCGTACAGTTGTTGGCGCGTTGGTGTATATTTAACGTGGGCACCGTCCCCAATAGGCCTAACCCCACAAAAAAGTTGGTTATTGTTTTAAAAAACTAACCATTGTCATTTAAGTTTCCATCTTTATATTTTCCTTGTTTTCGTTTTCATCACTAACACTTGATTCTTCTCCTCCATCTTCCTCTTCTTCCTGTTTTACTGATTTCTTATGTAGTTGAGCGTACTTTTCCAATTGTCTCCACATCTGTACTTCATGAGGAACTCTATTAAATACAGAAGTATCCACAGGTCCGTATAATATAGGTGCGTCCGGTTGTTTATCCAAAGTGTCTTCCAGATAATCTTTAATAATCGAACTTGAAAACACCAGTTGTCTCAAATATCTTGTTATAGGTTCAGTCGCACAAGTTAAAATAAAAAACTCCTCTCGATTAAGTTGAATTTTGTTATCATGTCTTGTTGTGTCTCTAAACCTCAGCTGATGATCACCACGTTGTTTAATAATATCGATTTCCACATTTGAATCCAAAAGTCCTACTCTTGTCTTTCTTCCAAACATGTTACTACTTAAATAGCATTCTAGCAGATGCAAGTGTTTCATAAATGATTCCCAAGCACTGTCCGTAAACAAAATCATTTTGGGTCCATGAGTTAAAATTACAGTAGGGGAATAATCTGTCGATTTCATAACACCAATTAAAACACTTTTGTCCAAACTGGAAGAGATTGGGTAAAATATTCGCAAAAATACCTCACTCAATATGTTTGGAGAAATATTATCTTCAATATCCCTTTTTCTCTTTTGTATAGTCTTTCTTCTTTTACCTTTTTCTTCAACATTATTACTGGCGTGAAGTTGTCCGCAAACGTTTTGTTCACCTCCTTCCTGGTGACCTTGAGGATCTAAAAACTCAGATATCTCCTTCTCAATATCTACCACATTTTCAGGTGTACCACTAGGAGAAGCCATATTGAATACGATGCTACCCATACAACAGTAGGCAACAAACTGATGAGGAGCGGCCTGTACGCTCTGCTTTTATACTCGCGGAATGAAACAAAACCGGTTTTTACAGTACATTTTTAACAATTCCAGTTAAAGGTGTGTATGTTACAATTTTATCATGTAGAATTAAACAGTATGCAGTTGTATTAGCTGGTATAGCCGCGTTGAATTCCATTTCTATTTTTATATCCACACTTGATGATTTTACAGATTCATTTTGTTTAGAACAATCGATTACAACTATAGGGTAACCATCTAAGTATTTTTCTGGTGATAGTAAAGGTGCATTTGTTTTACCGTAATATGAACTTTGGAATCTTGCATACATATCGTACAATATGCTGTACTTTTTATTAGCGAATGACACATTTAAATTGTCGTATGAGAAAAATTGTGAATTCAAATAAACTTTAATATTTTTTAAGTCACAATGATCAAATTGGCCTGCATGTTTGGTGATGGTGTCCCTTCTACCTGTTTGTAAACCAAATATAATATACCTGGCTCGTTCCACATAATTAGATGTTTTAACAGTCCAAGTGTGACGATCCGTAGTTGGCAAGCTGGGATGTTCATGGAATTCCCAACTTCTAAAAGGAATTACAATATCACGATCGGCCTTTAACTTTCTTAATAGCAACATCCTATGCTCGTCAGCTAATTTAACATATGGAACTCTCCATACAATTTTGTCTAATGTTAATTTCCATTCTAAGTCTGCATCCGTTGTACCGTCTGCAGCTTTAATAATGTCTTTATCGTTTGAAGATCTCAACAAAACTAGTTCTTGTTTAACATTTAATATTATTTTTCTATAGTCTTCAGCAAAACCAAGCAACAAACGTAATGGAATATGAAAATCAAAATATCCCTTTGCATCTGGACTGATTGTGTCATTTGTAGGTAAAACCCATCCTGCAGGTTGTAGTAAGTTTGTTTCATTAGGTGATATAGATGTCAACCCCTTTAAAGTTGTTGCAATACCTACTTTTTTAGTGGAATCAACTGTTACACCTGATATTTCGTATCTAATTTCATAAAATAGGAAAGCCATTGGATTATTTATAAATGGAACCTTTGTACCAGTAGTCTTACCATCCTTTTTAGTAACTTTTCCTTCAATATACAAGTAACTTTCACATGGTAGTGTGTAAATGTCTTGATTTTGTATGGGGATACGAATTTCATCGTTATTGTTTAATTTCGATGAAGTGTAAGGGTTGTGGGTGTGATATTCTTTTTCCCATAGTGTTTCGTCGAATGTTGGACCCTGTGCTATATCCAGTATATCCATAATCGGTTAATTTTAATCCAATTCTCTCTAAGAAACGAATGTTCTCATGTGTTAACTCCTCCACAGCTGAAGAGCTACTAATGCGGTTTCCCGTAGGTTGTTCGCTTTTAAATGTTAAACCCATGATTTTGTATTAAAGTGTAGATTTTAAATGTAATCTAACCGTAATAGGCTCTTCTCTGAAGTCTACCAAGTTACCGTCTTGATCCAACACGCTCAACACGATGTCTGAAATGAAAGTGGTGTTCAACGGTAGATATACCAGGTTTTGTGGCTTTTCAACAATTTAAAATCCAGGTGGTACACTTGGGTAAAATGTATGTATGATATGGGTGTTAGCCCCATCCCTGTAAGCTCCTTGTATAATGTTACAAGTTATGTCTATACTATTGACTTTCAATATTGTTACTGTTTTCTTACCGGAATGTGTTATATCTGGTTCTAAAACAGGCTCATCGTTGGAAAATCCTAATAAATCACCAATTGAGTTTGGTTGAGTAAAATCTATATAATATTTGGAAGTAATTTCAGCTTTCATCGTATTATTATTACCTTTTAATGTTATATTGTCTTTTCCCATTTTAGTTTGCAAAAATTCATTTATATGATCAATTTCATAAGAACCTGTGGGTAACCTACACTCTTGTAAGTCTGTAAATTTCCCACTGGCATCTTTTCCCTTATAATAATGCAATACGTTATTTTTACCTTCCGTAACATTAGGAATAGAGTTGTAAGTTGTAAAATCCAATAGTGCCGCCTCCCAAAACCTTCCTTTTTGCAAGCGTAACGCTGGAAAAAGGATACTTCGTAAAGTGGACGATTTTCCTGTTAATGATACCGTATAGAAAGACATCTCAATAGTGACTGATACTTTTAGCTAGAAATTCCAAACATAAATGGCCGCATATTGAAGTATTATCAGGTTGTTCTCTTTTATAGTTATAATATATGTTTTTAGCAGATTTAAAGTAATTTTGAAGTTCTTTTGGTGGTGGCAAATTACCGAAACTATCAAAATAATATACATTGTTATTTAGTTTCTTATAACAAACCCAATGGGTGCCAGGCCCTTCAGTATTATCCAAATTTACAATTCCAGTCTCATTTTGCCACATTTTCTTTGGTAAACTGTCTTTCATAAACACACCGCGGAAAAATGGTATTTTTAAACAGGAAATATATTTAAATAATTCAATATTGGTTAATGCTTTATGTGGTATGACCAATTGATTTCTTTCATTTAATATGCACGATAAGGTCTTAGGTAAAGACCTGCCCCGTTTTTTACCATTGACCACACGGTGGGCTTCTTCCTGCCTTTTCTGGTAGATCTTCGTCTTCTTCTTATATTTCCTCCATGTTTTCTTGTTGTGGACTTCCTTTTTACCCTTCTTCTCCTCCTTCTTCCACCTCCTACTGCTGTTTTAGCCTTCATACCTGCTGTTACTGCTAAAGCTGCTGCTTTTTCTGCTATGCTAGCGTCGCTTGATTTTACTCGTTGCCAAGCTATGTCCGCAAGCTTTCTGTCTGCAATCGACCTATTTTTTGAATCGGCAAACGTGGAATATGCGATATCGTGTTCTTTACAAGCTTGATCTAACTTATTTATACCAGGATCGCCTCTTTCCAGTCGTTTTTTCAATTTAGTTCCTGGTCCGCAATACTGATAACCTCCCGGTATATGGAATTCGTATGGTAATGCGTCTATTGCTCTATTTACAATGGATCCTACTGGAAGTCGTTTTAAAGCTTTACTTAACAGAGAAACAGCTGTGGACGTGATCCCACCTCCTTTCCTTACAGTGTCACGATATGGACTGATGTACTGGAACGTCATTATTGTCCTTTTATAATCAAAATGTACAACTTATGTGTTACCTCTATGACGAGTTGGACATAAATAAAGTCGTTTATTGTGATCTTATATTAAATATCAATATCACCCCAATCTGATGATCTAAATTTTTGCGTATTAGGGTTAATAAAGTATTTATTAAAAATTTCCCTTTTAATCCAACCACCTCTAGAGGATTCAGCAAAAGTATTATGACTCGTTTTTCCTTGAAGAATATCCGATGTAAAATGGTTGTGTAAATCAAATAACGCATTACCTAAAACTTTTACAAGAAAATTAACAGTGACGGCATTATCCACATGTTCAGGGTCCTTAAGGTCTGTTATACGTTTATTATTACAAGTATACACTTTACTATCCTTAAATGATGTTGTAATGGTCTGTCCTACAGTTGCAGCATCATTTGGATGTCTTCCTGCTCTCAATTTTGTAATATTGTTATTATTACATGTAAAAACTGCAAAGTGTAAATTTGGATCTAGATGTACGGTTTGTGATAAAGCAGCTGCATCATGATCCTCATGACCCCATGACACATTTGATAACTTTTTATCCATGCAATCCCAAGCATTATTTTTGTATGTTAATAAATTAAATTTTTCATTACCTTGAACAAAGTCATCCCCCTGCTTCGATACTACTTGATCTTGTTTTACAAAAGAGGTTGTTTCTTGTTTTAAGGTTTCCATCATTTGACCCACTGTTGCACCATCTGATGGCGCCGAACCATCTTTAACATTTGCTAAACAATTATTAAAACAATCTATAACCCCTACATCACGTATGATACAATGATCTTTAATATATTTTAGATTTACAGCATCGTTTTCAGTTTTTGGATAACCTATATCATTAATAACAAATTTATAAAAAGAAAATCCATCTTTTGTCTTTTCAGGTATCCAGGAATGTAAATAGCGTCTATTTACGCTGTCTTTTGCATCTTTAGGGTCATCTACGTTGGATATACGTTTATTGTTAGCACTATACGTTTTCCCATTGAATTTTAACGTATTTTTTAATTCAGATGACAAATAACCTTTGTTTATTGCATCACCGTTTTGATTTGGTTTACCAACGTTGATAATTCTATGATCTTCTGCATCATATGTGTTATTTTGTAGTCTTAATGTTGGTGATATCTTTTCCTTTAATATTTTTAAATTTATTGCATCATTTTCGTCTGTAGGATCTTTTATGTTTTTTAACCTTTTATTACTAATATCATAATCTCCTTCAGGTGTTTGTGGTAAACCAGCACTTCTTTTTAAACTATTCGCATAATATAATCCATCTGAGGAATACCGTCCGAACTTGTCGACACTCATGGTGCAACTGAATAGTAATCTAGGGAGTAACGCATTTTTATGAGATTACCCCACGGTTTCGGAGTTCATCCACTAAAGCCACCCATTCATTTTCCAATCCAGTATGACCCGCTTCTTTAGCTTCATGTATTAGTTTCATTCTATCCACCAATTTATTGATATTATTGTAATAAATCACATTTGTGTTATATAGTTTCTTCATTAAACCTGTACCTGTAACAGATTTGTTTCTTTTTCTTGGTTCTGGAGCACTTATATCCAAAGTGGATGACACAAACCTTCGTTTTACAGGTTTTCTTGGTATTATTGGCATTGGTTGTCTTCTCGTTGTTGGTATTAACTTGGATACAAATTCTCTATATTTTAAAGACTTTGATCTAAAAACAGGTTGGTCAGCTGAATACTTTCTCCTGTATGCATTAGTTTGTTCCAAAATCTTTTTATATGCTTCCATGTCTTTTTCTTTAACTAACAATTCTAAAGGCTTATTTTCAAATAATAATTCAAATAATCCCCTTGTACCCTTATACCTTTGATCACCAACAATAATATTATCATGTTCATCAATGTTTACCGGGCTATTACCAACCATTAAACCGTCTTCTGTTAATCTTACTCCATAACTATGGTAGTTTTTATTAGGATTTGTTCCAGCTAACATTTTTATTATGTATTTCCTTCCTAAAGGTCCTTTGTTATGAATGTTTTCACCCAACAAGCTTATGTTTGACGGACCTTCCCTTGTTTCTTCTTCTTTTTCCTCTTCACTAGCAGTTGATACAACTTCATGTCCTCTTTTGGCTTTTACTTCATATAATTCTCTTACTCCACTATAGTCCGGTGATTCTAGCTCTCTTTCGGGTTCTCCACCGGTAAAACCACTATATGTAGAGGATTCCGGGTCTTCATCACTAAAATCTTCTGATTTTACATTTTCTCTTTCAAACTTCGTAATAGGTGCAATCGCATCTCCTTCCAATACAGGTTTAGCAAATTTTTTGTTTAATTGTTTCAAGGGTTCAGTAATGGGTTTAAAAGTAGATTCAAGGAATTTCTCCCTCTCGCTAATACCTAGTTTCAATGCTCTGTTTTTAGCCCGAATAGAATCACTAAGTGATTTTATTTCTTTTACTAATTTTTCTTGGTTAACCATGTTTGTAGCAAGACGTGTTGTACAACAATGAATGTTTTATACCACGTTCAATGTATTAATATAAATTTATTAAATCCTATCCTGTATCGACCATTGTTTAGCGGTTGTTCCTTCATAATTGTTAGGAACCCATACTTTTCAGCCCAAGCCTTTCCACATAACTCTTTAAATCGTTCAAATGTCATATCCGCATTTACATGATCAAAATATATATGTTTTAGGTTGGTTTCGTCCTGTTTAAATACAATTAACATGTTTGCATTGTCTCTAATGAGTTGTTTTGGTATTTTGCTGTAAGTTTGACCAATATAAATGCTATCTATGTTGTTATGTCGACCCATAGCGAAGTAATTTCTTATTGTGTTTTGGTTTTCACAAGATACATCGTCGAATATGAACACGGAGAATGGTTTAGCTTCTTGTGGTTGCATGACACTCTCGCTTGCATTAAACTTTAAATATTTAACTTCAGGCACATTAGTCAGTATCTTTTCCAATAATTGATACTTTGGTTGTTGTAGTGATTTTGAAAATACATATAGATTGTTAAAACGTAATCCTTTAGGGTTTGTAATCAAATTGAATACTACATTAGTTTTTCCACAGTTGGAAGGTCCGGTAACCAGACAACGAACGGTGTTTGGTAACAAATTGCCATGTTTCCCACTATTGAATTCTGAATTATCCACTGTGAGTTCATCTATATTATTAATAGTAAAACTCTCTTTTTGTGGTACTATCTCCATCCTTTGTAATGGTTCAACCTAAAATGATTCTCTATCGTTATATCAAATCCTTTTTAGGTATCCAGGAATCTTCCGTCTTATTAAATCCTAACCATCGTACTTTGACCTTATCTTTTTTCCGTTGCAACACCTTTTCAACTAAATATACATCGCCTACTGTTGATTTTAACATTTCATGTCCATAAAACCCTCCTTCAAGCAATTGTCCTTTATTATCTTTTAAAATATATGTCTCAGGTACTGTAGGTTGTACTTTGAATACAGTAAAAACCTCATTGGTCCAATTTGGCAGATATCTTTTACTGAATACACCTTTATATTTACTTATTCGCACTTTATCACCCACATTAAATTTTTTAGGCTTTAGTTTTTCAACTTTTGGTTTAGTATTCATTTTTATACGTTTTAATACAAGGTTTTCATTTTTACTAGTTACTTGGTTTGGTTTCATTCCGATAGTCCTATGAAATTTGTTATTGTAATCGTTTATAAGTTTTGGTAACATATCAATCCATATGTGCGATCCTCTGTTGGAAAACATTTTATACATTGCACTTTTTAAAGTTCTGTTGAATCTTTCGATTATTGAGGCTTTTACCTCTGAATTGGTTGAGTAATGGTTTATATTGTGTTTTTTCATTAAATTTGCAAATTCCTTATTAAAATATTCTTTTCCATCATCTGTTTGTAAATGTTTAATAGTATGTGTGTCTCTTTGTATAGCTGTTTCCATTGCTTTTGTAACACTTTTGCCACTTTTATCTTTTAGTGGTAAAGCATCTGCCATTTTTGAAAAACAGTTAATAACAGTCAATATGTATTTATATCCTTTATTTTGTTTGCTATAAGGAATCATTTCGATTAAATCTGCTTGATATAAATCATTAATTCCTTTTATCACCGTATTTCTTCGTGGAAACTTTCTTCTTGCAGGTTTATGAAGTTCGTTGACAATTTGTTGCTTCAAGTCCTTCATATTGCAGGTTTCAATGTTTGTTGTATCACATGTATAATCACAATGAATGTTGTTTTAAATATTCACATCATTTATATGGGTCAAGGTAGTCCAAACTTGTGTAAAAAAATGGGGAACACGGTGTTTGACTTGCCGTGTTCCCCATTTTTTTACGGAAGGAAAAAGGAATAAGGTCAAAGTTGTAGAAGGACGAAGAATAGGTTACTAGTTGATAGGGTTTAGAGAGTAGTGGCCAAAAGGAAGAGTGTGGATTTTGTCGGGCATAATGTGTCTTTTATCATCCCGAGCTGACAGCGCTTTTTTAATTTCGGTGACACTGTAGACTTGATGCTTGAAGCTTCGGATATTGTTGAATGTTGCTGATATTGTAGTATCTTCAAACAAACAAGTCTTGTAGTGGTCAAATGTCACATGTTTTTTTCAAATAAGATGTCTTCACTCCTTTTGCTTTCTTGACTGTCGGTGTGTTGTTCTCGTGGTACATCTTAAACGAATACAATTTCGCCATCAGCGCCACTATTTCTTCTAAAGGCATTCCATTTGCTTCATCTTTGAATTTTCCAATTACTTTTTTATTTTTTTCATTAAAATTTGGATGGTTCTTCGGATAGTCAGAAAAGTCGAAATCTTCTTTGTATGGAAAAGTCCTTAGGTCTTCATACATGTCCAAAGTCTTTATCCAGTAGATAAACGCGTCCGTATCCATGTATGCGACTCCAATGTTTTCCCTTCCGTAGTGTTTAACCATTTTGTTATAATGGAAATCATACATCAGGGTTTTACTTATGTCCAAAATCGACATACCTATGTATAACGGACGGTCCATGACTATTGTTGTTTTCTTCATACTGACAGCGACTAAGTTTTCGTTTATAATCTATGGCTGGGTAGCTGAGTGGTTAAAGAGCTCGCCTTTGAATCTGAAGGTAGCCGGTTCGATCCTGAGAAAAGTTAGTGCTTTTTGATGGTTCGATACTGGACCCAGCTGCCTTTGGTCATTGGGCTATTAATTAATGATCCTGACAAATAAAACAGCTGATATTTGTCAGTAACAAAGCTACACCTCATCTGATCCATCACAATCATCACACTCACCCCTTCAGTCATACTCACCTTAAAATACGCACCACAGAGGGCGTCGGTGTTTCAAAATAAAGTATCTAAAGTATCTAAAGTATGTTCCGAAATTTGGTTTTTGCACTAATTTTTCCAATTTCCTAGGATCACTCACTAATTTTACATTTTTGTGTTTTCTTTTGTTCTCCAAGGTCTTTCCAAAGATGGCGTTGTTCATTAATTTATAGAAGTCCTTTTCAAATGCTGTTGTCGCTGCAGCTCTTCTTGTAGTGTTGGAATCAATGTATGGTTTCAACCAACAAGACTGGGTGAATTCAATTGCTCTATGAATTCTCACTATACGTAGACCCAATTCAAGAGCCTGTTGAACTACCCAGTAGTGAGCCACATAGCGATCTTTATTCTCCAAGGTCATCATCAATTTTGGCCATCTTCCTGTCGGTGAAACTTCAGTCTTGGCTAGGAGAGGCAAGTCGTAGTGATGGTCATGAAGGTGCTCCGGGTATTCAAAATCACAGTCCAAAATATAGCCTTTTGGACCATCCTTTGGAATCTGTGAAATGTCTCCAATGGTGGCCGGGTCGATCCATTTGAAGTCAGCGTAGGGAAGCGGATTTGACATTGCCCAACCATAAAGGTTGTTTGCGTCGAAGTAGCCAAGGTAGACCGATGGTTGTTGCTCGTCGAAGCCGGGGATGTACTTGTTGTTGGCTTTGACATGACGTGTTACAGCTTGTGTCAAACCGCCCCGTACACCAGATTCCATCATGAGCACCATATCAATATCCGTTAGAAGTTCCAGTCGACAGTTGGTTGACTTTAGCATAGCTTGCCATGCTAATCCTGGAGATGTGTACGAGTGTAGAGGGTCCAGTCCATAGGCGGAGAAGCAGGTGTTTCTGAATTCTTCCATCACATCGCACAGCAGAGTTACGTCCAATTTTATATAAAAGTCAGAATATTCCCCTAAGGTTTGAATGTTTAGTTGGTTCCAAACATTACAAGCATGATTGTAGTCTTCAACGGAGATTTCACTTTCGTTTAATTTGCTGTTGAAGGCTTCAATCGGTGGTAGACTGGTTTCTTCAAATTTTTCTGTAGAAGTTATGTAATCGTAGGGGAACACTCCTTTACGTAATACTAAGTCCAATTTATCTTCAGGTACAATCTTGCTGGTTTCTTTTAGGTCTTCTCTTCGTAGATTCTCAGACAATCTGCTCAAACTAGATGCCATAAATCTATAAGAGTCTACAAAGCGAAGTTTAATTTTACCTACTGTTTTTGAGAAACTGATATACTTTTCCAATGTTGTAGCAAGAACATCAATTTTACCATTATCTCTTCCTAACTCTGGAATAATGAAGTGGGAGTCGTAGCCGCTAAGATTGTGTAACACGACAGGGATAAAGTGGGGCAGTTTGTAATTTATATTGCATGAATTACAAGCAGCTCCTCTGTATAAACCTGTCAAGTGATCGTGATCTCTTACTTTTGGATTTTCTTCACTGAAGCTCTTCTCGCATAGATAACATCTTGATGTCATATTGTATTCTTCTTGTTGATTCTCATTCAAAGGTTCCATAGGTACGACATTACCATACAAGCGTTGTACCTTTTCAGCAATGTCATACAACAGGTCTACGAAATACTTAGCGGCTTCTTCACCACGGTAGAGTATTGGAGTGGATGTTAAACCATAGTCTTGCAATTGGTTTTCAGACAAGGTTGATTTAACTAGTAAACAAAAACTGTTGGGTTGATGCAACTGATATTTTGTTCTTCTAGTCACTTCACCGTCCGGCAGCTCCTGTGGTACTAACGTTGATTCAAAATCTGCGTAGACCACTAGTGGAATTCGATATTGGTGAACCGTCTTGTTAAATTGTATTGAAGCTCGGGTAGGCGGTGGAAGACTTATCTTTACTTCATAGTTCTCGTTGCAAAGTCTTTTATGTTCCAACAACCAGTCCAATCCTCCACGTCTTGAATCTTTCCAAGAAAAGCAGAAACATCTCTTGCAAGCTGTAATCCTATTTACTCTTTTGGTCAATTGTTTTACAACTAAGGCTTCAAAGTCCTTTATCCATACATAATGGGAAATTTCACCCTTAGTTATCAATAGCAAATCCGTGTGGTTTCTTTGCTCAACCTTTACTACCCGCAAAGGATAAACGTTGTTTGAATCATCCAGACCAAAAACATTCACTGAAACGCCTGGATTTTTCTTTTCAAATTTGTCTATGTCTTTCAATGTAACTGGGTAGGTGAGGCCTTGAAAGTTGTAGCGGTGTTCATTTTCGTAATATTCTCTACCAACTCTTTCAGGATGATCTTTAACATACTTGGTTAACATTGCATACTTGAAACATTCATTACCTTCATTTTGCACATTCCTACACGATTTAGTGTTTTGAATTTTCTTTGGTAAAGGGATAAAACTACTACCCCTTAAACCATATCCATGTTTATGAACCCTAACATCCATACCTTCTATTGATGACAAAGTCCATCCAGATCCTCTTCCTTCATGTTCTTGGAGTTTAGTTATAAGTTCCTCCAAGCATTCTTCAATAATATCATCAATGTTGGAGGTGGAGGTAAGGGTTCGGTTTTTGGTAATGAACGCTCTCAATGCTATTTCACCATCAGTATTGTTAAACATAGCCTCTAACACCATTCCAAATTTAATAAAATTTAGCCTTTGTAGTTCTTCCCTCAAAGTTTGACCAACAAGTTCCTTAGCCTGGGTTATAAATGTTTCTAGTTCCAATTGAACATTATTAATTTTGAAATGTGTTACAACTCGTCCTGGCAAGGCTGTAGTGCGCAGTTGTTTCACATCTTCCAGTTCTTCTTCAGTGTCCTCTTTTTCCGTGTCCTCTTCTTCGGTGTCCTCTTCTTCATAAGATCTTCTAGCAGTAGATGGTCCAGCACCAGCAAATTGTATCACACTAGGTCTTCTTCTTTGCATTTGCTGTAGATAGCTGTCCCAGTAGTCCGTCTGCTTCTGGTGCTGTTCCAAAAACCGGTCAATTGAGTCTAAGTCTATTTCATCCATGGTAATATCTTCTTTTCTATCTTCGTCTTCATGTAATTCTCTGTGTAGGGTGAAAAGATCTTCGTCTTGAAAGATTTCCCCACAAATGTCGCAAAGAGCCATTTCAAACAGTTTGGCTTTGAATGCACACTCTGTGAATGTCCACGCAATAATGAGCAGCGCACTCCACAGGGATCCTTTATATCCGAGGCAGATAGGTGGGGAAAGTGACGTCATATAGGAACAGGTTATCAATCATGTGCTAAATTTAGCCTTTACACAACCGTTTGTGATAAATTTGATGATATTTGGTCTAGATTCAATAATTTGTACAAGTTTTTTTAAAGACGTCTGTTTGAGCATAATTTATATAGGTCAAGGCCATTTGGAATTATTATTTTGAGCGGGGGATAGAGCACTAAGCAGCATCATTTACTACAAAGTGCTCTATCCCCCGCTCACATTCTTTTTAACTTTTTGTTTAAACTTTTTACAAAGGTGAAACATCACCATCAGAGTCGGAATCATTCTCATCACGAAATAGGTAGCGATGACAATACATAATTCTTCTGGCTACTAACGTCCTATCCATTGGACGATGAGGAGTGTCTTGTTCTTCTTCTTCTTCTTCTTCTTCAATTTCCGATTCAGATGATGACTCTAACGTTTCGTAGGCGTGCAAGTCCATTTCATTATCCGTTAAACCAGCTTCGTCAGAGTCCGTTTCAATATCCATAATTTCTTCCTCCTCCTCTTCCTGGTCAACCGCAGGTAGTTGGTCCTCTGCTTCTATAACTTCTACAGGTATTACCTCCAGAATTGAAAGAATTCTGTCGCGATGGAACACGGTGTTGTCAAGTGGAGCCATGGTATGAAAGTGGTGTATCTATCCAATTGGTTTGCCCTTTTTATACCCCCACCAACTATACATTTTATGTGGGTCAAGGTCACGTAAAGATACCCTTTGAGCGGGGGATAGACCACTAAGCAGCATGCTAGTCCATTGCCGCAAAGTGATCTATCCCCCGCTCTATTCCGCAGACCACACTCAAGTCCAAGTCCACATCCAAGTCCACATCCATATGTTACACTTTATTATTACTGCCACCAAGTAATTGTCACTCGCACGTTTACTTGGTTTTGATAAAGGTACTGCACAAACTCCATATTGGTTGTTTGTTCGTTATACAAATGCATCATGAAATATGCAATCTTATCGATTGCGGCATTGTCCAACGGTTCGCAATTCACAAGTTCCAATGTGCCCTGGCTGGTCTTATCCTCTATAAGTTCCACCACTTCGTTGATGTCTTCTTCCAAGAGGATGAACTCAACACTGAAGCTCTCCATTGTTGTTGATAGTGTCTAGACAAATGCTTGACTAAATGCTTTATTCATCAGTCCTACATATATACCAATTTCTCCCCTCCTATTACCCATTCCCCCTCTACCTTTATATGGGTCAAGGCCATCCAATAATACCCTTTGAGCGGGGGATAGACCACTAAGCAGCATGCTAGTCCATTGCCGCAAAGTGATCTATCCCCCGCTCTGTATTCCACACAAGTCCTAGTCTTTACACACACACATAAGCCCCCCAGTCTTTTACACTTACTCATATACTCTGTCCTCCCTGCCAATTAAGAGTTCCCCATGTTTGCCACTATTTTCAATTAACCTTTCCAAGTCCCAAAACACAATGTCCAAATTAACCAAATTCGCTCGTCCAATTTGAAACACACTATTCCCCCCAAAGTCACTTGCTCTCACTTGTTGTCCTGTATACTGCTTCTTCTTCCACGCTACAATCACTACCCTACCTTCTTCAACAACCATTCTTTTAACATTATCATACACCTTCTTCAACATCCCTCTATAGTTTAAATAGTTTATGGTTACATACTCCCACTCCTTACCAATGATCAGTGATCCACTCATTTTCTAGCGTTCCACTGGAAGGTCCAAAGCAGAATGAAGTCGGGATGTACAGACCCCCTCTTTTATACCAGTTAACCGGTTGTCCTTCGTTTAAAGTGGGTCAAGGTCATTCAAAAGTACCCTTTGAGCGGGGGATAGACCACTAAGCAGCATGCTAGTCCATTGCCGCAAAGTAGTCTATCCCCCGCTCTGTATTCTACACACACACACACACACACACACATGTCCCTGTCTTTTCATTACATACCTAATATATATTCACTACCTTCATCGTCACTATCACTCATCACCGTTTCTACAAACTCCACCGGATTAAAGTTAAATTGTTTCAATTGTTCTTTTAAGTTTTCAATTTGTTGGTCCTTTACTTCTAAAACACTGTGAAGGTGTGATATGTAGTCCGCTGCCTCGTTGATGCTTGCTACTCTGGGATCGCCTAACTTCAAGCTGGGAACTACACCCTGCAGCCTGAAGTACGCCATACGCCTTTCTTGCTCCTGCCGTTGACCAGGACTGAGCAAGCCTTGCCCGTCTTGGCTCACCTCCAGCAAGGTCCGTAGCATCGGAGCTTTGCAAGCGTTTGCCCGAGCAACAGTTATGCTATGGAATGGTCGAGCAGGTCCACGAGTAGCAGGCAGGACGTTGGCAGCACGCCTTCTTGAAGAAGAAGCCCGAGAAGTTTTGCAGTTGGAAGCCATGTTGAAGTGCGGTATTCAGCTAAGCGATACAAAGCAGAATAACCAAACTGCACATCAATACCCGTATATATACACTTATCAGTGGTGGGGGTACTAGCTAACCTTGGTAAAGTGGGTCAAGGCCATCCAAAAACATTACCAGAACGGGGGATAGATCACTAAGTGGCATGTTAGTCCATTGCCACAGAGTGATCTATCCCCCGCTCTGTATTTCACATTCACGCACACATTCATACATACACACAAGTCCCAGTCCAAGTCTTTACCCACACACCTATCCACTCTCATCCTCACTATCATCACTGTCCAACAGGCTTTCACACTTCCTAATTAGTTTTTCCCATTTACTCCGGATATGAAGTAGCTCACTGCGAGTATTCTCTAGCATTCTGTCCCTTTGCTCTATGACTTCGTCGTACCACTCGATGATGCTTGGTGGAGTCTGAGTTGATGCGTCCGTCGTGGTTGGTTGAGAAGCTCCGCTGCTTCGCAACTCCTTCCTCACAGGTACAAAGCCGGAGAATCGGACACGACTCCTTGACGAAGGCCCCGATCGGATTGGTCCAATGCTCGGGCTGGAGTTGGAGGCGGCCGGGCCAGAGGTAGAGGCTGGGACGTTCATAGCAGACATGGTGGTGTTCAGCTTAACGGTGTAAAGCAGAATGAGAGGACGGTTGATCACCACTCCTATATATACCCATTTTTAGTGGTGGGGGTAACACGAGGGGGAGCGGGGGGGGGGGTAAAAGAAATTTTGCTTAGTCTTCCCGGTCATCAGTTTTACATACCTTTAGCACACCCATTATTTTGGTTTCTTCAATAACTTTACACACCTCAAACACCCAAGCAAACAGCTCATCTATGTTGTTATAATTAATTTTTGTCCAGTGTTCATACTTATGAGTTTGGTTGTTTATAATACATAGATAAAATGTAGACCCGTCTCGTCTTATACAATACTCAACTTCCATTCTATGCTGGTTTAGCACTTCCCAAGCATTGTGTTGATCTATCAAGAAGTCACCACCTTTGTAATTGTACCTTGACATGTTTACCACGGAGCACAGAAACAGACTGAAGCAAATGAACGGCTCATACAAGCTTAGTAAGAGCGTTAGAGTGGGGGTATCACGTGATACACAACATTAGTTGTAAGGTTAGCACTTTACTTTAAACAGTAATTTATATGGGTCAAGGTCATTCAAACTTTGAAAAATTTTTACCTCCAAACACTTGTAGCAAGCTACAAGTGTTTGGAGGTACGTTTTTATTTGTTAAAGATTTTTCGTAACTTAGTCTTCACCCTCAAGGACACGGTTTGAGATTGTTCCAGTGACTTTACATCACCGCCAGGTTAAAGTATTATACAAGTCAAGTGTTTTTTTTTTTTTTTTTTTTTACCTGACTTGTATAATACCCCTCTCCCTTACTTTAAGAGGGTTAAGACTAAATTAAGAAAAATTAATTTGGAAGAAGAAATTTAATTAATGTCCATCATTTTTAAACAATTTTGATTTTTTGGTGAGCCCATGTCCTAGTCCATTTCCCAAACAGATAGGCATCCTTTTCTTCGAATTAAATAAGCCCCGGGGACAAAAAATTCTCTTTGTACCATCGCAGGTGGTACTTTCATTCTATGAAGGCGGCCATCACCTTTTAGAATGATTTGCACATTTATGTTAAATGCTCCATAAGCTTGAACAATGAAATAATATTTTTTGTCCCTCTTGAGCCTATTAATTTTCAGCTTCTGCGGACTGTTGGGGTGTTTGAACTTGGACTTTTCAGGCATAATATTAAGGCTATAGGGCTTTGGTGTCGGAATTTTGATTTTCTTATTCAAGTGTCGTTGGCAACGATCTTTTTCTGGAAGAGCAAAACTCGGACAACAAAGAACCACAGCCTCTCTGCTAAACCAAACATAATCGCATTTATCACGCTTGCCAGCAGGGCATTTAACACGATTACGTTTCTTTTGTGTTGGACTCTTAGTGTTTTGGAGCGGCGCTTGATCTAACTTAGGCTGGCTGGAAAGGATGGAGGGTGATGGTTTAGCACGGTCAAGGGGCAATTTGCAAACAATTTTGGGTCGGGTAGGAGAATGGGTTAGATCAATGGTGGTTTTAGGTGAGGTAGAATTGTCTGGGGAAAAGATCGATTTACGGGATGGTTTGACTGTAGATGGAATGTTGGCTTTGGGTGAGGTAGACTTGTCTGGGGAAAAGATCGATTTACAGGATGGTTTGACTGGAGATGGAATGTTGGCTTTGGGTGAGGTAGACTTGTCTGGGGAAAAGATCGATTTACAGGATGGTTTGACTGGTGTGGATGGCATGGGGGATACGGGTAGTGGACATTGGGTCTTTGTATAGGAAAGGATTTTCTGTGTACGGGAGTAGGGAATGATTTTGGACCTCGACTTCTTCTTCTCCTCAAAGACCGCTGACTCCGAATCAGAATCTGACAGCAATGAGATTGGCGGTGATGCTATGAGCACTTGGCTGCTTGCAGGGTGAGCGCCAGCCCCTCTTGAAGTCGACGGAGCATCACCAGCACCACTGACACTTGGACTTGTTGCTTCCGTTGGTAGCAGCGGAGATAGGCTGGGCATTGAAGGAGCCGACGGCATCTCCAAACAGCTGAGGATTGTGCTCATCAAACACGTTTGAAGAATCGGAGCAGCGGATGTTGAAGTCGGAGTAGATGTGTTGGTCGGAGTAGACGTGTTGGTTGGATTCGATTTGATGTATGGGAGAACGGGTGGATAGTTCTTGAAGCGCATGTTGCGGTGGAGAGAGAGCGTTAATTGCAAAAACGGAGAAGCACTTCCAACAAAGGCTGGAGCAGGAATGAGAAGTGCGTGCAACCGGGCCGCCTTATATCCCCACCGGGGCTGCCACGCCCAGGATATCAGGGGTGGGGGAGGGGGTGGGGGTGGCGGGGGGCCTCGCACTTTTTGTCGGGGGGGGGGGCTCGCACTTTTTGCCGGGGGGGGGGGTTAATTAAAGAAATAAACCCTTATAGGCGTTCTTATGTTGCCATCGCTATAGTCTCCGAAAAGATACAACTATGGGGAACTCCAGACTTGTGTGTTAGTAATACCTGCCAGTAAATATCCAAAGAGAAACTTTAATATTTGGTTCAAGGTCACGCGAAACTTTTTAAAAAATAAGCCCCACACCCCCCTATGGGGGTGTGGGGCACTTGGGTTGTCATCGCTGTAGCCTCCGAAGAGACCCAACTATGACAACAGGCAACATCCAATGTCGTCTAACCTTCACCACGCAAGACTTAAGCATTTACTGCATTGCTAACAAATAACTTTTCCAATAGCTAACAAAAAGTCATTTACATAATTTTGAAAGAGATTGAGGACAGCCCTAGTGGCTTATGTCCCCGGTCCGAGTGCAGAGGCCATCGGCTCATTACCCCCGTATAAGCGTACAAACGGACCAACTCCAATTTCTCAGCCGCATTGAAGCATGCATGAGTGGAGCCTAACAATTATAAAAAGTGGTTTTACACGGGGGCCTACTCCCGTTCCCTATCTTTAATATTTAAGTTCAGCAATGCAGTAAATTTATATAAGTTCTTACTGGGTCAAGGCCATACGAACATTAAAAAATTTCGGCCCCCGTACATCCATGGCGAACCACGAATGTTCGGGGGCCTTGGGGACAAAAAAACACAAATAGCTAACAAAGTTTCATTTACATAATTTTGAGTTTCCGGAAGGGAAACTAACTGAGGACACCCTAGTGGCTTACGTCCTCGGTCCGAGTGCAGAGGCCATCGGCTCATTACCCCCATATAGGCGTACAAACGGACCAACTCCTATTTCTTAGCCGCATTGAAGCATGCATGAGAGGAGCCTAACAATTATACAAAAGTAACTTTACACGGGGGCCTACTCCCGTTCCCTGCCTTTACGATTTACTTTGAGCATTGCAAAAGCTCAAGGGGGAAATGCTACAACAAGCGTATACACTTTAGAAAAATATAACACACTTACAACACACAATTGAGCTCAACGTAGTCAATGCTGGAACAAGCACATACACATTAAACACATATGACAAACAAGACACAAAGGATAAAAGACACACACAGGAGACATAGGGTACAAGTAAGACACTCTAATATAGAACAATTCGCAATACCCAAACGCAAGCGCAATATCTTACAACTAATACAAGTCTTAAAGTTAGAGTAGACTTCGCTAAACACTGAAGGCGCCATTCAGTGGGGGGGGGGTTTCGGGGGGGGGCACTTCTCGTCCGGAGCAAAAAACTTTTTGGTCAAGGTCAAAAATTTTGCCGAAAAAAAAGTTCGGGGGGGGGCACTTCTCGTCCGGAGCAAAAAACTTTTTGGTCAAGGTCAAAAATTTTTCCGAAAAAAAAGTTCGGGGGGGGTCACTTCTCGTCCGGAGCAAAAAACTTTTTGGTCAAGGTCAAAAATTTTTCCGAAAAAAAAGTTCGGGGGGGGGCTCGCACTTTTTGGCGGGGGGGGGGTTAGTTAAGTGGGTCAAGGTCACCCACAACACTTGTACTCTAAGTGTTGGCTATACCCCCACCACAACTGGGTCCCTAGGCTGCACAACACCGCTTCGCCAGTATGTCTCCGGCTTCCATGCGGTGCGTCTCGCTGTTCTCTAGCTCTCTATATGTAAGTAATTTTACAAGTTCTGAATGTAGGTCACTACACTTTAACTCTGGGACGATATCGACTTGTAGTATTTCAGTGTTTTGACTCAAGGTCATCACACTTTACCTCTAGCACATCGGTTATCGTACCAGAGGTGCTTAATAACCTAACTTGTAATGTTTAGGGTGGCGTTTGCACGCCACGTGGTATCGCCATGAGTGTCCAGTCCAAGTTTTAATTTAAATTAATTTTACTGTAATCTTTTCCATTTCCACTTCGTTTTGCCAAAGTATAAGGTGTCGCTTAATAAAGTGGTATTTCTCTAAAGTTATAGGGGATTGCAGGGATACAATTAGTTTGTTTAGGAGTCTCTTCATCTTGGAGTTTAACACAATTTCCACTTTGACTTTGCTTCCTCGGCTCTCACAGCCTAAGCTGTACAGAAATGTTTCTTCTAGTGCCAACTCGGGCCAAGAGAACAGTGTGTTGACTGTATGACAGCTCATGGTGAAGTGATGCGATACTCCAGCGTACCACCTCACCTTCCCCCACCACTGTGACCTTCCCCCACTCCTGCTGTTTCCCCCCACCTCTTTTCCCTTGACTCATGCGCTACAAACAGTCTCTCAGTATTGTGCAGACTTTTGTGAGGAGAAGCCATGTCGCGGGACGCTTTAGGTAAGAAGCTTAGCCGTGTTAAGGCTTTATTAGTTGCTCACTGTCCACCACTTAAAGTTAAGAGGGTTTCGACTTTAGCTAAGTGGCGCAAACTGTTGCGCGGCCACCCTAGGTTTTATACAAAACAGACTAATGTCTGTTTTACTGATGAGGATTTGTTTAAAATATTGGATGAAATGACTTTTCCTTGCAAAATTCAGTTAGTTACTCCCATTCCTGACAGTTTAGAGTCTTAGTCTCTCAAGCCGATATACCTAGAGTACACAGAGCCTGACAGTCAGTCACTCGGTGGTTGTCGTGGGGTGCGCATCGGTGTCGGCGCTCCATTGTTAGGTTTTCAAGGTCACAGTAATATGAAATTGTTGGTGTTGTGCTGGTTCAAGGTCACCTGAGGGATAACCGATTGCCCATTTAGGCAGAGTCATGTCAGAAACTCGAGTTTAACTTGGCACTTTTGCCGTTTCTCGTCGAAAATTCGCTCCAAGTGGTCAAGGTCACGGGGACTCGGACTGAAACTCGGAGCGTAGTGCGAGAAACGGCAGAAGTGCCAAAAAAATTTAAGTTTCGGCGTGACCTTGACCTTAGTGGCGTCGGTAACGTCATTTTGATGACGTAAGGGGTGATGACGTCATCAGCACGTCATTTCTGTGACGTCATAGAAATGACGTCATTGGTGATGACGTCATCGATGACGCAATCGATGACGTCATAGATGACGTCATCGGTAAGGTCATTGACCTCGATGACGTCATCCCTCAGGTGACCTTGAACTGGGCCAGCACCAACAATTTCACACTACTGAACTGACACCTTCAGATTCAAAGGCGAGCTCTTTAACCACTCAGCTATACCCAGCTGTAGCTGAATGATACAATGAAGAGTATTATAAAACTTTTCCATTTATGTTTACTGTTTATTTCCAATTGTCTCCACAAATAAAAGTATAAAAGTATAAAAGTAATAAAAGTCCCACAACAATAACACTCATGGTGTCAATAAATACGCAAATTTACAGTTATGCCAATGCAACTAATAAATATTAATTGAGCTATAACCGATATTTCCCATTCTGAACCGATCGCCAACGAGGGTTTCAGGATTATATCAGGATTTTCCGGAATAATTAGTCCGAAGCCCAACTGGCGGGATGAAATGGATTATATTGTATGAAAAGGATACTTGCCACGAAAAGTAATAGTGCAATGGGTGATTAGGCAGCCTTATCTATCTGAATGTGGTTTATTGTGACGTTAAATGGTTTATAAAAATCTTAAAATTGTTCATCATGATAATTTCCACGGTGCCTTACAAAAGTAAAAACATTTAAAACGTAACTAATGTGCGTGAAATTTTAAATACGTTTTACTTTGAAAAGTACTTTTGCATCAGTGTAGGAGGAAGGTTATAATATATTCTAACTGCCAAATATGTTATCCTGATAAGGGAAGGTAAAAATTTTTTGAGAAAGAGATCTAATGGAAGACAACCTCCTCAAACAACAATGCGTGTTTTTTTCTTTTATTATTATTATTATTATTATTATTTTTACCATCTATATTTTTTGATACGCTATGGCTGTTTTGTTAGGAGAACTCCTCCTACAATTCTTAACCAATTTTTTCAATTTTTGGCATAGTTTGATAGGGCTTGGTCCGTAGTTGTTTCCACCAATAATGTTTGAGAATCTGACTTAAAATAAGGGCGCTATCAACAAATTAAATTAAAAAAATTTCCGCATTAGAATAACATTAAGATTGGGATGAACAATTTAAACATCAGTAAATGTACAACTGTAAAAAAATTATATTATTATTACTGATATCCACGATATTGGATAGTTCGGATTGGAATGTTATTGATTTGAAAATAAATGTAACTTTTGTATTGTACCAAAATAAATTGCTCGATTTTGAGCAATGTACACTAGTAATTATTAATAATTTATATGATAATAGTGTATTGTCCTTTTGTAATAATATGACCTCTCAAAGCATTTTAAATTATCTTGTATAATTCGCAGGTACCATAAGAGCAACAAGAATATCCTAAATCGCTCACTTCGCAACGCAGTCCTACTTTTACTACCGGGGTACAGGAGTCTGAATTACTAACCGACCGTAGAGTCTATTTTAATTAAATTCCTTCTGTCACAGTGAATTCAATTTGTCCATTTAGATCCTCTCTTTTGTAATTCGTCAGGTGTGTGTTAATAATTCATTCGTAGTGAAATAAGATGGAGTATTGCAAGAGTGAATCAGTTTTAACTTCCTATATTAAATTTCGAAATTTTAGGAAATTGAATTTAGTTGAATCCTGAAAAAAACAATGTATTGGACAACAAGTTTTTCTGTCTTGGAATGTTTGACCTTTTCTTCTTTCATGGGGATTCAGGCTAAGGCGGAACGATTAGAGCTGTCACGAGGCGGGAAAATCCAGTTTTCACCTACAGGATTTCGATAGGTCCATATTAATGCTTATGGACAACTAGCTGACTTACCCGTGCTTCGCAACAGTAGAACGGTAATCTGCTCAAATAGCAATGCCAACCTGAGGAATTTTTACACTTCAGTAGTTCGCTGCGTTCCCCGCTATCACGTTTAGCTCGTTCGCTACGCTCACTCGCTTTAAGTCTATAATATCCTTTAGTTGTTTATTACTAATCTTCCCTTAATACTTAAAATGAGAACAGCTGTTTATGGTTAAATAAATTGCATACAAGTACTGCAATTTTAAATAGTTATCATCTGCGAAAATGTAAACAAAACCCCAAAACAAATTATTCTTCCTATACGAACTCCATGCTAACTTTGACCTTCTGTGGTGCGGAGACCATTGGGAATTTTGTAAAATTGCTTCCTATTGTCTGCCTACGCTATGAAAGGAATATTGTATGCAAAATCTCATGCTTCTAGGTGCTATGGTTTGGCCTGTGCGTTGATCGGAATTTCGCATTTATATATATAGAGATTGGGTATGAACTAAATTTAAACTAAAATCATGTGGTATATAAATAACAAACGTATTTTAATTTTCAACCTGTGGTTCAAATAAATTGGCCTGGTGATTGAAGGTATGTCCTTTTGTGCTTTGCATCTCAGGGAATGTGTCAAAGAAATGATAATGAGATTAAACATAGTTTTTTTTTTTTTTTTTTTTAATTATACCGGGTGTCTCACGTAATTATACCTCAAATCGATTATAGATCAACAGTTTGTCCTACAATCTTGAAATAAAATCATTTCCCACTAAATTGACCCCAAGGAATAATTTTTAAATATTTTTAACGTTGTATAACAGGGTGTTACAAAAACTGGGGGTCACAGGTTTGAATCTCGTAAATTTCATATACAAACATGTGTCATATTATATATCATTAGAAAGGTCTATTTAATACTAACATTTTAATGAAAACAGAATTTAGTTATCTTTATTCGTTTCAATATGGCGTCCATTTTTGTAGCCGCAATCAACATTTACAGAATACCCTGTAATTCTATTATTATTTGTCATAAATGACTTCTGATTCAAAATAGTTATTTGAAATGAGCTAAGCTTTACAATTATATGTCACAAAACCACATTTATTAAAAAAAGAAAATTTCCAAAATTTAATATTTTTGAAAACGTTTACATAAACAAAACTCAATAATTTTAAATACAAACACATGTCATTTTGTACATCATATTAAAGCCCTCGTTAAACTGAGCAACTTTATAATTTACACTTATAGCGCACACTGTAAAAGGGAAAGGAGATATTTTCACTCTTGTTGAGTTATTTCACCACTTTTCTAAAGAGTTGAAATTGAGCCACTCTTTCAGAGTGAAAATTCACTACCTCAAAAGAGAAACTTTGATCACCCACCAAAAGAGTGAATGTTTTCGTCCAAATTTGAGTAAAAATCAATCCTAAAAGGAATGATTTTAATTTTTAAAGGAGTGAAATTAACTTCTCAAAAGATTGAATTTTCACTCAATGAAGAACTAATATTCTTTCATAAAAAGATTGTTTTCTTTAAACCTAACCTAACGAATCTTTCCAAATTATGGGGTTTACAGACCCTTGTATGGCTCATCAAGCTAGTTATTGACAATTGATAGTAAGATTATAAACATGGGTTATAATTTATGTAAGTTAATTAGACAGACATTGGCATAGGCCAACTCATGGGAGTAGTTTATCAGTGAACACCATAAGGCCCTAGGCTACACGTGTGAACTGTACTGGTGCTTATTAAAAGCAAAGTAAAGGCATAGGCTCTAGTGTTCGCGTTTATTGGGTATAATCTTCAATCTTCCTTTTTACCACTTTACCACTTGAACCACTAACCAACCACTAATCATAACGAAGATGGCGAAGGGAAAATCTTACTCCTGTGCTGTGAGAGGCAAGTCGCTCATGCACGTCACGTGACTCCAGGATTCATCCGAAATGAACGAAATCAGTTCTTTTATTTGGAAATAAATTCAGACACTCTGAACTATATCGAATTTTCATTCTTTTAATAAAAGTATATTTCATCCTTCTCAAAATACATTTTTTCTAGGCTCATTTTGAGTGAAACTTTCACTCTTTAAGAATTTTTTGGAATTCTTCCACCTAAAGAACGACCTATTTCACTCTTTGGATTTTAGCGTGCATCTCTTATGGTTTTGTAGTAATAACGTAAAAATATCATTTTCCCATATAACTTGCATGTTAATTTAATGGTATGGCAACAATGAAAGATGGATTGCCATACTATCATGTCCTGATTAATTAACATGCAAATCATACGGGAAAATGACATTTTTACGTTATTACTACAAAACCAAAAGAGATACGCTATTAGTGTAAATTATAAAGTTGCTCAGTTTAACGAGGGCTTTAATATGATGTACAAAATGACATGTGCTTGTATTTAAAACTAGCAAACAGCCCGTCAAAAATGACGGGTAATTTTCATGATTATTCACGAATTTGATGTTTAAATTTGAAAATGGTCACAGAATGTATTAATACACCGACAACATAGTATTAAAACTAAAGTTTTTCCACTTCTTTAGCAATGTGAACAGTTATCTATAAATTAATAGGCAAGCATGTTTCCTTTCCTCCTTTCTTCTCAGCTTGTGCGCAACGTAAAAGAAACCCTCGCATACGGTTTAAAAGGTAGAGCTTGTAGATTGAGCAGAATGGTTTGCCCTACAGGCTTTGAAAGTTTTAATGGTAATCTTATGGGAGAAGTATAATTGATTGATCATTAAACCGTTGTTGTAATGACAAATTATAGCAATTCAGGAACAGTTTGTTTTATATATATATATATATATATATATATATATATATATATATATATATATATATATATATATATATATTAAGCTAATTAGCTCAAGATCAACTAAATATTAGGTCGAATTTCGACCAGTAGCGATTTCCTAGTTTATGTATTAATAGGCAAGCACGTTTCGTTTCCTCCTCTTTTCTCATTGTGTGTGCATCGTAGGATAAATCCCCGCATACCGTTAGAAAGGTATAGTCCTGTAGATGAGCAGAATCCCATTCTAATTCACTTCGGAATCCAGGGCTACGCCCCACAGGCTTTCAGAGTTCCAATGTTAATCTTATGGAGAAAGGATAATTGATTTAATCATTAGACAGCTGTAAAAACAACTGCTAGAAAAAGAGGAAGAACTGGCGTTTCAGTTATAAAATGTTTTTAATCTTATTGGGTCAAGATCAACTAAAATTTTGGTCTAACTTTGATCAGGAGGTGATCTCTATATCATTAACAGTTTATAAGTTTAAATAGTATATAATACTTACTATCATGTAGTTTTACAATAGGCCTATGAGACTTTACAAAAAAAGATATAATGATTAAAGGTATTTATATATTCCATTCCAGATGTGTGGTCAAGTAACTTATTGGATAATTTCGCTTACTCAAAGTCCATTAAATTTGCCAGAATTTGGAATTTGTATCTTATTTGTTAAACACTCGAGATTTACCAATCTGATTAAGTGTGTCTTCAACCTCTGGCATTTTTGCCTCCTTACGTTCTTGTTAAATTTTGTTAGATTCACGCAGAGTCCCCCTCTAAGTCAATCGTATAGACTTATTTCTTCCATATCATAGTTCTGCATTTTCACATTTTTGTACTCTATTGTTTATTATATCAGTAAGAATAATAAACTAACTGTTAAACATTTAGAATCATAAAGCCTACAAAGACCCTAAAAGATTGAAAAATAAGAATATAAGGATGTTATATACGTATATGACTTAGTTATAAAAAAATTATGGATTAAAATACGGTGGGGAGAATTTTACAATCATAAGATTGTGTTTATAAATTCCAAAACATGAAGCTCATTGATAGTTGATAGTTATAAAAACACATATGTGTAAAGAAATATTAATAAACAACACGTAAGTTTAAATGCATAAATTCAATCATATATATTAAGTAAACTCTCTTTATAGTATAGCAACCAAAATTTTATTAAAGTATCAGTTGTTAAATATTTATTTTACTGCTTCAAAAACCACTGCCACATTACATGTCCTTGAATTAATTTGTATCTGTCATCTGAATTAAAAAGTTGTCTGTAAAAACACTTTGTAAAGCAGCAGTGGTGTCAAATTTCAATGTAAGATATGGATCACCTGGAGCAGTAAACAAATCGACAAAATCACGTCTTAGATTGGTCTAAATAAGGTCTAATTTTCATTTTGCGGCTTTATAAGACTTTTTTGAGGGATACCATATTTTTCCTATCATCTAGGTGTCATAAGAAATCCATTGACACCAAAACGGCCTCGATCCGTTCAGTAGTTCTCTCTCTAGACCCATAAATGCACTCTTTTATTATATAAGATTTTTGAGTTTTGTTTATGTAAACATTTTCAAAATATTAAATTTTGGAGATTTTAGTTTTTTAATAAATGTTGTCTTGTAACATATAATTGTAAGGCTTAGCTCATTTCAAATAACTATTTTGAATCAGAAGTCGTTTATGACAAATAAAAGAATTACGGGGTATTCCGTAAATTTCAATTTTGGCTAAAGAAATGGACGCTATTTTGAAACGAATAAAGATAACTAAATTCTGTTTTCACCAAAATGTTTGTATTAAATAGACCTTTCTAATGATGTATAATATGACACATGTTTGTATTTGAAATTTCCGAGATTCGAACCTGTGACCCCCAGTTTTTGGAACACCCTGTATTTATACAATGTTAAAAATATTTTTAAATTTTTCCTTGGGGTCAATTTATTGGAAATGATTTTATTTCAAGATTGTAGGACAAACTGTTGATCTATAATCGATTTGAGACACCTTACGTGAGACACCCGGTATATTCTTAAAAATGCTGGTATATGTGGCAATAATTTTTTATTTTCCATTTCTAACATTAATAATAACGCAGGATACCAAAATTAAAACAACATAAGCATTTTCTTGGCGCAGCTTGGCGAATTTTAAAATAAGATAATAGTAGTTGCCCGCAGTAAACTGAGTCCGTTTGGTTAAGAACCCGACTAACTACAGTGCATATTGGGTCTAGCAGGCATTAGAGTAAGTTAAACAGTAATTAACTTGAACTATTTAGACTGGAAAGAGAGGTAACTTCTCAGAGAAATCTATTCTCCAATGGAGCACCTTGTCTGCTTATGATAACAGCTTTATTGTATAAGCTACGATCGCTAAGTAAAAGTCACCATGTAAATACGCAATTTAAATATTAACTTATATATGAAAATATATAGCTTTTGAATATATATATGAATCGTTAAGATTCTTTCAATTTACTTAAAAAACATAACACTTTTTTTTTATTTTCATTGATTGTCATTAATTATGATTTTTTTTTCTCAAAAAGTAGGTTTAAAACGAATGCCTCCATCGAAAGATCGGGGTTCAATTGCAGTCACATTAAACACAAACTGTGGGTGAAACTGTGACACGTGATCCAATGACCTTGAAAACGTAACAGTAAAAAACTAATCCCAAGCAGCACTCAACAAAAGCAGATATTGAGTTATCGATAGGCAAACCCTAATAAAAAAAGTTTGTTTTATTTCGTAATAGTTGCATTCGAGCGAAAACTCTAATTACTTAGACTTAGGTTGAAAATAATTATCTTTCTCTTTACATTAAATCGGGATATAATGTGATACAAAGTGTTAGGAGTAACTCACGCATAAAAACTTTTTTATGTATTGAAGAATTTGGGTTCATTTGAAGTGGATTATGGGTTTTAAACATGTTAAACATTGTTACAAGACAAAATAATGTCTTTTTTTCTTTTTTTTACTAATAAAATTATTTAATGTGCATGACTGATTGTTTGCACAGTCGAGTATATTTAATTACAATAACCCTCAGTTATCATTTTAATGAGATTTTAGTCTGAATAAATACTTTTTTCGACACTTTTATTACAAATAATTTTACTGGTATTTCTAAAACAACTTTTGTTCTTTGCTAATGATCAAAACACGTTACATATCCATTTACGGTTGTTATAATTATTATAGTTAGTCATAATTATTAAAGCCTCCGTCGGAATTCGCCAAAAAGGACGTCCAATTGTCTGCTGTAATGTGACATTTATCGGCACTCACATGACAGTAGCAGCCCATTAGAGTTGGAAACTTTATGTCGCTGTTACAAGGGATGAAACAAAGTCAGCATCTGTCAAGTCAGCTGCCCAGCAAACTATGATGATTAACTACAGATGTGTGTTTTATTTGTCCAAAATTTGTGACCTGCTTGGATTTACATTCAGATTTTTAAGTAATTTTCATCATATTTTTTATTAAAATTCTCATATTCAACAATCAATTAAATATTTTATATAGCATTATTTATAATAAAAAAAAACCAGGGGGTCGAGCTTTTGCTCAAAAAGATTATTAAGCGTCACTTCCCTTCCGCAGACAAATCTCGTATGCTTCACTCACTAACTTTCTTCCTTTTCAAGGCGATAAAATTCGCTTCCACTCGTCAGGCCATAGGGTAATGGACTTTGGTATAAATCTATTTTTGTAGAACTGATTGAAAACCACAGGTTTGAAGATACAACTATTGGCTTATACGTACAATTATCAGTTTTTTTTTCAATGTAGCAACAAGAATTACAAAAAAATCTCCGTAATTTTTTAACTTTAAATGCCTCTAGGACGAACCCCAGATTTTCCCAGCGCTGGTACCAACAAGCGGTCGATTCATAGTAGCCAAAACTTCTACATACCTACATACTACCACAAAATAAAAAATTCTTGGTCGAAAAAATTTCCCTCGCAATCAGTGATTGTTTTAAGAAGGCCTATAACGACCGATAAAAGAAAATAAAAATAAGATAAAATTGTATAATATCAACAATTTATTAATACTAGAGATCGCCTTATGGTAGAAATCCAACCGAAATGTTAGTTAATTTGATCTGGACTCAATTAATTTTTAAAATATTTTATAGTTAAAACATCTGCTCTTCCTGATTTTCTAGAATTTGTTTTTACAACAGCTGTCTGATTAAATCTTCCATAAAATTAACGTAGAAATTTTTAAGCCTGTAGGGCGTAGTCCCGGGGCCGGTGTGAATTAAAACGTGATTTTGCTCATCTACTACAGAACGATACCTTTCTAACGGTGTGCGTGGTTTTCTCCTACAAAAAGGAAAAGAAGCATGCTTGTCTATTATACAGATTTTTTTCATTACTGAATATCTATCAACAAAGAAAGTACAAATTATCCAAAACAATCATCATGTAAGGAAATAAAGAATTCAAGTATTAAATTTGTAAAGCATATCCCTAATGGATGTAACAAAACAATCCACTTTATAGATAACAAAGGCAATATTTAAACTGAGAAGTAAATACCACACCAGGACCTTTTATCTGGGGGATTACCAATGAAATACTAGCCGGTGTATTAACAGTTGGTCGGAAGAGCTTCCGTAATGGTTATTGGGCATTACCAGTGTACCAAATAATCCTAAATGAGTTATGATCGTTTTAATACAGCAATCTGTGCTTTAATATTTATTTCATAACGGTTGTTTTACACATTTAACAGTTAGTGATTTACAATTTACGGTTTATTCAAAATAAATGTTATTAAATTAACTTTTATGCTTATCAAATTCAAATTAAAGGCGTTTTTATAATCATTATAATATAATAATATATGGTTGCTATTGTAATATTTAAAATATAATGGGGGTTTCAACAAATATTATAAATATTAAAAAACTTTGCTTGTTTATGTCCTTGTTTGTAGTTCAATCGCATCCAAACTACTCCACAAATTGAACTGAAATTTGGTAAGGAGGTAGTTAACAGTCCCAAGCAACAAATATGTGTATTACAATTTTGAAAGTAGGCCTATAACAAGGTTCCGTCACTCCTTCATCGAAATTTCCCATGTTATTCTTGTGGACAAAGGATTAATTTTTACTTTTACTGAAACTGATTTTATTGAGTTCGAAAATTAATAATAAACAGAATGCAGTACAAGTAAGGTAGTAAGGTTTTTATTTTTTTGTTTGTTTGGTTTTTTGTTTTGGTTTTATATATATATATATATATATATACACTCCATTTTCATGGTTCTACTGAATGTAGGAGAGGGTAAAAGAAGCGAGCGAGCCAATCCCGAGGAAGAGTAAACAAAGCGAACAAACTCGCCCAAATATTTTTATAATTTCAATTTATTTCTGACTTTAATTTCCATTGCAAAGCACCCGTCGTAGCAGCTAGTTTGTTAGAAAAAGGCATCCAGCATAGAACAGGACTAATTTTCATACTAAGTTTGAGGTTATAAATATAAAGTTTTAGAAGCTCTGATTAGACGTTAAGGGCGGTATGCATCATCTTTCGGCTATAATATTCTAATATAATATAAAATAGAATTTTTTTAAGGGATTAAGGTTGTCTGAGCTCAATATTATATGCTCGGCTACTACACACGTGAACTCTCAAGAGAATCGACAGATATATTAATGGTTTCTTTTTCATTTATCTCCAGAAATTCTAAATCAATTTACATCCTCCCTAGACTTATTTTTAAACTCATGCGTGAAGTAGAATGAAATCTGAACTTAGTTTTTACTTTTATCTTTAATTGAGAACTCGTCAAAACATGCTGCACACTCATTGCTATTGTCATAAGAAAAAAGTTAATCAATTAATTTTCATAATTTTGTAATAATTTTCTCATTTCTCATATTTGTAATTTGTTTTGCTTAAATATTTGTTACTAATAAAACAATCCAAGCATATTAAACACACCCCTATCCGATTGCTAATTTTTCAACGACTTATCGCATTTAAGTGTTGAATTTGGTACACCGAACAGGAAATAGTTCAAGAACACAAGAGAGCGATGATTTTTTTTTCTGTAAATACTCATACCAAGTGAATTTTCAAACCCGGGTAAGTGTGTATAGGAAACTAACTAATTCCCCAGACGAATCAACCGATTTTTGATAACGTAATATTAAATTTAATCTCCTGAAAGGTAGGCTATACATAGTTTCATTTCGATTCCAAAATACGGAATGAAGAGTAAAAACCACAACTCTGCATGTATATTTTCATCTAACAAAGATCTTGTCCAATACAATTTCAAATGCAAATAAAAATGTTTTTTTGCATAAAGGAATGTAATTAAAATCGATCTTTTATATATATATATATATATATATATATATATATATATATATATATATATATACGCTTAAAAAAAGTGCATAAACTTATATGATATTAATGCATAAAATAATTAAATTTAAATCTGGAAAAGTCCAAAATCCTAATAGAAATAGTGTATGTTAAAAGGAAATATGCACTATAACTTTTGAAGGCTACCAATACATTGCAGAAACTAACTTCAGTCTAACTTAGTTTCCAAGTTGTAAATACAGAGTAATTTGATTATAACGTGGGCTATTGGAAGGTGGCTTTCTGTGAAACCGATAGCATAGGCTTTGATAATTTACCACTTCGTAACAATGGTTTGTTGCTCGGAGTTGTATGAAAGAGGTTTATGAATCAATTCAAACAGGAAAAACTTTTAAAAAAATATTTACTTCAATAATTTTACAAAATTGTTTGGTTGTACAGGTTTTGATAATGCGATCATTGCAGAATTGTCACATATTGTATTCCTTTTATTGTTAAGGCACCGCATTTCCCGATCTATTCAAACCTTTTTTATAATACATTTAGTAAAGAAAGAAATATTTCATAAAGTAGTAGAATTTTAAAGTTTGTGTTTCAAGACCACGCATTTTCTTCTTTTATTTTTATTTCCACGAGTGTATAAATAATCCTTCTGCATATAAAATATTCTAAAATTGTCTACCTTTCATCAGCTCATTAGTATAAAATATTGGCATTTAAAATACTTACAAATATCTAATAAAAATTTTATTTATTAAAAAAAATTTTTTTTATTGTCGGTCTTTGGCAGGATTATTTGTATTTCAAAAATATTTTGGCCTACGTTAAATTGGCTAAAAATTGAAACTAAACTTTTTTATGGAAATTTAACATGGGGTACGAGACAACTTTTTCAATCCTTTGGACAGTCCATCTGAGACTTCCACTGGACCGATTTACATTCAGTATGCACCAAATAAAAAAGCTACGCATTTCTATACTAGCAGGTTTTATTTACTTTAACGTCATCTTGCTTTCTTAAATAAAAAAATTGACATTTTTAAACCTTTGCGACAAATTTATTTTACAGACTTTCGATCAGCTGTTTGTATTACGAGGTAATTTGTCTAAAAACTGTAGAATAACAAGCGCAAGTTCTACCTAGAGCTCCACTCGATCACCATTACGGAGTTGTTTCCTTCTACTTTTGACGGGCAACGTTTCATAAATAGTTAATTTTAAACGATATTTTAACAATACTAAAACTAATTTCATCCGAAAAGTTGTATAGGCCTAAGTGTTTAGGACTTTTATACATTATGTAAAGTTTACGTTACGATTGTAGGAAAGATTACTTACATCCATGAACCTTATGAAGTTGTTTCCTTAAAATACGCCTAAAACATAACTTGAAGAATTGTAAAATAAATAAACGTACTTAAAAATTACGTTTTACGGCAGCCTTTTACATAGTCAGTCGACAAATAAAATTTTATGATGTCATAAAAAGGCAATAACATGATTTTGTTTCTGTTTGACGCCATAAGCAAATTATAATTTCTTTTGAACCATTTAATAAGTCGAAGGCAAGCAGGAAATGGCAGTAGAACCAAGAAAGTGCATATTCCACACACATTATTAGGCTACATACACGTAAAATCACTGAGAAATCACATTTTCACCAATTATAAAAGTTTTAGCTATATTCTAGCTTCAATTAAGCTAGTTTAAAACAAATGTATGACAAATTAAAAATTGGTCAAAAACAATCTCAATCCACACCGTATCAGCGTTTTCCTCAGCTAATTTTACAGAATGTTTCTTTCATTTAACTATGTATGAGCAATCTCATACCATCAGAATAACCCTTTGAATGTTTAGTCCCTTACATATTATTGCCAATACAGCAGCCCTACAGGGCTGTCACCAGATTTAATCAGACATGTCCATAACTTGGCGCGCCGCTCAGCCAGGTTACTGAAATGTCACCGGCAGCGACACGGACTGGCTTGATTAAATATACGCCGCGACAAATACTGAGATACGTTGGCCGTTCATCTTGCTATGTTGATATAATTTTGTACATATGCTGTTAAAAATTAGTTAAAATCAATATGTGTAGTGTACGGACATATGTTAATGTAGAAAGGTTCGTAGAATTTGGAATTCAGATTGGTGGCGATACAAATTCTACAAATTCTACATGTCATATAGGCAATGACATGTAGAATCGTGTAGTAACGGGTGTTTTTTCTGAAAGTGTAACCGAGCTGGTGCATTACATCATACTTCCAAAATGGCCGCTAACGGTGACATTGATGCCTTTCTAGCGTTATAACTTCTTTACGGTTGATTTTATTAAAACTTTTTTAAGTCGATTATTATTTATAACAAGACAAGGAACAAAAAGGGCAATCCAACTTGAGAAACATCCCACCATCTTGAAAAATGGCCGCCATCGTGGATCTCGCCCTTTGTGTTTCATATTAAAGCATAAAGCCACTCCTAAATGTGATAAAACCGTGCAGTTTTCTGTCAGTGATTTGAGAGAGGTAAGTACTGCATTCTGACTGGGTAGTAATTTTCAGCAACCATCTTGGATCCGCCATTTTGGATAGTGTAATTTAAAAAAATGTAAACATAGTGTTGTGGCTCATCATTTCACACTGTATTTTCATGCTAATTGCATTTCCGAAGTTCATTTTTTCAATTTTTCATAAAGACTTCAACTACTAAAATACAATTTGCCAATGTACCACCAATGAGTAAAAAAAGTAGCATCGCAAACATACAGGATTTTAGTACAACCCACATGTAAAACGACTCAGTTCAATTTCGGATCAATTTAAACTGTGACTAAATTGTTTGTTGTGACTTCCAATAATATTGTTCTTGTGTAACAGGAGATCCAAACCTCCAAAGCCCAACGTCAAAGATTATTTCCTAGCATCAAGGCTATCAGGTTTCCAAACCAGGCAATACGACTTCCTTTTGTACATCTTGGCATCAAGAGGCTTGTAGGGGCAATGGCCCCGAAACAAATCCAAATAGTGATGTTATCTCCAAAAATAATTTAAATTCATCACCTCCTCGTACAAATTCTGCATTTCTACTCAATCTGTACTGTGAATTTACATGTTTTGATTTTCTTATATTACGTACACTTTGTAAATTTTTGGCGGTATCAAATCAGTGATGAAGCAATAATCTGCCCTGTATTTGAAAACAGTAGTCTATTTTATATAAAAAAAATACAGTAGACTCCCTCTTAACCGGCCACCTCGGGACCAGGCCGCGGCCGGATAATGAATTGGCCGGTTAAAACGATGTTCATTTAAGAACGCCATCCCACAATTTTATATGACCTAAATATAATTATTACTTGAAAACAACCTTACCTACATTACTGTATATGATTTATAGCTAATATCCACCACCCATGAAATCCACAACAAACCTACACTAATAATAATAATTTCTTTATTGTGGTCTACTGGATAGTAGGTCCAAACGCATTGACTTCCGGTGGCAGTCACTTCCATCCAGGACGTTATAGTTTAATTGGTTTGAGAACGTCAATATGAAATAAAGTTGAATTAAATGATACATTAGATAAGAAAATTTAGTTTCCGGCAAAACGCGGCCGGTTAAAGCGATGTTGAGATAAAAAATAGCCGGTTAAAAAGATGTTATTTTGTGTCAGGGTAGGCCGGTTAAAGCGGAGATCGGTAAAAAGGTGGCCGGTTAAGAGGGAGTCTACTGTAAATATATTGCACTATTATACTGCCGGAAGCAATTAAAATGGTTTTAAAATTCATAGTTCTTTATGTATATGCTGAGTTTGTTATTAATGTAAATAAGATATTTCATTTCATTTAATTTCAATCATTTACAGTCTTGTATTCTTGACCCTTGTCCCACTACCATTCAACCGTTCAACCATGCCCCCGTGTCCCCCGTGTCCCCCGTGTCCCTTCGTGTCCCCTGTACCTCCTGTGTCCCCTACCGTCTTTGGCATAATGAATACTAGTCAGGTATACCGCAGCCTGGTGGTGTATATTTACGGTGGTTTTACACTTTACAGCTGTTAAACTTGTAAATAAATCACTTTACTTACCAATGTTAATTAAATGGGGAATTTAATGACTTGTAGGGGCCCTTCCGTGGATGTAAAATTTACTTTAGTGACAATTTCACACCTAGATCTACCTAATGACACATAAATCATTAAAAATCGGTTGTAAACTCTGGTTCCGTGTAGAAAAACCATTTCACGTATTTAATGTGTACGAAGCACTTGGTAGCAAACAGATTGCATGGTGTATTTATTTGTTCAAGGTTCAACCCTTCCTTTCTATTTTAGTGTGACCGAAACATACTGTCAAAGTTTGACTGGGCAGTTGATTTGACAGATGCTGACTTTGTTTCATCCCTTGTTACAGCGACATAAAATTTCCAACTTTAATGGGCTGCTACTGTCATGTGAGTGTCGATAAATGTTACATGTTACATTACAGTAGACTATTGGACGTCCACTTAGGTTCATTCGAACAGAGCAGTTTATAATTGTAAACTATAATAGTTTATACAACTGTAAATGTATCTAACATGTACTTGACCTTTTGAGGCATCCTTACAAATATTATGATTGTGAAAGCGTGGATGTTTGTTACGCTTTCACTCAAAAACTACTTGACGAATCATTATAAAACTTTGTACACATATTCTGGGAGGTGTCCGAAGTAACATATGATACTTTTTATTTTAAAATAATTATTTTTACGAAAGATAAAAAATTTATAAAATATCTGAAAATAGATTTTATCTTATTTTTATTGGTTGCTAGAAATCAAATTTAATGAAAATTTTTAATTTTAGGTATTTAAGGGTGCGCTCTACCCATCTGCCACGCGCGGATGCAAGGGTTTAGAATCTAGGTGTTTGTCGCCCCAGTTGTAAACCGATTTAAAATATTTTGGTGTCATTATTTTCGTAATATAATTTTGTACCCCGCTATAATCTTAAAATTTCGATAATAATTCAAATTACTAAGCAGGGTGCTTGCCAATAATGTTAAAATAAGCGTTTTTGTATCAAGTTTTAACGTATTAAAAACCATTTTTTTGTCGAGAAAAATAAGATGATACTTGGGTACAATATAATCTTAAGAACAAGAATCTGCAATAAGATTGGTAAAACGTTTATAGATAACGATACAAGAAGGGGGATGCGAAAGGTCTGCAATTTCAAAAACATCGTTATTAGACCACCGATCGATTTCACACTGAAACCAAAAAAAAGCATTAAAGTAACCAAATTTAAAATCACCCGTCATATATTTTCCGAAATGTGAGATTCCGCGAACAGCGGCAGTTAATAGTCTCGCTCGACGATTTTGATGCCGAGGTAGAGCACACCCTTAAGAGATTTTTTATACATAGGGTGAGCGTGACCGCGAGTGAGCATAGGGATCGAGCTAAATATGACTGTGGATGAGCGTGACGGCGGGTGAGCGTGGTGGTGAGTGAAAGTAGCGAACGAGCTAAACCTGACATCGAGTAGCTTGAGCGAAGCCGCGGGAAAAAGCTAGTATTATGCTCACATAGTAAGACCTTGAAAAAAAAAATTAAATGCCTTGTTGTATATTATTTAAAACGACTGTACATTTTATATATATATATATATATATAACAAATCTGATATATATATATATATATATATATATATATATATATATCGTATGGCTATCATAGCCAGCTAACAACTTGAATAATAATAATAAAATAAATAAAAGATGTTCTGTAGTGCAAAGCACCTGCGTCAGTACATTTAAAAGTTCGAGTTTAGCTTCGAACTAATTATTTCTTTTAATCCAGATATATAATCCTGAAACCCCGTCCGCCGATCGGTTCAGCCTGGAAAATATCGGATTTTACAACATTACATGTTCATTTTAATTTTTATTTATTTATGTTATTTTCCAGTGAACATTCATTAGTTGCAGCGCAATGGCGATTAGTTTGAATTTTAACATGTGTGGTATTGCAATTGCAGATCTAATTATAGACGTATTTTCAGAAATTAAAATTTCAAATGTTACAATTTGAACCGGGAGTTCTAAATGAATGTCCTGGTTTCAAATCTTAACAGGACTAACACTTATTAAACTAACCTTTTAGTTTTTAATAACATGTCAAGTGAAATAACAACTTAAACAGTTTTCCTTCGTTGGCACTACTGTGAACTTGCATGCACTGTTTCCGAAACAATCCACTACACAGCGTTGGCAAAACATTGTCGACTAGTGAACATAAAGCGATTTGCGTTCTACAGTTTGCAAAGGCCGAATCTGTAGTTACATACTGGGAAAAGGGCTTGGGTTCAGTTAGTTGTGATCTTCAAAGGGATATAACATGTGTAGAAGATATCATCCTTTTTGAGCGGAGCGAGCGAAGCGAGCGAAGCTCCTATACTACACTCTGGCTTTTTATTTACAAGTACTCCTCCTGAACGGCTAGAGTGATCCTCACGAAATTTTGCTCGGTCATAGTAACCATCTATGGGAAGGTATAAATCTGAAATGGTCCAAATCGGACATAAGGGTTCTGCCCTACGGCCCTTTAAAGTTACCATGTTATTTTAATAGGAGAAATTTTTTTTTGGTTTGTTTACTGTGTGTTGATTACACAGCTGTTATAAGGATAAAATTTAATTGCAGACTGTTACTATCAGCTGTTTGTGAATACAGTATTTTTATGTGAAATCGTTGTTTTGTTTATTTTAGTGGTTTGTTTACCTTTGTACTTGAATGAAATGTCAAGTTTACTTAGAGGAGGTGCAAATCTTGGTCGACGCACCATTTAATATCTTGTAAACATATAATAGCCCGTCGCAGCAAACCTGCGTAATCAAAAACTATTAGAGTATTGCAGACTTGTGGTGAGTAAACGCAGTGAACAACCTAAATCTGGCGACGAGTGTGTGCAGCAAATGAGCCGACCCAAAAGGTGAGTGAGCGCAGCGAACGAACTAAATTTACGGCGAGTGAGCGTAGCGAACGAGCTGACCCAAATGGCGAGTGAGCGCAGCGAACGAGCTAAACCCTGACGGCGAGTGAGCGTAGTGAACGAGCTCACTTGAATTACCTATAAAACATTTGCTATTATTGATTTTAAAAATAGTCGCTCCGCTCAATATTGCAAGCAGACAACTGCATTGTATACCTAGTAACAATTCCAAATGCCTTTGTTGTTTAGTGTTCCAAGAGCACGGGGCGACCACGAGATTTTGTGAATAAGTTTTTTGTCGTCCACACTCTTTTAGGCCCAAACGGTAAGCTTTTATTTTGAGCGTCAAAGCGTCTCCTTACAACTTTCCTAGCAGTCAACAAAGTAATTTGTATCCTTCAAATAATTCCAATTTTGCTAGCATAACAAGCCGTTTTTTTAATATTTAGGGGAGTTGTTTTACAGTCCCATTTTCACTAGTGCTGTCTAGAAGATTATGGCAACATAATCTTAGAAAAATTGCCTGCAAGTGCTAACGCGATCAAAGAAAACTGAGATTCGTTTTCTATTTGACATCTTATTTGTTAATGTACTAGGGGGCCCGTGTGCAAATTGCGCATTTTATCATTCTGTATGTGAGAATCTCACCTACAGTACGTGAATGTTGATTATTAACACCTTGAGCTTAGCCAAAAAAGCTGAGAAGTGATAAAGTCAACAGAACTGTTATGAAGTGACAGAGATATATTTTTGTTTACTATCTGGCTTTAAAATTCATCTGAAGGTAATCAGCTGTTAAATAACAATTCACATTAAGGATCTTGTAATAAACGTTGGTCAACATTTTAAACGCCCTCTAGAAATAAATCAAGGGACAGGGGGGCGAAGACCAAAACGAACTTACATTTTTAATCATCATTCGCCCACTCGCTACATCTTAAGTTTTAAAATGACAAATCAATCTTAAAAATGTGTTATGTAGGTCAAGAGAAAACGGGGTTTTACAGACATAACCTTTATAAATATAAGGGTTCCAGCCAAGTATAAATATAAGTATATTAAAGGTCAAAGTGTCAAATAATATAAACATTTGAAATCTCGTCATTCATTAAAAACACGCGTTAATTTGTTTAACCGTGGAACTCTTCCGTTTTTACATGACAAACTTTAACATTTGAGGTATCAAAAAAGTTTTCTTGGTAAGGCTTAAAGGGATTTTTTTACCCAGTAGACTAGAGTGGGGAGCAATTCTTTTCAAAGTGAAAATTTAAGCAGCTGTTGATAGTAAAACAGCCAATTGAATCTGATTAATGATTGGTATTGTCCTGAATAAACAATCCTTGCAATAATGCAATATCTAATACAGTGCATTGTTACTGGAAGCTAAGAGGAAAAATTTTAATCCCCATAGTATATTAATCATGAAGCTGTTTTCGTCAACACTACTCCTACCTTATTAGTTATCACAAATTCGTCTCAGTTCGTAGTCTTGCAATAAAGTTTTAGATCTTAGTAAGATTGTTTATATTCTGAAGTTCAAGCTGTGACAGAAAAGGACTCTAGATAATCTGCCTTATTGTTATGTTCGGACAACGTAATTAAAGCCATATTTTTTGTGTACTTAATTTGTTTACTGCCATAATTACATACCAAGCTTTGCTGAAAAGTTAAAGTTCAGAATCGATATTGCATTAAGGTGAAACATGAGATAAAAAGAAAACATGAACTTGAACATAATTCGAAGTTAACAAAGGGTCTTTTACTATTCAAGAATGTAGAACGAACAACATGACAAAAAACAAAATTATTTTATTTTTGCTATCCTTAGTTTTAGTGGTTCTTAGTTTTTAAAAAGAAAATCTAGTCCAATAAACCACAAACAAACCTTATCTATAAATTTTAAATTGAAAACTCACTTCAAATAAATAAATTTTTATTGTGGTGAGGCCTTTCGCATTCAAGGAATGCATCCTCAGACAATAACAACCAAAACAATCCTTATCTATGTTTTTGGCTATGTAAAGGCTGTTGTTTACTCTCTTTCATTTTGAAATTACTCTCAATGAAAATTATACAAGATTGTACAGCTATACATTAACAGTAGTTTAAATTACTCAGCCCAATCCCAATGTTATTCTAATGAAAAATTTCGAATTTCATCTATGGATAGTGTATTTATTTTAAGTCCGATTTTCATACGCTATTAGCAGAAACAATTCCAGACCAAGCCTTATCCAACGAAACCAAAATCTTTAAAATTGTATGAAAATTGTTGGAGGAGTTCCAATTACGAAAAGAAAAACCTTAGCGTATTAATTAGTAAGTATAAGTAGATTAGTATAATTGGAATTTTTTTTTAGTTGCCACTAGCTCATACTGGTTTTTTTTTGGTTCTTTGGCAAATCAAAGTTAAATTAAAACCATTGTAAATAGTCTTACCAGCTAAGGGGCAAATATAAATATGAGTAAAATCAACAAATTACCATCTCAGACATTTTTTACTTTGCGGCAAAACACCGTTATCGATAAGAAATTTACAGAATCCGAAAACTAACTCCTTGGCACAAAGGAAAGTACCCGGTCGACCGAGCCTTGCTCGTGGGTTTTATTTCCATTTTTGTTATTGTATCATGGTAGTTAGGCCTAAATGGTTTTTAGACTAAAATGATTTTTCCTAGGGATGATAAGTTTGAACTCTTTTTTAAGCTAAAATACTCTTCCTAAATTCAAATTTTGAACAAAATCCACCCGCTAGAATAATGACATTGAAATAAAATACATTTCTACAACACTCCTCATATTACATAAATAGGATTCTTTTTCAACATAAGCAGACGCTTTTCTTCTAAGTTGACAAAATGTTGGCTGACGTCCGAAATTTGTTGTAGGGTCGCAATAGTGATGTTGATTTTGATAACATAAACACGTTACATGTTCACTATTTGACAGTCCTGTCTAGGACTAACTGAAGGGTCGGGTTCGAAACTCTCTGATTGGTTAGGTAAATCAGTGTTTCAGTTCCAGGCAATTTAGTGAACACTATTGTTACATGGTTTGGATTTTGGACTTTTTGGTGGTCTGTCTAGAGACATAGTTTATTAGAATGTATTTCTTGGCATTTTAAGCAGAAATTACCTGTGTTATCTATTATTTCTAAATTTTTATCAAAAAACATCAATATAGTTTTATTTTTATTAAATTAAAATTATCACAAACTTATTAAACCTATAAAAATTGCATAAGTTAATAAAAAAATTTTTTGCTTCTCCCGGTTTGCCTCTAGTTAGGTGAAAGTAAGTATTTTATCTTTTGTTACAGTATGGAATTTAACGGGTCTTTAAAAGGTCCAATGTGGACTGTATCTCACAACATGCACCTATTGCAACGACACTTTTTGGCAGCCGTTAACAATGTTAGGCTTTTATTCCTTGTTTACTGATCGTTGTTATTTATAAACTGTTATATTGGCCTAAACACTTCTAAATGCAAAGTTTAAACAAAATCTACCACCTATATTTTGAGTTGGTGGAAAATACATCGCCACAGACACTCCTCGTATTATAGTAGAAGGTTGACCAGCCTTGCTCATTGGATTAATTTCACTTTTTATAGTATCATATTAAACAGGCTATTGAGTTTACACCAACAACCAACTAACCCTCGCCACGTAACTTGACGAATACGTTTTCACTACTATTCAGTTAAAATGATTGGATAATCAGCTGTTCTATAAAAAATTGCATGTTACGTAAACTCGATGTTTTTGGAAAAGTACCCCCTATCCTCCCCTCACCCAACCCAGCTGTTTTTGGCCATTCGTCAACTTATGTGGCGTGACTTATAACCTGATCCTTCTCGGGAATACTGGGGTGGGGAGGTGGTGTTGGTGGGGGTGAGATTTAAACTGTAAAAAAATTTTAATTGTAAATAACAAATTTTAACGCGTGACAAACACGTTCAAGTATCAGATTTCTTTAAGTAACGTTTTAAATAAGTTATAAGGTCTTTCAGTAGCTAATAGTCAGCAGTTATATTTTTAATCCGAACCTATGTCTTGTTAAAAAGTAACGGTTCTAAAGTAAACTGATAAAAAAACTACTACTACCAATAATATTGTATAACTGATACGCAATATGTTGTGATGTAAGATTAATAGCTGGTATGAAACAGTGAAATAAAACTAAAACAACAACAAAAAAACAAAGGGCTCCAGCCAATGGGATATTAGCAAGGATAAACAAACTCCCACCACCATCATTCCCTAGAACGATCTAGGGAAAACTATAACCCGTTTTTTAACCTGTTTTTTAGCTAGTTTTATCTACGAAAAGTAGTTTTCGTAGAAGACATTCAGGTAACAAATGAGACTACAGTTTCCCAAGGCCGAATCCCAAGTTTCAGCATAAATATACCGGGGAGTCGGCGTCACGACGCGTTATCAAGACTTCTGTCCCGCTTGAGGAGCGCCTCTTGTCACTGTTATCAACACAAGTCGGCCAACATTCACCCCCTCCCCCTCTCAAAACCCTCCAACAATACACTTCATTACCCTCAGATGTCTCCACTGTTATCATTTGTAAATTTTGAGTTGTAAGATAAAAACTGTTTTCCTTCCATTTTATTTTATTTGATTTATTCGCTTAGCTTACAGTTAGTTGTTATATTGTCAATAGTTAATTTATTGCCTATGTAACCATGTCATACATATATTTATATTCATGCTTATTCGATGCATGCTTATTTGTTTTGTATACCCATATCATATTGCATAAATCGTTTCAGTAAAATACTAATAATAACAACGACTTTTTCCTACCACTGCATGGAAATAATCTCGTTGCCACACCTGAAAATCCTACGCAAAACAGTACTTTCCTATTTCCGTTTCTTTTCCGCTCTAGAGCGGCAATGTTCTTCACCGCATGCTAAATCAAACAGCAATTCAAAGTCAGCTGTTATTAAAAACCATCCACAGCTGCTGGTCATTGTTGATGTTTAATAGTTGCTTCTCAAGTAGCCACCTACAAAATCATATTAATGTTTTAAGTACCTGGTTAAAAAAATTGGCGAATGAAAGTTAATGCGTCAAAATCTTCACATGACACCTTCACTCTAAAACGGGGCCTGTGCCCACCGGTTAATATAAACAACACTAGAATCCCTCAAAATACAGACACACGTTATCTTGGACTCTACCTGGACGAAAAATTAACTTGGAAAACCCACATCACAAAAAAGAGAACTGCTCTCAATGCAAGATCTAAACAACTATATCGGCTGCTTCATCAAAATTCAAAATTGCCTCTTAAATCAAAATTACTTTTGTACAAAACCCTATTAAAACCAATATGGACATATGGCATTGAGGTTTATGGCACAGCGAAATTTACAAATATGAAGAAAATCCAAATTTTTCAGTCAAAAATACTATGTTTAATATCTGGGGCTCCCTACTATGTAAGCAACAGGACTTTGCATAATGATTTCAATTTTAAATTTGTACATGAAGTAGCAAAGGAACAATATTTTAAATTTTTCCTCAAACTTGATAGACATGAGAATCCCCTGATACAAGACCTATTCACCTTAACATTGCCAGGCATCCGTCGAAGGAGGCTAAAACGAAATTGGAGTCGGGACTTTCTAGTTTGATTCCCTAATATTGAAGAGGACTACCCCTAACATCTGCCATAATAAGGAGGAAGACTTCTGAGCCTACTCTTTCATGTTTTATGTTTCATGTTATTGTTCTTTTTATGTTATTAGCAAATTTGCTCGTTGTATTTTTTTTGTACAGTTGCAAATATAAAATTAAAGATAAAAAAAAATAGTTGCTTCTTTTTTAGTTTGAGGTTATGTTTGATAGTTAACATTGTGTTCCAACAGAAACAAATTAAAGATAATCCAAATGGCATTTGTATACAATAAAACATTAAATTGGTTGCAATCATGTTGGTAGGAAAAATCTTGTATATACGAGCGCAAATAATTATTGCCGTTCTCGCACTCAGCTGCGCGGCCAACTTGGTATGAAGGTGAAATAAATTTGGTATGAAGGTGTAAGACCAGGTCTATTTTCATGAGTTCACGAACCAGCATTGTCGGGTTATGGGAACAGGGTTTTATGGGGTTTCAAAGGGGTCAAAATTGGGTTTTTGGCATTTTTGGGCCTCAATTTTCAAAATTCATGGATTTTTAATTAAACCATTCAAAAGAGCTTAAAAAACAAACAATTTAGTATTTTGAATTCTCAACTTAGCTTTAAATGGTTACGGAGAAAATGCAAAAAATGTGTTTTCCATGTTATTCTTATGGGAAATAAAGAAACCCTATATCTTACCTATTTATTGACATAATCAAATGTGTACATTACCTATATGGGGTTTAACTTATACTTGCTTACAAAACCCACATAGCGGCAAGCCTACATACTCACCCCCATGGGGTTTATGGGGAAAATAAAAAATTGCCAGAGCTTGATACCATTTTGTGTTTAACTTCACCAATTATTGATTAACTTAGATTTTATAACAACACCCCATGGCAGCAAACCTACTCTCGATCCTATGGTGTTTTTATGGGGAAAGTAAATAATCTGAAATTCCATTGGAAATTCGCTGAGTACGCAGGTCTGCTGCGACGGGGGTATTTTTAAATTTTCCCCATAAACCCCATGGGGGTTTGTAGTAGATTTGTATGTATATTTTCCACCATGTGGGTGTGGTAAGCATATATCAGATAAACCCTACCTCGTAATAATCAAGCGAGATACAGGGTTCTATTGATTTCCCATAAGATTAACATGGGAAACGTGTTTTTAGATTTTCTCCGGAATCTGTTAAGCTAAAAAAATCAAAATACAGATTTTTTTTTATTTTTAATGTTTTTCAGTTATAATTTTTAATTAATTTTTAGTTTTTTACTTTCTCCCTCTTTACCATAGTATATGGAGAAAGTATTGTTTTCGTTAAAATTTTCGAATTTGAGTTGTTGGTGGATTTATCCATTTTGGTTCCCCCTGAGTCCAAAAAAGTGGTTTTCGGAGTGATGTCTGTCTGTGTGTGTGTGTGTGTGTGTGTGTGTGTGTGTGTGTCAGGATGTAAACAGAGCTAGAGAATGCCCTAATGGTCCGATTTTAATTAAATTTGGTACATAGGTCAAAATCCACAATAATTCCAGACGTTTTTTTCATTTTTTTGAATTTTTGATTTTTAAGGGTATTTTACCCCCAAAAACCCTCAAAAAACGTCAAAAATCAAAATTTCTCAAAAACGGCTCTAACGATTTTGATTAAAATTTTGTGGTTTATTAAGCTTAAAATGGTGAATAAAATGACACCACCCGCATCTCCGGGAAAATCCGCGTTCAAAAGTTATGGAGTAAAAAGTGTTTCAAAAATCAATTTTTTGGATTTTCAAAATAGCTGTTGTTTTGAAATAAATTTTACTTATCACCATTAAATCAAGCTCAAAAAACTAAAAAATCCAGTATTTTAAATTATTGCTCTACGTCGAGTGGTTGCGGAGAAAATTCAATTTTTCGTTTAGCGGTAAACGCAGTACGTTGTTAAAAGTCACAGACGCGCGTAGGGTCAAACTCGCGCTGCTCAGCCGGTAGCTATCCGACTGAGTCATCAAGACATTAATGTTGCTTTTAACATCTTTTTTATATTGTTGGGAGAAAGTATGTGTCAGTAAACTGATACCGTTTATTTTTTTTTAATTTGAGGCCCTAAAATGCCAAAACCCCATTTTTCACCCCCTTTGAAAGCCCATAAAACCTTGTTCCCACAACCCGATTATGCTGGTTCGCGAACTCATGAAAATAGACCTTCATACCAAATTTCATCAAAATCGGAGGTTTCCTTCAAAATCACGGAGTACCACGGAGTACGATCACCACAGAGACATATAAACTGTGCCCGGAGGACCCGTAGTAGCTTTATGTGAATATGAACGAAGAACGAATGGTGTTTTTGGCTTCTGGGGACCTCAAAATGAAAAATTAAAGTGGTCCCGGGCTTAGGTCTTACCATGGCTACTACCGTAATAGCGTATTCCCTATAGGGAAATTCGATAATATGAATAACAAAGAGTAACGTAAACATGACCAAGTCGAAGTAGGCCCCGGTCGAAGTAAGTCTGTTGAAATCCCGTTGCCTAGCGACCGTGGGTCGTAAGCTGGACGCTGCAACCATCACCTCACTTATAAGTTACTGTACCTACTTTAATCTTAACTACTATACGTGTTGCTCAAAATCGAGCAATTTATTTTATTACCATACAAATGTTACTTTTAGCAATGAATACAAAAACGTATTTGTATATGTTTACAATATATGATATACAAAATATACAAAATACGTTGTCAATCAATGACATCCGACCAATCCAATTTTATGAATATCTATAATAAAAAAATAAAAAACTAGACATATTTACAGCTAATTATTAACAGATGTTTAAAATGCTTCATTCAATCGCAATGTTATTTAAATGGGAATTTTTGATATTTCAATGGTGGATATCGCCATTATTTTCAGTCCGATTCTCATCAGTTTTTGGCGGAAACAACTGCAGACAAAGACAACAACAACAAAAACTTGAAAAGAGGTTGAAAATAATTGTAGGAGGAGTTCTCTACACAAAATAAACCCCTTAGCGTATTAAATAAGCACTAGAGATCGCCTCCTGATCGAAATTCGATCAAAATTTCAGTTGATCTGGACCCAAGAAGCTTAAAACATTTTATAACTAAGACTAGGAATACGCTCCGATGTCTGTCCCGTACGAGAATTTTCACTCACTTTTTAAGTTATTAGGTGACGCTTTTTATGATTCTTTTTTTTTTTAGGGAGAGGTGAGAAAAATGCATTACGCACACAGGTGGCAAGCCTGTAGTGTGGGGCTCTCCTAAAAACGGGTTTACCCACTAAAAAACCTCATCTACTCTTTAGGATTTTAACCTGGAATTGTTTATCATATTGCGTCAGGCTAGGCCTAAATTTGGCTAACGCCGGTGGGGCTCACTCCTTATCCAGCCACTCGATCAAGGGATCTGGGCCACTTCGCGGTCCGGATCGGGTTTCTTTTCCAGGAAGATAACCCGGACGAACTGTGATAAACAATCCCACTTGCCCTTATCCTCCAAGATCTTTTGGCAGACCGAGTCCACCGAAAATGCACCAAAAATTTGTGTGGCCTTCAGGCGGGACCCTTCCCAACGGGGGCAGCGGAAGAATGTGTGTTCCTCATCGTCGGGAACGCCCGGGTAATAAATGCAGTCCGGTGAACCGGTCTTGCCCATCCGGTTCAGTACGACCGAAAATAGCCGTGAATTGTCAAGAATTGGCCGCCGTTCCACCCGTGGTTGGACGTGCTTGATAAGTCGCGCAGTCCATCGTCCTCGGGTGTCGTGCTCCCAGCTGTGTTGCCACTGCTGGAAGGTTCGGGAGCGCTCTTCTGTTCTTGCCGTGTCCTTGCCAATCTCGCCTTGCCTCTGATAAATTGCCTTCCTCTCTCCTGCCAAGAGCTTGACAGGGATAACTCCGGCGACTACCAGGACGGCAGGCTCAGACACTGTCCGGTAGGTGGAACACACCCCGAGCGCCGCTCGACGTTGAACTCGAGAGTCGCAACCTGTACTACTCTTTATGGAGAGCGTCTGCCCACACCTCTGCTTCACAAAGAAGCACGAACTGAACCGAAGACATCAACAGACGTCTTCTGCTCGATCGTGGAACCCCGACATTGGCCATCAGCCTTCTAAGGTAAGTGACTACCTTAGCATCCTTGTCCGAAGTAACTTAACTTGGTGTCCACCATAATCCCGAAGTACTTAGCATCACGAGTTGATTGGACCACCTCCCTTTCCACTCGGAACAGAATGACGGTGTCTATCCTCTTCTTCGTAAGGATCACAATCTCCGTCTTACGAAGAGCAAGCGAGAGACCGTGATCGGACATCCATGTGTTGACCACACGCATGACTCGGTTCAACTTTAGTTGGGCCAGCTCAACGTTGCGTGCGACAATGAGAGCTACAACATCATCGTGACTTCCATCGTCCTCGTTCCGTCCCTTGTGTCATAAATAAGGCTTTGAGAGCGGAGATAATCCTCGATGAGTCGCAACAGACATGCAGGAACGCGAAAGGTGTTGCGAAGCGCATCAAACATATCGACCCACCCCGCCGAGTTAAAGGCATTCTTGACATAAGCGTTACAAGAAGCACTACTCAGCGAGGGAAATGGTTGTGGCTCTCAGCTCTCTTCACAGCTCTCCATGAACTTCGGTGATAGCGTCAATCGTTGACCGTCCCTTTCTGGAGCCATACTGACGGGGGCATGAGTCCCCGGCAGCTTCCACGGCAGAGGTCAGGCGGGAACGGATCAGCTTCTTGAACAGCTTCGCAGCCGTGTCCAACGTGCAGAAAGGCCTGTGGGACGACGACAGCTCGGGATCACCTTTGCCCTTGCTGATCAGTACAAGTCTTGCGGTTTTCCATAGGGAGCAGGAAACACCCCTTCTACCAAACAGGCGTTGTACATTCTCAACAACAAGTCAGCATTAATTGAAAATACTTTCTTTAAAGCCTCGCTGGGAATCCCATCCGGGTCAGGAGCCTTGTTGCTCTTTAGGGAGAGAACGGAGGTTTCCATCTCCTCGAATATGAAGAGTGGAACGTCATCTAACCGTCCAAAGTCAACCGACATCCTAGGCCTAGCCTACAAATAAATACATACAAAGAATGATTTTAACTAAAACCTCAAAACAAGTAAGTAACTTAATAACAATTATGCTTACAATATTAAAGGTAAATAGATTGTAGAGCGAAAAAAACAATTCAATTTAAAATTCATGATTGCAAATTAATAAAAATCAAGTAATGTGAGTATTGTAGAATTACGCTTACTTAACACTAAATGTAAAAAAAAAAAAAAAAAAAAAAAAAAAAAAAAAAAAACACTAAATGCATATTTTGTTACCTGAGACATAGGCTACAATGGCACAACACATTCTAATTAGTTGTTCAATTTAAATATTTCTCCCAAATACATATTAGTTGTATCCCATAAATTAGTTAATCGCATAATTCCGTACGACAGCAATTCATTCCACATCAACATGCCTATCTTTTGGTATAATTTATAACTTCAACAAGTAAACATAAGTGTTGATCTATTTAATTTAACAAATAGGTCTGTCAAAATATCAATTAAATTTTATTTAAAAACGTAACATAACGGCGAGCAGATATAAACAAGAAAAGGTTATGTTAATATGTTGAATGTTGTTTTCAGCAAACACAGCGACAACTCAGCTGCGATGGGGGAATATAAACTGATCATAGCAACTACAATACATTAGTCAAATCATGTAGCCTAAACAACTAAAGTTCTGTCAAAAATTCCGGAAAATAAGCTTTTTTAATACTTGAAAATAATTGCTCGATTATAGTTTATAACCTAGTTTAATTTGTCTGGCAGCTGGCATAGCTGAGAGATCACTGTGTGTGACAGTTCAGCTGCCAAAGTTGTTGTTCGTTTAGCACCACCCGGGGAGTACGTGCAACTTTAATGGAATGCTGCGGACGCGAACAACATCACCCCCCAAGGACGATGAGAGCCATTAGTGGTACACTCATGGCAACTCCTGTACCCTGGCTCCCGGTGCTGTGTAATATCGCTCCTCCTGAAATAAGACGAAGGGATGCACTCATTAGGGAATACACAAAGATCTTATCTGCTCCACAGCTGCCCATCCATGATTGCCTACCCCAGAATGCGGGCCGATTGAGGTCCCGAAAACCACCTCTACGAACAGCCTCCCAGTTGATGGACTCAAACTTCACCATCCATACAAACTGGACTTCCTCCTGGGACGCTTTTCAAGGTCGGAACCATTTCCTGATAGATGACCCGACCGTAGCGGTAGGTGGTATGAATCTTCCTCGGAAGCAGTGGACTATACTCAATCGTTTCCGCACTGGAGTGGGAAGATGTAATTATTGGAAGCACAAATGGGGAATGACACAAGACCAGTCATGCGACTGCGGAGCAGAGTATCAAACTATGGAACACATAGTCGAAGAGTGCCCACTGAGTGCCTTCCCCGAAGGATTGGCCGGTCTGCATAGCTCAAGTGAAGCTGGGCTGCAATGGCTTAGCGCCCTGGATTTAGCTCTATAAAGAGAGATCTAATTTTTATTTTTTATTTTAGTGTTTAGATTTTTACTTATACTGACTCAGGTGCTCTGCATCGCAGAATTTATTTTATTATTCTTAAACCATGGTGGCTGGCTGAATGAGCCATACGATATATATATATATATATATACCTAGTTTAAAATACTTAAAATCTAACCAGAGAATTTCATTGAAATCAAATTAGTAATAAAAAAGCCTTTTGGGGGTCTAAAATTCGCCTAAGTGAAATTTAAAGTCTAGCGTAAAGAATTTTTATACTCTATGTTCCATAGAGTAGGTAAAAATTCAATAACTGTTCTTTCTTATTTTCTAGCAGTTGTTTTTACAACAGCTGTCTTATGATTCATTCAATTCTCCTTTCCTCATAAGATTAAAATTGAAACTTTGAAAGCCTGTGGGGCGTAGCCCTGGAGTTCGATGTGAATTAGAATGTGATTCTGCTCATCTACAGGACTATACCTTTCTAACAATATGCGCGGATTTATCCTACGATGCACACGAGCTGAGAAAAAAAGGAGGAAACGAAACATGCTTGCCTATTAATATATAGATTACAGTATTTACAAGTGAAATTTGGATCACAACTGACGGGTTGAGTTTTTTCAGGGGACGACCCTAAACAAATTTGAGTATTTTTGAACAGTTAAAATTTTGGGGAAAACCCCTTAAGGGGGCATGGGCATCAAGTTGTAGGCTAGTATATTTTATATGATTTAACAGTTTAGTAAGATTATTAGACAACATATATCAAACTCTGCCACAACGTCACATTTAATCAAGCCAGCCCGTGTCGCTGCCGGTGGCATTTCAGTGACCTGGCTGAGCGGCGCGCCAAGTTATGGACGTGTCTGATTAAATCTGGTGACAGCCCTGTAGGCGATATGCTGTATTGGCGATAATATATAAGGGACTAAACAGACAAGGATATTGAGTCTGTTGTATCCGATCAATTAGTTTTAATGAGAAATAGTTGAATTTCATTTTGGTTAAATCAATACAGTTTAAGAGTTTAACATAGTTATACTTCATTTTGATGTGTTTATTATTTTATAGTACCAGGTTGACCGAGCTTTGCTCTTTGGTTTCAATTCACTTTTGATACAGTGTCATGGTAGTTATGCTATTAAACTATTTTCATCGACAACCTACTATACCTCTTCACAGTAAACAGCTGCTTACAAAGGCTGCTTAACATTAATGTTTTTTGTATACTTTTCGTTGTTGCTTCGTTAAAAAAAGGAACCCATAAGACCAATGTTAAAAATTACTTTTTTAAAACTTAAATTTAACCAAATTCGATTTTTTGGGTTAAAACACTCTTAAATGCAAAGTTTAAGCAAAATCTACCCGCTATATTTCGAGATCGTGGAACACACATCCCTTTAGACAGTGCTCGTATTATAGTATAGGATACAAAAATATTTTGTTAGTGGTTTATTTTCAGCTGTATTAATTATTGGAATTATTACCAACCTTGAATTAGAAGCTTAAACTTGCTGGGTAGATGAGTGGTTATAGCTCTCGCCTTTGATTCCAAAAGTTGTAGTTCGATCCTCATAAACGTTAGTAGGTTTTGAAAGGTTTGATCCCACCCAGTTTCCATTTGTCATTGGCTATTTATTAATTATAGTCGAAGTTGGATTGTAAAAAGACGGGTTTGGACCGTTCCCCATCAAACGTTAAAAATGCTACTGGCATAGAGACAAAAAGATAAAAAAGTTAACTGTGATTTAAGTAAGATAATTATTGTTTATTTAAGAATTTGTACATTAAAGACGATATTCTGAAAAAAATTAGCTTCATCTAAAATATTGTTACAACCATATTACACAGGCCTTCTAAACCACGAAATCTAACGGAAAACTTTATTCATTCCGAAGGAACAAAATAAATTACTACCTAACTTAAAGCTTATAATCTCGTTGATGTTGATCTTGTCTCGAATTTTAGAAAGGAACGACTCCCTAATCAGACTCTAGTCAGACCCGCGGCTCCATCTCGGCACTTCCTCATATCTTGAGTCCTGGTGCGCTGCCGGCCTGTACACGCTCCTCGTGGTCAGATTCTTCTTGGGGACCTCCATGAGCACCACAAGCTTATCCGTCTGGAACCATCTTGTCGTCACAACAGTAGGTTTGTTCCTAGGTCTACGTTGTATGTGAATCAGTTTGTCTCTATCTTGAAGTACAATCGATTTCAATTTCTCCTCGATAAGAGAGGTTTCCTCAAATTCCACTCCGATTCGGAACTTAATCGTTCTTTCCCCGATGGAATAGAAGGTTGTCAGGGTGTACTCACCGTTGTTCTCTTTCAACATGACCGTCTGCTCCGTCATGTGACCTAGCATTACGTTGAGATTGTGTACTAAATTCACAGGCCCACCCGCCGCTTTGAGGACTTCTGGATGATTTTGGTCTCTTTTGTATAGGAAATACATTTTACCCAGCGAGTCATTGAAGTACAATCGATTGTTATCTGGTATGATCTCAGGCTCTTGGAAAAGGACTGAAAAATTGCTAATGAGTATTGCTGCTATTAGTGGAATAACTGATGTTTTCAACATTGTCTTACTTGGAATACTCTTAGTCATGTTACGCCTGTCTATTGGACGATCATATAATGCCTATTAGTTATTGGTTAATCTAAATAAAATTGAAAACTGATTGCGTAAAATCATAACCTCAGAATGTAAATCAAAACATTTATATCAGTTGGACCAAGCAAATAGCAATACTCAGGTTTACCAACATTTTCAAGTGATTAACATCTGATTAATATGTTAATACAAAATTTTCTTTGGTATTGATATTATGTTTTGTGTGTGCGTTCAAGCCGCATCCAGACGGCTTGTGGAGCCCTACGGCTGAACATGTTCGCCGACCAAAGATCTTCCCAAGGAATCTAAAATAAATAAAGACAAGGTAGGGGTCAGAACATGAAACTCCCTCTATGCACTAACAGTTCTTTTGCACCTATGACGTCAACATTTACTAATATTGTTAATGATAATTATGATGTCATAGGTGCAAAAGGACACCTGGTGCATAGAGAGCGTTGTAGCCTATGTCTTGACCCCTACCTTTTCTTTATTTATTTTAGATTCCTTGTCTTTATTTATTTTAGATTCCTTGGTTCTTCCGAGCTTTTGTTTGTTCGTTGTTAACTTTTTAGAATGAAAATCATATGGCCGGTAATTTCTCGTTAAGACTGTTGATTGTTATTTGTGTTCGCCACGAATTTTCGGCCAGTGCGGACGCGGCTTAACAATTTACAGTTGAATTGTTTTAACTAGAAGCGGTCGGTTGGTAACACTTCACTTTTCAATTATATTAATTTTTTAGGGATAGCAGTCTTTTTTGGTCTAGCTTTTTTGTCACCCCTTTCAATCTGCAGATGCTAGGAGAAAAGTACTAAAATAATTAAAGGTGAGGCACTATAGTATAGAAAGTAGTAGTGATAAAAAAAGTTACTGTACTAACCAAAACGGGTATTTAAACTCAGGAAATCGCTGTAATGGTTCTACGTCCACCGATCCATTCTTATACATTAATTGTAAAATTATTTCTCTTCTTGATAGTAACTTAAATACCTTCAGACTTAAGCGTAATGAAAACCGAAAGTTATTTCAAAGAAAACCTTTGTCAGATGCACTTTGAGTGGTTTTATTTATTTATACGTAAATTTCTTAGTTGCAGACCCAGCATGTGTCTACACTAAAAAAGTAAGAGGATAAGAGTCGTGTTTGTGCTGAGCTTTGTTTAGATTCTTTATAAGCAGGCTAAACTTAATTTCCCAAATCTTTTTTCCGAAAAAGATTATTAACGTTCTTAAAACATATGATATATGAAAAGTAAACAAGTTTCTGTCAAGTTTGCTATGTAAACATAGGGAAATTTCTAAAAAAGTTTGTTTACTGATTTGTAAATTGAAATAAGTTTATTTTTCTTGCAGTCGAATAGACGTGTTTCCATTCATTCCCTGCTTAGCGTTATGAAAGGGAATGTGAACACTATTATTCAACTATTCACCAAGCGTTGAATCAATTGACAAGGGGGTTTGTCAAATATGAAATGGTGTTTGTTGGTTTTGTCGTTTCTTGCTGTCATAATCGCCATCCTCTACTTCTACGTATTACAGTTGGAAGAGAGATTAAACATCCAGTCAACCATAGAACATATGAGACCATCTTTCGACAAACGTTACAGGCTTTTCAAGAAGGACAGAAATATTCATCAAGTTTTTAGGGCTGTAGGAGTAAACCCCATGAATGTTCATTTAGGACATTCCGTGCCAGACACTATCGTACTGAAGTTTAAACAAACTGGAAAGGACACTGTTTATATGCTTCAGCAATACTATTCACTGACCAAAACTACTTTGCAGTTCAAACTTGGAGAAGAATTTCAAGAGACTTGTGTCCACAGTGGAGTGCCTGTGAAGTCAGTGATAACACAATATCGAAATAATCTCACGCACATCCAAATGAGAGAGAACGTCAAAACACCAATGATCATCAGAAGAGTGTTCAGATCTGAGGAGCTTGTTGTGGAGATAAGAGTTGGACATGTGATAAGTGCCATGGTTTACTTCCCAGTTTATGAACCGAAGAACCAACTAATGTTGAAAAAAGGTTTTGGATAGAATGTTAAAGGCTTGAGTATTTTATGTGCACATATATACGGAAGTTCTAATTCTTAAGCTTATTATAAATATACATTATTTTACATTAATAATGAGCTTGAATTTATACGCTTGCAATTGGCCTTTGAGCTGTTTTCGTTAGAAATTAATATTGGTGAGAACATTGTAATTTGTTACTTATTTCCCATTTCCCGTTAATCATTCGACGTAGGTTTCTAATTAACATTTTCGTATCCTCCTCGGCGTCTGGCAACAATGGGTGGATTAGTGAGTACAGTCAGCTCCGTTTCACTGTAGACACCGGATGTTATTGTTGCCGAGGAGTAATATCAAATGGCTCACGGAGGTTGTGATTGGAGCGAACATTTAATCCACTTAGTCTCCGGAATGATCGTTCTACAAACTGTCTAAGTTTGACAATTCACAACTGCTCTGAGCAGATAACCTGCTTAGCCCTCCGTCTCAGCTTCGTTCTCATTGTCACTAGTTTTATAACTACCTGAGAGCCAATTTTGGATTCAGAACTAATCCTAATTTGAGCTGTAGTCACCAAGACACAGCCAATTACGTCGACTGAAGTTTTTTAGAGTTTTTATGCTGGTAGTTCATTGTATTTGTTCATTAGCAATTAATTTTTTTTAATTTTAGAGTTATTATACATATTGATGGTTTAAGCTTATACACTGCAGTAATTCTGTGCATTATAAAGAGTAACCTGTTCTTTAAGGTACTAAGAATAAATATTATTTAAACATCAGAGGCTCTAAAGATTAGTTATTCAATACGAAAAGTAGTAAAGTATTGCAAACTATTATGTATGAAAGTACTCAAATTTTAACATCTTTAATCCGAAGAAGCTTATCTTTCTATAACACAGTCATGTTAATAGTAAGCAAAATAGCCTCTTTTACTTACTATTTTACTTTTTATGCATCTATTCATTATACTATCACGCTACAATTGCCACTTTCCCAAAACGAACTAGTCTAAGTAATTTTGGAATAAATTATTTTTTATTTATTATAATGAGCAAAGTATAAGTTATGTGGATGCTGATTTTGTAGATTTATTACTACGAATAACTTAATCATTTCTTGATAAATTACATTTTATCAAAAGACAAGGTGGTGCGATTTTATTCAACAATGTTTAAAACTTGTTTTCCATAACCCTTTTAATAATAATAAAAGCATAATCATGAAAGCCATTGCCTAAATACTTTATATAACATATCTAAATGTTACATATTGTACTAAATATTTTAGTGTCAGACAATCAAATGTATTGTCCGTATTTTTTCGCTGCTAATAACTAAATTTATTAATGTTCAATTCAAGGTGGTGGTTTTAAATTATAAAAACAAATGGTAAAAATACAAACACCCGTAGTGGAAAAATTGAGAACTAATTGAGAGAACTCAAAGTAAATTTCGAGACAGGGAAAATCAGCTGTTATTTTTTTCTCTTGCTATAAGTTAGAGCTTGGGAAAGGGCTATTTTCGTTGATTATCAGCTATCATCGAGCTACTTTTGAAGCGGAGTGATGAAAATATTTGTCTAATCAAGGCTAGGCATCAAAATGTTATTTTTGGCCCTTGTTACAAAATATACTATCCGGTTTTTTATTATTATTATTACTACTTATTATGTTTTTTACTTGATCTTTCGTGCGAGTAGCCATTGGCTAAAGCCTTTTTTTGTATTATTTTACTGTTTCATACCAGCTGGCAACTTTACCTCACATCATATAGTGTATCAATTTTTAGTAATTCTTGTAACAATTGCTTTTTAATCAGTTTACTTTAGAACTATTACTTTTTACTTATAAGCATTGGTTTGGCTTAAGCATTTAATAGCCGATTAGGGGTCTCTGAAAGAGATTTAAAGTTATAAAAACATTATTCAAGGAAATCTGCTACTCGAACATGTTTGTTATAAGTTAAAATTATTTGTTTTGCTTGCAGTTTAAATCTCTCCCCCACTCCAATATTCTACAGGAGGACCAAGATAAGAAAACAAACAAAGCACTTATATCATTACTCTGCACAGAAAACCAGTGTTTTCAACGCCAGGTTTGAGTGACGTTCATAACGCTAACCCACTCTAGGGAGGGAAATAGGCTAGTGACTTTTCCCACAATTGTGTAGTTAGTTGTGGTTCTTCACTAGTTGCAATTCCAGCAAAAGCAGTGATAGCAGTTTGATCAATCATTCGATCATTTTTTAACTTGTTTTATTTAATTTATCATTATAACTATTTAAAGTGTGACCAAAAATATCGTTTATAATTAAGGTCGAAAGTATTATTCAACGATTTTATCGAAATTCCGCACTCGGCTGCCACTTATAACTCCATAAACTTAAATGCAGTTATAAAAAAAAAAACCAAACCAAAGGCACACTTTTTATCCTCATAATCTGTCACTGATTTGCAATACCAAGAAAGTGATATTTCTCATTTTGTAATTACGAGTTTTTACGAGTAATTAATCAGGAAGGTAACATTGTATGTCAAATGTAATAGAAATGTCAGAACTGCTTATAATGAAGCCATTGTCAAGCGAATCTCAGGTGTCACAGAGGAAGTGGTTTGATTAACTCATACACAACTACATCTCACGTTTGACGCCGTATTACCTTGTGTCAATCTATATTATTATCGAACGTTACGTGAAAAATAAATTGCAGAATGCCTTAAAAGATATAGTTAAACTATTAACAAAATGTTATTACCATACAGTCTACCTCGGGACATAACAGCAAAATACTTCTTTTTCGCTTGGCCAGTCAACAATGGCATTACTGGTTGGAAGTCTTTGAAGTTTTATTATAGCAGCTGAATTCAATTTCAACCATAAATAAGTTTTACTCTTTTCCTTTGTATAGATGACAAGACCAAACCACTGACCCTTATTTTATAACTCTATATTATTTTAAAGGAAAATCGTTCAGGTTTTTTCCTTTTTTCTTTCAATACGAACTATTTTAGTGTTGAGAAATTTGTGGACCATTTTTTAATATTGTAATCAATAAACTACATGCACAAAATAGTGGCTTTCATGACTATGAGCAAAAGTGGGTCCTTTTTGTGACAGCTGTTCCAAAAGAGTGTATTTACATTTACAAAATAAGCATGTGTTTTGGTTGTTTTTGTAATGCTATTCTATTGATGTTATGGTTTGGAAGTTAATTGAATTATTCAATAAAGTTATACTTTTGTACTTATTTACTTTATTGATCTCGCTACATGGTGGCAGCGGTGTAAGATTTGCTCACGGTTATGTCGGATATTGAGGAGTTGACTCGGGTATTGTCAGATCTATTGAAAAGGACATCTGAATGTTCCTCTAATGTACCGGGTAGCAGTGTGGACTTGAAAGCTCCAGAGCCTTTTGATGTACGCGAACCCTCGAAGTGGTCTCAGTGGTTGCGCAGGTTTGAAGTTTACCGTTCAGCGTCTGGATTGGCGAAGAAGGAAGAGGTTCAACAGGTTAATTGCTTTGTATATTGTTTAGGGAGTGAAGCTGATTCTTTGCTGACATCGATTGGGCTGCCTCCCGATAAAAGGGTAACTTATGAGCAGGTGAAAGAGAAATTTTCTGGTTATTTTTCTGTCCGTAAGAATCTCTTTTATGAACGTACTAAGTTTCTCCAAAGAGTACAAGATCAAAATGAGTCAGCTGACAGCTATATCAATGATTTGTATAGGCTGGCTGATAGATGTGAATGGTCATGCGAAAGTTGTAGCTTTGGAAAGGATATTTTGTTGCTGAAGGTAGTTTCGGGGCTGGCAGATAGGAACCTCTCAACACAATTACAGCTTCGGAAAGATCTTACTCTAGAGGACGCAATTGTACGAATTCGGCAGTCAGTGTCTATTGAGAAACAGCAGGATGTGATACGACAGGAACGTTTAAGGCCTGAAGATGATGATAATGGTGTTATGAAGGTTGATAAATCGAAGAAGAGGAAGTCCAACAAGTGTTCCCGATGTGGCAGGGTAGACAGTTTCCCAGGTAAACATTCCTCTAACTGTCCGGCGAGGAAGTCACGGTGCCATGGATGCAAGCAAATTGGACATTGGCGTCCAATGTGTCCCCACACCAAGTCCTCTTCATTAAAGCCCTCTTCATTAAATCTGGTTGGAAATAAAAATACAGGTTTAAGTGGTTCATGCACTGATAGCGATTCTGGTGAGTCAGTTCCATCTAATTTAGATAGTATTTATTTAGCATCTGTGCAAGAAAATGATGATCTGTTCTATACAGATGTTAAAATTAATGGTATTTTAGTGCATTGGAAAATCGATTCTGGAGCCGATGTTTGTGTTTGTGGTCCAGAGTTGGCTACAAAATTACACCTTAAGGTTAAGCCTACATCTCGTAGTTTACGAGGTGCAGGTAATAGTAAACTGTTTTTGAAAGGTGTTTCCAAAGTGACTCTTACAAAGAACAGTATTGAAACCCAAATGGACTTATTTATTGTGGAAGGCCAGAAAGAGCCTCTACTTGGAAGGCCAGCAATCGTTAAGTTTGGATTGTTACATAAGTCTGTAGAATGTATTAACTCAGGAGTTGAGTGGATGGCCAAGTACCCTAATGTTTTTAATGGTTTGGGTGTGGTAAAAGGCGAACCATATGTAATTAAGTTGTCTAATGGGGCAAAACCATTTTCTGTCTCTAGCCCGCGTCGGGTCCCTATTCCCTTGAAGGCCAAACTTAAGGTAGAGTTGGATCGTATGGTGAAGCAGGATATTATTGTGCCAGTCACTAAACCAACAGACTGGTGTTCGCCTATTGTTGTGGCATCTAAAAAGAATGGTGCAATCCGACTCTGCGTGGATTACACAGAGTTGAACAAATTTGTTGTTCGTGAAAGACATATTTTGCCTTCTGTGGATGAGCTACTGACAAATATGGGGTCTGCTGCAGTTATGTCCAAACTCGACGCTCAAAGTGGTTTTTGGCAGGTTTTAATTGATGAGAAGTCTCAGAAACTGACAACGTTTATCACACCGTTTGGCCGTTTCTACTTTAAAAGGCTTCCATTTGGACTTACCTCTGCTCCTGAGCACTTCCAAAAGAAGATGGCGGAAGCGATTGAAGGCTTAGAAGGTATTGTAAACTTAGTCGATGATTTTCTGGTATACGGTAAAGACGATAAGGAACATGATGAGCGACTTGACAAGCTATTAAAGCGATTGCAAGAGAAGGGAATAACGCTGAACAAGAACAAATGTGAGTTTAAAGTGAACTCCTTGAACTTTTTAGGTCATAGGTTGGAAAATGGACAAGTTAAACCGGATCCAGAAAAGGTTGCTGCAATAAAGGCTGTAGACGTTCCTCGAAGTTTGAAGGATTTGCGCTCGTTTCTTGGTATGGTTAACTATCTTATGAAATTCATACCACACTTGTCTGATCACGCGGCACCACTTAGAACACTTCTCAGTAACAAGTATGAATGGATTTGGACCGATCAACATCAGAGTAATTTTGAAAAAATCAAGTCCTTGGTTTCAGATTCAGTTTCACTTGTGACATTCAACCCTAATCTACCTACCAGAATTTGTGCGGATTCTTCGAGTTTTGGACTTGGGGCCGTGTTGGAACAGCGGTATAAAGATGATTGGCGACCTGTTCAATTTATTTCTCGGAGTCTGAGTGAAGTTGAAAGGAGATACGCTCAGATAGAGAAAGAAGCTCTTGCGTTGACATGGGCTTGTGAACGACTTTCTCAGTTTGTTACAGGATTGCCATCTTTTGACCTCGTAACTGATCATCTACCGCTAGTAGAAATTCTTGGCAATAAACCCATTGATAGTCTTTCTGCTCGTCTCCAGAGGTTCAGGATGAGATTATTACCTTTCACATTTAGGATTTTACACCAAAAGGGCAAGGATTTCTTCATTCCTGACATTTTATCGAGAAACCCGATGGTACTGAGAGATGAAGACAATAATGGAGACATTTTACAAGAAATGGAAGTTCATGTAGGTGATGTGGTGGCTTCGATTGCTGTTACTGACAGGCGTCTGGCTATCTTAAAGAGTGCCCAAATGGAAGATCCTGTATGTGATCTTTTACGTAATGCAATACAAACTGGTGATTGGTTTAAGATGAAGAATACTCCATTTTACAAAGAAAGGGGTAATTTAGTATTTCATGCTGACCTAATTCTTCATGGTAGTAGGATTTTTGTTCCTAGGAAGATCAGGGCAGATGTTTTGGATAGTATACATAAAGGTCATCAAGGCGTTAATAAATGTACTTCAAGGGCTCGTGATGCTGTTTGGTGGCCCGGGATATTTAAAGATATAAAACAAAAAGTGGAAGGATGTCTGATTTGTATTGAAAATGCAAGGGTTCCTTGTGAGCCACTAATTCCTTCTACTGTGCCTGAGCGACCTTGGCAAATTCTAGGAGCTGACTTGCTACAGTATGACCGGAAAACATTTCTGGTCATACAAGATTATTTTTCCAAGTATATCGAGCTGGTCCAAGTTAATAAAATAGATGCTTTGTCAATTATCAAGACTTTGAAAAGTATATTTGCTCGACACGGGATACCATCTGTTTTAAGATCCGACAACAGTCCATTTAACTCAAGGGAAATTAGGCAATTTGCTGGGGAATTTAAATTTGAGTTGGTGACTTCTAGTCCCATGTATCCTCGAAGTAATGGACAAGCTGAACGAGCTGTGCAGATTGCCAAAAATATCTTGAGGAAAAATCAAGATCCGTATGAGGGACTGTTAGCATATCGTTCGACTCCTCTAGATTGTGGTTACAGTCCAGCTGAATTACTTTTTGGCAGAAAAATCAGGACTACTCATCCAGCACCAGAAGAATCCTTGAAACCCAAGTGGCCTGATTTGAAGAAAGTTAAAGAATGGAGTCGAGGGACAAAGGAAAAGCAGAAACTGAACTATGATGCTAGGCATCGGGCGAGGGATCTCCGTATTTTGACCAAAGGGGAAAAAGTCTGGGTGTCCAACTTAAAACGATATGGAACCATAGTGAGTTTTGGTGCGAACACAAGAGAATACAATGTAGATGTAAATGGTAGAGTTTTTAGGAGGAACAGAATATTTCTGGTCCCAGTCAATAACAGATTCCAACTACTTGATGATGTAAATCCTTTAGAAAACCCAGTGAATGAAGAGGCTCCCCAATTTCATAGTAATGAAGATAAGGATGAAAACGGCACTGAAAAACCTTGCATAACCAGATCAGGGAGGAATGTTAAAAAGCCAAATCGATATGAAGAAGCTGAAAATCCTTGCGTAACCAGATCAGGGAGGCAAGTTAAAAAGCCAAAACGATATGTAGAAGAGTTTTGACGGAGAAGGAAGGGTGTGACAGCTGTTCCAAAAGAGTGTATTTACATTTACAAAATAAGCATGTGTTTTGGTTGTTTTTGTAATGCTATTCTATTGATGTTATGGTTTGGAAGTTAATTGAATTATTCAATAAAGTTATACTTTTGTACTTATTTACTTTATTGATCTCGCTACACTTTTGGTGTTTAAAAACGATCAAGAATCAAAGAGACCTTTTGCTCCGAGTGATGAACAACGTTTTTATCATAATACGGAATTATACTTTTAATCGTTTAAAATGTGAACTATTTCGTTTGTATTTTCGAGGTTATATTTACAAAGTAATAACTATGCAATGTTTAAATTTCTGTTATTTACAAACTATTACTTTTCCCACAAGGAGAAAAAGTGGCTCTAAAAAGACACTTTTGCTCCGAGTGATGAAAAACGTTTTTTATCATAGTCCAGAATTAATTACACTTTTAATCGTTCAAATGTGAACTGTAAAGTGATAACTGTTAGCATATATTTACAAAGTAAGTAATATGCAGTGATTACATTTCTGTTATTTACAAACATTGCTTTAATATAACGTTTGAATTTCACTGTTCTGCAAAGAAAATTAATAAATAAGACTCGGAAAACAGCTGACTTTTTAGCCCTAGGACAATAATTGGAAAGGGACATTGGTTTAAAAAAGGTTCATGCTATTAGTGGAATCATTTTAGTGTTGAACCCCAAAAAAATTGCAACACGAGCGATTTTTTTTTTAAATGATAGCTAAGAGTGCCCTTATTAACCCCTCAAAAATCGCCATTAATCGCACCTTGGGAACATGCCAAAAAATTCAAAATGGCCGCCAAGATTGCTGCCAAAATATATATTTTAGCTTATATCTCGAGAACGGTTGGTTTTATCAAAAATCTTTATTTTAGCAAAAATGTAGCCCTTTTAATGACGATCAGTTTTCATATTTACATTTTGTATGTCAGACGTACGGTATGGCCGCAATTTGCCGAGCCGTAATTCATTAAAATCTGCCTTTTTAGCGAATTTCCCTTTAGTGAAATTAAGCTATTACCGTAGGTCTCATGGTAAGACTCAAGACCGGGACCATCATAACTTTTCATTTTAGGGCCCCCAGAAGCCAAAAACAACATTCTTTTGAATTTTTATATATACACATATATATTTATCCATATATTTATTTATCTATATATCTATGTATCTCTAAGCACGATAGCAGTCACAAAAATGGTCCGATCATAATGAAATTTGGTATGGAGTTGTAAAGTGGTAATTATTCGGAGTATTTCGAAAATCAGCCCGATCGGATTATTGGAAGGGGGGTAAGGGGGATTTTACCCCTCAAAAATTGAGTTTTAGCGAATTTCCCATAGGGAATAAGCTATTACCGTAGGTCTCATGGTAAGACCTAAGCCCGGGACCATGTTACTTTTTCGTTTTAAGGTGCCCAGAGACCAAAAATCATAGTCATTAAAATTTTTATATTTATATATATGTATATTTATATGTATATATTTATATATACATATATGTATGTGCCCCTAGGCACGATAACTCTCGTAAAAACGGTCCGACCGACACCAAATTTGGTAGAGATGTGTAATCCTACGTTTATTCGGATGAGTTCGTAAACCAGACATATTGACCTACCGGAAGGGGTAGTTTTGGGGGGTTTTATACCCCAAAAATGGGTTTTTTGCATTTTTCATATGTAATTTTTAAAAATTTTAAATTTTTATTTTGACCATTGGATTTAGCTCAAAAAAACACACAATTTAGTATTATGAAGCTTTGCTCTATCTCCATTGGTTACCGAGATATTAAAAAGTCTAAAGACAGGACATTGTATTTTCGGGCTCCAATGTTAATCTTATGGAGAATTGGGATGTGTTAATATTTCACTTATTAAGCAATATTTTTGGACGAAACTTGGTATTCATCTTCATTTGGTTGAGATTCATCCATTTATATGGTCAAAATAAATTTTTTCTATGCTAAAAACCTACTTTTAGTATCCCCCATGGCAGCATACCTGCATACTCTTTCCCTTTATTTATCATAAGGAGAATAGACATTTATTTCCCTATTTATGAGCACGTGATGAAATTTTGTTTACAAGTTTAGTTGGTCAAAATTAATATTACTAATTTGGAAATTCTCTGAGTACGCAGGTCTGCTGCGACGGGTGGTATTTTTTTGTTTTTTACAGAAAAAAAATTAAAATAATCAAATGTTATTTGACACCATTGAATTCAGCTTGAAAAAAAACAAACAATTTTGTATCTTGAATCATTGTTCTATATCCATTGGTTGCCGAGATATTGAAAGCGGTAAACACAGAACATTGTCCAAATGTTAACCTTATGGGAAATATATAAAATGCTATATATCCATTATTTCTCAACATATCTTAGTAAAACTTGGTATGTGGCTTCATCTAGTAGAGATATACTTGATTATGGCCTAAAGTTCCCCATTTTTGACATTTCAGTGAACCTGATTCATTCAAGTGAACCTGGTTTCAGCAAACCTGCATACTCGCATTTCCCATGTTATTCTAGTGGAGAATATTCTTGCATGCTTATTTATGAACACACGTTGACAAATCTTGATGTAAGGCACCATTTTAATTATTTATTGAAGCATTTGAAATTCGCTGAGTATGCAGGTCTGCTGCAAATTTTTTTTACATAGAAAATTTTAAAAAAATCAAATTTTAGTTTACACTTCATTGAGTTTAGCTAAAAAAAAAAGAAAAAAAAGTAGGAAAACACATCGCAAAAAACTTTTAAATATGATGTTTTCAAGCAAAATTTTTATTTTCAAACATTTCGTCATCAAAAATTAAAAATTAAGAATATTTTTTTAATAAATACCCTTGTTGCAGCGAAATATTCTCCACTAGAATAACATGGGAAATGCGAGTATGCAGGTTTGCTGCCACTGAAATGTCAAAAATGGGGAACTTTAGGTCATAATCAAGTATATCTCTACTAGATGAAGCCACATACCAAGTTTTATTAAGATATGTTGAGAAATAATGGATATATAGCATTTTATATATTTCTCATAAGGTTAACATTTGGACAATGTTCTGTGTTTACCGCTTTCAATATCTCGGCAACCAATGGACATAGAACAATGATTCAAGATACAAAATTGTTTGTTTTTTTTCAAGCTGAATTCAATGGTGTCAAATAACATTTGATTATTTTAATTTTTTTTCTGTAAAAAACAAAAAAATACCACCCGTCGCAGCAGACCTGCGTACTCAGAGAATTTCCAAATTAGTAATATTAATTTTGACAAACTAAACTTGTAAACAAAATTTCATCACGTGCTCATAAATAGGGAAATAAATGTCTATTCTCCTTATGATAAATATAGGGAAAGAGTATGCAGGTATGCTGCCATGGGGGACACTAAAAGTAGGTTTTTAGCATAGAAAAAATTTATTTTGACCATATAAAGCCATATAGAAAGTTTCATCAATATCTGTCCATAAATAAAAGAGTTTGCCTATTCTCCTTATGATTAACATGGGAAAAGAGTATGCAGGTTTGCTGCCATGATAAGTACAAAAACCGAGATTTTTTACCTTAAATGGATGAATCTCAACCAAATGAAGATGAATACCAAGTTTCGTCCAAAAATATTGCTTAATAAGTGAAATATTAACACATCCCAATTCTCCATAAGATTAACATTGGAGAATCAAAATACAATGTACTGTCTTTAGACTTTTTAATATCTCGGTAACCAATGGAGATGGAGCAAAGCTTCAAAAAACTAAATTGTGTGTTTTTTTGAGCTAAATCCAATGGTCAAAATAAAAATTTAAAATTTTAAAAAATTACATATGAAAAATGCAAAAAACCCATTTTTGGGGTACAAAACCCCCCAAAACTACCCCTTCCGGTAGGTCAATATGTCTGGTTTACGAACTCATCCGAATAAACGTAGGATTACACATCTCTACCAAATTTGGTGTCGATCGGACCGTTTTTACAAGAGTTATCGTGCCTAGGGACACATACATATATGTATATATAAATATATACATATAAATATACATATATATAAATGTAAAAATTTTAATGACTATTATTTTTGGTCTCTGGGCACCTTAAAACGAAAAAGTAACATGGTCCCGGGCTTAAGTCTTACCATGAGACCTACGGTAATAGCTTATTCCCTATGGGAAATTCGCTAAAAATCAATTTTTGAGGGGTAAAATCCCCCTTACCCCCCTTCCAATAATCCGATCGGGCTGATTTTCGAAATACTCCGAATAATTACCACTTTACACCTCCATACCAAATTTCATTATGATCGGACCATTTTTGTGACTGCTATGGTGCTTAGAGATACATAGATATATAGATAAATAAATATATGGATAAATATATATGTGTATATATAAAAATTCAAAAGAATGTTGTTTTTGGCTTCTGGGGGCCCCAAAATGAAAAGTTATGATGGTTCCGGTCTTAGGTCTTACCAAGAGACCTACGGTAATAGCTTAATTTCCCTATAGGGAAATTCGCTAAAATTGCAAATTTTCATTAATTACGGCTCGGCAAATTGCGGCCATACCGTACGTCTGACATACAAAATGTAAATATGAAAACTGTTCGTCATTAAAAGGGCTACATTTTTGCTAAAATAAAGATTTTTGATAAAACCAACCGTTCTCGAGATATAAGCTAAAATATATATTTTGGCAGCAATCTTGGCGGCCATTTTGAATTTTTTGGCATGTTCCCAAGGTGCGATTAATGGCGATTTTTGAGGGGTTAATAAGGGCACTCTTAGCTATCATTTAAAAAAAATCGCTCGTGTTGCAATTTTTTTGGGGTTAGGCCATATTTTCTCATAAAATGATTCCACTATATACGAACAGAATCCTTTAGGGGGAAAATATTATAAATTCTGCTAGTTTATTTATAATACGATGTTTGCATGATGTTTTTGTTTGTCTTGACAGAAGGAACAAATTGATTTTTTTTTAAGAGTGTTTATTTAAGTCCTGCATGATTAATGTATGTAGTATAAATGCGGCTTACTAAAGTAAGATCGTATAGCCTTATCACGAATAGACTGCCCACCTATTGGCTTCGGTATGGTATTTGGCATCATGAATAATTACAAAAGGTACATTACAGGAGAAATCAGCATATCAAGTCTTACACATGATAAGATGCGCATTTAGGAAATTTTAGGGACGAAACTTAACCTTCAGTGTAGGGGAAATTCCACCATCCATCATTTAAAAAATCGTTCTAATTACAAAAGGTACATTACAGGAGAAATCAGCATATCAAGTCTTACACATGATAAGATCCGCATTTAGGAAATATTAGGGACAAAACTAAACCTTCACTGTAGGGGAAATTCCGCCATCCATCATTTTTTTAAATCGTTCTAAAATTTTGGCAGGCTAACATATATTACATGGAGCTTGCGCCATTAGACAAAATTTATACAAATAGAACACAGTTATGAACAACGATTTCCTTGAAAATTTAAATATAATAAAAGTGTTTGTAGGCAATTTAATTATGATTGTCTATCTAAAAATCTATACTTATTTAATACGCTAGCTAAGGGCCATTTGCACAAATAATGATAAACCGGATTAAATATAATCTAGATTAATTCAGTTCAAATCAGCTGGAGTTGAAAGTTTAAACTATGCATGTGCAACTGACTTTTAGGTTAAACTTAGGTTTAAACTGAAGATCAGGTTTAAACTAAAATGGTGCAAACGGCCCTAAGGGTTTTGTTGTGTAGAGAACTCCTCCTAAAATTCTCAACCGATTTCCAAGTTGTTGGTGTCGTTGGATAGAGCTATGAGCTTAAACATATTCTGTTAACGTACAGTTGTATTTTTTGTGATCACTGATATTCACAATATTGCATTGGTTGGATTTCATTGATTTAGAACTAACTGTAAATTTTGTATTGTATCAAAGTAAATTGCTCGATGTCGAGCACCACGTGCACTAGTAATTAATAAAGTCTTAATATTTCACAGAACAACTTATCTATTAATATTCCCTCAATAATATATTATAATAAAGTAAATATTGTTCACTTTATTAATAATACTGCACCTTTTTTGTTTACAAAAATACTTGTCAAAATATTAAAACTAGAATCAATCTATTATTAAATAACACTAAAGTATTATAACAAATTTTCTGTTAATTAATAATAAAATTATTCTAAAATTACAACCAAACTCGTTTTTAAATGTTTATATAAGTAACAGAACAAATCCAGAGAAAGACATCGTTATAAGCAGGAAGATGTTCTTATCTTGCATCAGCCCGAGGCATAACTCAACAAGAGCCTTAACAAGCATTCAGACACTCTCGTACACTCGATTTAACCAACTTTAGTCTGAAATTAATGAAAATACGTTGAGGAATATAATTTTTGGGATAAATTGTTAAAAAATACAAAATGATCACCAGTTGCAAGCAATACTTAATCGTATCATCGTACTACATTATATCTTGAGTCCTTTGTCTAAAGTTCATTGTTGGTGATGGTGAGTTCATGTTATTGCTTGGTAAATAATTGCAGACATTTTCCACCACTGATTAATAAAACAAATTCAGGACGTTCCGGAATCTGGAATCTGATCCCGTCTTTAGGTGGAAGATATACCTAGAACTCAACAAAGTTACACACCGGGCGAACCTAGAGAAGTCCATAGCAAAAACTGAAAACATAAGGGCAGTCACAAAACTTAAACAAAGGACGAATACATGCACAAAGCTTGGATAGAAAACTGTGAAAGCAAGTGGGAAAAAATAGAAATTTTGTGTTGATTCAACAATTTTTTTTTAATTTGAATCATTGGATTTAGCTAAAAAAAAAAATGTATTTTGAAGCAAAAAGTCCAAAGACAGTACATTGTATTTTGGGGCTCCAATGTTAATTTTATGGAGAATAAGGATGTGTTAATATTTCACTTATTAACCAATATTTTTTGATGAAACTTGGTATCCAACTTCATTTGGTTGAGAATCATCCGTTTATGGTAAAAAATCTTGGTTTTTGTAGACATTTATTTCTCTATTTATGAGCATGTGATGATATTTGGCTTACACGTTAATCTTGTCTACATTAGTAATACTAATTTGGAAATTCACTGACTACGCAGGTCTGCTGCGATTGATGGTATTCTTTAATTATTAGTGTTTTAAAATAACCGTAAAAGAGTCATATCAATACAATAGTTTTATGTCAATTGACATTTTTACTACTAGGCTTAAATACTTTCCGATGTATTGTAATGTTAAATCCAATAAATGTTCCCGATCTTAGTTAACAGCCTATAAACTAAAGGCGCAATTAATTTGCGTACAACCTACAAGCTGTTGTAAGTTTAGTTACATGACAAAATGTCAATACCAACGTAATTATTTCTAGAATTCCTTTTAGGTATGATTATCCTCATTTAAATAAAAAATAAATAAATATGAATTACAATTTGAGTAAAATTGTTGGGAAGTTTGAACATGCTAATGTTTTTACTCTCAAAGGCATGAATAGAAGATTTTATACGCAACATGGGTTACACTTAAATAAAATTGGTAAAATTCAATTTTCAAATTTAATTAGTCCTAATTTATAATTAATTAGTATAGAATTAGTAATTCTATAGTATAGTAATTAGTATAGAATTACTATAGAATTAGTAATTCTATAGTAATTACTAATTCACAAATTGACATATTAAAAATTTTATTACATGAAGAAAATACAGAATTGTATTTTGTATATTGTATTATTCTGTCTGACCGAACACTGGTTTGAAAAATCAGATCTTGAACATGTTTTCATACCAGTATATATCACTGCAAATGCTTATTGTAAAACAAAATTTATCAGAGGAGGAAGTGTTATTTTCAAAGGAAATAAATTAGGCTTAAGGATTTTTAGACGGTTAAGACGGTTTAGACGGTTATGTATGATATTTACATCATCAAAAGAAGTTATCTCTTTATACTTTATATAAATGAGATGAAGGAAGAGTAAAAAAAAGATTGTAGTATCCATGATCTGTATCCGTAACAGATTAATTGATCAAACTGACTATCTATAAGTCACGCCACATAACTTGACGAATGGCCAAAAACAGCTGGGTAAGGCGAGGGGAGGAGAGGGGGTACTTTTCCAAAAACATCGAGCTTACGTTACATGCAATTTTTATAGAACAGCTGATTATCCAATCATTTTAACTGAATAGTAGTGAAAATTCATTCTTCAAGTTACGTGGCGGGGGTTATAGTAACTTGTAAGATGTTGTGTTAGTTAAAAATACTTAAGATTTGTGATAGTTAAAAACACTTAAGATTTTGTGTTAGTTAAAACACCTTGTAAAAATGTTAGTGTTAGTAAAAAAATGTTGCTATAAGATTCTGTGTTAGTAAAAAAATCAATGAAAACATCATGTATAAATTTTTATGTATTTAAAGAATTAACTAATAAATAATAATAATAATTCACATTAAAGATGAATTAAAGTTATCGATGCAGTTTGTTGTAATATTCAGATGTAAATGTCCAAAGCCTAATTATTTATTAGTGTATAAAAGGTTTTGCTTTTTTCATTTGTAAAAGGGGAAGTTTTGTAAGTTTAATTACATTACAAAATGTCATATGATTTGTTAAACTAAGAGTACCTATTTTTTATATATTGGCAGCACTACGTTGTTGCAATCCCTTTTTGGCAGTATTGTTTTTCGTCTATGAGAGAGACATGAAGATGGCGTATGATGTGAGTGTACAATTGATGTATCCTATTCTATAACACGAGCAATTTCTGAAGGAATGTGTGTTCCACGATCTCGAAATCTAGCCGTTATATTTTGCTTAAACTTAGCATTTCAGAGTGTTTTGGCCCAAAAATAAGTTTAAAAACAGCCTCAATCCCAGGAAAAATCGAATTTAGTCTAGATTTAAGTTTAAAAATCGTAATTTTTAACATTGGTCTTATGGGTTGCTATTTTGGTAACGAAATAACAACTAAAAGTAAACAAAAATGAAGGAACCTTAATTTTAAGCAGTTTTTAACAGCTGTTATCTGTGAAGAGTATGGTGTAGATTTAATAGCTTGATTGCTATAACGAAAGTGAATTAAAACCAACGAGCAAGGCTCGATGAACCTGGTACTGATTGATAATATACTTAAGTGTACTTGATAAAGTGTCTATTTCCAAGTAGTGCTGTGTTCGTGTCTCAATAATAATATAATACCCCCGTCGCAGCAGACCTGCGTACTCAGCGAATTTCCAAACGATCTTGAGATATTGCATTTTCTCCATAAACACCATAGGAATGAGTATGTAGGTATGTTGCCTTGGGATGTTGTTACAAAATGTTAATTTTGTTAGGAAATGTAATAGTTGCGTTAGGTAAATGTCGAACTGTATCAATATGCGGCACTTTTTAATTTCCCTTATACAAAAAAATCCGTTATCACCAAAAAGTAACTGTGAATAACGATTGTGTTACATTTGACCAAATTTTGTATTCATTGCAAATGATGCGTGTAGATAGACAACAATGACGGTTTCATCAGCGGTATGGAGATTCAAGCAGCTTTGATCACCCCCCGTGAAACTCAGCTTTGTGTTAGCGTTCCGCTTCAGTCTCACATGCTGCGATCAATTACAATATTGGTAATACCAAAATTTGCTTACCCCTAAACGCCTTAATGAAATTATGAATTTATTCCTTTTTTAAAGCGTACAATAAAACACAATTTTCAAATCAGGAATATAACTTGACCACTTTATCCAGTACCTGTGGTCAACTATTACAATTTAATAGTCAATTCAATTTGCACTTTTTTGAGACTGGGACGGTGGCGACGTCCTGTAATCCAGCTACTTGGAGGTCACGAATTGCGGATAGTTATGAGCGATGGCTTGTGGATGCGATATTCCCTGGTGGGGATTAACGTCCGCACTAGTGAATACTAGTTCATCTATAAGTACCATCCTCATAATTAGACCAATTCGTATATGGGAGGTTGAAATTGTGGTTCGGATCCCACGTTAAACTGTAGGTCCCTAGATACCATTGGCTCAGCCAATTTGGCTGTTGGGCTATGAATTAACAGTCCTGTCTAAGGAGAATGTCGGCCTTAGTCAGTAACAAGACTAAAAGATCGCGCCACAATCATCCTACACTCATCCCTCATTCATACTTGGCTTTAAACTACCTATTGAGTTAGGTCGCCATTTCAATAAAGGTATTAAAGGAGTCCAGCAACACTTGACTCAGCACTTTCCGAGTAGTCATAAAGTAAAAGGATTTACCAGTAATAGTTGATATTTTGTTGATAGTTTTTATAATTAACACTTTTGATATGAATTTGTAAATTCGCAATAGTTGATCTATTATTTATTCAGCAAATTTCCTTAATAGTAGAAAACTAATAGCATGTGGCATGACACGACATTTTAGGACGAGAGTCCTAATTTAGTCATAATGCCTAATAAAAGTATAAAAGTTAATAAAAATATATTCTACAAAATATTTTAGGATTCCTTCAAACCATTATATTTGTAAATAGAGTTTTTATTCAGGTATTATTGGAAAAGTGAAATTGTCCATTGTGAAATTGTCTTTAACATTTGCGTATTTTAATATATTTCATATATTTAGGCCTTTTCCTTGGGGTACTTAGGACTGAAAATAGGCCTATATGTTTCTCAAAATCAGTTCTTATATTTACAGTTGTTATTTTCAATAGCAATGGATCAATACTTAACGATTCAACATACATTTCTGCGTACCCTAATAAATTAAGATTAATAATTAACATAAATATCATCGTAAATAATTTAAAAATATGCATACAGTATTGGGATTTCGAGTTTAAGAAATAATCAATTTTTAATGTAGTATCAAACAAAACCTATTTCTTTTTATTTTTGTTGGTCGTTACTTTTATATTACATAAAAAAGTCACCTGAAATAGCACGGAACATGTGTGCTTATCGACGTGTAAACGTTAAATGATATCAAATGAAGTACATCTACTAATATAAATGGTTTAATAGATGTATAACTTAAATAGAAACACAATTTGTATAAAAGTTAATAAATTTTGACCTATATACCTCCTCTTACTTTGTTATTTGTTTAACATGTACTTGAACTGTTGTCAGCTGTTCATAAAAATAAAAATAAATTAACTTGTTAAGGTGTCCCGAAAACTACTATTTTCCGGACTGTTTACCCAACCCATCGTGAATCGACTATTCCATCACAGCTGACTCTTCCAAAAACAATATCTATCGCAAGGGTATGGTGAAAATGTCGAAATATTTTTTATTTCAATTTCCAATAGAAAACTAGTTTCAATCACTTTGAAGACTATATCATTTATAGTAAGATGCACGAAAATAGTCCGATGTAAATTTTAACAGCTGTGTTCCCCCTCACCCCCTCTCGCCCTGCTATGTTGTCATTTGTGTTTATGTTTACCATGTGTAACACAGTATAAAAATGTGTTTTAGAATAAATCTGGCAACAATGCATCGACTCTCATCGGACTATTTTCGTGAATTCTTCTTTAGTAATGTGATTTAATATTAGCTTCAAGCCAGGAATTGGAAAGCAACGAAACACATTTATTTATATTTATGGATTGGGGGAACGCCCAAGTTCAACCCTATAGGCGTTTTAGAATGAAGTCCTGAGTGAATTTGGTGAACAAGGGTGTTTACAAAACGGGAAGTGCGCGATTAAATATTGTTTTCTAGCTACATGTTTCCTGTTTTTCTGAGTTACAAAAAAATATTACTTTAAGTGTACATAGTGCAAAAAAGTATACATTTGTTTAAAAAAATAAAACTGGTATATGTGCTGCTTGAAATCGAGAAATTTATTTTAATACAATCGCAATAGAAATTTTACTATCAGCTCCAATCAAATATTGTGAATATCTGTATTCACCAAAAACTACACGTATTTACAGAACTGATTATTAACAGATGTTTAAAATGCTTTATTCAATCCCAATGTTATTTTAATGGGAAATTTTTATACTTCAATGGTGGATAGCGCTTTTTTTTAGATCCGACTCTCGTCAGTTTTTTGCGGAAACAGCTACCTACCAAGCCCTATCCAACGAAAACTAAAACTTAAAAATCTGTTGAAAATTTTAGGAGGAGTTCTCAACACAAAAAAAATTAGCCTATTAAATGAGTATAGATTTTAATTTGAATGTTTGCGATAGTTTTTAAAAGCTTTATTATATTATTCATCTCACATGTCTATAAAAATAAAATAATCTAAATAAGCAATTTTTTATTGGGTTTTTTTATGAAAACCACTAGTAGCTTACTTTACTTTGTTATAATTTGTTTCTTTTGACTAAAATAATCTAAACTCTAAAATCTAAAATTATCTTATTTTACTGATAATTAATTGTGTGTGCTTAGTATATTTATTAGTCTATATAGTATAGTATCTGTTAAGTTTGATGACCAAAGGTCTTTAATTACAGTTTCTAATGTATTCATTTTAGTTACCAAAAAGAGTTTTTTCAAGTGAATTTTTTAATGTTGCGGACATGGGTAGTGTTACGATATCTAGTGTAAGTGGTCGAACTTTATTGTTTTACTTTTTTTTGTTTAACTGGCAGCCCAAAAATCCCATATAAATGTGAAGAAAAGATACATTTTTACACTATAAAACTAGCTATTTATTCTTTTTTAAACTGTTTCTTTTTATAAAATATTTAATTTATTTTCAGCTGAATGGGGAAAATTTGAAAGGCAAAGAAGTGAGTCAGTAATGGAGAGGGACTCGGCGGCGCAAAGACGATTGCCTCGCAGTCGAATGATATTGAAATAGACTCTGCAGCTTACCGCTTCTCAATCATTTCTGTTCCAACACAATCACAATTTGTGTTGCGAGTTCCTTTGGTTATCGAGTTTGATGGAAATGGATTCGTAAATATCTTTCATACTTTTTTAAGTTTTGATGAAAAATTGTAAAATCGCTTAGTTAAATATATTGTTGGTACTGAAATAATTGAGTATTGTACTCTGTATAATGTACTGTTTTTGTGGAGTATAATATACGCATTTTTCAAGTCCAACCTTACAAGTACGCTGAATGTCTTGTGGTAAGAAATGGTAAATAAATGTACTTGGTTTAATTTTTGATATGGTCGGTTATCCCCATTCTGTAGGTCGTGTACAATCATTATAAAATATCTAGTAAAGCCAGGATCGCAAAGCAAAACCATAATAGTAATAGTAATAATAATAGTAATAATAGTAACCATAATAGTTTAAGTGATTGTATTATGAATGTCTTTCACCCTCAGTTCAGATATGTAAATTAGAACACTTACGGACGAGTGGCTTCAAGGTTGAATGCATTCGTTGTATACACTACTTTATCGTAGACCAACTTAAATTTGGTAAATTAATGTTAATTAATAAACATGAAGAAAATTTATAGGTTATAGGCGGCCAGCCATCTTTCCATGTCGTTTGTCCTATGTCGTCCTCACAAGACACTATTTTAAGGTTACTCAAAACCTAAAACATGAATCGATCGTTATTATTATCACTACTATTTAACTAACACTACTTTCGTCAAATGCAGAGTTCTCATTGGTCTAGGATATGTATTTAAATGTGACTCGTGCATATTTAAGAGTTCATTACGCAACGGATTTGAATTTGTTTCAATAATGTACCTCTTTTTTATGACTTTACAATTCATGTTTTAGTTTCTTTACTTGAGAGATATTTTTGACACTTAAACTTAAATCTCACTCTTGGCTTTAAAGCCTATTTCATGCAATCTTTGCGTAACTACTATTAAATTCAAGTTATATCTGGTGGATGTAGCTTTCAAATAAAGTTTTATTAATATTATTAAATATACAACACATTATCAGAGGCACTTTATTACTCTTACGTGTTATTCATTGCTAGAGAATTAATTCTCCTCAACACTGGGATTGTGTCGCGAAAGATGAAAAATGAGAAGAGCCATTTTCTTATCCAGCAACAGCTTCTACTGTTACACGCTTCCGAAATCACTTAGTCCGCTGTGTGCAGTTCATTTAACTATGGTTTCTCCCTTAGCGACGTTTCTAATGGAGTATAAACATTATTGAGACTATTTGATGTTTAAATACGACTCAACACGTTAGTTGTAGTTTATTATACTAATTTCATTTTATAATTTTTCAGTAATAGTACTGTACACCAAATCACAAAAACGAAACCTAAAATCTCGTTACTTAAATCCAGCAATTTAATACGGCTTAGATTACTTACACAATTATGGTCATGAATAAAATATACATCATTGTTTTTACATCCATTCTTTAATTTAAGTAGAGTTACTGCGTTGTCGTCATCGAAGCATTTTCGGACATTCGTGTTAGAATTTATTATTTCCAACAGGTTTTGTTAAAAATGACACCCTCAAAGTTTAAATCTCTTACAATGTTACTTTATTCTGAGATAAATAAATTATCTTATTACAAATAATTATCCCATTACAAATAAATTATCTCATTATCAGATTACAAAAAATTTCTGAGATAAATAAATTATTCGATAATCGATAAAGAATAGTTGACTGTACAGGGTTATTCCGAAAGAATATGTTGCAAAAATTAAATAAAATAGGTACTTCTGGTTTCATCAATAAACATTTCTAATTGTTGTAATAGAAAAGGAAACTTTTTTTCTAAGTTAAAGTCACTTTAGCAAGGTATGGTTTCATTTTAGTTGGTTAGTTTACAGACAGTGAATTGTTGTCAAAGGTCTACCTCAAAGCCTTAAGATAAGGTCGTAACTGTATCTATAAAACATTGTCCATATGACCATCCACTAGTAGTTTATAGAAGATATTCGAAATCTTCTTTTCTCTTGGATGGTACCAATGCACACTCAAAATTTGTGACATATGAGGTTTCTAATGCTAAGTTGCCCTCCCGTCGCCTCGGATTGGTCGCTCTGGACCTTGGGACTTCAAAATATGCAACGTTGCCGGCCGCTCTCGCTTGGTAACTGCGCCGGACGCGTAATTACAAACCCTATACGGATTCAGACAGTGTCTGACTTCGGAGCGTGATTGTAGTGGCTCGAGCGGCACGCCTACCCAGCTACTACAAACCCTATACGAAGTCAGACGCTCGTGACTATCGCCCCAACGCCAATCGCACAGTTGCAGGTCCCAACGTGAAAACTTTTATTTTCACTTGCTTCCGCTGGGTCATCAGTTTGATGTTCACTCTCTCATAATTTATTTTTCCGTGTTTGTATACCAATAGTGAATATGTACGAAGAACAGTTTCGTAATTTTTTGCATAACGTATGCATTGAATATCAATTGTGTTAGTTAAATTCTCAAGATGTAGAGACATTGGAATTGCCCATAAAAGTTTTTCAACAGAGAAAAAAAGATTTGTGATAACTCTCAAGCTGTTGATGGACTCGTAGGTGACAGACCTACTGCTGACAATCAAGGTGAAAACATCCGAGAGTCCACAAAAAGCTTAAGAGCGGAGTTCAATCGCATTGTTGACATAATAGAATCTTGTCCAAGCACAGTAAATCTTGCCATCCTTAAGAAAACTGTGAACAAACTAAAAAATTTCAAAACACCAGCTCAAGCCACGAGTTTTTTTAGAGAAAAACTTATGATACTGAAAAGTAAAAAACACGAATACAGCCTGCATCGATATCTTGAAGAAAAAACGGGGAATTAATTACAAAAGTAGGTGGAAGAATTCAATCTGGTAGGCCAGCCAAGATGTGCGTTTGTTAAAAATTAACAAAATAAAACGACGACTAATTTGACCGAAAGTGTGAGGAACAATTTACCAAATGCTAAAGCTCACTAGAGTTCTACTTTTATTTTTTACGGTATTTGATGGTAATTAATATTTAAATTTTTCTACTAATTTCACCATTCAGTATTTTTCACAAAAAATTTTAGATTCCAAAAAACTATGTAACACCCTCCAGTTGTTTAAATAATATAGATATTCCTTGAAATATCTGTTGAAAATAAATTATATTTGCAGATTTAACTAGACTGAAAATCAATGTCACGATCAGGTAATGTTCATATCGGTATCGAATAATTGGTTTCTTTGTTCATGAGAGAGATTTTGTTCTGTTATATACTTATATTAAAACCATAAAAATATAGTTTTTCCTTATTTTAAACTTTTTAATTGTATTGTGCGAAATTGTAATTAAATAAACTTTTCAAATAACGGAAGCATTGGCTAATTTTTTTTTATGTTTGATTGATAAAAAAGTAATAGTCTATAGGTATATCAAAACATAGACGCATACAGTAATACAATTATACTATCTTAATGCATTATTTTTCGAATAGTTTCAATAAAGTTGCATTGTAATTTTGAAGTTTTAAGTTCCGTTATGTATATCATTAAAAAACTTAATGTCTCGCTATCAATGCCTATATGTCTTTACTAAAAATTTTAGAAAATAACAATTACTACGCCTAAATAAAACAAGAAATACTTTTAGTTTATATTATATTTTTACATTTTACATCATTAATAGGCTTCATACAATTTCGCAGTAGTTAACAACAGGAGAGCACACAACAGCGTCGCCATGTTGATGTGTCTGAACCCGTATAGGGTTTGTAGTAGCTGGGTAGGCGCGCCGCTCGAGCCACTACAATCCCGCTACGAAGTCAGACACTGTCTGAATCCGTATAGGGTTTGTAATTACGCGCCCCGGACTTATGCAACGTTGCCGGCCGCTCTCGCTTAGTAACTGCCCCGGACTTAACTTCAGTGATTTTCATCTCGTGGGTTAGGTAAAATAAAAACCCTGTTTGTAATTATACTATAAAACTTGTAAAATAGTACTGTAAAACTTGCTACAAATTGCATAACACAAGCAGCGCAATGCATAATACAGGGGAGTTTACAAAGTGTTGGGCGCGGGGTTGGAATATCTCCTGGATATATCTAGCCTTTGTAGTAGATATTTATCTGTAGTCTTTTCGTAATTTAGGGAGATTAAAAAATGTGCTAGTGCAACAAATATCTTTATACAATTCTCAATATTTATTACTATTGGTCTATAAATGAATAAAATTTAGATTTACACCATTCTTGCAAATAACCGTGTATTTACAAGGGATAAGTATTATTATTTCATTACGTCATCACAAACGTCCAAATTTATTATAAGTGGTAATTTCTAAACAAAATTATTTTACAGAGCTCGGTTTTCATTCTAAAATATTTATTGATTTATAAATTATCTGTTAGGCCGATGTCCAAACCACTGGCCATAAACAGCATCTGCTACCTCGGCAATGCTACACCGCTGGCCATTTGTCATAGGGAAGCACATCATGTGGCAATTCTATTTGTACAGTTCAACAATGTCGCATCCTCTTATACATTAGTTCGCTGATGAAACGCTATGTTCTCAGAAGCTTCTGAACCGATGGTCACATAATGTGTGTGTCAAAAAGGGGGATGAAGAGTATATTTCCAAAATTTTCTTCACACAATCGGCCTAAGGGTAAAGTCCTACATCCTCTCAAAGGTTCGAACCAGTGTAATTCTAATGGAAGACTAAAATTCAGTAAAATTATTTTCCAACTTTTCATCAGTCATTTGAGAGATTATTATTTTTATATCCTCACTTTCACCATAGCGCACTTTATCGGCGTATCGAAACACAGTTAATCAGCTACTTTTGATAAAGATATTAATAAGACAGATCTCTGTCTTATTAAACGTCTTTCATTAAACCAGTAACCTATATTTTATGGATCGATTATGCATGCTGGGAAAAACAGGGGTAAAACAAAAATAAAACACAACGCAGTACAACTGGGCGTAAAAATTGTGTTTAGAAGCGAATGCGGGGGCGAAGCGAAAGATTTTGTTCTAAATTTGAGTGGAGGGAATATGCTCTGAATAATATTGGGCCTAATATGATTATGTCTAACATGGGCGTAATCTATATATTAATATGCAAGCATGTTTCGTTTCCTCCTTTTTTTCAGCTCTTGTGCGTCGTAGAAGAATGAGCAGAATCACGTTTTAATTCACATCGGCCCATGGGGCTTCGCTCTACAGGCTTTCAAAGTTTCAATGTTAATCTTATGGGAGAAGGATAGTTGAATAAATCAATAGACAGCTGTTGTAATAACAAAAGCTAGCAAATCATGAAGAATAGATGCTTTATTTATAACAAATTGTTTTACCTATAATTGGATCCAGACGGTCCAGATCAACTAAAGAAATGTGGTTGAATTTCAACCAGAAGGCGGTCGCTAGTATATTTCATTGGGCTATATGTTTAATTTAATGGTCCATATAAATGAATCAGCCTTTCTTTGTCAATAACAAATCTAGCCAAAGCATGCAATTATTTTTCATTCATATCAAACCTGCTTAAAAATCCTAGTTAGCATCGCAATGTCAAAGAAATTTATCACAAACATCAAATTTATATCATTAAAATCTTCATACGCTTTATTTTCATGGCTAAGGTAAAGTATTCACCTAGTTCAGTATAATATAAACCTACACATTTAAAAATGTATTTACTATATTAGAGGGCAATATAAATGTTAGTATCTACTCTTATGTCCCGAAAAGTGTTACAAGCTTCGGTGTTCCAATTGTTTCAAATCTCAGAGATTCTGGTCGTATGTCAAGATAAGGTTGACTCTCTCCCTAAAGATAAGGGACCAATGCGGCAGTGTCCTTTTGCTTTATTGATTGTCTTACAAAGAAAAATATTTTAGTTAGTAAAATTTTGTGACATTTGTTTGATAAAAGTGTGTATTTAATTACTGCAGTAAACTTACTTATTTATTATTTTTTAGAAGTACATAAAATTGAGCATGTTATCGTGCGTTACTACGGTAAATAAGACAATTGAAAGATAATTAAATATCCATTGTTTGGTACAATAATGAATTGAACATATCTTGATTGTTGGAAGATTTATTAGACTATTTAGTCTAATTGTCTGACGGTTGAACAACATTATACATCGCAATCTTGAGCGTTTATAAAATTTATAAAATTTTCAGATAGAAAAGTTACGGACTTTTTGCCAAGTGCTGTATAGTTTTTCACTTTGATCGACTCTTCAAGTTTTGTGATTTTTATTTACAATGTTTATGACAAAGGTTTTAACATTATTAAATTCAAATGTGTTTACACTAAATACATTTACAAACACAATACACCAAACAACATTTGTTTGGGTGTATAGCCTTTTTTTGTGTTTGGACAATGTCATCGCTTATGAAACTTAGGTTTTGAAATAATGTTATTCGGTCATATTGCAAGCACTGGCCCTTAAGAATTACCAGTAATTAAGTAAAAAATTTGGGTTGAGGGTATTGGGTTCCATTTTTATTAATTACAAGTAGTGTGTTTTGGTTACTTCTGCGCCGGAAGTCGTGCCATCTGCCCGAGCAGCTGCTCGAGCAGATGGCGTCAGATGCTGGGGTGCAGATGGCGAGAGCATATGCCCTGAATTTGAAGTAGAATTGGGCATGAATTAAGAGTTAATTTAAAACTGAAATTTAACAGTTATAACTGGGGCTTGGAAAGTATGTCAAGGTCATCCAGAGTAAGTTTTAAAAAAGCCTATCCAACTACCACCAGAAATAGTTGAAAGTTGAACTAGTTGGTGATAGTGGGATAGGTTGAAGTAACTTTTGAATTTTATTTGTGAACATACAATTAATGTGCAACAGCAGAGTTTAAACAAGTTGAACTTTTGTGATGAACTACAGAGTTGTAAATGCAAACACCAACGACGATGAGAAGGTAAACGCAGAGTCCCCAGATGATGTATTTGAAAAGCTTGAACAAACGTAACATTTCGAATTGGTTTTCCCGTTCCATTTCCAATCGTTTAATTTCCAATTTCAATTTATCCTCTTCCATTCTAGTTATGAAGGGAACTTCATCCATTATATCCATCATGATTGTGTTAGTGTTTGAAATTTTAAAACAAGTGATGTTGATAGTTCAGAAGTCGAAGACGGAATGAGAAGTGAAAGGGAGAAATGTTAGTTAAATAAAGAAGTGGTGGGGGGAAGGATGAATTACAAAGAAGTGGTGGGGGAAAGACGTTGCTCTTCATTATTACCATCAGTAGTGTCAGATGGTGCAGGAGTTAGATTTAGTAAACTGTCTTCGTCCAAACTTTCAACCTTATCACAAATAGGACAATCGTATGTTATTTCCAAATTCATTTTGATGGTTGTAAAATTATCTACAAGTTCTTGTAAAATATTAAAAATGTCTTGTAACTCTTCTTTAGAGTTTATTTCAAAACTAGAATTCATTCGGGCCAATGGAGAGTTGTTCATTATTGGAGAGTCGGTGATGGAATGAGGATCGGCGCATAGGGAGGGGGCTTATATAATGGCGACCTTGAGCAGGCGTCTAGGGAGGGGGGCTGTCTAGGGAGGGGGCTTTTATATAGGGAACCTTGAGCTTATGATTGAATAAAATGTTTAGTTCTTCTTCTTCGTCTTTTAATTCAATTATTTGAACCGAAGTAGTTGTTTCATCCTCTTCACTCGATGAAGAAAACAATTCACCAGGATTTAAATATTGAACTACAATTCTGAACCATCTTATAGGATATTCGTCAATGATAGAAAGTAAGTTTTGAAACAATTCTTCCATCTCTTCCCTGTCAGTTATTATATGTACAAACTTGATAAATTTGTTTTCCATGTTGTTAGTTAGAGTGTTGGAAGTGGAATGATTTAATATTATATAAAAATTAGAACTAGTGGTGGGGGAAATCTCAAGGTCATCCAAATGAAGTTTTAAAAAAGAGTGTAAAACTGAAATTACACATTTGATGGTTCTACAGGATCGGAATACCAATCTGATCTGTATTTACATCTTTTTATCATATGTGTACAAAAATCATCTTGATGAGAATTGGTGCGTTGACAATGAGCAAGATCTAGAGGGTGAAATTTGAAACATCTTTGAGGACAACATGTATGAAAATATCTTGATTTGTAAAATTTGAAAGTTCGCAATTCCGGTGGTGGTAGTTGTTTTGTTTTGCATTTGCAATAACAAGATCCGAATAATTCACATTTAGTACAAGCTAACCCATCCACCATCATTGGTCCTAAATCTGTACACTGTTGTTCACAACAGTAACGAGGTTTGTACTTGTATTTTTGCTCTTCCATGTTGACGCTGCGGAGTCCAGTGAAAGAATAAGAGTGTATAGTGTTGAATAGTGAGTTTTATGTACTGTGAAAAGTGGTGGGGGTAATTTCAAGGTCATCCAAATGGAGTTTTAAAAAATTATACCTTACAAGTGTAAGGATTATTAAAATTTAGGAAGTTTGTTTCTCTTTGTTTTCTTCAGACTTTTTCTCTCTCTCCGCCTTAGCCATAGCAACAAGTTCTTCTGTTGATAATGGATGTACTTCAGGAAATTTTAAAATTAATTTAGCTTGATATCCTTCTTTAGTTAATACATCTAAATCTTGGGTCATTTGTTCAACGGTGTTGTAGTCTTTTCCATAGATTTTTCCATCAAGTTGAATCATCATTCTGTACAACATTTTCTTAAATAGGTCTTGTCGTGGTGAGAGCTGAGAAGCAAATGATTATTTACACAAGTATCACACCCTTTTTATTAACTCATATTGATCATGTGATTCTTTAGTTGTAGTTTTGTCTGTCAAAAGTTATTCAACATTGGTAATACTTTTGGAACTTGATGTTATGTTGACCAGTTGGCGATGAAGAAGTTGTAGGTTGTGTAGAAATAAATATTTCATCATCGCAATATTTTGTTTTAGTGAACATCCTTGTATTAGTAGCACTAACATCAACAGTTAAGTGATAACCACCGGTAAGTAAAACTCGCATTTCGTTGGTTAAATCTTCGAGTTGTTCAAAAGTTGTAATGGTGTTGGTATCATAAGATGCACACTTGACTTTGAGAGACATCTTTTAGTTTTTATATTAAGCGATAGAGTGAGCGAGATGTGTACGGTACGAAAGGTAGTCGTAGACTGATGAATTTTACAAGTAGATTTTCGCTTTTATAATCACACAAAAGTGGGTCAAGGTCATCCAGTGGAATTTTTAAAAAAAAGCAACATATTGTAATGTACAAAGACATTACAATATGTTGCTTCTTTTAATTTTTTTGTTTTTTCTTTATATCATATTTATTGAAAAACAATTACAAACAAATAGTTACAATGTTATGTACAAACTAATCAGTAGTAGGTGTTACATGAATAGTTAGTTCAGTTGAGTTGTTTCCACTTGGTCCGTGCGAAACCAAATAGAGTGCGCCGGGTTGAACTACACGAAGATCTTCATTTTGAAGAAGTTGTACAAAGCGTCTTGGTAGGAAGATCTGAAATTTTGGTTCATCACCAACTGTATATGGAGCCTCGCTCAATGTGCAATTAATAGCATCACCTACTGAAGTTTCCATTTTCTTAATCGTATGAATGATGTAGTGTTTTTCTTCTTTTAGTTCAGAACATTTCTTTGTAGGTAGAATTGATGATTTAGAATGAGCGTTGAACTGATCAACTAAACTTTGAAGTAAGTTCTGTGATGCCATCTTGATGTTGTTGTTAATCTTCTTGTTAATAAGAATGTCCGTCGGAGATGTTGTCTCTTCGGAGGTTAGAGTAATACTCATGCTGCGTCATGGTAGCGCTCTCGCTTTTATAATCGACACTACCCCCACTACTGACACTACACCCACCACTTTGTTGAAGGAAATTGTTCAAGCGGTAGGCATTCTTTAAAGCGCACTGCGACCTTCGATGTTTAAAACTTTTTGATGAAATACAAAGTTCGTTGAAGTAGCATTGGAAATCTTTATCAATTATTGCATTAATCACTTCTTTGCTTGTAAATGATTGTATCCAATTTGCTTTTTCCAATCCCCTTGTGTAGATAATTTTAAACTCTTTGCAATAATGATTCATAATGTGCGGCATCATGTTATAATTAATGAAACCTTCATCCCATCTTAAGTTGTGAAAATGTTTGTTCAACCATTTGTTTGTAACTTTCGCTTTAGTTGTTAGTCTATTAAATGGTACTGGAGGTTTGAACAAATAATGATAAACTACTGATGTGTTCATGTCCAAGATTACTAATTCTTTAATAATAAAATTACCATCATTTCCTCGGAAAGCTTGAAATTCAATTATACCTCTTTTAACTTCCATTATATGTGGCGCATTAGAAAACGAAACCCGTTTATTCATGATGAAGTCTTACTAACAACTGACTTAAAAATTGAATGAGCCGATGTTTATAACAGACAGGATTGTTCCTTTTCTTTCACTTCTTGTGCCACTTCATAAATATTAAAATTGGTGTGATAGTTGTTTAATTGTCTCCACATTTCAACTTCTTGAGGTATTCTATTAAAGATTGAAGTATCCACGGGACCGTATAAAATTGGAACAAAAGGTTTTTTGTCCAATGTATCAATTAGATAGTCTTTAATTATTGCACTTGAAAATATTAGTTGTTTCAAATATCTGGTGACGGGACCGGTAGTACAACTTAAAGTGTAAAATTCTTCTTTAGTGAAATATAATTTAACATTATGTGTAGTTAAATCTCTGAAGCGAACAATTTGTCCTCCACGATGTTTTACTATATCAACTTCAATATTTGATTCCAATAAACTTAATCTTGTTCTTCTTCCAAATGTGTTGTTACTTAAATAGCACTCCAAAAGATGTAAATGTTTCATGAGAGATTCCCAAGTAGTTTCACTGAAAGTAACCATTTTGTTTCCATGATTTAAAATAACAATTGGTGAATAATCCATTGATTTTAAAATTCCAACTGATATACTTTTTGTCATGCATGAAGAAATTGGGTAGATAATTCGAAGAAATACTTCTGTTAAAACATTGGTTGTAATGTTAACTTCAACCTTCTTCCTTTTTACTTCTTTTTCAGCTTTTTCTTCTTCTCTCTTCTTATGTTTGTTGAATTTTAGGAACTCGTCCATTTCTCGTTCAACTTGTTTTTCTATATCTGAACTATTATCATCCATTAGAGGTGTATTTTCTTCTCCGTTAGTAGAATTCATCTTGCGAATGATGTTTCCCATACGACGGTTGAAGATAGAATGAAGTTTCTACTAATTATTTTCTCGCTTTTATATTTTTCGTAAAATCCTTGAAATTTATACAATTACATAATTGTTTGTTTTCAACTTGTCTTTCACAAATGAAATTCTAACCTCAAAAATTAAAGTAGATAATTCTAACCTCAAAAATTTGCAGTTGTTATACAATTCTTCTTAAAGTACATTCTTCACAATTCCGGTCAGCGGTGTGTAAGTAACTATTTTATCATGTAGAATTAGACAGTATGCCGAAGTTCCATCCGCTACTGGTTCTTCAAATTCCATTTCAATTTTTATATCCACACTTGATGATTTTACCGATTCATTTTGTTTTGAACAATCGATTACAATTATTGGAGCCTTGGAATAATATTGGTCAGGTGATAATAGTGGTGTATTAGTCTTTCCATAATATGACGATTGAAATCTTGCATACATATCGTATAAAATGGAAAAACGTTTTTTGCTGAACATGACATTCAAATTGTCATAGGGAAAGAATTGAGAGTTTAGGAAAACTTTACAATTCTTTATTTTACAGTGATCAAATTGACCAGCATTTGCAGTGATAACATCTTTTCGCTTAGTTTGAAAACCGAGTATTATGTACCTTGCTCGTTCCAAGTAAGTTGATGTCTTGACGGTCCATGTTTGTCTTTCTGTCTGAGGTAGTGTAGGGTATTCATGAAATTCCCAACTTCGGAATGGCATCACAATATCACGGTCAGATTTTAACTTTCTCAATAATAGGATTCTATGTTCATCGGCCAATCTTACATGAGGTACTCTCCAAACAACTTTATCCAACTGTAGTTGCCATTCCAGTTTATCTTCCGTAGTTGCAGGGTCTGCAAGTATTAAGTCCTTATTAGTTGAAGATCTGAGTAATACTAATTCTTGTTTGACATTTATTATTACCCGTTTGTAATCTTCAGCGAATCCCAAAAGCAATCGTAAAGGTACATGAAAATCAAAGTGACCGTTGGAAGCTGGTGTTATAGTGTCTTTATCGGGGGCAACCCATCCGGCAGTGACTATTGAATTCTTCTCATGCGGTGTTAATGATGTTAATCCTTTCAATGTCGTTGTTAAACCAACCTTTTTTGTTGAATCAACCGTCACCCCTGATATTTCATATCTTATTTCATCAAAAAGATATGCCATCGGGTTATTTATAAAAGGAACTGTTGAAGCAGTTTTTCCATCCAATTTTAATACCCGTCCTTCGATGTACAAGTAACTTTCACACGGTAAAGTGTAAATATCTTGTTGTTGAATGGGGATCCTTATTTCATCGTTATTGTTTAATTTTGATGAAGTGTAAGGGTTGTGCGTGTGATATTCCTTCTCCCATAGTGTTTCGTCGAACGTTGGTCCTTGAGATATATCCAGGATATCCATCGCTGTTAAGTTTCAATCCAATCTTCTGTAGAAAACGAATGTTTTCCGATGTTAACTCTTCCAATGTCGAGGAGCTACTGAGCTCCCGACTCTTCCGTTGCGGTTTAAATGATAATCCCATGTTGACTTTTATGTTGCTGCTCTGATGTGTATCCGTATAGTAATTGTTTCTCCTCTAAAGTCAACACTATGACCGTCTTGATCCAATATGTTCAGTACGATGTCTGAAATGAAACTGGTGTTTAACGGTAGGTATATCAAGTTTTGTGGCTTCTCAACAATTTTAAAACCGGGAGCCACTGTTGGATAAAATGTATGTAAAATATGTTGATTAACTCCATCTCTATACGATCCGTGTATAATGTTGCACGTGACATCAATACTATTTACTTTCAATATTGTTACAGTTGAATCACCTGAATGAGTAGTTCCAGGAGTTAAGATTTTCTTTTTTGTATCTGTAAATCCAAGTAAACTGCCAATCGACTGTTCCAAGCTGACATCAATATAATATTTCGAAGTTATTTCTGCTTTTAAAGTATTATTGTTTCCTTTAACGGTGATATTGTCTTCTCCGAGTTGTTTCTGTAATAATTGGTTTATGTCATCAATTTCATATGCTCCAGTAGGAAATGTAATTATTTTCAATTCTGAGTATTTTCCTGCAGCATCCTTAGTTTCATAATAATGTAGTAAATTGTTTTTTCCTTCTGTAACATTAGGAATTGAATTGTAGGTAGTCAAATCAAGTGATGCCGCTTCCCATAATCTTTCCTTGGATAGACGCAATGCTGGGAACAGCGTACTTTTCAATGTGGATGAATTTCCACTCAGTGACACTGTATACGATGACATCTTAAAGCTGACTGACACTCTTCGCTAGAAACTCCAAACATAAATGCCCACATATTTCAGTATTGTTAGGTTGTTCTCTTTTGTAATTGTAAAAAATGTTTTTGGAGTTTCGAAAATAATGTTGCAGTTCTTTTGGCGGTGGTAGATTGCCAAAACTGTCAAAGTAGTAAATGGTTTGTCCGAGTTTTTTATAGCATACCCAATGAGTGCCTGGACCATAGGTGGAATCCAAATTTACTATTCCAGTTTCATTTTTCCATATTTTAGTTGGTAATGCATCTTTCATAAAAACTCCTCGAAAGAATGGTATTTTCAAACATTTTACATAATCATTTAACTGATGATTTGTTAAGGCTTTATTTGGAATTATCAATTGATTCTTCTTATTTAGTACACACGGTATGGTCTTAGGTATAAACCTGCTCCGTTTTTTACCATTTGCCAAACAGAAGTCTTCTTTACACTTGCCTTATGAGTTCTACGACGTCCTTTTTTAATGTTTCCACCTCTTTTGGGAGCGCCTCTCTTTGCAGGTCTTCCTCTGCGACGTCTTCCACCACCTAACTTTGCTTTTGTCTTCATGGATGTAGTTACTGCCCAAGCTGCTGCTTTTTCTGCAATATTTGCGTCACTTGATTTTACTCTTTGCCAAGCTTTTTCCGCTAGAATTTTATCTGCTATTGATCTATTTGTTGAATCTTTATACTTTGAATATGCTATATCGTGTTCTTTGCAAGCTTGATCTAATTTATTAATTCCAGGATCTCCTCTTGCTAAACGTTTTGCCAACTTAGTTCCAGGTCCACAATATTGATAACCTCCGGGCAGATGTAATTCGTATGGTAAAGCGTCTATCGTTCGATTTACAACAGCACCAACTGGAATCCGTCTGAGCAGGGATAATGCAGCTGATGTTATACCACGTCCTCTCTTGCCGCTGTCTTGACGATGACTGAGCGATATGGTCTTCATTATGTTGTCTTATATAACTGGTGTGTTTACTCCACGAGATACTTTACATAAATGAATAACTTGTGCAAAATCTTTTATATTTAAAGACTTAGTTATTCAAATTAATTATATACTGATTTATGATTCTATTTTTAATCCAAGCTTCTCGTTCATCGGGTTGAATCACCACATGATTCGTTATACTAGCTATATGATTGTGGGTATCAATAAGTAAATTACCCACTATTCTTATTAAACAATCTAAAGTTACAGCATCTTTCGGATGTTGAGGATCTTGTAACTGCATAATACGTTTATCATTACACGTGTAAGCGGTTAAATCACTTTTTGATGTTGTTATGACTTGTCCAATAGTAGCAGCATCATTTGAATCTTCACCTGGTAAAATATTAATTATTTTCTTCATCTTTGCATCATATTTGGTCCCAAAGTGTTTATCCCAAGTTATTGTTTGTCTCAATGTAACACAATCATCATCTCCATAACCAGGATAAATATTTTTTATTCTTCTATTACGACCATCGTATGTATCTAATCTACCACCACTTGCAATTAATGTTTGCACCATAAGAGGTACATCTGAATCTTTTATACCAAATCTTCCATTTGTTATTGTTTTATGTCCTGCATCCCATTCATCATTATTTCCTTGCATTAAATCAAACTTTTTATTTCCATGTATAAATTTATCTCCCCGCTTTAACACGGCATCTTCATGTTTTACAAAATTTGATGTTTCTTTTTTTAATTCTTTGGATAATTGCTCCATAGTAACAGCATCTTTTGGTTGAGAACCAAACTTTACATTTGTCAATGTTTTTCCATGACAATCGATTCCATCAGCATCTTGTAAAATACAGTTGTCCTTGATGTATTTTAGGTTTACAGCATCACCGTCTTCTTTTGGGTATCCAATGTCATTTATAATAAATTTATAAAAAGAAAATCCATGTTCAGTTTTTTCAGGTATTATAGAATGTAAATATTCTTTATTAACTGAATCTTTATCATTTTTGGGATTTCCCACGTTGGTTATTCTATAATTTCCAGCATTATACGTTTGTCCATCTTTTAAGTTATTACCCCATTGCAATTTTAAAGTATTTAAAAGTTCAGATGATAAGTACTCTTTAGTAATTGCATCAGAACCTTCAGTTGGTTTACCAACATTAATTAATCTATGTGATTTAACATCGTAAGTATTCTTATGTAATTTTAATGATGTTGAAGTAGCTTCTTTTACTGTCTTCAAATTTGCTCCATCAGTATCTTCTTCTGGATCTTTAACTAGTTTTAAACGTTTATTACTTATGCTATAGTCACCTTCAGGTGTTTGCGGTAATCCACTTCTTTTTCTGTCTTCTCCAACTTGCACTCCTAAAGCGGAGTACCGTCCGAACTTGTCGACGCTCATGTTAGAACTGATACGTCTTATGCTTGCACCTCTTTTATATCCACGGACAATTATACGACTATACCGCGATTCCTAAGTTCATCAACTAGAGCCACCCATTCATTATTCAAACCTGTATGACCGGCTTCCATGGTTTCATGCAATAGTCTCATTCTATCAACCAATTTATTGATATCGTTGTAGTAAATCACATTCGTATTGTATAGATTTTTCATCAATCCTTTACCAGATGTTGAAGTATCTTCTTTACTCTTTTTACCATGTTGTTCAAGAAGTGATAAATCCATGAGTGATAAAGATTTTCTTTTCAGTGGTTGTCTCACCGCTGGTGCAGTACGTAATGTTGGCAATTTTCGTGGAGGAAACAACTTTTTTATAACGATGTTATATTTTGTTGCACGTGAACGATTAATCATTGCATCCTTTACATAGTTTCTTTTATGAGCGTTAGTATTTTGGAGAATCTCCTTAAAACCACTTAAATCTTTGGATGAATATCTTAGTGGTATGTTTTTAAAAATTAATTCATATAATCCTTTTGTTCCTTTATATCTATGCTCACCAATAATGATGTAATCGTCTTGTGTTATTTCAAGCTTTGAATCGCCAATCTTCAATTCATTCCCATCAATTCTTGCTCCGTATACGTGTGATCTACTCAAATTCGGGTTTGATTTCATATCATGTAGCATTTTCATTATATATTTTCTTCCAAGAGGTCCATGTTGTAATATATCGCTACTCAATTGAGTTAAATTTGGAATAGATTGTTCAGCTTCAGGTATTGGCTGTTCTTCTTCCTTTTCAACAATTGGTTCTTCTTCTTCTTTTGTTTCTTCTTGCTCACTAGCACTTGTATATGAATCATCATCTTCTTCTTTTTTTAATGCTTGTACTTCTTGTTTAGAAACTGGTAGTAAAACATCTCACAAGAAACATCGTCAAATATAAAAATAGAAAATGGTTTTGCTTCATTTGGTTGCATAATTGTTTCACTGGCATTAAACTTGTAAAAATTTACTTCAGGTACACTTGCAAGTACTTTATCCAATAATTGATATTTTGGTTGTTGCAATGATTTTGAAAAAATATATATATTGTTAAAACGCAATCCTTTAGGATTAGTTATAAGGTTAAAAACAACATTAGTTTTTCCACAATTTGAAGGACCAGTTATTAGACATCTTATCGTATTTGGTAGTAATTCACCATGTTTTCCATGATTTAACTTATCATTGTCAACTGTCAATTCATCAATGTTATTGATATTAAATCGATCTTTTTGTTGTACAATCTCCATCTTGTATAAAGGTTAAACACACAATGAGCTATTAAACAACTATACTAAGTCTTTTGAAGGAATCCAAGAGTCTTCACTTTTATCAAACCCTAACCACCGGACTTTAACCATATCCTTTTTCCTTTGTAAAATCTTCTCGACAAGATATACATCACCAACTGTTGATTTCAACAATTCGTGTCCGTAGAATCCACCTTGAAGTAATTCACCCTTGTTATCCTTTAATAAATAGGTTTCAGGTATAGTTGGTTGCACTTTATAAATTGTAAATACTTCATTAGTCCAATTTGGTAGATATCTTTTACTAAATACACCTTTGTATTTGCTTATACGAACTTTATCGTTGACCTTGAACTTCTTTGGTTGCAATTTTTCCAATTTCGGTGTTGTATTATTTTTAATGCGTTGTAATACAATTTTGGCATTAGCACTATTTACCTGGATAGGTTTCATTCCAATGGTACAATGATATTTGTTGTTATACTCTTTTATAAGTTGTGGTAATATGTCATACCACACGTATGATCCTCTTTTTGAAAATTGTTTATACATCGCACCTTTTAATGTTCTATTGAATCTTTCAATTATTGAAGCTTTAACTTCAGAATTTGTAGAATAATGATTTATTTGATATTTCTTCATCAAAGCTCCAAAGTCTTTATTAAAATATTCTTTTCCATCATCGGTCTGTAGATGTTTAATTTTAAATTTATTTCTTTGTATTGTGGTTTCCATAGCTTTTGTAACACTTTTACCAGTCTTATCCTTCATTGGTAAAGCGTCAGCTATTTTAGTAAAACAGTCTATAATTGTTAAAATATATTTAAATCCTTTATTTAATTTACTGTGCGGTATCATTTCAATGAGATCAGCTTGATAAAGATCATTTATTCCTTTAATGATTGTACTTCTTCTTGGAAATCTTCTTCTTGCTGGTTTATGTAGTTCATTTACAATCTTGTCCTTCACACTTTCCATCTTCAGATGTTGCTTGTACACTGCATGTAAAAATACTGATCCATAGAATAGTTTATTCTCATTTATATAGTTTGAATATAGGTCAAGGCCATTTCATATTAGTGTAAAAAAGAGGGAACATGGCATTGGGCTTGCCATGTCCCCTCTTCTTTACGGAAAGGAAAAAGGAAGAAGGTAGAGGACGAAGAATAGGTTTACTGGTCGATAGGGTTTAGAGAGTAGTGGCCGAATGGTAAAGTATTAATTTTATCTTCTAAAATATGACGCTTGTCATCTTTGTAGCTTAATGCCCACTTTGTTTGTTTGACACTAAAAAGTTGATGATTATAACTTCTAATAGTGTTGAACGTTGCAGTTGTTTCAACATTTTCAAACAAACATCTTTTATAATGTTCAAACTGTACGTTCTTCTTCAGGAAAGAAGTTTTTATTCCTTTGGCCTTCTTCGTGACTTGATGTTCGTTCCTCTCGTTTGTGTACAGTTGAAATGAATACAGTTTGGACATTAATGCTACAATTTCCATCATCGGCACACCATTTGTTTCATCTTTAAATTTTCCCAATACTTTCTTATTTCTGTCATAGTCGTAATTTGGATGATCCTTAGGATAATCGGAAAAGTCGAAATCATCTTTATATATAAAGGTGCGTAGATCTTCATACATATCATTTGTTTTAATCCAGTAAATTAGTGCATCCGTGTCCATATATGCAATACCAATGTTCTCTCTTCCATAATAGTTAACCATCTTCTTATAATGAAACTCGTACATATGTGTTTTTGAAATATCCAAGATTGACATTCCAAGATACAAAGGACGATCCATTGTAACTGACTTCTTGTTCATGGAAATAACAACTAGATTTTCATTAATAATTATAGATGAACCAAAGTTTGGTTGTTGCACCAATTTCTGTAATTTTACTGGATCAGTTACCAATTTGATATCCTTATGTTTCCTTTTGTTTTCCAAAGTCTTGCCAAATATTGCGTTATTCATTAATTTGAAAAAATCTTTTTGAAAACTTGATGTAGCGGTGGCTCTTCTTCTTGTGTTGTTGTCGATGTAAGGTTTTAACCAACAAGATTGAGAAAATTGTAGTACTCGATTAATTTTTGTAATTCTCAATCCTAAGTCTAAAGCTTGTTGTATCATCCAGTAGTGTCCAACATATCGAGACTTGTCGGTTAAAGTCATCATTAATTTTGGCCATCTTCCAGTAGGGGAAATTTCAGTCTTCGGAAGAAGTGGTAAATCATAATGTTGATCATGAAGATGTTCAGGATATTCAAAATTAACATCAAAAATGTAACCAGTTTCACCATGCTTCGGTATATCCATTATGTTTCCAATCGATTCTGGATCTATCCATTTAAAATTATCATATGGAAGGGGATTCGACATTGCCCATCCGTATAAGTTATTTGCATCAAAATAACCCAGGAATGTTGTTGGTTTTGATACATCATAATCGGGCAGATACTTGTTGTTCGCCTTGAAATGTCGTGTAACGCTTTGCGTCAATCCCCCTCGAACTCCTGACTCTAACATCATAACCATATCTATATCAGTAAGAAGTTGTATTTTACAATTTGTTTCTTTCAACATAGCTTGCCATGCTAATCCAGGTGAAGTGTACGAATGAAGAGGGTCCAATCCATATGCCGCAAAACATGTATTTCTAAATTCTTCCATTATATCACATAGTAAAGTTACATCCAATTTAACATAAAAATCTGAATATTCTCCCAATGTTCTAAATCCTAAATCGTTCCATACTTTACATGCATGATCATAGTCCTCTTGAGATATGTCCATGTCATAAAGTTTACTTTTGAATTCTTCTTTAGCCGGAAGTGATGTTTCATTAAATCTTTCTAAACTGTCTATGTAATCATATGGAAAAACACCTTTCCGAAGTACCAAATCCAGTTTGTCGTTATTTACAATCTTCTTTGTTTCGATGAAATCTTGTTTCCTTAAATTTTCTGAAAGTTTGGACAAACTCGACGGCGTAAATCTGTAGGAGTCCAAGAATCTTAGTTTTATGTTTCCAACTTCTTTGGAAAAACTTATAAACTTCTCTGAAGTTTCAGCTAACACATCGATTTTACCATCGTCTCTTCCTAGTTCAGGTATTATAAAATGAGCATCGTACCCACTGAGGTTATGCAGAACCACAGGAATATATAGTGGTAAACGATAGCTCAAGTTGCATTTATTACAAGCAGCACCCCTGTAATAACCTGTGAGGTGATCGTGATCTTTAACTTTATAATTCTCAATAGTAAAATCATTTTTGCATAAGAAACATAGAGTTGCATTTTCATGTTGAATTTCTTCTTCTTCCTCCATCGGTTTCATTGGTACAATATTTGTATATAATCTTTGTGCATTTCCAGCTATTGAATATAAGTGATCAAGAAATATTTTTTCTACATTTTTACCACGATATACTAGAGGTTCTGAAGTTAATCCATATCTGTTTAAATGTTCTTCTGATAATGTTGATTTAACCATTAAACAAAAACTATTTGGTTTGTGCATTTGATATTTGACACTTTTTCTAGCTTCACAATTTTCATCTTCTATAGGAATTAGTGTTGATTCAAAGTCCGCATATACAACTATAGGGATACGGTATTGATGATGAACCTTTTCAAATTTAACGAATGCTCTGTTTTCCGCAGGTAAATTAATCTTTGCTTCATAATTATTGTTACATAGTCTTTTGTGCTCTTGTAACCATTCTCTTCCTTCTCTTCCTTCTCGTTGAAAATTAAAACATCTCTTGCAAATTATCTTTTTGTTTCTATTTTTTGAAAGTTGCTTGTTAACAAGACGATCAAATTGCTTTATGTACACATAGTGAGACACATCTCCTCGCGTTAGTAGTAGTAAATCCGTATGATCTGGTAGCTCTTCTTTTGCAATACGTAAAGGATACACTTTGTTTGAACTATCTAATGCAAAAACATTGATAGACGTACCGGGATTTTTCTTCTCAAATTTTGATATATCTTTCAGTGATACAGGATAAGTGATTCCTTGAAAATTGTATCTAAATCTTTGATTTTCATATTCTTGGTCAGGTCTATTCACATGATGTGGTACAAATTTAGTTGTCATTGCATAACGAAAACATTCATTGTCTTCATTTTTAACATTAATACAAGATTTTGTATCTTCAATTCTTTTTGGCAGAGGAATGTAACTTGATCCCATTAGTCCATATCCATGTTTGTGAACTCTTATATCTAATACTTCAATACTTGTAAGACTCCATCCGGATCCTCTTCCTTCGTGTTCCTGAATTTTTGTTAATATTTCTTCTATACAGTTCTCTACTATTGAATCAATGTTTGAACTTTCCATAATGGTTTGGTTTTTTGTTATGAATCCTCTTGGTGATAATTCTTCTTGTACATTTATAAACATAGCTTCTAGTAGTAAACCAAATTTAAGAAAGTTCAATCTTTTTAATTCTTCTTTTAAAGTTTTACTTACAATTGGTTTTGCTTCTCTAATAAATTCTTCTAGCTTCAAGTTTTCATTTTGAATCTTATGATGCATTACTACTTTACCAGGTAATGCAAATACTTGTAGATTTGGTAAAGTAGTTGAAGATGTTGCTGTTATTTCATATTGTTCTTCTTGTTCTTCTTGTTGTTCTTGTTCTTCTTGTTGTTCTTGTTGTTCTTGTTTTTCTTCTGGGTTGTTGTGAATTAGTTCTTTATGACAGTCTAATAGAATTTCATCGTGAAACGATTCCGAACATTTATCGCAACGATACATGTTGAGATGTTTACTCTTCGAAATTTCACCAAGAAATGAAGTGGGCTCTCACGTTCCTCCTATTATAATGGTTCCCCCACCACTATTTCATCCTCTTCACTATCCTAGGAAATCAAACATTTTCAACAAAATATTAACCTTCTACAAACTAATTGTTCATTCGTGTTCTTTATTCCCATTGGAGTTTTAGTATATACTTCTTTATATTCAAACTTTAACAAACTTTCTTTTAACATCTGTTAGGACAGATGTTATGGGACAGATGTTAAAAGAACAAATGTTGGAGAGGAAATGGCTAGAGCACAGGCACTTGGTTGAACTAAATTTGCGCATAAATTAACTAGAGTTGAACTGAAAATTCGCATAAATTAAAAGTTAGTTCAAAACTAAAATTCGACAGTGTTAAAAAACTCTAACAGTTGAATAAAAATAAACATTAATTCAAAACTGAAATTCAACAGTGTTAACCAAATTCTAACAGTCAAACAAATAGGTCAAGGTAATCCAATTTAACGCGAGAACGAGGAATAGAGCACTAAGTGGCATGTTAGTCCATTACCACAAAGTGATCTATTCCTCGCTCTCTATTCTACATCTACTTTTTTCAGTTTACTTATTTATATTAAAATGTTCAAATTTTACTATGTAGAATGTCCATTCTTTCTCTTCAACTCTTCGATTGTTTTTAGCAATTGTAACAAATATTCGTTAGTTTTCACCAAAGTCTTTAGTTTGCTACATCCAATTTCAATGGAAGGTATTATAAGTTGTAATTTTATAAGTTCAATCTTTTCTTTCTTGCGAATTTCTTTCTTTATTATATTATTCCTTATTTTTGCTGAAGATTTAAACTCCATGTTGTTTCTGCTAAAGCCACAATAATAATAAAAGTCTCTTGAAACAACCTGCATTTATACACATTCCCCCACCACTTTATAATCCCCACTCCTTTCCCCTTCTTCTTTATATGTGGAAGGAAGTATTATAATTAGATTCCTAATATTTCTTTTCCTTCTTCACTACGTGGGGGAAGGGTAATTTGTTATTACACTAGTTGTGCAAGAAAATAGCCGCCAGTGTCCACACCTTGTTCGTAGCACTCCATCATAGATTGTGCCCACTGCAACATGCGGTCTCTGTCATTTGGTGTGACAAGGAAAGAATGACTATCACCATACAATATAAAAGAGTCAATTCGTACATAACATCCTGAGTCCAACCATTTATTAGCTTCAGCCATAAACTTTTCTATTGTATCAAATGGAAATTGTGGATCAATTGCTATGACTTTACGTTCTTCACTAAGTTCAACAGTATAATCATCATCGTCCTCATCATCTTCACTTTCACTGTCGTTACTTAAAGTGTCTTCAGATTGTTCAAAAACATCAGAAATTTCAGAAAAATTAAAATTTTCATTCAGATGAGGAGGCATTTTGAAGCAAGAAATATTGTAAACAGCAGAGACGAAACGACAAGAGCGGCGTGTAGAAGAAAAATGAAGGGGTGACCAACGCTCGCTCCGCTTTTATAATAGTATGCAAATGAGGGGTAGGTGCTGACCATGACCAGTCATCGACCCAAAGGAGTGGGGGAAGTACTTTTCTTACTACTTGGATGGAAGTAGGTTAGTAGGTCACGAGACTTAGAGTGTTAAAAAATAATGGGGGAGAAACACAACGCTATAACGCGTTGTGTTTCTCCCCCAGTATTTTTTTAAGCAATAATTTGGAAAAAGCTATGTGAATTTACTTGCTACGCCCCCACCTTGTAATACCATCCAGTTTGTGTCTGAGGAGATAGTCTTTAGAGTCTAACTCATAAACGGATTTCTCTTTGCGCAAGGATTCAATCACTTTAATATTATATCTTACGCCGTTACAAGTTGCCAAAATGTGTTCGTTGTCAATAACACTTTCAAAAAAATAGACACAACCTCTCTTAAGCCTATTTCCTTTCACACCAATAATTTTGGATTGGTATTCAACAGTGGGGGTTTCTGTCACTTGTAGTTCAGAAATGTGTTTTACGACATGTACACGGCAAAAACTTTCGTTTTTTACACATTTCCTCCCACAAGGTGATCCTTTCTTAATTCCCCTAGTAAGCATTTCAGGGCAAGTAGTGGGACGGCTAAATGCCCTACGACGCTGTTCTTGTAATAATTGAAATTGCTCTGAAGGAGCGGGTTTAGGAGTAGGTTTAGGAGTAAGTTTAGGAGCTGGTTTAGAAGCTGGTTTAGGAGCTGATTTAGGAGATGATTTAGTAGCAGGTTGAGAGGATTCAGTTTTGTGATAGGTATGATCTTCAGGTGTACTAAGTGGTGGGGTGGGGGGAGGCAATGGTGATAGTGGGATAATGGGTGTGCTAAGACGATGAACAATGGTTTCAACGGAAGGGGTATTAGGATGGTGGTGAACTGGCTTCTGCGGTGGCGGCATAGTAGTTGATGGTGGTGCGGAGTCCTTTGAAGGCGAAGGCGGTGAAAAAATACTACGAAGTCTAGAAGTGTTAGTTGGCGGAAGAATAGCTCCAGAAGTTGAAGGTTGAGATGCAAGTCGATTCTTGTAGCAATCAGGAAGGTTTTTGAGGCGAAGAGTTTTCTTAGGTGCAGGAACAGCCGTAGTAGAAATAGAAGTCGAAGTAGAAGTTAAAGTAGAAGTTGTAGTTGGCAGAGATAACATGGTTGTGGCTCCAAGTTCGCAGCGTAACGTCTGGAATCAGAATGAAATGTTAGCCGCAGTCGGTGCGTCTTTTATAACAATATGCAAATGAGAGGGGTAGCAGCTGGCCGAGACTGATTATTGACCTGGGAGGTGGGGGAAAATGGGAAAGAGAAGGTATTTATTTAAAATAATTCGCATAACTTTTGACTAAAATAAGATAACCAAATTCTTCTTTTACCAAAATGTTTGTCTTACATAGACTTTTTCAATGATGTATCGCTTGTCCAAATCCGTCAATCCGTTATCAAGTTATAGCCATTTTAATTTTTCAGGTCATGACCGGTCGTTCACCCGTAGTGGGGGAAGGAGTGGGGGTAGGAGTGGGGGAAGGGGAGGGGGGGGGGAATCGACTCCATTTTTTCGGGGGGGGGAGGGGGGAGGGGGGGGGAATCGACTCCATTTTTTCGGGGGGGGGGTCATTGACCCTTCCGAAAGTGGGTCAAGGTCATTCAAGATTTATAATGATCCAAGGTGATGGGAACAGTAATACTGTTCCCACCACCCTGTTTACCTAGCGGTTCCCACTCCCAACCCACTAGTTACGTTCTGCAAGGGAGGTCCCTGGGCCGTCCGCATCAAAGCGTAACGTCCCGTCTGCATCAAAGCGTAACCATTAATTTCAGGGAAACTGGAACAGCAGGGAGGCCCTGGTCCGTCCGCATCAAAGCGTAACGTCCCGTCCGCATCAAAGCGTAACCATTAATTTCAGGGAAACTGGAACAGCTAATGCAGAAACGCAACTCTAACACCCACCCAAACTAATCCCACCCATCATATTCCTAAACAAAATGCAAAAAACCTAGTCCGCAATTTGCGGATGTCCCACCCCTTCTAAGTGAAGTTCAACTGAACTTCTGAATTTACAGTTAATCTACCCCCTAACATCTAGCTGAAAGGCAAAACAACAACATAAATTATTAATATCAACACTTAAAACTAACAACACATCATTATTAAAAACCAAATAATTCAACACAACCAAATACCATCATTATTCTTAAAATTAATACACCTTAATGCTAAACACCTCTTAAAATTAATACACCTTAATGCTAAACCCAACTTATAACTAACATCGCAATGCGCAAATTATTTCTTAAATTAAATACAACTTACAACTAAACACACACACACACATACCACATTGCATTAAAAAACGCAACATAGTATAAGAAGTTCAAATATATATAGGCCTACTATATATTTGAAACCTCTTGCTGAGTCGCCAACAACCTTTCGCTATGAAAGTTTGTTGGCGACTGAAGCAAAGATATAGCTCCTATCGCTCCTCGGGTTTTCAAGGAGTGGGGGAAGTTGTTTCACTCCAGTACAGTGTTCAATCCAGTCCAATTCACAGCGGTGTAAAAGGAAGGTAAAGGAGTGGGAAGCGGCGCATGCGCAACAACACAAAACCAAGGTTTGAGGTTAGAATTATCCATGTGCAGTAGCGCTAAAGTGAGTAATACAGGACTAGGCGCATGCGCATAGCATAGACTCATTCCTATCCGGAGAACTCGTTGCATGCGCAGCAGGTTTGAGGTTAGAATTATCCATGGCAGCTGCCATATTTAGTCTGGTTTCACCACATAAAGTCAACAACCGGTGGTGACCGGCCATTGACCTGGAGGAGTGGGGGGAGGAGTGGGGGAAGGGGGAAGGGGGGGGGCTCCATTTTTTCGGGGGGGGGCTCCATTTTTTCGGGGGGGGGTCATTGACCTTTCCGGTCGGTCATTGACCCCAAGGAGTAGGGATAGACACAGAACCCTACTTCTCTTACTACTCAGGTGAAAGTCGGTCAACCAGTCATTTGCTTGCCATCTGCCGCCATCTGGCTGGAGTTATTGCCTCTATAAAGGTGGGTAGTTTATCGCGCTACAAACATTCATTGCCTCGCATCCGCTCGGTCATCATCTCTCGTTAGTTTTATGTTATGACTACTTCACTTACTAGGTTTGAGGTTAGAATTATCCATGGAATAGCCTTCGTAAATTCTAACCTATAAAATTACTACTCTGGCTTTCTGTTTCAATTTCTTTTACACTTCATTTTATATCTCAGTCTTCTTTTAACTTCTGAACTTAACACATCGGTTATGATGACTGCACAATGTTTAAAATTAAAGCTTTTGCGAACACAACACATATTACAAAGTACTTCTAAACCTTCAATTTCAAAGTGTAGAACTAATTTAAATAGAGTTAGGAAGAAGTACAGTTTTAACCCATTATACTCTTCAAAGACTTCGCAGGTTAATGTTGATGATAGTGTTATTTACAACATTTTGCATTCTATGTTACAATTCAACAACTTTGAACTTGTTACACCTATCGACTGTGTTCAACAAGTTTTTTTATTTTACCCCTACTATTCCTCATATAAGCGCTGTCACCACAATTCCTACTTCATGCTCCTCTATTCTCTTCAGCTGAGCTAAGGTTTGAGGTTAGAATTATCCATGGCGGCCGCCATGTTTAATTCAGTTTCACCACATAGAGTCGGCAACCGGTTATTGGTCTAAAGGAGTGGGGGAAGGGGTGGTGGGGGAAGGTTGCCATTTTATAAACCCTCTCCCTAGGCGGCGCTTCTCATTCGATCGCCAACTTTCAAACAATAAACACCTCTCCCATGGCACGAATGAATTATCCCACTATCACCAACTAGTTCAACTTTAAACTATTTCTGGTGGTAGTTGGGTAGGCTTTTTTAAAACTTACTCTGGATGACCTTGACATACTTTCCAGGCCCCCAGTTATAACTGTTGAATTTCAGTTTTGATCTTACTCTTAATTTTTGTTCAACTTTTAGAGTTTAGTTAACACAGTTGAATTTTAGTTTTCAACTAACTCTTAATTCATGCCCAATTCTACTTCAAATTCAGGGCATATGCTCTCGCCATCTGCACCCCAGCATCTGACGCCATCTGCTCGAGCAGCTGCTCGGGCAGATGGCACGACTTCCGGCGCAGAAGTAACCAAAACACACTACTATTACATCAACGACATTGTCTTAAAAATTATATAAAACAGAATTTAATCCCTCCAGTCTAGCAATTTAAAATTATTCAGTTTGATCAAAAAGTATTTACTTAGAGTTTAACTGAAGAAAGTTGTTAAGAACCATAGCCCAAAAATATTAAACTGCATCTAAAATGATTTGCATTTGTAACGTTAATTTCATTAAACTGATTATTGAGCGAGTAATTTTCCAGAGTGGAAGATGTTATGATTGCACCAGCGTCAGCAATGTACCATCGGTGGAATGAAAACGATTGCTTTACAGTTGAATGGTTATTGAAATCGACTCTACAAATTATACCCCTTCTCAATCATTCCCCATCTCTCCTCAATTCACAAAGAAATACTCTCAACCGTCTTTGTCTTTTTGGTTCCCAGTTATCTGATGGGTAAATCTTCCAGAACCGACAACTTCTACTGGATTGATTACTTTACTAAAAATCTATTCATACTTGTTTAACATTGATTTAGAACGTTATGTCAATTTTTCAATGTAGCAGCAGCTTATTCGTATTTTACAATTACCAAACTAGTAAACACCATAACTATACATAACTTGATATCGCTTACTTAAAAGATTTAAAACAAAGTCATAACTGATTTTTCCTTGTGGCATGTTATGCTTTAAACCTGTGAGTCCCAAACTATGTGCCGTGGAACAAGAGAAACATGAAAAAAACCAACATATAAAATAAAAGTAAATAGTTTCGAACACTAAAATACTTTGATGTTTCAGCCATATACGTCACAGGCAGACGACTAAGACAATCCTCTGACATGTGATGGATTTTATGTCTTTTCCCACGAGTACACTAGTACATTTAAATCATGCACCCAGTTGAGACTGAACCTTGGTTAACTCAGGCTTTTGGCCTGCCTTTAATAAATGAAAATAATGCAATAAGAAAAAAGGGAATGCAAGTATTGCTGCCGTTTTTAAGTCCTACTTATGATACAGCTTTTTCGGTTATATAAACCAAACTAACTGGGTTACCCGCTTCGCAACGGTACTCAAATTGGAGTGCAAACCCGAGAGCTATTTTTTCCTTCAGGTAAGCTACGCTTACTTGAGGTCAAATTTAACTTGTTTTCTACGGTTACATGCTGTCAAGTTTAGATCGTTCGCTACGCTCACTCGCCTCAAGTTAGTAATATCCATTTTTTTTCAATTTTCCCTCAATACTTAAAATAAAAACTGTTTACGTGAGATTGTTCGCTACGCTTACTCACCGTTAGGTTCAGCTTTTTCTCACTGTACCAAGTTTCTAAAATAATTTAAGTTTTTTTATGTATGAGCGATCTTTTCATAATATTTTAAAAGAGAACACTTGTAAAATTGTTTGCTGGCTCACTCGCCTAAAATGTGTAATATAATTTAGTTTTTATTATCAATCCTCCCATAATCTATACATATTTAATAGGCGACATGTATTTTTGTACAAGGAACTCCTCCTACAGTTTTCAATCGATTTAATGATTTTCGTGTCATTAGATAGAGCTCGGCTTGAAGTTGTTTCTAAAGTAAATTAGTAAATATCCATTTAAATGGAAGAGCCCTGCATGCCCTTAAAGTTCTGAATTTCCCCATTAGAATAACATTAATAAGGAAAATTAAAATATTTTCAAGTTTAACAGCTGTAACAAGTAAACACAGCAGCACACTAGCGAGAACATCTATCTGTCTATTCATACAGAAGAATAAGTTATTTGAAACCATTGAAACCATGGAGGATACACTGCATGAAACAAGCCTAACCAGCGAAAAGTATCAAAACTAAACTGCTCGATTTCGAGCAACAAGTACACTAGTACTTTAAAAGAGAACAATTCACGTGAGCTAGGTTCACTGCGCTCACTCGTCTCAAGTTTGTAATAACTTATAGTTTTTTTAATTATGTACCAATCTTACCTAATACTTTATATAAGAACAGCTCTTTACAAATTAGTATTCTTAAATAAATATAGTCATGTGTTAATCACTAAAATGTTGCTTCCATAAGAATAACATGGTACCTTTGAATACATCTCGTGCAGAGCCCTATGAAGATTGGAAGGATATCGTCATTTTTTCTGGATTTTCACGTCTAGAGCTTTCAATCAAGTATATGGTTGAAGAGGGTTTTGACTTCGGGGAATGCTTAACCAATTTGTGTTACATCCTTCCAACTTCCATTTATAGATTTAGATCAAAATGAAAAACAGGCCTCAGTCACTAACAGTAGAACACAAAATGCATGATGAGGTTAGCCTTGTCAGTTGTAAAGCCTGAATAATGGAGTAATTCGAAAATTAGCGGTTTACATTTAAAGTAAACTTACTGAGGGGAGATCGGTAATAACAAAACTAGAGGATACTATGGATTTGCGGCGAGTAAGCGCAGCGAACGAGCTCACCCAAATGGCAAAAACTTCCTCTGGTTGACATTGCATGCCATGTAAACTAGTACAGGATATAAATTATACAAGACTACCGATATAAGGGCAAGATTATAAGTTTGGGCTGACCTTTGCTAGGCTAAGTGTGCCATGAGCTAAAAAAGTTTGGGAATCACTGCTTTAAACATTCAGGTAACAATAAATTCTTAAATTAAAGAATTTACTGCATTTTAGTGGGATTATTATTTAAAATCCTATTAAGATTTGTATTCCTTTCAGAAAAATATAAAAATTAATAATTCATTAATCTTTACTTAACAAGATGGTAAAACCTTGAACGGTGACATAACATTAGTTAAGATAAATGTTTATAGCTTAGACTGAAACTGCCATAATACATCAGGATAAACCAACTACTCTAGCCCCAGTCAAGACAAGCAACAAATTGCTTTTTTGTACTTGATGCCGTGTTTATTTTTGTAAGAAGTGTTCTCTTTTTGTTTAATCACAGAAAATGGCTAACATTTTTATTTTTCTATCTGAAAATTTTATGATAAAATCAGTTGTAAATATAAATATAAATACCCCCGTCACAGCACACCTGCGTACTCAGCGAATTTCCAAAGAAATTTCAGATTTTGTATTTTTTCCATAAACACCATGAGAATGAGTATATAGGTTTGCTGTCATGGGATGTCATAAGAAAATGTTAGTTGTAAGGAAATGTAATGGTTAGTTAAGGTAAATATCAATTTCTAACAATATTCGGCACTTTTTAATTTTCCCTATAAAAACCCCCATGGGGGTGAGTATGTAGGTTTGCCACCACATGGGTGTTGTTAGCAAATATCAGTTAAAACTTACCTAGGGAATGTACATGCCAAATTTTATCAAGTTATGCCCATAAATAAGCAAGATACGATACAGGGTTTGTTGATTTCCCATAAGATTAACATGTGAGTCCTTTTTTAGACTTTTCTCCATAACCCGTTAAGCCAAGTTAAAAATGCAAAATACTAAATTATTTGTTTTCTTAAGTTCTTTTAAATGGTTTTAGTTAAAGTTGTTGAATTTTGAAAACTAAGGCTCAAAAATGCCAAAAGCCCATTTTTGACCCCTTTGAAACCCCATAAAACCCCGTTCCCATAACCCGATCATGCTGGTTTGCGAAGTCATGAAAATAGACCTGGTCTTACATGTTCATACCAAATTTCATTAAAATCGGAGGTCCCCTTCAAAAGTTATCAGTACCACGGGCACATATATATATATGAAAATGAACGAATGATGTTTTTGGCTTCTGGGGACCTCAAAATGAAAAAGTAAAGTGGTCCCGGGCTTAGGTCTTACCATGGCTACTACCGTAATAGCGTATTCCCTATAGGGAAATTCGCTAATAGAAAAGTTGTTCATGAACTATTTAAAATACATGCCTACCAAGGAGAATACCCCCACTATTCATAAAAACACGAGTGTATAGAAAGCAAATTGGTAAAATTTTAATATGCTACATTTTACAAAAGTTAGGGAGCTAAAATTGTCATAGAATATTTTTTAATCTACTTCATACATTGTGTATAGTTTCAAAATGTTAGGTGCATAAAAAATGTGTATATACAAATATAAAATCAAATGTTTAAACCTCTTTATATTCTTCTTCGTAACTTTCCTAAACAAGCTGGAAAGATTTGTACCGTACCTTATACAATAAGGCACTTCAAATTAATAATAAGTATTCACCTTATAAGGTTTAACTAGAGATCGCCTCCTGATCGAAATTCGACCAAATTTCAGTTCATCTGGACCCAAGAAGCTTAAAAACATTTTAGAACTAAAACATCTGTTCTTAATAATTTTCTAGCAGTTGTTTTTACAACAGCTGTCGAATGATTCATTCAATACTTCTTTCTCCATAAGATTAACATTGGAACTTTGAATACCTGTGGGGCGTAGCCCTGAAGTCCGATGTGAATTAGAATGTGATTCTGCTCATCTACAGGACTATACCTTTCTAACGGTGTGCGCGGATTTATCCTACGATGCACCCGAGCTGAGAAAAAAGGAGGAAACTAAACATGCTTGCGTATTAATATATTGATAATAAGGCAATTCACCTTTGTCTGCTTTTGGTAAAAACATTGAAATAAATCAGGATGAAACTGCTTACTGAGATAAGTTATAGCTCCAATACTGTTCTTATCTTTATTTATTTTTCAAGTTTTCTAGAGTACTTTATTTCGATAGTTGTATTGCAATCCTTTAGATTTATCTCAACTTATATATACATCAAAGTAAACAAATTATTATTTTTTCATACGTTTCACACTTAAGTTTAATGACAGTAAATATTTGTTAACTAAATAGGGAGTCTATATACACAACTCAATATATTTTTATACTGTGATAAAGAGTTTTGATTTATTTTTAATGTAACTTCTATTTTTTTATTAATTCATGGGTACTTCTTTCATATTTACCAATTATTAAGATTAATTTACAATCTTCGTTAATACACAAACTATTTTACATATAGAAATATGTTAAGAACGAAAAACGCTTCATGAAGGAGTAAAAAGTAAATGGAAAAAATCTTAAATACAAACATACCCCTTTCATATTAAAGTTCAGAGTAACTACCTACTACACATTTTTAGCACCAGAGTTTCAATGGATAACCACCGTATGATAAATGTACTAACCACATCGGAACCAAACAGCTGTTCTTGTTTATGGCTTTTCTGTGGCCGGATACCTGATCTATGGTCCCATAGTAAACTCTGTTTGAAAATAAAGTTTTAGCTTTGTTTTTTATTTTTAAGTTTTGCATTTTTTTTACTTTACTTTGATACACTTAGACATGAAAGTATTATTCCAGCAAGTTTAATATTTCTATGCAGGATGATTGTTTTATAATAAAACCACTCTCTGAGAACAAAACAGGAACAACATTGTAAGAAAAAGGAAAATTCTTTTTCCTCCACCTACTATCTAAAGCCGTATTTTACTCCTTGGAATAGAGTACTAAAGTACTTAGTGTTTATCCCATGTGACTTGAATACTTAATTTTTCTACCTAGGGAAAAGTCAACTTTTTTGTACCACGGGGCTAAAGTTAGTTACATAAGAATAACATTAAAAGAGAGATTAAAAAGAACATGATCCACATTCAGCTGTTACTTGTATTGTTGTATTTGTTTCGTTACTCTTTGTTTAATAATAGCAGTTGTAGCTGGCATCTCTATAGTAGTACTAGAGATGGCCGTGGCAGTGTAAGTTTTTGTTTACAATTCGCTTGGTTAGGCTATTAACCTAAGAAGTCCAAAACATAAGTGTAAAGCTTTTGACTAGGCTTAAATTCTATTTTTTTTTCGTGTTCTTTAAAAATGATATAACCTACCTTGTGTGTTTTTTATATTGATGTGACTGATCCAGCTTGACGGAGCAAGGGATCATATGAAGGTAAAGTTAAAACATATACGGTCTAAATTAAATTATAATGGGCATAAATGTTATTCATGTAGGTGGATGAAAAATGTTGTGTGCATCAAAGGGACTAAAGTACTTTTCTCCCTCAGGGAAATTGTCGCCCGAAGGCGAAGCCGAGAGCGACAACAGTTTCCCTTCAGGGAGAAAAAATTGTACTTTAGTCCCTAGAAGCACAAATAACTATTTTAAAATCTTAAATACATTTGGGGATATATTTACTTAAGTGTATTATTTGCTATGCGAATTATTAATTATTATGATGTTTTTTCTTTCTTAAAAAATTGCTACTTAATTAACTTATTCGAGGTAAAAAATAAGTAATCAATACTAAAGCTGGTGAAAATGTAAGCTCAATGTGATTTGTTTAATATTAGAGTGAAAAACCATGTGGTGGACTGTGGTAAAAAATTTAGTTCTAATATAGTTTGCCTTGGGCTGCATTGTCAAGGGATTTCTTGCTCGGTTCCCTTGGTCATCAATATTATTAAATTCTGAACCACTTTGAAGTTTTATCATTTCCTCTCGAAACTCAATCTCGGCCACAAATTTGATTTTGCTTTTAATCTAAATTGTGTTGTCTCCTAATCAAATTCTTCATAAAACATGTTTCTGAAACTTTTAACGTCCAAATCCTTACAATAAATATCATTTGTAAGAGAATGTAATACTTTATGATTATGTTTTAGCATACTCATTTTATAAAGTATTATTTTTAGGATACATCGGTAATACTGATAATAATTAGCAGATGAGTTAAAATAATTATGTAGATAATACACACTGAATTATTTTAAGCACATAAAATTTTATTTTGCTTACTTGTTATAAAAAATAAATTTGAAGTAAAGTAGGATTAAATTAAAATATCTCATCTTGATTTACAAAATTCTTTTATAGTAATTTCTTTTAAAAATTTGCTATAGCTTACTTTGTTTCCAGTTATGATAGGAATGTAACGAAAAATAATTTTCTCAAAGATACACTACAAATATTTAAATCCAATTCAAACAGACTTTATTGACTTACTACAAGTGTGAACAATTCTCAGTTTATAGGAAATTAAATCCCTCTCAAAGTGTTGTGTCATCACAATTCGTCTGGTCAACTTTGTCGAAGATCAAAGGATCAATGTTGTGGTTTAGAAGAGTTGCATTCACTTTTTGGTAGAACTGATAAGCAGTTGTGGAATCGTTAAATTGTCGCACTCTGCTCAAAACCCAGCTACTGTCTGTAAAATATAAAGAAGTTGGATTAGGGTGATAAAAGAAACTTTTTTTCTTAATTGTCTGAAGACGTTGTTAAAATAAAAAAGGAGTTGGCGTTATACTCGTAATAATTACATCCATTCCAGTAAAGAAAGAGTTTGAACTTTGTGGATTACGATTGTGCCAAGTTGATTAAAATTAAAGCCAGATTGGATTTAACTTTTTTCCATAAAAACTTTTTATTTCTGTTATTTTATAAAAACACCAACTAGCCAAATAACTGATGTTAGTTATTCAAGATATTTTATTGCATAATAAAATTACATCAAATCAAGAAATCATATGGTGTCTAACATTAATAAAATACTTACAGACATGGGTAAAGAGGAAATTTTCACAACTATAAACGACAGCGTAGCTGCTGTAGTCCGTACCCAGTACCCAATATGGCGCGGTCACCTTCACAATATCTACAAATGAGTAAAAATCCCTAAGTATATTAAACCACCATTTATTTATTAAATCTACAATATATACACATATTTTTAGCTAAATATAACTACATTATATCACACATTTTTAGCTAATTTACCTCAAGTGCTTTTAGTCAGCACAATAAATCCTAGCCAAAGAATCAAGGTAATTTTGAAGGTATGCCATTTATTGGCATAGAGCGTAGTGGCTTTTTTATTATTTGAATTTGAGTTTTCAATTTAGTATGATGCTATGGTAAAAATAGATTTAAAATTATTTTCTCCTTTTCTATACTTATTTATACAATAAGTTTTTTTGTAATTGGAACTCCTGCTACAATTTTCAATCAATTTTCAAATTTTGTGTATCATTGTATATGGCTTGTTCTGTAGTTGTTTCTACCAGACGCCAAACATTTATTACTATACATCACTGAAATTTTTTCCTTTAAGCAGCATCATTATCATTACACTTTCTAATGGTAAATAAACAAAATCTCAGATCTTGCTAACTAATTCCATTATAAAAACTATTATAATTCGTCAAGTAGTTTCACTAGGTGGTTACTAGCCAAGATCGGTACAAGAATTGCATAACTGGATAACCCTAAAGTTCTCTATAATTTTTTTGTGTTCTGGATATGGAGTGTTAAAATTTTAACGAGATTTACCATAACACAGCTGATTGAAAAGGCAGACGAAACAATATTGATCCCCCACAGTATTCAATGTAACGACACCAAATTACTCTATTTTACACTTGGAATATTACTTAATCCTACCAAAAAATTAGACGATTAATCATCAAATTATCGAGTATCTATCGAGGTAAATACTTAAGAACTTCTTACATACTTAAGAACTTCTTCATTGATAAAAGAATACAATTAGTTTATTGAATTATCAATCATGTCAAAAAATTTTCTTGGTAATCGTCAGCGACCAACTGTTACGGGTTTCTACTCTACAATTGTGTCATCAGACAATTTTTTTAGGTTCAGCTGCTAAGGACGTCTCTTACCCCACACGTAGAGGGTGACTGTAAACTTCCCTTCGTCCTTTGATGGGTCATCCGCCACTGCATTTCCAGAAATGGTCTGCACTTTGTTGGTGCTGAGAACAACAAACTTATAAATGTTAAGTGTAATTAAAACTAGTAAATGGTTGACAGATTAAACAAAATCTTTTCTTATTACATTATATGTTTAGTTTGCAATGTGATTGTAATTTATATAAAACAGAAATCGATAGTGCATAGTTTGAAATGTCATTTTTATTGCTTGAATCTGATTTATTTTATTAAATAAAGAGCAATATTCTTTTTAAATCCCAATTTAACAGTCTCACCTCCAAATTTTGGTCTAGGCTTAAGAGAGTAGGGTTAAAGCACCAGTATTTTTACCCTACTTAAGAGGATAGAAAGGTTTCTGTTTAATGAAGATTTTTATTAATCTTCACGGTAGAAACTAATTTTTTCTACATATTCATGTGTCATGGTTGATTTGAAGAAGGCGCTTGTTTTTTTTTTTTTTTTTTCTTTTTATAAGAAAAATATTTAACCATGTTTTCTTACGATGACTGATAGAGCTCACCTCAAAACCTGAGATTTATCAAATTAATCATTGGCAAAACTGATTTAGTTTTGTGATTGTTTGTAATTTAATCCAGCGGCTATTTTTTTGTTGTTCAAAATAAACCTGCTATTAGATAGCCAAAAATCTATCTTACAAATCCATTCTCCTCCCATCATTTGTGCAGATTCGACTTTTAATTCAGTTTGGTATTTTTTTTTTTTTTTTTTTTTTTTTTTTTTTTTTTTTTTTTTTTTTTTTGAAAAGAGAATTAGAAGGTTAAGGGCACCTTAGAAGGTTACCTGGCGGATATCTGCTTGTTGTAAACGTTGACGATGTTGTCGGACGTGTCCAGAGTGTAGGTAGCTGAGCCGCAGCGACCTTTACCCTGAGTTATCGCAAGGTTGTAGCCATTCTGGATATACCATGTGCCCATGTACTGTGGAATTAAATTAATTTAATTCTTAGATAAATCAAAACTCTAAGTACAAATGGAAGGAATTCCATCATTCATGATATCAAGTCTACTATAAAAACTGTATTCACACTTTTACACTTTCCCTGCTCTTGCCATTTCAATTATCAAAATTTTACAAATGTAAAGGTAGCCGGCTGTTCATGTATTAATAGTCCTATGGATAAGCTGGTTTTACAGGGTTTACCTACGCACATGTGAATTAACAATTTTATTGAATACGGTAAATGTTGTTAATTAAAACAATATTATTGGTAATTTTTTAAATTTTATTTATTTATTTGCAATGCTATAAAACAGATGCTGTAGCCTATATCACTATATCACTATCACTATTTTGGGACAGGGACCTCACATAGTGGGTATTTTAACTTGAATATGAATCAGAGATGAGTGTAGGATGATTGTGGCGAGATCTTGTAGTCTTGTTACTGACTAAGGCCAACATTCTCCTTAGACAGAACTGTTAATTAATAGCCCAACAGCCAATAATGGTATCTAGAATGGACCTGCAGTTTAGCGTGGATCTCAACCACAATTTCGACCTCATATATACGAATTGGTCTTATTATGAGGATGTTCTTTGTAGATGAACTAGTATTCACCAGTGCACACGTTAATCCCCACTAGAGAATAATACATCCACAAGCGCATGTACATTTAACTTATAACTATCCACAATTCGTGACCTCCAAGTAGCTGGATTACAGGACGACGCCACCGTCCCAGTCATCCTATAACATAAAATTACATTGTGCATACTACAATTATCACATAACTTAGCGACCCAACCAGTGGTGAAGAGCGCTTTCACCAGGACTGACGCTTCTGATTTTTGTAGATGAGCGCCTCCAATCAGCGGACACTACCCTCCCCTAATCAAGAGGAAGAAGAGATGACGACCATCCCCCCCCCTCCCATTGGCGCCGGGGTAAAGAGCGCCCTTCATCAGCGGTGTTGGGGGCGCCTGTTGACACTTTTACCTAGGACGCCAAAAACCATAGAGCTAGCCTTGAAAATAGGATAAAAGTATAAACTAAAGTAGTTACATATATCTCTGATCAACAAAAAAGTAAAATTCAACTGAATCGCTATTCTTACCCACTAATGTGACTGTGACACATGATTGGATATCACTTAATAATAAAAGGCTGACAGGCCATCTAATGACCAAACAAACAAAGGACAAACCAGAAAATTCTACTATACAGATTGAAGGTTAGATTCAAAAGGGAAAAAGTCATCTTGCGTAAACACACTACACTGGATACTCACGTCACTCAGCTGGAAAGACTGCTGCACATCCATATCTGGGCATGCTCCCCACTGGGCCCCTCCAACTCTGGTGCTAAAACTCTCCGCTCCCGCCAGGAGCAGCAATGCGCACAAGGGTACCAGCAACGACCTGGATAATGGAAATAATTGTTGCGATTTTAGTGAACAGTTACCTATAACAAAGAGATGGTTTTCAATTCACAATCTCTTTATACGTCTGCATCAGTTTTTGCGAATTTCCCCTATAGGGAAGAAGCTCTTTTGCTAATAGTCATCAACATAGTAAAGCGAGTATAGTAGTTTGGTGAATAGTCCGATTTTCATAAAATTTTGTAAGAAGGTATAATTTTCTTGAGTTTGCAAACTAGAGTGTTTAGACTATTGATATTAGGTTTTTTTCATTTATAACCTTATTTCTCATCAAATAATCATTAACAAAACCAATTCAAGGGACTGGATGCCACAGGATAGAAAAGATTGAGTTTGAGGAGTGTAAATTATGTAACATTGCTGATTGAAATAATAAATTGTATACAGTACCTTGCAATTACCTTGTCTGTAAACTCATTACTCTTTGAATTCCAAAGGTTATTCTCTTGATTTAAAATTCAAAACTCATATGTGGTCCCATTATTTGGTCCATATCGGTTCCTATATCCAGAACCCATACCTCCATACCTCATCCTGAACTCCCCCCCCCCCTTCCTTTCTGTGAGACTGATTGTGAGGTAAAACTTGGTTGAAATGTTCTCACATTAAGTCACACTAATTCTTAGGTCTTTATTAGTCGAATTTCAACTAAGGATGAATTTAACATGATATATTAAAGTAAATACGCTTTTGAAACAATAATGTTAGTTACCTTAACTTAAGAATTCTGTATTAGTTACCGTTATACAAAAAACCATTTTTTATTCATTAGTATCGTTTTAGTGCATTCATTAAAATAGAACAAATAAAGCTTTAGTTTGAATTTTCTTCAAGTTAAAACTCGGTAACTTAGTTTTCACTTAATTCACACAACTTATCACTTAATTCTTACCTCATAATGTTTAAATAATAAAGTTGATGGAGCAATCTTGCTTTAAACTCAAGAGACCGTTGCTTGATTTTAAATCAATCAATCACAAGGCTAAGTTTAATTTAAGTGGCATTACTCAACAAAATCAACAGAAATTATGAAGATATAAGTTTAGATAAGTCAATTGCTGTTTTGTTTGGAACTCCTCCGAAACTTTTTGAGTACTATATGACAACATACTTTGATTATTTTCTTCACATTGAGAAGTAAAGTAGGTACTTCAGTATATATTTACTAAATTTAGGATGCTTTTATCCTCTTGATTTTACTTTTCTTCAGAGTCATTGGCTTATGTAACTAAATGCGTTTATTTACAATAAAAACTGCGGTTATTAATTCATTGTTTAGTTTATTTTTATTTATTTCTTTTACATAGCTTAACTTTTTTTGGAGAAAATCCAAAAATATGTTTTCCACATTATTCTTATGGGGAACCAACAAAACGATTTGTCTTGCTTATTTATTGACACTAGAAGTCGCCAATGGTTGAAACTCAACCAAAATTTCGGTTGATTATGTTACCAATGAAACAAATGTTTTTCCTTGTTTTCTATCATTTGGTATTACAACAACTTATGATTCAATCAATTAAACCTCTTGCATAAGTAGTACAGTAAAATTATGGTATTAGATCGGCAACTGATGTGCATTCACAAAAATTTTAAAAGTAGCTTCTTTTAAGCACTATAATTAAAGATCCGACAAGTCCCCAAAAAATAAATTTGTTTTACAACTATAAAATCATTTTTAAAAATGGTGGTCTTTTTTATTAGTGGAATACTTTGGAAAAGGCTTTTTATTTTTATTTTCACCTGCATTCCTCAATATAATGTTGTGGCACCATCACCGATAATTGTTGGATGGGAAGTAGGCTACTTCATTTTGACCAGTTGTTAAGTTTTGGCCGCCAATTTTTTCATTCGCTTTTAGCTAAAGATTAATATTTAAAGTTCTAAATAAGACACAAATATAATGCTGGCCTTAAAGCAACCAGTACATCAATGTCTTTCATTTCAGTTATTGACCATTAAAAATCGTTGGATTTAAATAAGTAACTTATGATTGTCCAATCAACCAAACATTTTTTTGGTTGCTAAAATTTGTCTTCAGATAAAGACGTACAACTCAAGTTATAAATGAGATTCAATGTTCGTTCTGGTCTTAAATTACACAAACAACATTATTGATTTTAATTACAGATATTGATTGTTAAAATTGGGAACGTTTAAGATGAGATATTATACACCTTTCAATACAAACTATTTCCATTTCTGATATTTAGGTTAAGTTTCAAATGTACAAACCGCTCCTAACAAAGCCAATTCAAATTAACAAAAACTCTAAAGAAGGTTAATAATCCACTGAGTGATTTGATACCAAAATCAACAACCAATCTCAATTAAAACTGAATATATGGAAAAAATAAATAAATTCAAAGTTTGAAATGTTTATAAGAAATGTTTAGAGAAGAATTTTAATTTCCGTAAATTTTTAAAACAAACAAATATTTTCAAAAACGGTTGTAATCAGCATAAAAATCTGCTCTGAAATAATGTGTCATAACACTATCTTTACATAAGAAAAAATAATTTGTATCCAATATGGCGGATCCAAGACGGCGGCCAACACTTAAGGCCCGTTCAAAATTAAGTATTTACCAGTCAACAATCATTTGCGTTGGTCCCGCAACTTAACATTGAGAGATACACGTAAAAAATTAAAAGGGAAGCTTTTTTCAAAATATATCCCACTACCAAAGAACTGCCATTTTGATAAGTGATTTTATAGGTGTGAAACAAATTTTTTTGGGACTCGTCAATTTTTTTTCTAGAGCTTAAAAGGTTTTCTGAAAATTTCATGGATGAATATCATTTGCCGATCAAAAGGTCAAAAGGTGGCCTTATTTTTCTGTACTAAAATTATCAGTGAAACTTTGAAAGCCTGAAGGGCGTAGCACTGGATGCCATTGTGAATTATAATGGTATTCTGCTCATCTGCAGAACCTTTCTAACGGTAGGCAAGGATTTCTCCTACGATGCACACAAAAGTTGAGAAAAAAGGAGGAAAAACATTCTTGACTATTAATATATAGATATCTTGATAAAATTTTGTATTTACATGTTGCATATGGAAAGGTTTAACTTATTTGCTTACAAAGCCCATATAGCAGTAAACCTAAACATACTACCTACCGGTACCTAATGGTAATTTACCGTACCTACCTACTTCGAGTAATTGGTGAGTACATGTTAAATTCTGTCATAAACACCTATAGGGTTTATGGGGAATATAAAAAAATCATAAAAAATAGAAATAGAAAAAATACCAAAATTCTGTTGGAAAATACGCAGGCCTGCTACGGGAGTATTCTTTTTATAAGAATCTTAAGGAACTTAACTTGAATATAAAAATTAAATGTATTCCAAAGATCATGATTGAAACTCCAAGTCACTATCAAAGTTGAAATAAAATTTCATGGAAGTTAAATTAAGTGCTATTCAAATCTTAGAAGATTAAAAACCAATTTACTTTCTTGGTCATTAACGTTCTTCAAAACACCCAAAGCCTTACATTAATACACCCCATTTCTCTAATTGAAAGATTTAAACAAATTTAAAATGCTGAATAAAAGTACTTTATATTCCTTAATTTTCTTATTTATGTAGTGTTTCCATGCAATAAATTGGTTTCTCAAAGAGAAAAGATGGTTTGGTTGGCTAATTTTTTGTGTTTTAATTTTGAAATTAACTTTCCCTAAATATACCTACTTTATTTATTTTAGCATATTTTATAACAAATATAATTTTAGTATCGTTTTGACTGTAAACGGAATAAACCATAAGAAAATCATCGAAATTTGATTGATTATATTGGTAATGTTACTACAAACAAGGATTCAAAGGGCATTTTATTAACGGGGAAACAAAACAAGGAAATTTTTTATACAAGGCTCTGCTTCCATAAGGGAAAATTTTCAATAATAAAAAATATAACTTATGCTACTTGACAGATTCTGTTTTCTTGTTATCCATTATTTTTCTCCAGCTTAGCTGATTCAGAATAATATTTTTTGTCCATTAATTTCCTACATCTAGATCCCAAGTACTGTAGAAATAGTACTGTATCTTGTTATGTAGCTTATTCATAAATAAAATAGAAATGTGGTTATACCATAAAAGAATTGCATTGGCAATTAAACTTGAAGTGTTAACGAACATAACCATAAGGCAATAATGTGCATTTGAGGGGTATTCTGCGAATCTTAGCATCATTCTCTTAATTTGACACATGAATCATACTGATTGGTTCAGTAGGCTATTTACTGAGAATGTAGCGTAGCTGACGCATATTAATATAGGTAGGCCTACATAGGCCTATTTAACCAAATCTTACCATGACAAATTTAATATACATTTTTTTAAGGAATTGCAGTGATGGCCTTTCTGAAGTTCTTATTAACAATATGGCAGAGGGAATAGAAGGGAAATAGCAATTTATTATAAAACTCCATTTACTAAACCAATGTCCTGTGGTCAGCCGGATTTCCGTCTTAAATAACTCTACTTATCTAAATTGCCAATTCCCAGAGAGATTTGTCTGTAGCTCCAGAGTAAATTGACTACCACTTTTGTAAAAAACTTTTCTAAAACCAAACAACAAATAGAATATTTCTAAAAATAATTTATAAAGTTTGTTATTTTTTACATTTGTGTAAATTTTTAAAAAGAAAGAAAATATTATTTAGAGTTGGAAATAATATCATAAATAAATGTAATGTGCAATATAACCATTTAGGGTAGTGAATGACTTAATAACTTGTAGGTAGCCTATTCACATGAGAAATAGTGGTTTTTTCCAAAAAAGACTGAAACTTTTAAAAAGTGTTGAACTGTCTCTTGGTATGGTGGGATCTGTTAAACCAGTAACTAGAAGAGCCCCAACTGTGTATGTCAAACCTCAATAATGTACGGAATTGTTTGCTTATGACACTTATTATTGTTGTGAACCACACTACAGTAATAAACAACAAATAAGTACAAATAGCTATATAAGTAGGCCTATATTTTGAACTAATTATTAATAATAACAGTAGGAGCATCCTTATAGAAAAGTGAGAACCCTCCGTCCCTCGTGCTTTGATTGTAGTCAATTTTGTCTGTTTGTCAATGAAGTAGAACATTGATTGATATATTGTTAGTTTTCGCTTATCTTGCTTATTTAAATGAAAAACTCCCCGTCTTTATGATGGATAAACGGGCGTTTATTGTTTCCCTACGACATGCGTAAAGAAAGAAGCAGTAAATGGATAAAACCAAAACAAAATATTCCTCATAAAAAGTTCATCCAATGTTAGTAGTTTACATATATTGATTCAGTTGAAAATAAACTAACACTCAACAAAACTATTTAACTCTTCAACTCTAATTACTAAATAGCCAATATATAAAGCAGTAACGTAATAACTAAACGACATTCATTCTGAGGAAAAACAATTAGCCATTATATCATCCCCAACCATACCACGTCTAAGCCAATTTTAACTTTGGTATATTCAGTATAAAAAATACTTCTGCTCCTGTTTCCTTAATGACATAGAAGGGGTCACGAAGTTGAAATCTCCTGTGGACCTGTAATCCGTTCATGACTATTAGTGTTCTCCTTTTTTATAGTGCATTGCCAATTTTAAAAAGCTGTAACTATATGGTTATATAACTCAAAATGTCTGCTCAATTACCAGCTGAGTTTATGATAAAATCCTGGAACATCTGCTTAATCGATGTGATCACATGTGTAGATCTAAAAATATCCTTCCCATTAGATTAACATTTGAACTTCAGGGTTCAATAGGGCGAAGCACAGGTAACTTTTGATAATAATTCTGGTATTTTTCCTTGCGTCCTTGGCCCTCAAGCTTTAAAATAATCTATCATCATCTATCTTTCTTCTAACTCGAGATATTTCGTGGGGACCGATTCGCTTACGGAATTATATATATAGATGTAAACTTTTTTATATGACAAACTCCTCTTAGTGTATCATGTGTTGTAGTAAATTTAGGTAGGTCCACTTAAACTCGCTACATAATATATAGATAATAAGTTTATAGATATAGATATAAGTGATAGGGTCTATAGATAATATCACCTACAGAACGTTTTCAATGAAACAATTTAATAATTAGATATTAAGATCACATTATATTTGTTCATTTATAAAAACTAGAGATCGCCTCATGGTATAAATTTAAACAAAATGTTAATTGATCTAGACCAAATTAGTTTAAAAAATATTTATAACAGAAACATCTAATCTTGTTGATTTGATAGCATTTTTTACTATAGCTGTCTAATGATTCAATCTTCCGTAAGATTAACATTGAAACTTTAAAAGCCTGTAGGGCATAGCCCTGTGGGCCAAGGTGAATTTAAGTGTGATTCTTCTCATCTACAGGACAATACCTTTCTAACGGTGTGCGCAGTTTTCTCATACTATGTTCACAAGCTGAGAAAAAAGGAGGAAAAGACACATGTTTGGCAAGATGTTTTTTTCATAGCACATTTTATTATATGTAAAACTACTAATATCAGAACTATTCTAAGTTAAAAGTGCACTGTGATACCACAAAACACTTTAGTAAAACTTAAAAAAGGTTGTGGAAGTATATTTGTATATTTGTATGTATATTTGTTTTCTTAGTTCTAAAATTAGCCTTGTCAATATGTTATTTTAATTTTTTTTTTTTTATTTTAATATTCGACATCTCATATTCTACGTTTGAGTAATACGGTAACTTATAAATATACTGATTTTCTTTGGTATGTCTGAATCACTTAAGAGTTTATGAAATTCCTTAATCATTCATAAAACCAAAGTTATTATTTTATAATTCAACTTTTTTAACTTCCCATTTCTAATCTCATTGTTTTGTCAAGAAAATTGCCAACCCAGCATTCATGACTTTACAATGCAAATGAGTCATTCACAGTACAATGCCACTCGTTTTACGGTCTTGCGAACCTTCAAATCCTGAAAAGTTCACAAAATAACACCTATTTACATAATTTACTATTTAATAAAGTAATAGCAACCATTATTGTTCAGACAATTACAGTTAAATATACTGTCATGTATGAAATTTTTGTAACATTTAAATAACTTAAACAGTAATCGTATTGTTTTGAATCGTCGCTTAAGAAACAACACCGCCTAAGTTACAAGATGCAAACTTTTTTGAAGAACCAAAACCTAGAGAGGTATATAGACGGTGTTGTATTACATGAATAGTACGGTATAACTCCGCCTATCTCCAATAAATACAGTACACTCTCGTTCATCGGACTCGGTGACATCGGAACTCCGCTTCATCGGAACTGAAAATTTGGACATTATTAATTTTTTTTCTTACGAAATTAATAATTTTTCCGTTTTAGCGCCTTCAATTTCCATTTGTTCTATCCGCACAACAGTGAAGTATCACATTTTGCATCAAAAGTCATCAGGCGTTTTCCATAATCTGTACCGATCGATGTGATTTACGAGGCCGTGGAGTATTCGCACAAAAAATAGAAAGAGGAAGGGGGCAGGAAGTGAACAATACATCCGCTTCGACCGCTTCCCAAACTTTCATTCAGTCTGTCTCGCGTCACGACTGCACCTGTGTTACGCGGAAGTCAGTTGACTACTGGAATATGAATATGGACTATGAGAATAAAGATTTTGGATCTTTATTTCCTGCGTTGTTTTTATCCCTATAGGTTAATTGTTACCATGTTCAAAGTTTGAGTGCCTTATTTTCATAAAATCTCTTGTGTTATCTTAAAAACAAGAGTGAATACAATCACGATATGTCACCGTACGGGCGGAAATGATGACTCACGACGGACTCCGCTTCATCGGAATTTTTTGACATCTGAACCGGCCGTCCGCCACAGTAGTTCCGATGAACGAGAGTGTACTGGTACTTTAAGCCATTAATTTGAATCTTAAAAACTCTTAAATTGTTTGTTTTATAACAAAGACAATAACTAACACTATGATCTTTTACAAGCAATAGGAATCAATAAAAACGGTAAATAAGTTTCACCTTATGCGGAATAACATCCGCTGCTCTTGTTGACTCCATGCTAGAACTGGAGCATTTTTTCTCAGCTCGTGAACATATGAGAAAACTGTGCACATTGTTAGAAAGGTATTTTTAGAGAATTAGAGACTTTATTTAAAACTCCGACGCACTCTGTGGTGCGTATTTTAAGGTGAGTATGACTGAAGGGGTGAGTGTGATGATTGTGATGGATCAGATGAGGTGTAGCTTTGTTACTGACAAATATCAGCTGTTTCATTTGTCAGGATCATTAATTAATAGCCCAATGACCAAAGGCAGCTGGGTCCAGTATCAAACCATCTAAAAGCACTAACTTTTCTCAGGATCGAACCGGCAACCTTCAGATTCAAAGGTGAGCTCTTTAACCACTCAGCTACCCAGCCAGCTTTGTCCTGTAGATGAGAAGAATTGCATTTATATTCACCTCGGCCCACAGGGCTACGCCCTATAGGCTTTAAAAGTTTCAATCTTAATCTTATGGAAGATTGAATGATTAGACAGCTATAGTAAAAAAATACTATTAAATCAAGAAGATATATATGTTTCTGTTATAAAATATTTTTTTAACTAATTTGGTCCAACATTTTTGTTAAATTTATACCATGAGTCTTTAAACCCTTAAACTATTATGGATTAGATAAAATGTAAGAAAGATCCAAAATTTGAAATCTAAAACCTATAATATCGTAATTCTTTGGATTTAGTCTAAATAAATTGCAATGATAAAATATATCCAAAAGTTTGAGTAGTCACAAAGGCAAATAAACATAGAGGAGGGCACACAGGTGCAAGCGTTCTCACAGATAAGTTGAGATACAGACGTAGCACTCATTACCATCTCTTTGTTGACTGCTTCTCTGGAACATCTATGTTTCGTTTTATATTTACATGTCACATACTTGAAGAGACCTAAATAAATCTGATGTCAGACAACTGAGCCAGAAAATATCATAGTAATAATATAAAAATAACGTTAAAGAACATTTAATACTTAATGTACTTAATACTAATACTAAATCCTACTTAATATTACTTAGTCCTATTAAAGTATTATGATTAAATATTATTATTTAATATTAATATATACTATTTATATTTATATTAATACTAATAATAATACTATTTAGGATTATTATTAACAATATATAATATAAGCATTACTATTAAAGTACTACTTCTCATGGTAAATATAAAATTAACGGGGTGGCCCGTGCGCAAATTGTGCATTTTATGATTCTGTATGAGTGAAACTCACCTACAGTACGTGAATGTCGATTATGAGGTGACAGAGATTTATTAGCGAATTTCCCATAGGGAATAAGCTATTACCGTAGGTCTCATGGTAAGACCTAAGCCCGGGACCATGTTACTTTTTCGTTTTTAGGTGCCCAGAGACCAAAAATAATAGTCATTAAAAATTTTATATATATATATATATATATATATATGTATATATGTATATATATATGTATATATGTATGTGTCCCTAGACACGATAACTCTCGTAAAAATGGTCCAATCGACACCAAATTTGGTAGAGATGTGTAATCCTACGTTTATTCGGATGAGTTCGAAAACCAGACATATCGACCTACCGGAAGGGGTAGTTTTGGGGGGTTTTGTACCCCAAAAATGGGTTTTTTTGCATTTTTCATATGTAAATTTTAAATATTTTAAATTTTTATTTTGACCATTGGATTTAGCTCAAAAAACACACAATTTAGTATTTTGGAGCTTTGCTCTATCTCCATTGGTTACCGAGATATTACAAAGTCTAAAGACAGTACATTGTCTTTTAGGGCTCCAATGTTAATCTTATGGAGAACAAGGATGTGTTAATATTTCACTTATTAACCAATATTTTTGGATGAAACTTGGTATTTAGCTTCATTTGGTTGAGATTCATCCATTTAAGGTAAAAAAATCTTGTTTTTTGTACTTATCATGGCAGCAAACCTGCATACTCTTTTCCCATGTTAATCATATGGAGAATAGGGAAACTCTTTTATTTATGGACAGATATTGATGAAACTTACTATATGTCTTTATATGGTCGAAATAAATTTTTTCTATGCTAAAAACCTACTTTTAGTGTCCCCCATGGCAGCATACCTGCATACTCTTTCCCTATATTTATCTTAAGGAGAATAGACATTTATTTCCCTATTTATGAGCACGTGATGAAATTTTGTTTACAAGTTTAGCTGATCAAAATTAATATTACTAATTTGGAAATTCGCTGAGTACGCAGGTCTGCTGCGACGGGGGGTATTTTTGTTTACTATCTGGCTTTTAAAATTCATCTAAAGCCAGCGTTTCGAAGCCCGAAACGATATGACCTTTTTAATTACCATTCGTCACTGCGCTAAATCCTAAGCTTTAAAATGACACCTCAATCTTAAAAATCGTTTCAGTAGGTCGGGAGAAAAAGGGACGTAACAGGCGAAACCCTTATAGAAATAAGAAGATAGATGTACTCACTTAACATGAAAAATACTATTGAAACAAAATAATATAATTAACTCTTAAAGCTGCTTTCCCCAACTCATTTTAAACTGATCCAGAAAACTGACAATGTTAAATTATATGGCAAAAGCTGGTTTAATCTTGAATTTTGGTTTAAAATAGGTTGGGGAAAGCGGCCCTTAGTGTTAAAGTGCTGTAGCAGTATCACCAACAGCAGTTATAAGTTAGATAAATAAAAAAGTTAATAAAAAGCAAGGTGTATAAATAAAAAGTTAAGACCACATTTGTATGTGAAACTGTTTTAAGTTTTTCTACAATATTATCAATGAAACTGTCAATATTCATGTAATTTGATATATTATTTGTCCCTCCTATTATACAGACATAGTCATTTTTACCCATACCGGTTAAGTCTACTGTATCCCGACTGTTAAAAATCTGATCAATGGTACCATTTGGTTTAAAAATTCCAAATACTTCATATGCATTTTTCAGTTCTTCATACATCATACTACTGAGATTTCTTCCGTGACTATCAGCCAAAATTGTTATTTTAGGTTTTCTCAAAATTTTAGGACTTTTTGGTGATTCAGTTATAGAGTCACAACTATCAATAGAACCTCTTGTAGCATTGGTACTGTTGCCAATATTCTTCTTCTCATTCTCAATATTTTGTGATCTGTTCATTTGAGGTGTATAACAAATAATGTTATTACTTTGTTTGTTTTTCTCCCCAAGTTTAGTTGATTTACATTCTTGAGCTGGACACTCTTGGCTTTCAATACCGTTTTTTATTTGAAAGGAGGAAGAGTCTTTAGGAAGTGTGTTCATAGGGAAAGTGAATAACGTATGTGTAGAGTCCAATTGACTCCAATTCAGCCTCGTTCAATATTGAATAGCTGTTATTACACTCCATATTAACCAATTTATTTATATCAGTGGATGTTTTGTTAATATTCATAAACGAAATTATTGTGTCTCTGTTTATACTATAGAAGTTTGTTATTAGGTATGTTAAAAAAGCACGCTTTTTTAGCGAATTTCCCATAGGGAATAAGCTATTATCGTAGGTCTCATGGTAAGACCTAAGCCCGGGACCATGTTACTTTTTCGTTTTGTTGTGCCCAGAGACCAAAAATAATAGTCATTAAAATTTATATATATATATATATATATATATATATATATATATATATATATATGTGTCCCTAGACACGATAACTCTCGTAAAAATGGTCCGATTGACACCAAATTTGGTAGAGTTGTGTAATCCTACGTTTATTCGGATGAGTTCATAAATCAGACATATCGACCTACCAGAAGGGGTAGTTTTGGGGGGTTTTGTACCCCAAAAATGGGTTTTTTGCATTTTTCATATGTAATTATTTAAAATTTAAAATTTTTATTTTGACCATTGGATTTAGCTCAAAAAACACACAATTTAGTATTTGGAAGCTTTGCTCTATCTCCATTGGTTACCGAGATATTACAAAGTCTAAATACAGTACATTGTATTTTGGGGCTCCAATGTTAATCTTATGGAGGATAAAGATGTGTTAATATTTCACTTTTTAACCAATATTTTTGGATGAAACTTGATATTTAACTTCATTTGGATGAGATTCAACCATTCATGTTAAAAAAATCATGGTTTTTGTTCTTATCATGGCAGCAAACCTGCATACTCTTTTTCCATGTTAATCATATGGAGAATAAAGATGTGTTAATATTTCACTTTTTAACCAATATTTTTGAATGAAACATGATATTTAACTTCATTTTGATGAGATTCAACCATTCATGTTAAAAAATCATGGTTTTAGCGAATTTCCCATAGGGAATAAGCTATTACCGTAGGTCTCATGGTAAGACCTAAGCCCGGGACCATGTTACTTTTTCGTTTTCAGGTGCCCAGAGACCAAAAATAATAGTCATTAAAATTTTTACATATATATATATATATGTATATATGTATATATATATATATATGTATATATATATATATGTATATATATATGTATGTGTCCCTAGACACGATAACTCTCGTAAAAATGGTCCGATCAACACCAAATTTGGTAGAAATGTGTAATCCTACGTTTATTCGGATGAGTTCGTAAACCAGACATATCGACCTATCGGAAGCGGTAGTTTTGGGGGGTTTTGTACCCCAAAAATGGGTTTTTTGCATTTTTCATATGTAATTTTTTAAAATTTCAAATTTTTATTTTGACCATTGGATTAAGCTAAAAAAAACACACAATTTAGCATTTTGAAGCTTTGCTCTATCTCCATTGGTTACCGAGATATTACAAAGTCTAAAGACAGTACGTTGTATTTTGAGGCTCCAATGTTAATCTTATGGAGAATAAGGATGTGTTAATATTTCACTTATTAACCAATGTTTTTGGATGAAACTTGGTATTCAGCTTCATTTGGTTGAGATTCATCCATTTATGGTAAAAAATCTTGGTTTTTGTGCTTATCATGGCAGCAAACCTGCATACTCTTTTCCAATGTTAATCATATGGAGAATAGGCAAACTCCTTAAGCAATGGAAAGATATTGATGAAATTTAATGTATGGCTTGATATGGTCAAAATAATTTTTTTTAATGCTAAAAACCTACTTTTAGTGTTCCCCATGGCAGCATACCTGCATACTCTTTCCCTACATTTATCATAAGGAGATAAACATTTCTTTCCCTATTTATGAGCTTGTGATGATTTTTGGTTTACAGGTTTATCTGGTTAATTATAATTAATACTACTAATTTGGAAATTCGCTGAGTACGCAGGTCTGCTGCGACGGAGGTATTTATACAATCGATTGTACTTACATGGGGGACTTGTATATCAGACATTGCACATCCATCATTCAACTGCTGTATTATATAATCAGTTGCAAGGAGGATCAATACTCCACAGTCTTAAGAATTTGTCTGCAAGGGACCATGTAATGGTATTATCCATGGAGTTGAAGATTGTCCAAAATATTTAAATATTAACTTTGCTGTCATTTTTGCGGCTGAATAATTGTAGTCCCCTAAGGAGTCATAGTGGTACAATATTTTTCCAGATACATCATACACCAGGAGGCTCCAGTGAAACCCTCCTTCTGCAGCAAAGTTCATATTGTCATTGATTGGCATTATAAGGTGATCTTTAGTGTTGAGTTTTAAAGGATCTAGCAACTCATTTAAACTGCTGGTATTTTTAATAGCATGTGCTAACGTTGAGTCTAATAAGTGTATTTTACTGTTTTCATTGAGCACCATGTCCATTTGCAGTCCAAAATAAAAGGATATAACGTCATCGTTTATCCATGAAGTTTTTTTAATGTCAAGAATATTTTTCATTTTATTGTACTCTCTTTCCATATTTTTTTATGGAGCATCAGTTCTTCATTCTCTTTACGTAGTTTGTAAATTTCTTCAGAGGTGGTACCACTCAAGGTGTATAAATAAAAGTGCTTTACCTATGAAAATTATTGATGACATTAATTAATTACTCCATCATGCATTATGGTATTGAGTTATGGGGATCAGTTTCTCATGCATCAGCCATTTTCAAAACAAACAAACAAATCTTGGGATAGTGGCTTTTGCCCCAAAAAGAACGTCATGTAAACCACTTTTCAAAAGATTTGAACTTCTGACCATGACTTGTATTTATATTATCAAAATGTTGATATTTTTAGAGAATAACCCCCACAACTACAACATTAACCAGTTTGTTCACCCTTACCCAACCCGCTTTAATACAGCTCCAATTTTCAATAATAAATCCAATTTTCAATACCCAAGACATCGCCTTAGTTTATTTGAAAAGTCTCCATATGAGATTAAGACTATTCAACAGTCTACCTGCTTCACTAAAAGTAATTAGTAATGTTACAACATTAAAAAATAGTCTGAAAGAGTATCTGTTGGATAAAAGCTATTATTCTGTTGATGAGTACCAATCTCAATGTTGATGAGTATTCAATTTTGTTAGTATTTTGTGGCTATTGTGGCTAATCTATTCGTCAAATCATTAACATGCTTTTAAAAGGAAATAACTAGTTGTGAATCTAAACATTGGGAGCGCTTGTGTAGTTCACTCTATCTGGGCCTTATATATAAACTGTGAGTGTCATAACAAAGATTATCCTACAAGAAAAAATGTGTAATAAATTTTTATGAAAAGCATAAACCTGTTTCCATTTCTTCAAATTAATAAACTTTAAATCAGAAAGATGAACCTAAAGAGATTTCTGTTATTAAAGCAATAAAATTTTTCTGCTATAGGCTCCAGCCTTTTCAGCCTATTTAAAAATACGGCCCTGTCACTAATGCTTGTGTTTTTAAATTCAAGTACAATTCTACAAATTCTTTAGTTGTTTTATCTTTTACATGACTTATTTATCTAAGAATTCATAATCAGCAGCATGATAAAAAATGTCAATTATTTTTATTATACAGTAGTACCATTTAAGAATTTATCAACTGGCTGCCATGAAAACCACATGTTTATACTGGAACACATTGTCTGCACTTTGACATCAGTTGAGTCAGTTGTTTTCACTATTTCTTGGTTTTGATTTTTAACTACACTAGAAATCGCCTCCTGATCGAAATTCGATCAAAATTTCAATTGATCTGGACCCAAGCAGCTTAAAAACATTTTAGAACTGAAACATCTGTTCTTCCTAATTTTCTAGCAGTTGTTTTTACAACAGCTGTCTTATGATTCATTCAATTCTCCTTTCTCCATAAGATTAACATTGGAACTTTGAAAGCCTGTGGGGCGTACCTCTGGAGTCCGATGTGAATTAGAATGGGATTCTGCTCATCTACAGCACTATACCTTTCTAACGGTATGCGCGGATTTATCCTACGATGCACACGAGCTGAGAAAAAAGGAGGAAATGAAACATGCTTGCGTATTAATATATAGATAGAACCAATGTTAAAAATTTTTAAATTTAATTTGATGATTATAAAGAAATAAGATTTTTCGTGGCAAGGAGACCTGTATTTATATTATTTTTATCCCAGTAGTAAGTTATTTGTAAAGTTTGAAGAAAATCAAGCCGTTTTTGAACTCAGTGTGCAAACATATATTCATAGGCCTACATACATACAAAAAATATACCTTACTCATATTAGAGTACCGTATAGGATTATCGTGATCATTAAAGTATTAACATATTAAAAATTAATCAACAGATGAAATTATGCCAATAAATAAACTCTCTTTATATACAGTAGTAACAAAAATTTGGCAAAGCATCAGGCAAAGGCCAAATACACTACTCGGAGAAAATATTTTACGAATATATTTTACGGCGATTCGAAGGGGTTAAATATTTTACTGGCTTTTTTCTAGTCTTTGCAGCCTTTCATTGATGACTAGTCTACTTAAAAAAAAACTGCTTTGTAAATCAGCAGTGGTGTCAAATTTCAATGAAGTATATGGATCTCCTGGAGTAGAAAACAAATCAACAAAATAACGCCTTAGATTGGTCTATAATGTTTAATTTTCCTTATACGGAGTTGTAAAGCATTTCCTCAGGGATATCATATTTTCCTATCATCTAACGGCTATAAGAAATCCAAGGACAACAAAACGACCACAATCCGTTCAGTAGTTTTCTCTCTAGACACTGAAATGCACTCTTTTACTATATGTGATTAGAATGAAATAATCAATTAATTAAATTAAATAACTATATGGTTTTTTCAAGCTCCATGGCTGTTTGCTCTCCAACCTACACAATGAAACAAATAACTTGCAGGGCAAAGAAACATTAAAACAATGGCACTTACACGAGCCAATGTCACCACTATAAATAGATTAAATCACAAATTAGAATGGAACATTCTGTACTTATTGAAGTACTTCAAAACTTGATGTGGATATCTTATCAAACTTAAACACTATGAGAAGAATATCAGCAGTAAAAAACATTAACTGACATGTCTCATCATTGGTTTTTTTTCTGAAAAATGTAAATGAATCATAACACTTTTGATTTTTCTTATCCTTGGGGTTAAGTGGCCTCAGTTTTAAAAGCGAGATTGCACTAACAAGTTTATTGTTCAAATTCAATATGAGGTAAGAACCAATTAATAGTATATAAGTGTATTTTTAATAATTAGAATAAAAATGTGAAAATTCTTTCAGAATAAAATTGAAGTTTATTTTATTTTCAAATTAAGTTTGATTCCATTGAAGGACAAAAATTAACAGTATTAAAATATTCTATTGTTCTTAGTGAAGTTAAGCTTAATATTGTAGAACCATATTGAATTGAAGATATTATAGCTGTTGATCAAGTTTGTTACTTTCACTCTCTGCATTATAATGTACTCCTCACAGAGAAAAAATACCCTAAGGTATTATATTTATAAACTACCTACACACCTGTGCTTTGCCATGTAAAATTAAATGGAAAACTTTTTAAAATTATATTTTATGACAAGCTTTAAATTATTTGAGTTCTTTCATTCCCTTCACTCAGTCACCTCTCAGTTTAGAAATAAGTACCAGGTTCACCGAGCCTTGCTCGTTGGTTTCTATTAACTTTTGTTATAGTGTCATGGTACATAGGCTATTAAATATACACCAAACTCTTCACAGATAACAGATGTTAAAAAAAAAAACTGCTTAAAATTAATGTTCCTTTATTTTTGTTTACTTTTAGTTGTTATTTCGTTGCCTGAATAGCAACCCATAAGACCAATGTTAAAAATTACGACTTTTAAACTTAAATTTAGACCAAATTCGATTTTTCCTGGGATTGAGGCTGTTTCTAAACTTATTTTTGAGCCAAAAAACTCTTAAATGCAAAGTTTTTTAAGAAAAATCTATCCGCTAGATTTTGAGATCGTGGAACACACATCCCTTCAGACACTGTCGTATTATAGTATAGGATAGTACACCCCAAAGTACGTTATTTATTGTAACATTGCTATTGTAACTACATCTGTTAATGTAAAATTATCTCTTCAATAACTAGTATCCATGAGAGTAATTGGGAAATTCAATCACAAAATATATTTCCAATCCCACAGTTTAATCTTTTTTTTACAGTGTTACTAGCTTCGTAAAATTAGTATTATATTATGATAGCACAAAAAGGACCTAACTTAGTTAATTTATAAAAAACAATAACTAAGTCATTGAATCACAACTATATGATTTACAACCTCATGAAATATAATTTTAATTTATAGATGATGTACTAATAGATTTCAACACAATTAAAACCTCTTTTGCATAAATCCCGAAAATCCCAGCATTTAGGATCCGGTGATTTAAAATTCAACAAAATTAGCTGGGATCTAGGGATGGACTCTTCAAGAATGATGTAAAAAAATTTCAAAACTAATGGGGTACAGTGCAAACGTCACATCATGATCTTAAATCAATTTTTTGCTTTTTTTACTTTGAACAAAAAAAGTGTTCTAAGATATGTCAATTCATTTGTCCTAAAAGAGGAAGTTGAAGGCTTAGTGATATGGCATTTTAAGTATTTTTATTTCTATGTTTAAAGGTCCCTGGCAATTCTCATGTGCACAGCGCTCCTATTGGTCGGCGCAGAAAGTTTCAGTCTCACTTGGCCCCACTTTGGAAGATGTCCAGATCTCTCAGTCCAGCAGGCTTTTCAGCTCAAAGATGTAAGTATCAGACGCTTCTATTAGAAGCTGTGGTGTAGGTCCATCATGGCAATTGTTGCTATCTCTCCATGTGCAAATGCCTGAGACATATTAAATACAAGCTTGCGTGTTATAATATGTGTTTTCCCTGCACACAAAACTATGCAATATAGCTATACTATAGTACAGTGGTTCCCAACAGGTGGCCCGCGGACCCCTAGGGGTCCGCAAGATGTAATTAGAAATTGGAATAAACATATTGTATGTAAACATATTTATGATTTGTACATTGTACAGTAACAGATTTCAGTTTTTCAGCTATCTGACAACTTTACCAAATGATGATTTTTGTATCTGGCTTTATTTGTCCAAAGCGTCCAAGTGGCTTTAAAGCACATGGATAGATTGCACAAATAGATTGCCGAATAGTTTTATGTCTGCCAAAGAAAGGCGTGCAGATGCTTGCAACCGACAAGTGACAGCCAACTCGTATTTTAGACACTATTAGAAAATATCAGCTATTTTGTATTTGTGGTGCCATCGCAGACTGTGTTGTTTATATAGCAGTACAGAATATATTGTTTTTTTCTTGCAACGCCATTTTTTCTCATCCGATATACCCAACCTTTTGCTATGCCCACCATGCCTTGATCAGATATCAGAGGTTCCCCTATAATCATTAACCCATTGTGTTAAATGAGGAAATAAAAAAAAAATCTTGATTCCGCTGGAAATTGCAGGCTGATGCAGGGCTGATGTGATGGGGGCTATTTATAAACCTCATGCAAAACAATGTGTAAACATGTTTACAGTTCTACGAATCTAATTGCCTTGTACGAAACCAACAATAAACTCAAAATGAGAATTAAAATTAGAGTCCAGCGGCTATTCTGAAATAATTGGGATCAGTTTGGGTTTGGTTAACAATTTTACAGAGTAATAATACAGATGTTTAAGAATAATACAAGATATTGTCTTATTTACTTCCTATTTTTACATGATAAGAACTCTGTATTGGTACTCAATGATCAGACCACAGAAAGGCAGGCACTAGTCACAAAACCGCATTAAATGACAGCAAATATTAATCGAACATTGTAAAGGTTGTCAATGATGATTGAACCATAGAAATTCAGCCACAATAGAGTAGCATTATCTCTAAAGATCTTAAGTTATGAATGAAATATTGACGACCAGGATTTTTCTGTTCTGAAGCCAAGAAAAATCTGCAATTTTCTAATAAAATACTTTAAAATATGAAACAGAAAAATTGTTCAACACAGGGTTTGGTTTACTCTACTGTACGATGAGTTTTGTAAGAAACCCAGCAACAGAGAATGTAACTTACATTAATTAATTCCGCAGTACATGGGCGTTTGGTATATCCAGAGCGGCTACAACCTTGAGATGACTCAGGGCAAAGGTCATTGCGGCTTTGCGAACTACACTCTGGACACAGCACACAATATCGTTGATGTCTACAACCAGCAACTGTCCGATAGGTACGCAGACTAAACTGTTGTCAAGCGAAGCTTGTTTTCTTATCTCTTATTGACTCATAGTTCAGAAAGCTTGTTACAAAGCTGAGGAAGTGCAACGGTTAATGCTCTCGCTTCAAATATAAATTTCATTCATGAGTAAAAAAACTTTTAACATTTTGCCAAGTATTCGGCCTAAGATAATTGGTCATTTGATGCAAATCAAAGATATACTGAAAAATCGCTTAAACTCACTATCTTCAATTAATACTTAAAATGTTCTTTCTTACCTTATACTCTAAAACAAGCAATGTTTGCATTGCTCCAAGGATTTTATATTTTTTGGTTGATTATGGGGGTTTAGGTCACCAGGAATCAATTGGAGTTGGTCCCATGACTCGGAAAATCCGGTTTTCACCCTAGAGCCATTCAAAGTTCCTATGTTATCCTTATGGAGATTTTTAATTAAACAAAATCAGCTGATAACTGGTAGATATAAACCAAAGTGTTACATCTTTGACCTGTGGTTTAGAAAAATTATACCAAAGTGCAGCACCCTTTGGTCTGGCGAGTGAGCGAATCGAACAAGATGGACCCTCTTCCTTCTTAAAAAGGAAGAGGGCGAGTGAGCGGAGTAAACGAGCTTTGTGTGAGAAACGAAAGTAATAATTTTACCGAGCATAAGCTCAGTCCCGCTGGTACTATACTCTAAAAGAAGCAATGTTTGCACCGGCAATTTTTTTTCTCTCCAAGGGAATAAAAAAAATATGTGACGCTATTTACTATGTACCATTTGTACATGAAAATAAATGAAGAGTTTTGACTATGACTATGACTATTATACAGCTGTTGTAAAAACAACTGCTAGAAAAGCAGAAATAACGGATGTTTCAGTTATGAAATGTTTTTAAACTTCTTGAGTCCAGATCAACTGAAATTTTGATCGAATTTCGATCAAGAGGCGATCTTTAGTAGTAATAAATGCTCTACATAATCTTACAAGTGTTTTTGCTGTTACAACTGAATCACAAATTTTAAAACTACTCATTTTATGATATTGAAATAATGAAATGTTTTGTATGTAGTAACAAATTGGAGGTTATAAAAGGTGACGCATTTGCTGATGATCCAAGCAAAGACGAGGGAAAGTTTACAGTCAACCTTTACAAGTGGGGTAAGTAACTCATGCTGCCTAGAATTTAATATTTCTCTCAAAATAAATGATTAATTTTAGTTATTGTGGTAGGTCGTGTAAAGTTATTTTGGTAAAAATGGTTATTTTATCAAGTAAAGTTCATCAGTTTTACTTTTCTTTCAGCATTTTTACTCTTTTTAACACTTTGGATGCGGCTCGGTCACCGGTGACCGGTAGCGAAACGCGCGCGCCGGCCTGCCCGGTCTCGTGTCGCCGGCCGTGACTCGACGAAATGAATCAGTCAGTGTGGCCCTGGGTTGTGGAGTAGTTCGGAGTTGTTTATACGTGCGTTACTAGGGCAACCTGCCTTCTTTCGGTTGTGCGTCGCCCGCCTTTCCCGTGGGCCGGCTTCGGTCCATTGTGACCTGAACTTTTTAATTACTTTTAACTCTTTTTTTAAGTGTTTCTTCCGTGTTTTGTTACACAATATTATGTTTAATATTTTTTTATTTGAGTTTTATCATCTTTTATTTAAAATGGATTCCAAAATACCAGAAATGCTTCGACCAGTACTTGACGAATTTTGAGTAAAAAAACAATAGTTGGAAGGGTGGAAGGGGCTGTAAATAGTTGTAAATATTAGTTTTAATTCTATTGAACATTATTATAATTATATTAAAAATTCGATATTGTGTTACGAAAAACCATGTATTGTCGTTGCGCGGGCCGGCTCGGTCACCGGAGACCTGCACTTTTGGACGCCATTTTTTAGGTGAAATAATGCAAGAACGCCAGTTTGCCGCCTCGATCTGGACTTCTGGATACAAAAATTAAGATTTTATGAAAAAAAAATTTTCAGGCCCGCGGGAAAGATTTCTGATATTCTTTGCCGCACTCAACGTGTTAATCAGAATTTTAATCAGTTTTACTTTTATTTCTCTGCCCAATGGGTAACTTTATAGCTGTGAGTGTGAGTGCTGAAATAATGGTACTTGCCTAAGATTGTCAGCAGTTTGATCCCTGAGTCGATTATGGACGCAGTTGATGTTTGTTTGTAATTCTGCCATACACCCGGTTGCCTTTAGTAGTAACAAGACCAGGGTTTGAACTGTTTTATGTTTGAAATTTACACTAGAGAGGATAAACAGAAAACATAATCACACAGTATATTCACTATCAAAGATAAAAAAAATAGAGGCTAGCCTATATTTTGTCTATATTTACATGTGGATAAATTATTATCAAAATTAAGTTCAGGAATTTATTCACTCTCTAGAATGGCATTCTTTTGTAACAAAGAAACAATGAAAAATATATATTTTGCAAACATACATTCTCATTTAGCTTATGGCTTATGTTTTTATGGTTCAACCACAAAATCAAATATGAATAGCATACTAAAATTACAAAAAAGGGCTGTAAGAATCATAGAAAAATTGAGATATTACGAAAAGCAAAAAACAAATTTAAAGAATTAGGGATTTTAACAGTTTATGGACAATATATTTTAGATACATCCATAATTGCAAAAAAATATTTAGAAATATCTGACTTTAAAAGCCACCCATACAATACGAGACATAAAAAATTCATCACTTCAACGCGACATAAATTAACATTTTATAAAAAAAACCGACTTACATAGGACTAAAATTTTTAAAATATTTACCCAATGACATTAAAAATGAAGAAAAAAATGCCTAAATTTAAAAGGAAACTAAAAACCTATCTTATAAAAAAAGTTCTCTATTCTCTGGAGGAATTCTTTTCCACCCCCCAATAAAGAATAGACTACAAAATTATATTTTTCATTTGTTTTGTGTATTCTTTGTTCAAAATGTAGATATATATGTAAAGTCTAATGCTTCCTTTTCTTAGGTTTAAGTTAGAGTTTAGTTGTACTGTAGTAAAAATGACGCCATTTAATGAGACTTTAGAGACTTCATTTGACACACCGACGCACTTTGGCGTATTTTAAGGTGAGTATGACTGAAGGGGTGAGTGTGATGATTGTGATGGATCAGATGAGGTGTAGCTTTGTTACTGACAAATATCAGCTGTTTTTATTTGTCAGGATCATTAATTAATATCCCAATGACCAAAGGCAGCTGGGTCCAGTATCGAACCATCAAAAAGCACTAACTTTTCTCAGGATCGAACCGGCTACCTTCAGATTCAAAGGCGAGCTCTTTAACCACTCAGCTACCCAGCCAGTTAATATGTACTTAATAAATAAAGATATTTTGACTTTGACTATATTTTATATGGATTATTTAGCAATGCTGATGTTGTGTAACAGTTATTTAAACTTTAAAAGCATGGATCTAAAATATGTGCCCCAGTTTAATAAAAGTTTAATGAATGACAAAATTAGTCTCAGAATTTCCGAATGGGCCATTGTCTTGTCACTAAAATGAACACAAACACTGCAGCAGCTCGCGCTAGATTTCACCACCGATTTCTGTTGCCATCCTAGCACCAATGCCATAAAAAATCTCAGTCATGTCCTAAAATCTTGTCCAAAGGCAGAACTTGAGAAATGTGAGACACCATAAGATCCAAAAAGATGCTTTGCTTCCTAGAGAATTCAAGGAAATAAAAGGGAAACTTACTTAGACGTCCCTTCAATATCAAGAGAGAGGTTGAGCTTGCACAGAAAAGGTGATATCATCACTATAAATATAAAAACCAATAAAGGCCTTATTCTTGACCCCATGATTTGTTTTAAAAAAAGCTGGTTCCCAACCACAAATTAATTCAAGGAAAAAATAAATTTACAGAGCATGTATTCAATATTTGATAAAACAAATATGGAATAGAAGATTGAGTTGAATCAGCCATTTTTATTGGCAGGGGATGAACATAATAACAGAAAGCACCAAAATAAACACTGTACTGAAATTGTAAGATTTGATTTACTTAGTTTTACCAACATATCTTATCTTATACTCTAAAACAAGTTCTGTTGTATGGGCAAAGTTTTTTTTTTCGCTCCAAAGATTTTAGATTTTTTATTGAATATGGGGGTTTTGGCCACCAGAAATCGATTGGAGCTCCCATAGCTGGGAAAAATCTAATTTTTGCACTAGATCCCTTTGATGTTTCCATGTTAGATATTTTTTATTTTTTTTAGATATTTTATTTGAAACACCGACGCACTCTGGGTGCGTATTTTAAGATGAGTATGACTGAAGGGGTGAGTGTGATGATTGTAATGGATCAGATGAGGTGTAGCTTTGTTACTGACAAATATCAGCTGTTTCATTTGTCAGGATCATTAATTAATAGCCCAATGACCAAAGGCAGCTGAGTCCAGTATCGAACCATCAAAAAGCACAAACTTTTCTCAGGATCGAACCGGCAACCTTCAGATTCAAAGGTGAGCTCTTTAACCACTCAGCTACCCAGCCAGTGTTTTTGGAGAGTTCATTAATTGAACAAAAATCAGCTGATAACTGTAGATATAAACCTATGTGTTACATCTTTAATAGAAAATTATACCAAGTGCAGCACCCTTCGGCCTGGCGAGTGAGCAAAGCTAACCAGCTCGTCTTCAAAATGGAAGAGGGCGAGTGAGCGGAGCGAACAAGCTTTGTGTGAGCACGAAAGTAATAATTTTACCGAGCTTAAGCTCGGTCCCCCTGGTACTAAAAGTAAAAGTAAGCAATGTTTGCACCGGCAATTTTTTTTACAATTGCACCATGGGTTAAAAAACAATTAATACAAGTTCAAAATGACCTCCGTCCAGTTTAAGGCAACACTCGTTCCATTCTTAAAGAAGGTTATGTTCAAGAAAATGCAACTATAGTTGATTCAGTGTCAGTACTGTAATAAACTATTAAGTACTGTATTTCTTTACAAAATTCTACTAAAATTAATTTAATGATTGGTATAAGTAACTCAGTTAATATTATGAATAACTATTCATTTTCTAATCATAAAAATTGGAATTTTTTGTGACCTTGATCATCTTGGTAAATTTTAACAATGTATACAGAACTGAACAAGAAATCTAGAATGAGAAGGAAGTAGGTCAGTGGCGGATCTAGAACTTTAATAAGGGGCGGGCTAACCGAGGGTCTGCGCCCCCCCCCCCCCCCCCCGATCGGCGGGCCAGACCGGAGGGGGGTTCGGGGGCCCTCCCCCGAGAAGTTTTTGAAATTTAAGTGTTAAAAATAGCTGTTTCAGGTCATTTCTTCACCCATCGCTTTGGAAAACAATACTAAATCGCCAATCAATTTTTATTACAAACAACAGTTTGGCCAATGTACCAACTTTTATTGCTCTTACTATCATTAATATTTCATGAGAATTTCTTTTGCATCGTGAAGTACAATGCATACACTAACCTTAAAAAATTTGGTTCGTTTTTATAGGCCTATCACTGTTGCCATCTAAATTTTCATTATCTTTATTTCGTACTGAAATAGTACACTCTCGAGTTAACACTTTTAACTTTAATATACTAAGTCGGTAATAGGTAGGTAGGTTAATATTTTTAAATGTTATTACAGTACATTTCATCATGGATTAGCCACTAGATCACGTATAGGCCTGGCGCACATGTTATGTAGATCACATGTGGTGAACTTATAGCAAAAGAGTGGTTTACAATATTTCTGCTGTCTAGTGATCCGGAGGGGTTATAGTTTCAATGGTTTCACTACCATGGTTTTGGGTCTTTTTGTTTTTGGTTTTGGGGTCTGGTTTATTTATTGTCCGATCAGATGTTCTAATTCTTTTGTTAATAGATGATTTCATTATTGTTACTATTTCTTAAGTTTTAAATTCAATTGCAACTCTAAAAAGTGCTTTGTATTATCCATTTACTTTACTTCTATTTATCTAAATATTCATAATCACCAATACAAAGTACAATAAAAAAATTATCGTTTTTATTATAGTAGGCCTACCATCCGGCAATTAAGTAACTGGCCACAATCCAAAACCATGTTAACTTGGACACTTGGTTTGTTTTTTGACCGATGAGTCAGCTTCTTCATTATTTCTTTTTTTTACTTCATAAGGCCATTGTTAAAAATTAACGTAGGCCTAATTAACGTAACCATTGGTAAACATTATAATGAAAGAACTTAATTTTACTTACTAAGCTAACTAATTTTTATGTTATTCGAAGTGCGGCCTTAAAAACACATCTATTGAAAGAAGACTATTTACTGAATTTCGTGTGAAAATTACACGTTTCTAAGTTTTACTGTTTTTGAGTTGGGCTTGCTTAAAGTCAGCCATGTCACCGATGATCGTGGCGAACACATCTCCGCTGAAGGCTGTGACGCTGGGTTAGTTATAGCTGTCTAGTCGGTCTTATGTATGACTTATCACTACCGTGTGATTTGTTTTGAGTTAGTGAAAGTATTTCTGGCCTATACATCAATAACAAACATAACCTAATCGTCGCAGCGCATTGTAAACTTGGCTGAGTACTTGTAGCAGGCCCGGTGTCAGGCCGCGGGCGGAAATGCGTTCACCGCGATCATCGGTGACATATTTCTAACTTTAAGGATGTAGAACCAAAAAACCGCAAGACTTAAAAAAGTGAAATTTTACACAATGCTCAGTAAATAGTTTTCTTTCAATTTATGTGGTCTTTAATATTGCAGATCAAAATAACATAAAAAATTAGCTGGCTTATGTATAACAATAGACAAGTACCCGAAAGAAGATTTTCCTGACATGAAAATCTGTAAATATAGGCCGTGTGTACATACATAGACCTATAGACATAATACAAAATATACCTCATCAATAATATTAAAGTATAATAATATACTTTTTTGTTAGTATGGATCGAGTGCCGATATATAGGGCCTACTATAATTAGTTTATAAGTACAGTAGCCTATTTTTGCTAAATATTATGATGGCTATTTGAATTAGTAATTATTTTAACGAATTTTACCTCCAGTTGATTTTCTCCAGGTTCAAATCTACACGGTTCTGGCTTTGATAAAAACTTGAACGTCAATTTAGACTGCTTTCCGTCGTCTTTTATTTAATCAGATTATCGTTTTCTTTAAAATGAACCAGTCTTATTTTTCAGACATAACCTTCTTTAGAACTACTTTATTTATTATAATGAATCTTAATAATTAATTAAGTGATCTCGTTGTAATCAATAGGTAGTCATCGCAAAGGGTTTTTCAGACATTACACATAGTCTACAGCAATGCGTTTTGCTCTGCGCTGTCTGTTGTTCTTGATTTCGTGTTGTGACAGGAAAACTTTGCGCGTGCAATGCCACCAAATTTCTAGTTGTAATTTTGATTCCCCTTCGCCTCCACCACTTCCACTTAGGTTCCTATTATACATTGCATTTTTCAAGGCATGTAAAATAAGTACATTGAACTAGATAGGAGCATTTATACCCGGCGCCTGACGGTCGTCTGTCGCGCGTCATCCAATAAGGTATACAGCGATTCAAGAGACACGCGGCGGGCGCAAGCCCTCGCGGCGTCGCTCGACGCGATGTAAAAGGGCCCTTAAACTTGAGGATGGAATACGTCACTCCCTATCTCCGCCTCGTAACTATACGAAGACTCGGCATACACACACAGAGGGACTCTGGAAGCCTCAGAATTGGTACCCCACCGATTGAGATGGCGTACCAAAAGAGACACTAAAATGACAGTGTCGTCTAGTTGAATTACCAGAAGAGGACATTATAATATAATTTTAAGAACAAATATTTTTAGGGGTGATGTTTTTATTTCACAGTGTGCATAACAGACACAAAGTAGTTTACATTGAAAAATATCGGAAAAACGTGCGCTGGTTTGCCGGCGCCCCATCACCCGGCCTGCGCCCGACACGGGCCGGCGCCCGCTCCGGGCCGTCGCGGCGCCCCACCTTGGCCCCCAAGGGGGGGGCTATAGCCCCCTTAGCCCCCCCCTTGGATCCGCCACTGAAGTAGGTGACATCAACAAAAACAATAACCAAATCGACGACGTCAACGGTGCAGTACTTAAAATATTCAAAGCAAACCACTCATGTGTAAAGATAAACAACATGACGTCAAAGGTGCAGGAGATAACGTACTTTAACACGTTCGCTACCACAATGTTAAAAAAAAATCGTAACCACAGCCCGCCGCCGCAATTTTGCGGCGGGCGAGTTCTACTGAGAGCCCACCGCCGCATGTCTGCGGCGGCTGGGCTCATTAAAATAGACTGCCGCCGCATATCTGCGGCGATGGTTCCATGATACTAAATACGAAATTTCTTCAGTGCGGTCTATTTTAATGGTCAGACAGTTTAGGCACGGTCTACGGGATAGTCCGCCGCATATGTGCGGCGCTTGGTCTGTGGCTAAAACGATCACTGACGTCACAAAAATGTTTTACGTACATTTTTATTTAATATATTTTTGAAAGTAACATTTTTTAACGTATTTGATATAACTTTTCACAAATATTCATCAAATCTCTTATATGACACATTGAAAAAAGTTTATTGTGTAAGAAAAATGCATAAACATTTGCATTTTGTAAACTTGTAAAATATCATAATTATACTATGTAAATGAATTGTAAACAACTCTTTTTGTAAACTAAATATTTCAATACAATGTTTTTATGTATAAGCCGTATTTTATTTTTCGCTTTTCAAAGGTTATGACTAAAAATAAGGCTATATTAGTGCCGACGCTAACATGCACCACTTAGTCTCTGACTATGCGCCGCAAATGTGCGGCGCTCAAAAAATTACGAAGAATGAAGAGAAAATTGTATATTTTTTTTATTTAATGAAATTAAGATATTTTGAAGTGTGAAAACTAATTTTGGACGATTTCTATTCGTGGTCTGTGGCATAAGTAACAACCACTAGGGCCGGTCTACAGGGAAGTCCATGATTATTTTGGTGGGCTGTGGGATTGGCTTCACCGCCGCATATATGCGGCGGCTGGTAGCGAACGTGTTAAAATGCTTCAATCAGCTGTTGGTGTCACCTACCTTGGTTTGTTCTAGATATATTGGAACTGAATAAGTAAGGACATCCCATGTAAAAAAGTTTTAGTTTTGCCCCCAAAAACCAGAATAAAATAAAGCGCTGATGGTAAGATTACTTCTTCTTATTGTCACAGGAAGCACTCTTTCTACCTCTTAAATTTCAAAATGAGCGTATTTGTTTACAAAAAATTAAAACAATAACAAACGTCTGCAAAATTATTCTAGCCATCATTATTTCCATTAAATTAAATTAAAATTATTTCCATGCAACCAATGAGCATGATCCTTGAATAAAAATTCCGTCTTGGTGGTGCTATTTGTGTTTCGGGGGCGGCGTTCTCACTTCCCCGTCCCTACTTATTCGGTTCAGTATACATTGACTTTAATGACAGCCAGTTTTATTTATTTTTTAAATAACTTGATTTCTCTCTCTGCAGGATTCTGGAAATTGACTGCCCCCTATTGGGTACTGGGAACTGACTACAAGTCCTACAGTGTCGTCTACGGCTGTGAGAACTTCCTCTACATTTTCCACTACTGTAAGTATCACACTTCCCATTCATAGCAAGTAAAACAGCTCAGTGGTAATTTTTTAGGTGTGTAAAACTAAAATATTCTTTTAAAATAGTAAGCATTTATTGCATATTTTCTAACTAAAAAGTTTATTTTTATAGTAAAGCAATCTTTAAACCAAGATAAGTTTCTTGTAACTGTGGATCAACGTTCCCAGAATATTTTTACATTATGTAGATTTTTCTAGTAGAAGGGGTTTTCACTTATAGTTCAATGAAAAACGCAAAAGCTAACCAATATAATATCAAGTGCACTACAGTATAATATTCTCGATTATTTAAATAATGACTAGTTGGTTTTTCAATCCAAACACCAACTCTCTAAATTGTGATGTATTTATACAATTATTGTTTTTAAGAATAAGACAATTTCATTTGGTTAATTTCAAAATTACTATGAAAAGGTGTTATGGATGCATAGAAACAATAATCTATATATTAATAGGCAAGCATGTTTCTTTTCCTCCTTTTTTCTCAGCTCGTATGCATCGTAGGAGAAATCCGCGCATACCGTCAGAAAGGTATTGTACTGTAGATGAGCAGAATCCCATTATAATTCACATCGGCCACCAGGTCTAAGCCCTACAGGCTTTATAAGTTTCAATGTTAATCTTATGGGAGAAGAATTGATTGAATCATTAGACAGCTGTGGTTATAATAAATGCCAGCACATGAGGGAGAACAGATTTTTCAGATATACAACATTTTAAAACTAATTAGTTCAAGATCAACTGAATTTTTGGTTGAATTTCGACCAGTGGGCGCTCTCTAGTTGTTTTTAAAACACAAATAATAACTATTTATTAATAATACAATTTCGATACAATTAACTCTGCTAGATATAAATATGGAAATTCATTAACTTAAATTATATTGGCGATGCCAGCACCATCCTCAAACTCTCTGGCTGATCGCCATCTTCTACTTGATCAATTGTTAAGCAGGTTTTTATGTTTAGTTGATAATAACTATTGTCTATAGACAATATACAGTACAAAAAATATTTCTGTACTTGGAGTTTCTTGGCAAATGTGGATTTTATAATTTAGTTCCATTTACTCTAAGGTTTTTTATCAACTTGCAAATTTAAAATTTTATATCATTATAACAGTTTCTTATTTGAACAAGCTAAATGAATGATTGACACTTCAGCCAAAGTAAGACAGTGACAATTTTAATTTGGTTCAATAAAGATTCCACCACAGTTGCTAATTATATTTTAAGGGTAGAATTTCTTAATTTTTTTATTGGTCTTCATAGAAAATAAATTACAATGAGAGCAGTACATATTTTTAAGAGAAAAATCTTAAGAGTTTTTCGCTGTTTCAAAGTTGACCTCTAGCAGGGCTTAGGAAGCGAAAATCGGCAAAAAGTATCATCATTACTATCATACAATACCTGTAATGTGCTTTTAACATAATCGTAAAAAATACTCTGTAACCTTCAACAACATAACCATAAGTTTATATTTATTTCTTTTTAAACAAAATTGTGTATTATCATTGACTATGTACACTGTACTGACTATGTACACTATGTAACATGAGTAGACTTCTCATGGCATAGGCATGTGTGAAACCTATTGACGGTGGTTTGATCTCGTGCAGTATACATGGAAGTACCCGTAACATATGATAGATAAATCAGTATTACCACTCTTCTCAACCAAGGATGAAACATTTTATAACTGAAAATTATGTTTATGTTTTTGCAGCACTGTAAATTCAGCTGAGTAATAACAACATCGATGGCAGTGACTCTGGTGCCGCGTACACCGAACTTCCAAATTTTTGCCTCAAACTAAATGCATTGGATGAGAGGTCTATTCACGTTAGTGTACATAGGCAATGGTATTATATAGTTTAACAAAACTCCAAGCTTTACATTCTACATCTTGCAGATAGCAGCTGGCTTCTGAGTCGTGTTCAAGATTTAGAGAGTTCTGGACTTGATTACGACTTTTATAAAAGTACGAATGGGGTTCTCAAAGCTCACAATATCGATCCAACCATCTTTGAAAAAGTAGACCAAAAGAACTGCTAAGTATGATAAATTCCTCTCTGAGAGAATTTCAAAGAGACTTGTAATAAAATGTTGATTTGAGTGGTTTTACTAATTGTGGTCTAAAATATCTTTTGCCTGGTTTCTTTCCTTTCCCTATATAATTTTATTTCATATTGTTTTAATAGCATGGTAATGATAATTGACTCTTTGTTTCAGTAGATAAATAATAGGTAAATATACTTACTTCATGAGAGTGGTTTCTGCTTTGTGTTTTTGATAATCTGAATCTAGATGTTCAACTAAAAAGGTTTATATTACCTGGTCAGCCAGTGTTCCAAAATGATCTTAGTGCAGGTCGGTGATTCTTTTTTGGTGGTTTTGAGATGTCACCAAATTTGGGGTCGGAGGTGACACCTCGAAACTGCACCCCCCCCCCCCTCCCCAGGACAATTTTGTGTCACTGACGGACCAGCTAGTATAAACCTCTTTAGATAAATTATGAGATCCAGTGAAAGTAACTCTACAAAATTCACCATGTTCTGTATAAATAAAGCCCTTTTCAGACCAGGTTCTTTATAAACACACATAACTAAACATTGTTGACATATGATAATTATTTGGGTTCGTTTGTTAGATAAACTCTGTCAATCAGCTCTAAGACAAGCTCGTTACGGTACTTAAACTCGCCACTCCAGTAGAACACTTTTGCTACAATGTAAATATCAATTGTGTCATATAATTTTCAGAAGAACTTTTTTTAGAACCTTGTTTACAGATGTTTAAAAATTTACTGAGCAAATTAAGAATTTGAATTGTTATAATAGTAGTTACGTAATCAATGAGTATTGAGGTAAAAATAACCATGTGCCTTGCAGACTCTGTGCATTATTGATTTATTTTCATAATTATTGACACAAAAAATGTATTATAACATTCTAAAAACTACAGTTAAAGAAAATCAGGTCTGATATCATAAAGTGCAGTTATAATTGTTAGATATCGTGAAATCTTGTAAATTTATGTTATTGGACTGCAATACGTGTCTTGTAATATTGAAGAACTTCTCTTCCAGATCACCTCTATCTAAGTATTGGGCTCGGCTAAACAACACACTGCTATCTACAACAAGTGAAGGAAGAAAAATATAACTTTGGTTGGGAAAGAGTGATAATTTTGCTAAAATTTCATTTAAATTTAAAGTCTTCGAATCTCAGTAAAGTACATAAAAGTAAATATTTAAATGTTTTGAATATACAAAATAAATTAAAAAAGAATTTGAACATTTTAAGGTTAATATTTTCAGCTAAATCAACGATTATTTATAAAATTATCTCCTTCAGATTAAAACTGTATTAGAAGCCTTTAGTATGAATACCTTTTAAAACAAAAAGAACATGATTTAAGAATAAGAAAAGTATTGTATTAGGAACGAGTAAGTAAAACCAACGAAAGTGAAAATATAAAATCAGAAAATTCTTTACACACAATATTTTAAAAAATGGGGAAAGAGACAAGGCACAGCAATTCAGCTTGCAACAGGGTCAAAAGTAGAACAGAACACTAAAAACACACAAATCAGTAATGTTTAGGCAAACTGTATAGTCATTGTATAAAAACAAAAAATGTTAAGGTAAGTTAGGAATGTCAGTTATGTCCTATCTCTTTCTGAATCAGAAAATACACACCAAAAAAATAGTTATCCATAAAAGTAAAAGTTATAATAGTAACGCAGACATACGTACAAAAAAAAAAAAATTAATAACTTGTAACTAAAAACAGAAACTCACATAAATTCATTGGGAGAACCTACAATGGTGATTATAATGTCAAAGGAAAACATTCCAAGTTTTGGCACATTTGGCCAATTAGTTAGAATCCCGCCGACACACGCACTGCTAGCAATTGCATTCAAACCAATAAAATGCCTTCTCTCAACTTGAGCCTGCTAGCTATGTGTTTTGGTTTGAAGAATCAAAACTTCACCACTTTTATCCCCATCACAAAATTTAGTCCCATTTAAAAGAGGATGACATACATAGGAAATAACTCTGAACTATTAAAGAACGTGAATTCTTTTAATCAATACATATAGCTACAGAAGGCCATGGGCTGAATATACAGCCAACAGATTAAGAACATTACTAGGCCGTATAAAAATATGAAAAACATATAACTTGCACACCTATAAATTTTACTGCTTGTGGACTATATGACTATATTCTGTTAATTTATATTTATCAAAGCTCTTACTTGAACTTGGTTGGCTCAAATTTTGTAAAGGTTTTAATGTTACTGCCGCTAGTGTTTGTGTTCGTGGGATTTTAAAATAGCAAACTATGTACATACAAATTTGGTGTATTTCTCTTCAAATTGTCACTAAAATCACTTCTGTAATGTCTCTTGATGAATGTATACTAATCTGCAAGTTTGTAAAGTCAATTTTTATACTTTTCAAATCTTCAGTTTAAAGTTAAATTGAATTTGAAGATAAGTTTAAAGGTTTTAAATTATGTTTAATTTAATTTAAGAGACCCTTACAGTAAGCCAAGCTACAAGCTGTTACATAACAAATCAAGCTCTTGGTTTAAGTTTTACCATTTTCCCAGCTATAAATAGAGATATAACAAATGAAACTATTATTTAACCAATAATAAGAACCTACAAAGATACCGGTACAAAAAAAGAAAACATTCTGTGTCAGTCAAGATTTTTCACAATGACTGACTATCATGACGAATCGTTTAATCCAAGCATTTTTGTAACTTTGAGTAATGAAAAGAATTTAGGTACTGTTTCTTTGGTGTTTTTTCTAGTATTGACGTGGAAGAAATTTCATTAGTTCATGCAAATGAATTGAATGTATTTTTACTTACAATCGTGGAAGAACCAGAGAAACTCCATGCATCCGTAGACGACAGAGTAAGACTTGTAATCAGTATCTAATATCCAATAAGGTCCTGTAAACTTCAAACCAAAAACTGAAAAACCAATAAAAATGTTTAGTTCCGTATAAATTAGAGCCATTCATAATACACTAAACTTGTAAAGTTAATAGCTCTTGTATTCAAGTTTTTTATGTAACCATTGACTGTATATATAAGAAGGTTGTACTTCTTATAGAATAGGCGTGTTCGAAACCAATTTGAATTGGAACGATCTTCACTGGGAAACATGAGTTACAAGTGAGTACTACCACCATTCTAAACTAAGGATGAAATATTTTAAATTTGAGGATTCTGTTTTTTAATTCAACACACTTCATCATAATGAAGTGTTTTTGTAGAACTGCAGGGTGTCTACAGAAAATTTGTCATTAATTTCTCCTACTCTCACAAACAATTTACCATCAAACCTGTAATTTTCCTGACTCACGGACTTTACTCAAAATCATAATTCTACACACACAAAAAAAATATTACTGCCTAGGCAATTAAAATCACATAAGATCCTGAAATATATGTGTTAACAAAATGACACAAAAGTAATTTTCCAAAGAATGGTATTCAAAACAGGTTCCTGATTCAAATCTCTTGCATCTGGTGTAATTGAAAACTCGGTAAAGTATATATATACATTTTCTCATGTTGTAGGCACCAACAAATTTTTCTTACGAGAAAACGGATATTGCTGGCAGGTAATTTTCAGCCGGCATGTATAAAACTTATTTAAATAAGTAGATTATCAAAAGAAAGATTATTAAAAAAAACTTTTAAAATTATTTAAAATATTAGGTCCTTTAGAATGTGACATTACAGCTTGAATACCCATGTTACTGAGCTTGAATGACTTGCCGCACACCTTACAATAAGCAAATGTTGCATCATTGACTACCAAGAATTCCAACCAACTAGGAAATATTTTGATAGTTTTAGCACAATTTTTATCCAAAAGTAAGCAAATATATTCTATTTAGGATCCATTGTACAGCTAACAACTAATCAAGAGCAAAAAAAAAATTATAATAAAAAGCTTAACAATTAAAAATATTTTAAGCATAAATATTGGGACGAGGTTTACTGCCGGCGTACTCTGATATTGTTAAACTAAAGAACTGGTTTGACCACAATTTTTTATGATTAAATGTTACTAAAACAAAATGTTTACCGATATATCTTAGACAGGATAACGACCCAGGTCAGATGATACTAAGGTTGGCGGATGCACTCCTGCAGTGGTCTGGGGGTGGCGCCGGTGGTTGCTTGCGGTTGTGAAATTATTGAACGTGTGGCACAGTATAAGTATCTAGGGGTGGTAAATTGATTGTTAACTGAACTGGGAACAACATTCAATATATCAAGGGAAAGTTAAGATCTCTTGTTTTTGCTTTTTCGCAGCTCGGCAAGGTGCTGTCTGTGGATCACTGTTGAGTGTATACTATGCGTATGTGCAATCGTTGCAGTATGGGATCTTGGCGTGGGGGGCGGTGTCTGCCTCTATCCTTTCGCTGTCCGAAAAGAACGATAATTAATCAAATACTTAGAAAGAATTCTAGATATCCCACGTCACAACTTTTTCTTGATTTCCTCGTAATGAGTAATAAAAAAATTTATTTGAAAAATTTAATAATTTATATTAAACTAAACAAAGATCAAATTTTAACTTCAGTACAAAATTTGTATTCAACAAGAAATAAGATAAATTTAGGCATCAACCTACCAAAATTAAATTGTAAAATTCAACAGTCGAATACTTTTTATATCGTCCATACAGTTTACAACAATCTTCTGTCTGATGTAAAAGAATTGGGGGTTGGCCGCGCCGACGTCTTCAGGAGGGGGGTGGGGCGGTGGCTGCTGGACCTCAGTAATGATGCTGTTGAAGCTCTATTGCAATCCCGGTATCGGACATAGCGTGACAACGAACATTCTACATTTTCTGCCTTTTTTTCTTCTGTATTTTCTGTATAAGTAAGTATCCAAAACTCAAGGAGACCTGTTATAGTCCTGAGCTCAAGGATAATTTTTTTCATTTAATAGTGTTTTTTTCCTAACATATGTACAGTTATTGTTTATTTTATTAGTTAATTATTTTATTGTGTTTAATTTTGTAAGGATAAGTGTAAGTGCAAGACCAGTGAGTGACTGAAAAGACTCTCCTCACATGCAGACGTGTAGTCTTTGTGGGAATATTCCACATTTGAATTTTTTTTTTTTTTTTTTTTTTTTTTTTTTTGTACTGGCATGTATTTTATTTTAGAAAAAAATAAAATTATATTTGCTGCAAAAAACTGAATTTTTGTACACTAGTAAAAAATCTTGAAAAATGCCACAATTGGATTACAGCAGATTGAAGCATTGAAAACTCCCCTCAACACCATCATCAGAGCGGATGTCCCTGACTTTCCAGAGTTTTTGTCTATTTCCCTGACTTTCCCTGACCATCCCTGACTTTCCAGAATGTGGAAACACTGTATAAAACAACTGAACAACCAGGCCCGGATTATCCACTAGGCCAACCTAGGCCATGGCCTAGGGCGTCAGCCGAGGTGGGGGCGTCAGCCGAGATGGGGGCGTCAAACGGGCCTTTTTAGCGAATATGATGCTAATATAAATGCCTCAAGGCATAATGAAAGAGTTAAAAATTAAGTTTGATTTACTTGTCTCGACACCATTGCTCAAACCAGATCAAAAATTCAACATCATATCTTCATCCATTTGTCCAAGCCTCATATATCCATTCCAATCCATATCACCAACTAAGGTACCTAAATCTTTTGTATCAGATGCAGACAAAAAGTTCACTTAAGGCCATACTTCAACTGCCCACAGATGTACCCGATAGTATGTTGTACTCTAATAGTGAATACAAGAGTTTATGTTTATTTAGGGTCAAATGGGAAATATTTCTTCAGTACATAAATGCTTGCCAGTGTTTAGACAAAAATGAAAATACTTACATTTCAAAATTTGAAATGTCACTTGTATTTAATACAAGAGACCTTAAGTCAGAAATAGAATACTGCCTGGCTAGCTTAGGTATTACAAGGGAACCAGCCTTATTGAAGAAGAATGTGGATGAAATTGATGCGAAAAAGACGAGAAAAAGCCTTCGTACAAGAGAATATGAATCTTGGTGCTCCCTTAACCATAAAGGAAAAGGGGTCGATTTATTCATGGAGTACCCACCAGCAAACAGTTGGATTAAAAATAAAGGAGATCTAACCTGTGGTGAATGGCGAGAAGCTATTAAAATGACTGCAAACGTCATACCAGTCAGAACTATTCCGGGTAGGTCCCAGGACGGAAACCACTGCCGACATTGTCGGAGTGAGTATGAAACCCTTGCACATGTCCCGGGACCATGATACTTTTTCGTTTTGAGGTCCCTAGAAGCCAAAAACACCGTTCGTTCAAATTGATATATATGTATATATATATATATATCATACATATATATATATATGTATGTATCATACATATATATATATATATCATATATATATATATATACATATCATACATATATATATATATATATATATATATATATGTATGTGTCTGTGAACACGATAACTTTTGAACGGAACCTTCGATTTTGAATTTGGTAATTTGGTACAGGGGTGTAAGCCAGCATCTACTAGGTTGAGTTCGCAAACCAGAATGATCGGACCATGGGAACGGGGTTTTATGGGGTTTCAAAAGGGTTAAGAATGGGTTTTTTGCTTTTTTTCCTTTTTTTATAAAATTCAACAATTTTAACTTAAACCATATAAAAGAGCTTAAAAAAACAAACAATCTAGTATTTTTAATTTTTTACTTAGCTTAAATGGTTATAGAGAAAATCCAAAAACAATGTTTTCTATGTTATTCTTATGGGAAATCAACAAAACCTTCTATCTTGCTTATTTATTGACATATCTTGATAAAATTTGGTATATACATTCATTAGGAAGTGTTTAACTTATATTTGCTTAGAAAACCCATATGGCGGCAAACCTACCCCCCCCCCCTATGGGGTTTATGGGGCAAATGAAAAGAACACCATAATCTTATAAAATTTGATATGTACAATCACTAGGTAGGGTTTAACTTATATTTACCAACTAAACCCATATGGCAGCAAACCTACATTCTCTCAACCCCGTGGATTTTATGGGGAAATAGAAAATATACCAAAATTCCATTGGAAATTCGCTGTGTACGCAGGTCTGCTGCGACGGGGGTATTATACTGTTTCAGTCAAAAAATTGTTTAACTGCAAATATAGTTTAACTTTGGGGTTTACGCATTTTTTTATATAAATTCTTTAATAACAAGACTAAATAGAATATTCGGCAAAATAGAAAGAATAAAGAATTATTCATGCGAACTAAAGGACCCCCTAAGTTGATGGGACCCGAGGGGCTCCTTCGCGGAGGGAACGAGCGCCCCTAGTGTGCCGTAAAGAGTGTCCCTGATTGGCGGTCAAGAGCATCACCCCCGACTGGCGGTAAGCATCGCCCTGTAATCGACGGTAAATATCACCCTTGAGTTAAATCACGCCTCCGACCGCCTGTAAAGAGCGCCCCTGATCAACTGGAAAGAGCGCTCCTGATCGACTGTAAAGAGCGCCCCCAATACGCATAAATAGCGCCTGTGATCAGCAGTATAGAGCGCCTCCGACAAGCGGTAAATTCCGCTAATTGACAGTAAATAGCGCCCCTTTGCCTTGACTGTCGCCTTGTATGGTTTGCCTTGACCTCGTTCCTTTGCGCCCTGGATTGTGTTTCTGTATTACAATATATATATCGTATGGCTCATTCAGCCAGCCACCATGGTTTAAGAATAATAAAAAAAAAATTCTGCGGTGCAGAGCACCTGAGTCAGTATAAGTAAAAATCTAAACACTAAAATAAAAAAAAAATAAAAATTAGATCTCTCTTTATAGAGCTAAATCCAGGGCGCTAAGCCATTGCAGCCCAGCTTCACTTGAGCTATGCAGACCGGCCAATCCTTCGGGGAAGGCACTCAGTGGGCACTCTTCGACTATGTGTTCCATAGTTTGATACTCTGCTCCGCAGTCGCATGACTGGTCTTGTGTCATTCCCCATTTGTGCTTCCAATAATTACATCTCCCCACTCCAGTGCGGAAACGATTGAGTATAGTCCACTGCTTCCGAGGAAGATTCATACCACCTACCGCTACGGTCGGGTCATCTATCAAGAAGTGGTTCCGACCTTGAAAAGCGTCCCAGGAGGAAGTCCAGTTTGTATGGATGGTGAAGTTCGAGTCCATCAACTGGGAGGCTGTTCGTAGAGGTGGTTTTCGGGACCTCAATCGGCCCGCATTCTGGGGTAGGTAATCATGGATGGGCAGCTGTGGAGCAGATAAGATCTTTGTGTATTCCCTAATGAGTGCATCCCTTCGTCTTATTTCAGGAGGAGCGATATTACACAGCACCGGGAGCCAGGGTACAGGAGTTGCCATGAGTGTACCACTAATGGCTCTCATGGTCCTGTTTAGCTGGACGTCGATCTCTCTAACGTGCACACTATTTAACCACACGGGAGCACAGTACTCAGCAGCTGAATATACCAATGATAGAGCAGTTGTTCGCAGAACTTGTGCGTTAGCTCCCCATGTGGAGCCAGCAAGGTGATGGACAATGTTAGTCCTGGTTCTCACCTTAGCTGCAGTTTTTTGTAAGTGGCTTTTAAACGTGAGAGACCGATCTAAAGTGACTCCCAGATACTGTGGGTGGTCATTATGTTTCAACTCAACACCGTTGAATACGATTTTAAGCTTTTGGTTGGCCAGTCTATTATTCAAGTGGAAGCAAGCAACCTCAGTTTTTGTTGGGTTTGGATTTAGCTTCCAGGCTTCAAAATATTCACCGAGGGTCGTGAGGTCATTTGTTAGTGTTTCCTCAGCTTGTCGAAAATGCTGGTGTTGATATGCCAATGCAATATCATCTGCATATATAAACTTTAAGGACCGAGTTACAGGAATGTCGGCAGTGTACACATTAAAGAGCAGTGGGGCGAGCACTGACCCTTGTGGTAGGCCATCCTTTAGTTGCCTAAACGTACTTTCTCTGCATCCCAGATATACTTTTATCATCCTATTGGAGAGCATTGAGTTGAGGAGACGCAACAAGAAAGGGCAAGGAATAAGGTCGTAAAATTTAACTAGGAGGCCTTTTCTCCAGACGGTGTCATATGCTGCAGTCAGATCTAAGAAAGCCACAGAGGTTTTCAGTCTTCGCTCGAACCCATCCTCAATGAAAGATGTCAGAGCTAAAACCTGGTCACAACAGTTGCGACCAGGCCTAAATCCAGCTTGTTCGACAGGGATGCTGGCATTGAGAATAGGGAGGATTCTGTTATAAATCAACCTCTCTAGCAGCTTATAACAAACACTTAAAAGAGCTATAGGCCGATAACTTTCAGGCAGTTTTGGATCCTTTCCGGGCTTCAGGATAGCTATGATCTTGGATTTTCTAAATATCCCAGGCATGTCGCCGGTTTTCAGAGTGGTGTTAAAAACTTCCAGAAGCCACTGTCTAGCCTTGTTACCCGAGTGTTTTATAAACTCCGGGAAAATGTCATCCAAACCTGCTGCTTTGCCAATTGGCATCGCATCAATCGCCACTTCCAGCTCGTCGTAAGTGAAGGGTCTAGAGACTTCCAAGGGTGCTTGCCGACTCTCCTTTATCTCATTAAGCTTGAAATTAATTTTTCTGTCTGCAGACGTACGCACAGGTTTTGAAAGTACGGAGAGGCGTTTTGCAATTTCACGAGGGCTAGGCTGTGAGGCATCATGTTTTTCACTTGATTTACCAGTGGAGAGTTTCCTGAGCAGAGACCAAGCTTTCCGACTACTTTTGGTGAAGTTCAGGTTCTCGACAGTTTTCACCCACTTCTCTCTCCTGGAGTTGTCGAGAGAGTTAAGGAGTTGGTCAGCTACATCTCTGTCAGCAGTGTCTGTAAACTCACTGTAAAGATCTTCGCACTCTCTGCTCCATCCTGGAATGTATTCTTTTCTAAAACCTCTTGGGATTGTCGCCTTAGCGGAAGACAGGACAAGGCGAGTGAACCGATCATAGTTTTTTATTTTAGAGGGGATGAACCTGATGCCGCTATCAAGCCTTGATGAGAAGGCCTCCCACTCAGCTTTATTAAAGTTCCACCTAGGCCGAGGAAAAGATCTTACGAGAGGAATTTGCATTCCTACTGATATTATTACAGGCCTGTGCTGAGAGTGGGGGAATGCACCAAGGACCATCCTGGAAGTAGGCACGGGTGTTGCTGATGGTTCACGGGAGCAAAAGCACAAGTCTGGAGAGTACCCACGACGCCATCGGGCTGAATGGAAGGTGTGTGGGTCCTTGGCATTATATACCAGGAAAAGGTTGTTATTTTCAGCCCAGCTTGAAAGACGAGTGCCGTTGTCATCATCGGACGAGTATCCCCACTGGGTATGATGACTGTTGAAGTCACCTACATATACCACAGGATGTTCAAAAGTTGGGAGAACTGTGTCTGACCACTGGGTGTTTGGTGGTTTGTATACATTTACAATAGTAGTCGCAGACACCTTAACAGCAACAACAAATGTGTTGTTATCACAACTTTTGTGGGAGACTGATACGTCGTCTATGTCCTGTCTAACGTACGTCGCCACTCCGTAGACCCTGTGACCTATTTCCTCCACAAGCTTATATCCTGGGATGTTGCCCCTCGCACTGTTTTCTAAGTCTTCTGCATGTGTTTCTTGCAGTGCGAGGACATCGACCTCATTTTCCAGCAGCACCTTGCTGAGGCAGTCACTTTTAGATTTGCTCAGACCCTCTACGTTAAAATGACAAACATTTAAAACACAGCCTAAGTTTCTAAATTGGCCCTGGAAAGGGCCGTTTGGATTTTGTCTGGCAGCTGGCATAGCTGAGAGATCACTGTGTGTGACAGTTCAGCTGCCAAAGTTGTTGTTCGTTTAGCACCACCCGGGGAGTACGTGCAACTTTAATGGAATGCTGCGGACGCGAACAACATCACCCCCCTGTATTACAATTATACAGGGTGTTTCAGAATTCCCTGCCAAGATTTTAGGCCATTGTCCCTTTACTAAAAACAAATATGAAAATCATAGTAATAAAGTACAAATGCCGCCAGTTACCCACACAGCCGCCATTTCGTTTTTTACACATATTAATTTTTTATTCCACAACGGATGGTTGTACAGTACACTCTCGTTCATCGGACTCGGCGACATCGGAACTCCGCTTCATCGGAACTGAAAATCTGGATATTAATATTTTTTTCTTACGAAATAAATAATTTTTCCGTTTTAGCGCCTTCAATTTCCATTATTTCTATCCGCACAACAGTGAAGTACCACATTTTGCATCAAACGTCATCAGGCGTTTTCCATAATCTGTACGCATCGATGTGATTTACGAGGCCGTGGAGTATTCGCACAAAAATAGAAAGAGGAAGGGGTAGGAAGTGAACATCCGGTTCGACCGCTTCCCAAACTGTCTTTCAGTCTGTCTCGCGTCGCAACTGCACCTGTGTTACGTGGAAGTCAGTTGACTGCTCAGTTGATGAATGGAATATGAATATGGAATATGAGAATAAAGATTTTGGATCTTTATTTCCTGCGTTGTTTTTATTCCTATCGGTTCATTGTTACCATGTTCAAAGTTTGAGTGCTTTATTTTCATAAAACCTCTTGTGTTATCTTAAAAAACAAGAGTGAATACAGTCACGATAGTTCACCGTACGGGCGGAAATGATGACTCACGACGGACTCCGCTTCATCGGAATTTTTTGACATCCGAACCGGCCGTCCGCCACATTAGTTCCGATGAACGAGAGTGTACTGTATTAAGTTCAGTTTTGGTATGAATCTTTATTACACCAATGTCCATTTCAAGAGAAAATAATAATTATTTTCCTATGTGTATTTTAAAAATGGCGGCAATTTTAAATTTGTAATCTCAAATATCTCAAAAATGTTAAGTTTTTCAAAATTTTTACTACAGACTAAAAAATTGACAAATTAAATTATGTAACTAAGGATACCAAGTTTGTAAGGATATGATGGAGTTATTGCGATTTTTCTCTTAACACGTTCGCTGCTAACAGCTGCTATAGCAGTTGCCCGCCTACTAGCGCTGTGTGCTGACAACTGCTAAACCAGTGGCGTGCTCCCTTCAAAGTTATTGCTTCAGTGTGAGCCCAGCTCTTTGCCGGGAGGGTTTATATCGTCACCGCATGTTGTGCCGGTTTCGCTCGTTAATCCGTTTCCGGATCGGGAATTTTGTTCGTTTTCTCGTTATCGTTGGAAGAATGTAAATATAATTCAGCATGTTGGTTGAGTTTTGACATTTTATATGCCGCAGCAAACGTGTTAAAAAACCCTAATTTTGCATTATTTTTTATGCAAAATCATTGTTTTTCAGCAGAAAAATCACAATAACTCCGTTATTTGTTTCAAATACGTCCTCAGTGTAAAGTCACAAAAATGGCAATCATCACTTTCATCAAATACTTTTTTTTTTCTTGGTGGGGGGGGGGGGGGGGGCGTAGTTGTGACCTTTGGCCTAGGGCGTCAAAAAGTGTTAATCCGGGCCTGTGAACAACTACTACATTGATCATAGTGCTTTTAGTGCGAGGAACAAGAAACCTTCCAAATTTCTGTATCAAATTAATGCATTGGATGAAGAGTATTCATTGGTTTTTTTTAATATTTATTGGGCTACACCCACTTTAATATGTATGGTGGGTAGATCCTCTGTCAATTGATAAACACAAAAACACAACACACACCTACACAAATTGGATCCCGCTATCGAAATCCCGACCTTTCGTGTCACCGAAAAACATTCATGCGTCTTCGGGGGAGTTTATTGACGCCAACAATACTGTTTGGCGTGAAGTTGACTGTCTTATCGCGATTCATCAGAATATGGAGTCTATTCACGTCAGTTAGCTATGTGTAGAGTCAATTAATAGTGTAACATTCTATGTCTACTTTTTTCTAGTTTGTTGGTTGACTAAATGAACATTAAGAAATTGCTGTTTCCATAAAGAAGGGAGGCTTGAGTTACATTTAAGTGTGGATTATCAGAATTTTGGAGATCTCATTTTTCTTACTTAAGTGATAGCAATGTTTCTAATAATTACAGTTAACTATGTTTTGACATCTGATTTAACATGTTTGAAGCACGTGTTTAAAGTGGGAGCAGTTCACTAACTATAATGCTCTCCTTTCATATGTCTTTCAACATAAATAATTAATAAGAGTAGTTTGAGGTAAAGCTGAGCACGATTGAACCGCATGCAAATTTTGTTGTCGGCAGTACCTGCGCCATCTTGGTAGTTTGTCCCTTAAGAGCAATGTTAAATTTGAAACATTACTGTGAGTTTGTTTTTCTAAAATTTAAAACTTGATGTCATTTTAAATGTTACCATAGTATCTAGTGCTTGACGTGATAGAAAATTAATTTAAAATATTATCCACTTGAATAACAAAAAAAATGTAAATATATTTAACACCATTTTTAAACCACTTTAAAAAATTTTTAGTAGGTTTATTGAAAATCTGCCGTGCACTCCCCCATTCCCTTATGGTGAACATATTCAAATTTCATTTAAATCCGATGCAAGATTGTCGAGATGTAGTGTTTCAAAGACAACAGTAATGTTTTGAATTTAACATTGTTCTTATGGGACTAAAAATCCAAGATGGCGCAGGTACTGCAGACTCTTAAACTGCTAAATTTGATTGGTTGACATTCACTCATAAAAACAAGTAGAATACTTACAGTGTAAAGGAAATGTAACCTTTAGCTTCCCCTCTCTCTTTTCTGGATCTTCTAAAATCGCTGTACCTTCCATTGAAAAAAAGGCGTTCGATCTAAAATTTAATAAAGACATATTTCAAGTCAGTTTTAATATCAAGTTTCTGTTTAAGTGTTTCTCTTTACAATTATAACAAACAAACTCTCTACAGAAATGTCTCCTTACAATCCTAATCCCACAACCAATCAATGCCCAATATATAATTATGGTAACTGTGGACGATTCTGCTACATATAAATGCTGATCACTCAACACTTACGGCTCGTTGATCTTTGTGTTGGTGACATTTACGATGCCAGTGGTAGGGTTGTAATGGTATATCGCAGTGATGCATCGGCCCTTGCCCTCGAACTCCGTGTGAGCGCTGGCCTGCTGGTGCCACTTACCCATGTACTGAAAACAAATATTTTTTTTATTTTTTTTTTTATTAGCATATCATATATTTATTCCAAATTTAAAGATCAGTATGGATTACACTCTTCCAAACAAATTTTTAAAGTGAATTTCATGCATCCAGAACAACAGAAACAGAAAAACAACCAAATGTTTCTGTAAAGAATCATAAGCACAAGCTTAAAGTTTTTGTGCTTGTCTGCGTGCAGTTCAACTGCTTCTAATTGCAGCATTTTTCACTATGGTACGTAGTTTTTCTGGTGTTTTCACTGTTTATGCTTACAGGACCGTTTAGGTTTCTATTTTGATTGAATCTGTGGTTTTGAATACATGAATGTGTTAACAATATGTTTCGGCTTGGAAATGTGTTATTTTGACTGCTCTTTGAATTCTAAAACATACGCTTTGTGGTAACAATAAATTTACAATTTTTTTACAGAAATTATGTGCAAAAAAGTAAGACGTTATTTTTACTATAAATTTAAACTAAAATGGCAAGACTCAAGACAACAACAAAACACAAAAATACGCAACTCGTGCAATAACGACAAAACAACTGCTTCAAATTTTCTTGTTTCCCACAAGTCACCGTATATGAGAGTTTAAAAAAATACAGACGGTTGAGAAGCAGAAATATCCCAGGAATATCCAACATGTTTTCCTCTCATATCCCAATCAGTAACATCAAAAACTTCATAAATCCTAATGTATTTATTAGCTCCGAATTGGTGAACCACACTCAACATTTCCTTTTATGAAGGAAAAATGGCTTGAGAAGTTTTTTTTTTTTTTTAAGCATTGTCCACTTTACCCAATTGCATTTAAAATATTCCATTCACGTGGTGATGAACAATCAACAATTTAAAGCATCAAACACTACTTTACTGACACTACTTTTCAACTTTCCAACTCCAAAACTTTGCAAACCTAAAAAGTCAAATGTTTTATTTGAGTTGCAAATCATTCGCCTCATTCCTTAGTTTATTTATCTTGTTACAATTACCTTCTTCAAGTTAAGGTTTTGTTTGACAGCCAGTTGTGGGCATCGTCCAAACTGAGGCCAGTGCCAGCCGTAAGCCGTGTCAAGAACAGCTACACTTACAACTCCAACACAGAACACTGAAAACCTTTACAAAAGATCATTCACAAGTTGAAAGTGTTATAACGAATTTATTATTTTGTCTTAGGAGAAATGATAAATGTGGGGATGAGCTTGCTTTCTAACTCCACTGTGAAGTAGTTTCTGTTTTTCTGTAGTGAGATATGATGACACAGTCAAATTTTATATCTTTCCGATCTTGAATGTATACAGGGAGTACCAAAACTCCCAAATGGATTTAATATATTCTGAATGACAGACGATAAATCAATGAATTTTGGTACACCAACACAAAACCTTAAGGTCTACTTTTTGAAGGAACTATCAGTTTAATGTCATTTCAGTGGGAAGGACCACCAAAAGTCTAAACAAAATCTTAAATGTTGGCAGAGGTTGATTATTAACACATTCGGGGCAGCATTATTTTTTGGGTACATAAACTGCCGTTATAATTTATTGAAACCGCCACGCTACCGTAGCAGCAGCACTGTCCATGTGGTCACAAATTAGCATATACTTATTCAGCAGTGTTGTGCAATGTTTCAGATTTCTTGCTTAGATCCTATTTGAAAATAAAAATCACATAATACCTCATTGCAGCTTGGGAGCGATCACACCCACTAGGATGGCATTAGGGTTCCGTATGTGAGCAATCTCCCCCATGCCGCCGCGAAAGCAGAGTACAATGTAGCAAACCAGTCCTAAAATGAAAAACCGATTTGAAAATGAAAAGTTTGACTACATGAAACTTCCAACTCAATCATTCAGTAGAAGTCGGGCTTACAGCATTGTACTCTGTTCAGTGGCCCTTATGTATATATCGACCTATGCTACACACAAGATTTGTATATACATCTAGTAGTCGGATACCCTCTGATACCACAATAAACTAGTGTTCTCTACAAAAAAAGAAATTTTTAGTAGTATTGATGTCTAAGTTTTTTTTTTGTTTTTTTTCTGCGAGCATTCAGAATAAATCAAACATGTGGCACTTATATACTCCCTGTATACTAGTAGTATAATTTAATTTATTAAACCACTTGATTACTCGAAGAATAGCAGTAATCCTTCTATTTTTTAATTGTAACAATTATGGCTGCTTCAAATATTCTTTAAAATTTTTAGGTAAGAAAGGGATACAAAATGCTCTTTTTAAAAGAGAATTCGCTACGATAGACAGTACCAAACAGGTGACAAAGTATTCCCAATATTGCAAAATGAGGTCCCAATATTGGACCTTTCTCAATGTGAGAAGAGAAAGACAATTCATACCTAACATTCTTTATAATCAAGGGAGAAGAGAAAGACATTTATTTCCTAAATAACATTCTTGATAATCTCTTTGAATTCTCATAACATGCATGCTCAAGTTATCAAAGTTCACATAAAAGGGTTAATATCAAATTAATTTGTTTTTTTTTTCTTCTTAAGAACTAGGAAGCGATTCAAGCTAAAATGTGAACCCATACAGCACACAAAGTCTAAATCACGTCGAATAAACATGTAGGATGGCTAAAAATTAACCGTCTTGCAATTATCTTTTTTAAAGACGTTTTGTAAACCTCTCACAATACACGTCTTATTTTTATACATCTATTGTACGTCTTCATTTATTCATTTATAAAACCAAATCGCATTAACCTTAATTAAGATGTCTTAATGATATACAAGAAAAATTATGAATCTAACATTTTATTTTTTATATGTTCACAATAGTTTTATAATAATTCAGGGCAATTTTTTCATAAACTTATACGTAGTAAATATTGGTATGTTGTAACTATTAAACTAATTATAAATGAAAAATTCAATAAAATATAACAATTACTATTTTTTTTAAATATAGTTTTTTTTTCATACTGAAGATGAATAAAAAACGTCATCTAAATGTTTCCGTGTTTGTTGTCGTTAACGTATAAAAGATGTCAAATTTACGTTTTATGGACATCACCGCTCGGCTCCTGCAAAGTCATTAATAATTGTGAAAATCCCGAATTCAGTACACTAAAAATAATTTAAAAGCTTTATGTTTTTGCTAATCTAAATGTGTGTTTTTAAATAAGTTTGTCAAAATATGTTTGAAGCCTGAACTAATGTTTTATCAATAAAAGATTCTTGTCATATTCAAATACCTGATAAAATATGCAAAGAAAGTAGCCTATTTGAACTGTGTCAGTCTTTTGAGGTCTCTTTCGAAAACAGGTCTCAGCTCAAGTAATGGAATTAATCCTTTTCAGAAACGAAAACAAAGAAACGCAGTCACACTAACTCTCCTTCAAGGTGCAAAGTACGAATGCCATAACTGTTTGTAGACGATCAACAATCCACAAAAGATTTCTGATTTTATCAATTTTTTTCGAAACGAAATCGCCTAATTAATTTTTATTTCCTTCACGATCACGTCGATAAAACAATATTTTACTCAGTAAGAAATTAATTACAAAGTAAATTATTCTAAAAAAATCCTATAAATCATAAAACATGCCATATGAAATAATTCCGATTTTATTTTGAAGCACGATTACAAAACTCATATTCTTCTGACATTTAGGAATATTGCGGAACTCTTTTACTGAGTGTATATGAATCTAAGAGTTAAGAAAATGATTGAATCAAACGAATGCTACGATAAATGTAAATGCAATTTAACAGTTTCGATTTCATGTGACATTCAATCTTTCTTTTAATAAATTGTTCTGTGTTTATTTTACACATGATTTTAGAAAGTCACTTCCTCTGCAAAGTATAGCTCACTAGTTTTTAGTTAATGTTTCCACCCAAGGTGATGAAAATGAACTAGGTATTTGTTTTCAAGTTTAATAGGGCTACATATTTAATTATTTCATTACAAGTCATTTTTTTCAACCGAATGCAAAGTATGACACTTTATTTCTTATGTTCTTCATCTAAACAACTTACGCTGGTCTTGTTAGTTCGTGTGGTAACGTGGGGTTTCACCGTTAAACTAATTTGATTTAGTTTGCTTGAACTTTTGCTTTTGATTCATAAAATAAACCACAGTAACAGTTTAATAATTTTATAAACTGTTTGATTGTTTAATCTAAAACAATAAATAATTATCGTTTTGAGTTTTCACCACTTTACTCTCTGCCTTGAACAACTGCTTTTCAATACTCTGTGTGCTCTGCTGATGATTTGAGTTTGTGTCTGTCAACCCGTCCGTCAACCGTCAACCCTCCTCTCCTAAGGTAAGCATTCATTTGTTTCCATAAGCTTTTTTACCAAGCTTTTACCTTGATATAGCAATAAAGTATTATTTTATGAAAGTGAAAATTGTTTTTTTTTAATCTCTCAAGGTTATATATTGTACTCTAACCAAAGGCATTGAAATTATAAAAGACATCTAACCTAATTGACTCTGAAATACCGTTCTATGAACTAAACCTACTGTAGGAATCCTATTATTGTTTTGTCTACTAATGTAAGTATAATTCTTTAACATTTTATATCTTGTATTAGACCAACAGACCTTTATATCTCGTAATTATTCATTGCCAGGGTATGGTAATAGCATTTGTAATCTTGGATCGGGACCTTAAAATAGGCCCTATTCCCAAATTTATTTTTATAGCCTAGGTACAGCTTATCAATTTCCTCAAGACAATTCCCTTGCCTGTTTTAAACTGATTGTCAGGTCAATTTGCTTTTAAATTTTAATGACTGAAAAACGGTTTAGGCTACATAATAATTTATCTTTGTCTAAGATGAGCCAAAAGTTTGTCACTGGTATCGGGCTCTTCGCTGTTTATTTATGTTTGTAATCTATGTTTATTATCTAGGTATCCAATCACTAATTTTTAATTGAAGCCTTATTTAAAAGAAACCAATTAAAATTAGGCTTGCCATTAATCAGCCTCAAAGCAATCACAGTTTTAGATGCTTTAGTTGCAGATCTAGGATCAAAAATGATAGTTGATTATAGATTGATCGTTAACTTTTTCATCAATTTGTAGATCCTCTCCTTAAATTAAGTGACCCCAGATCAACTGATAGGGCCTACTCAGAATAACTCTTAGGTATGGTAACCATCTTTATTTTTTCCCCGAATGAGATTGGTTTATCTGGCCTTATTAGAAAACTGGTTCGGATTAACCAACCTTTTCTGGGAGTTGGGGACTTAAGTTATGTTCCAATACTTATACGGTACTGTATAACTTATAGATAGCCTATCAGTGAATTTGAAAGATTGGTTTTTGTTTCCTATGGAGTTAAAAACATAAAATCCAATATGGTCCCAGGCTTAGGTCTTTGCATAACAATTACCGTAGTAGCAGATTCCCTTAAACTTAGGGCCTATAGGAAAATTCACCAAAATGAAGAAATTAAATCCACTCTTTTATCTCACTTTACAGTAATTTTGAATGAAGTTCGACCTACATACTAGCCTATAACATATCTATCAACCCTAACTCCGAATGAACTGCGGTGACACAGTCGTCTCTTAACTGGGATATCATACTATCAAATGAAAATATCGATCGATCCGATCAATATACATTGATTCAACTATTGATTCAATTTAATTTACTTACATAACTTAAATAACAAAGACAATAATTAACTGTACTGACAACTGAAATTTTGACAAAATAACATAATATACCGGTAGGCTATATATAAACTGTGTTAAAAAAAAAACAAGGTTTACTCTTACATTCTTTTTATTTCTTGGGAATGAATACTTAGGTTGGTTCTTAATATGAATAGAGATAGGTATAGGTTATGACAGTTGGATTTGTCAAGCCAAATTTTTTATTTGTCAAGCCAAATTTTGTATTTGGCAGTAATTTTCTATCCGATACGATGTACCGTACTGTAGATTGGATCGATTGATTTTTTTATTCTATAGCCTATAGTATGGTAGCCCAGTTAAGAAACTGCACCCGTCAACGTGTACCCTAATTCTTTAAATATTTTTCCCTGTTTAGGAAATATTTTACCCTATTATGGTTGAAGACATGGTTGGCCCTAATCCTGAAACCATGTTACTTTTTCATTTTGATGTACCCACAAGCCAAAAACAATATTATTCATATCTACTGTAGACCCCCCTCTCTTAACCAGTCTCGGGACCGTGCCTACGGTCGGATAACCTAAAAGGTAAATTAAAGCGGGCGACTACATAAACATGTAAAATATGTAGAAATAGGCCTAATTTTACTATGGCATTAGGGGCCTATGTAATAAAACAATAAATTCTAATACCCGTTCAGCCATTTATCGAAATAGGCTGTGCTCATGTGCCTATGAGCACATTAAAAGCATTGGTACATTAACCAAGCAAAAATTAACTTAAATGACTTTAAGTGATGTTCCACAGTTGTGTGAAACAAAGGCTCCTGGGTCAAAAAATCTTAAAACTGGTCAACGTGGTCGCAACTGCCTGAGGCCGGTTCGGAGGCTTACGTGTAGGGTTTACCACTACCAGATATTTTTTTAAGCCAACCCATGACGCTTTTGCGATACAGTAGTGATATCTCAAGCCCTCCTCCCCCTCCCCAATGCCTATGGAAAATAATAATAAGAGATATGTGTTTTATAGCGACAATATAAAATGTATCCAAGGCAGTGTTGATAGCCATACCGATATATTAAGTTGAACACAATAACAAAATGTTCAAACAGAATTCCCTTAAAATTGCGTCATTTTACTGAAAAATACATTTTTCAAATTTCTTTTAGAAAGGGAAACTGAATTGCCTAGGCTTATTCTTCAATTATAGTCTTATTTCAATTGTTTGGAGCATAAAAATTATAAGAATGGCATAAATCTTACGTAATAGAAATCTTATCGTTCATAGAAACACTTTATAGATAGCCTATTACCATAGCAATGGCACGGGCAACTGATTATCCATTGCCTACTGATAAACAGATGAAACATTTTTGGTAACATTATTGAATTCACCTCATCGCTCTCCAGAAAAAAGTCAAATGTAGACTCCCTCTTAACCGGCCACCCTGGGACCAGGCCGCAGCCGGATAATGAATTGGCTCCAGTTAAACTGATGTAGGCCTACTTTTAAGAACGCCAACCTACAATTTTATATGGCCTAAATGCAGTTATACTTGAGAAAAAAACTCTAAAAATATTTCTGTGTAGCCCATAATTTATAGCTAATATCTGACACCCATGATATCCACTACTAAACGAAACTAATAATCGTTTGTTTCTTAATTATGGTCTACTGGATTGCAGGTCCAACCGCATTCACTTCTGGTGGTATTCACTTCCGTCCAGGATTTAATATGTTTGAGAATGTCAAACATATTGTTAAAATATAGTGTTGAATTGAATTATAGACAAGAAAACAACGTTTCCGGTAAAACACAGCCCGTTAAAGCGATGTTGAGATAAATAATGGCCGGTTAAAAAAATGTTGATTTTGTGTCAGCTTGGCCGGTTAAAGCTGAGATCGGTTAAAAGGTGGCCAGTTAAGAGGGAGTCCACCGTAAAGGATAAACACGTTTAACATATATTAGGCTACTGAAAATTAACTTGTGTAATCTTCTTTAAAGTGTATTGTGAGACCAAACTTAACCATACCATTGACTTAGGCCTAGTACACTCTCGTGAATAGACCTCTCATCCAATGCATTTAGTTTGAGGCAAAAATTTGGAAGTTCGGTGTACGTGGCACCAGAGTTGCTGCCATCGATGTTGTTATTATTCAGCTGAATTTACAGTGCTGCAAAAACACTTTACCTAAACTTATAAACATAACTTTCAGTTATAAAATTTTTCATCCTTGGATGAGAAGAGTGGTAATAGGCCAACCGGTACTGATTTATCTATCATATGTTAAGTGTACTTCAATGTACACCGCACGAGACCACTCCACCGTCAATAGGTTTCACACTCGCCTATGCTATGAGAAGTCTACTCACGTTAGTTTACATAGTCAATGACAATACGGTATAGCACCAATATTGAAAACTCCGGACAATGTAGGCCTAACAATCCTGGATCGGACTCCGGACAGACTCTCAAAATCTGGACTGTGCGGGGTAAACTCGGACGTCTGGTAGAACCCTACTTACTTAGCCTATGGGAAAAAATTTGTAAAACCCATCATTTAGTTTGTGACTTTACTGGGTACCGTGCTGATTACCCTATACTTGTTTGCAACTCCTCCAAGGCAGCAAACCTTCACACAGTGCTTATTTATTGAGAATGTATACCAAAATTTATTTTGCAGCAAACATGTTGTGACAATATTATTTGTTTTGACTAACACTCATACAAATCTACAACTATTATGACTAGATAACCTAAACCAGATTGTTTATTAAAAGCATTTTTTTTTTCATTCTTTTAAGGTTGTGTTCGAGATGGGAACGCAATTTGACATCAGGATCATCCCATCAGGAACCACGTCAAAGGACCTCAGTCTGACTTGTGCTGATTCTCTTCCAAAATTAGAAGGTACGGTAACGTTTTATTTGGTGTGGTTAATTTTTATAGTAAATTATGAGAGAAAACCACTAAATCCCATTCTAAATCATAGAATATTTTTGTACATCTGTAGTGGACCTCTTAATCCGTACTCAAGGCATACTGTACCGTACAGTACTCAGTACTTTGTAGGCTAATAATTTAAGCTTAGGCCAATGGGAACTGAGTGAATCAAAAAGAATATATAATTACATAAAGGAAAATCAGTGTAGCACAAACCAGTTCAATGCTCAGAAAACTCTTAAGGATGAGCTTGTCCCATTTCTTTTGGATGTTATTATATTTATTTACCATATCGCACATCTTATTGTACAAAGAGCTTTCTTTTGACCAACCTCAGAACAAAGACTGGAAATGATTTGACAAGTAAAAATGTGTGTCCTTTAAGTTTTCCATAGAGTAAATGTGATATTATCCTAGTGGAACCATCACTAATAGTTATCCTCGGGAGGAGAAGTACGATGGCTAATTGAATAGACGGATCAGCAGTTTCCATTACCGTACCCATTTCTAAAAAACATTTCTACCGGCTAAAGACATTTATTGTTAAAAATAACTAATAAGGAAGGTACCTATTAGCTTTCCATGGTAGGCGAGTTAAAGTTTAACTGGATGTGATAATTGGTTTGTTAAGAGTATCTTTTTGGTTAGCTCTTCCTTTTGGATTATACATAGTAATTTAAAATTAAAACTCCAAATATCCAATAAGTTTTATAATTTGTTGGTTGCATTTGTTACGTATATTATAAAATTTATTGGATTTTCGGAGTTTTAATTTAAAACTACTATATGTTAAGAGTATGTTTATACTATACTGTTGACTCCCTCTAATCCGGACTCCTCAGAATCGGACCATTGTCCGGATAAAATTTTTTTGGGCAACCCGGCGGTCGTTAACTTGCGCAAATTAAAATCTTTAATAGTGTGTATTTAATCCTAAACATATTTGAAGACAATTTTACACCCATTATGCTGTTTTGCTACCAACTTGTTGGAACCTCATTTTTATGACATCGATAAAAACAAAATTGACACCAGACAATAAGAAATAACACAAAAATGTAAAGGTGGCCCTAAATAAAAACTTCATAGATTAATTTTTTTTGTAAAGAAAAGAGCTACAATTTTAGATTCATAAAATCACTATGCAGTTCTAATACAATTTTACCTACAAATTAATCTCGTAATAATATAACTCAATTCAAAATTAATAAAACACAAACAATATACGGTACAGTAACTAGTAAAATTAGCCACACTTCGGTATGACTATCCGGAACGAGCGTAATTGTAAACCGAACTGAGGTTCTTTGTTTACATGTTGACCAAAAAAGACATGTTCAATTCCGTCAATTTTGGCCTCGAGAAACCCGGCGCGCTGGTGACTCACTTCCAAGACCTCGTCCTAACCATCCGGAGAGGGAGTCGACTGTATGTCAATTTTTTTATACTTTGTAGGCCTATGTATTTTTTATATTATAGTCTGGTAGATTGAACAGTTTTGCAGCACGTCTGATAGAGTGGTTATTGTGCGCTGGCTAGACACACCATGTTCTGATATTAGATAATGTAATCAAATTTCAACATAAATGGGACAAGATTATCTTTAAAAGTTTTCGAACCATTAACTTAATACTTTTAATAATTTCTTAATTTATTTGTATATGTTACATGTAGGCTATATTAGTGATTACGCAGCCTTGGTTATCAAAGTATAGTAGAATCCCGCTAATCCAAAATAATCAAGACTGGACCCTTTTAGGTTTTGAAAATTTGCGGAATGGGGAGAGTTTAAAAAGCTTAAGATATTTACTCGTTTATTCATGCTGTTTACTTCTACCAAGGAGTATGATACCGTGAAACAATGACACGACTATCAAGGACCTTTGTCCTTGTCCGAATATATATACCATGTATATATACTGAATATACAGGGTGAGTTTTTAATGTCCCCCCCCCCCGAATTTTTTCCACATTTTTTAAGATATTGACTCCTAACCACCACCAACCATCATTAATTAGTTTATACTATTTTTTGGTATGGTTCACTTTTTTGGCCGCCATCTTGGATCCGCCATATTGGACTGAACTTAATTATTTTTAATGTAAGGGTAGGGTTGTGACCCATATTTTCAAAGTGATTTTTTGCGTAGAACAAGACGCCGCAATCCGTTTTTGATTATCTGTTTTCGTTCCTGAGATATTACAGGTTTTTTAAAACTAAATTTCAAAATAAGAAAATTTAAAAATCTCTGGTTTTATCCAATTTTTTCCTAAATAATATAGACTTTTTATCACCAGATATGCCATAGTTTAAAAGTATTTCATTTTGATGGGACTTAAATTTTTGGCCGCCATCTTGGAATCCGCCATCTTGGAATGAAATTAAAATTTTTTAATGTAAAGGTAGGGTTGAGACCCATAATTTTAAAGTATTTTTTTGCGTTTAGTACGTTGCAGGAATGCGTTTTTCATTATCTCTTCTCGTTCTAAAAATATTAGGGTTTTTTTTGTACAAATATTAATTTTTTTTTACAAAATCGCTAATATTTTTAGAACGAAAACAAATAATGAAAAACAGATTGCGGCAACGTACTAAACGCAAAAAAATACTTTAAGATGATGGGTCACAACCCTACCTTTACATTAAAAATTTTAATTTCATTCCAAGATGGCGGATCCAAGATGGCAGCCAAAAATTTAAGTCCCATCAAAATTAAGTACTTTTAAATTATGGGATATCTGGTGATAAAAAGACGATGTTATTTAGAAAAAAATTGGATAAAACCAGAGATTTTTGAATTTTTTTATTTTGAAATTTAGTTTTAAAAAAAACCTGCAATATCTCGGGAACGAAATCAGATAATCAACGGATTGCGGCGTCTTGTTCCACGCAAAAAATCACTTTTTTGAAATGATGGGTAACATTTCTACCCTTACATTAAAAAAATTAAGTTCAGTCCAATATGGCGGGTGCAAGATGGCGGCCAAAAAAGTGAACCATACCAAAAAATAGTATAAACTAATCAATGATGTTTGGTGGTGGTTGGGAGTCAATATCTTAAGGAATGCGGAAAAAATTAGGGGGGGGGGGGAGACATTAAAAACTCACCCTGTATATACCTTGTCCGAATAAAGCCGATTAAACATTTGCTTGGTGTTTGTTCATTGAAAACAGTTTCATCACTTATCCAATGGCCAAATGAATTTCAGTCCTATTATTAACATCTGAGTGAATAAATTATGCCTTTTAGTGTAAAGTCTGTAACAAAACATTAATTAAATGTTATGCCATTCTTTCTAGTTACCGTAAATACACCTAATAGTTTATCTTAGGAACACATTTAAAAAGGTCCCTTGTAACTGTAACTTGTTCAATAAACCTTTGGTTAATCCAGCCATTTTTAAAACCGGCAGGTGGACCGGTCCCACGGGGGCCAGATTTGAGGGTGTCTACTGTTCTATGAAATTTGACAAAGAAACCTTACGTGTTTATTGTTTGTTTGATACAGCTCTAAGCCAAATAATTGTTATCTCTTAAGGAAAGTGGCTATTGCTCGGTAGCTACTAAAAGTATCTCACCCAAGTCTCCTTAAAGTTACATACATTAACAGTTTTGGTTGTAATTTAGGCTAATTGCCTTAAAAAAGAAATTCATAAGCAGTTTTATTTTTAGAAAACTCCGAGCTTTAGTCAGGCTTTCAAAAATGCTCGCAGTACAGTAGACTGTTGATACTGTACCCAATATTATTTGTTTTTTTTTTTTTCTGAAAACCAACAATGTGTCGGCGGGAATTTATCCTACTGATTTGGTTTATTTCTGTGAAGTATTGCTGTACAGTTTCAAGATTTTAATTTTGATTCTCTTTTAATTTAACTAATGTTAATATCAAAGTGGTTAGTGGCGCTAAGTTTTGATTTGGTTAAGTAGACTACTTGTGTTATTTTTATTTTAGGGACATTTGTAAACTTTTTCTAAAATTTGACTCAACATTCCAGTATTAAGTAAGAGTTCTAAGCTTTGGACGGATCTGATGATGACTGTTTTAACATAACACATGGGGATCTTTTCTTAATACATTGTTTAATACAGCTTCGAAATGTAGCCCACCCGCTATATAGAACATACACTCCCTCATTGACAAAGCTGCCGTAGAAAATTTTGTTAGTTCTAAATATAACAATCGGCCTTTTAATTTAATCATATCCTGGGCAGCACCTCATTTATAAAATTGTAACCCTGACAAGATAAAAATTGGAATTTTAAGTTACGAACTTATAGGTTATAGTTTGTGTTGTATAGTACACCTATTTCATGTAAGCCTATGTTTTTATTGTCTTTTATTCTCTGTGGAATCAATAAAAGATATAAAGTCCGAGATTTTTAAATACCTCTTTTCAGTTGGACTGAGTAAATTAACCTCATCTCTAAAATAATTGTTAAACAATTTGTTTTTGAAGTTCTTCCCCTCGCTTTTAACTCCCTGTATGAAAGGTTTGGTTCCAGTTGTTAATGATTTTCTTTTCTTTTTGTTTCAGATTTGGGTTGCTGGTCTTCTCGAATGAGTCACTCATTAGGAAACGGGAAACTTCTTTTGACATTGTACATGTTACGTGGGCTACAGTGTAAATCTATCTGTTAAATTAATGTGTTATCTTTAATATATTAAGATTCATTTTTATTGGCTTTTTATTAAAATCCTTTGCTGTACATTTATTTCAATTTTTTTTTTAATTTTTATTATAATTGAGTTTAATGATTATTATTATTAATTACAAAAAATTGAAGTAGTAAATATTTTGTTTCATATTATTGAAAATTATGTTATATCCAGTAAAACTTATCAAATGCCTAGTTTAATGATATACATAGCCTATTGACTTTTTATGATGTACTCAATTTAATGTTACAGTAACACCTTAAACAGTTATAATTGGGAGTACATTTTTTATTTGGTGATTTCATATCTTGAGTACATCTCAAAGTGGCTCCAAAAAGAAATCTGTAACATTTTAAACATTTCCAGGATATCTATTGTATGTCACATCAGTAATTTTAATCTCCAAGGCATATAAATAAATACATCTTCTAGTACGAAATAGATTTACATCTTAATTACATCTCAAAGAGACATCGACAAGACTTCTTTAACATTATCAATGTGTTCAAGTTATATAGTAAATGTCAATACATTACAAAGAAGGCTTTAAAACGGTTAAAAGAGGGATACCATTTTACCTTATGGTCAAATATTTAGCCGTAGACGGCTAAAATATGTCTTGAAAATGTCCTCCGAGACGGAATCTAGACTTCCTCTAGACCGATTAAGTGTACGAAAAGTTTGGTCAAATAAACGTTTAATTTACTGGTTTAGGAGTCTCGCGAGTCGTTTTGAAGACGTTGACCATGTCGGAGCAAGACTTTTTTTAACTATCTTGAAGAGGTTAGTGTGCTGTATGGGAATTTTTATAGAGAACATTGAACCTATAATGAAGTTGGATCTATTATGGCACAATGAAATAGTCGCAATGACTTTAGACCAGAAATGTGATATAAAGAACAAATTTTTGTGAAACGTATATACTGATTTCAGAGCTCTGTGATGGTGATAAAAGTAAAATCTGACAGACAGAGATCTTTGATGATGATTATACCCCGAAACATTGAGTCTGTCTGCCGATAGTTACCCATCAAACAGATAGTAAAAAATTAATTTAAATCAAATACTCACAGCATTTTAATTTCCAATGAAAGTGATATTGAAATATGGCCCTGCTTTAAGTTTGTGATGTTAAGGCACTTACTTTTTATCAATTGACACGATTGACAGGTGTCAATTAAAAAATTGCGTAACCAAGCTTTTAAGAAAAACTCTAAAATGATATTGGATATATTATATACAAATCTTTTTATAGTGCCTTAAAAAGATTTCATGGATCATGTAATAAGTTATTATTTCGAATCATAATAAAATAAAGCTGAAAAGATTCTTATTTGTATGTGACATGTCATAAGGTGATTTTTTTTTTTTTTTTTTTTTTGTAAAATATTTAAGGTAAATATTACAAATATGTCACACGAAAAGTGCAGAGAGTTTATATTCTAGAGGTTGTTAATAACACTAACAATCCAATAAATAGTAATTTTGCTACTCTCTTCACTTTTTTTCAACAATAGTTTACTGAAATGACAACCAATATAATACTCCTAAATGGGACAAAAAAGAATATCTAAATGCTATAACGGTTAGAATAACCGAAAGAAGTATTTTTTTAGACAAAATTCAAAGGCAAAAAAGTGTAACAGGACCCATATAACTATTCCTCATTTGTCTAAAAATATAAAGCCAAAAAGTCTTAATGTTATGCATCAAAATGTTGATTGCCTATTATCGAAAATTGATATTCTTGAAATTGTATTGCAAGAAGAACATCCTGATGTGCTTGTTATTTCAGAACACCACTTAAAAAACATCAAATAACCATTTTATCTTTAAATGGATATATTTATGCTTCTTCACACTGTAGAGAGTCAAAAAACAAAGGAGGAGTGTGTATATTTATAATAAAAGAAGGCCTGAAATGCATTGAACTAAATGTATCTCGCTATTGTGTAGATACTGAATGTGAATTAGCAGCAATTAAGTTGACTACTGCAGAAGGAACTTTAATAATAATGGGTATAGACCACCAACAAAAAACTATAACATCTTTTTTCACAAATAAAAGAGTGTTTTAATGAAATAATAAGCTCTAAACAAGACACAATTATTGTTGGGGATTTTAACATCAACTATTGCTCAGAGAAAATTGAAAAGAAAGAGTTATCTTATATTGTGTCTAGTTTTGGAATGAAAGACTATATCAACATTTACTCGTGAATTCAAAAATTCTAAATCAAGAATAGACAATATATTTACAAATATAGACAAAATTGATAGTCATGTCATCATTACAGCAATATCAGACCATCACGGACAAATAGCTTTGATTAAGGATTCATGTTTCAACCCTGTTCAACATCTGGTCATTTATAAATATCGTAAATTTTTTTTCTAAAGATAATATTTTTGAATTTAAAAAAATTATTGAAAAACGAAAATTGGCTATCAATCTACACAACTGGTGATTCGATAAATGACAAGTATGAATCATTTAACTATTTTAGTCAATTACGAGGGCTGTTCAATAAAGACTGACAGTCGCGTACATATAAACAAACAAAGTATAATAATTTGGTTTTATCAAATTTATATGAAACATTGAAGTATTACCAACAACCAAATCAGCTGTTAACATTGCAGCATATTAGTTTTTGTCATGACAACCAATTTAATATACAGTTGCAAATTTTTGCCTCTAAAGTTTACTAAGGCTGATTTTTGTAAACAAATATATGCGATAGAGTTTTGTGTAAAACTGGGGAAAAGTGCTATGGATACTTACAGTGACTTGACGAAAGCTTTTGGTAATGATGTAATTAGTGAAATAACCGGTTTCAGATGGCATAAAGACTTAAAATATGGACGGGAATCATCTGAGTTAGAAGGTGGGCCTGGAGTCCCTGTTTCTGTCCTTACCGAAAAACTGCGGGTGTTATGATTCACACTGACCCACATTTGGCTATTAGACAGCTTGCTGTAATGCTCGACATATGAATTAGCAGTGTCCATACACCTATGCATGATCATAAGAAAAGCGGCCAGACCTCGTCAGACGCTGGAAACTGTATCACGACAATGCTCGTCCCAATGTTGCCAATATTGTGCTTCAGTTTCTAGCCAAAAAAGAAATCAAAACTATGCCTCACCCACCCTACAGCCCTGACCTGACTCCAAATGACTTTTTTCTGTATCCTCAGGCTAAAAAGGAGCTTAAAGACAAGCGTTTTACAACTGCTACTGAGGCTGTTAAAACTTTAGAGGCGATTTTGAAGGTTATTTCTAAGGATAGCTTTCAACACGTCTTCAAGGAGTGGCAGAGGCGCTGGAACAAGTGTGTGGCTTTAAATGGCGACTACTTAGAAGGAGATACCAGTGTTAAAGTGTAAACTTCTATATTATAGTTATTGAAAGAGTACTGTCAGTCTTTGTTGAACAGCCCTCGTATTTCAAAACAGTATTCCCGTTAAAGAAATGTAAAGTTTCTCATCATTATCATCGAATTAATCTGCCTCCTGAAACAGTAACTCTCAGGAATGAAATATCAAAGGTAATTAGGTAATTGTATTTGTCAATGTTTTTGTCTCTTCTAAAATTTTGATAAAATTTACTGGTTTTGAGATATTTGAGCTTAGAAATTTAAAATAGCCACCATTTTAAAAATACACATCGGACAAAAATAATTTTTTTCCTGAAAATGGACATTGCTGTCATAAAGGCTCATGCCAAATATGAACTTTATACAACAAACAGTCACGGAAATAAAAATTAGGGATGGACGGGTCCCGAAATTTCGGGAAAATTTTCGGGGAAATTTTCGTCCCGATCATCGGGCGGGATTTTTTTATACTCGGGAATTTATCGGGACGGGAACTGCCGAACGGCGGCCGGCGATCGCGGCCGACGATCTCGCTAACGAGGACGGCGATTGCGGCCGACGATCTCGCTAACGAAGACGGCGATTGCGGCCGACGATCTCGCTAACGAGGACGGCGATTGCGGCCGACGATCTCGCTAACGAAGACGGCGATTGCGGCCGACGATCTCGCTAACGAGGACGGCGATTGCGGCCGACGATCTCGCTAACGAGGACGGCGATCGCGGCCGACAATCTCGCTAACGAGAAAAACACGGCTTAGCTATGGCTTATATTTATTAGATTTTAGGGTTTATAGCTTTAAATTTACATTGTTATTATTTTTTTCATCATACACTCCTTAATTTTTTTTCTGATGTAGCAAAAAATAGTTAAATGTATTCATTTAAATAACAATGAAAGTATAATGTCTAATAGTTTATTATTTCTTAGTTCAATTTTCTTATTTATATTCTTCAAAGAAGAAACTGTCTCAGTAAAATCAATGAATGTAAAAAAATTGGCAAAATATTTCTTAGGTTTATAAATGGCATTGGCTTGTTGAACAACTTCTTTTCTGAGTGTTAATATTCATTCTAATTTATATTTGTGTTTTTTTTATCTGAGCAGGGCTTATTTGTTGTAATATAGTATTGTTTTCTTTACAATTTTTCCAATTGTTTTAATCTATATATATATATATATATATATATATATATATATATATATATATATATATATATATTTTTTTTTTTTTTTGTACTGGTACTGTACATAATGTTTATTTTCATTCTTCGTACCAAACGTTTAATATTTCATTAAACAAAACTTGTATTAAATAAGACATGGGCAACATTTTTCCTTTATGTGTTTAGTGATTTGACTTAAATTTATTTTGTTACAATAAAATTTATACTTTCCCATGATCTTATTGCATCCTTAAAATATCAAAACTATATATTTAAATTTTTTCAACAAAAGGACATTCATTGTAACTTATACAAAAACAAGTGGAACAAGTTGGAAGGAGAACTAGTTGATATTTAACATTAATTTGTCTGTTGGAAAAATGTATGTATATATATATATATATATATATATATATATATATATATATATATATTTTTTTTTTTTGTACTGGTACTGTACATAATGTTTATTTTCATTCTTCGTACCAAACGTTTAATATTTCATTAAACAAAACTTGTATTAAATAAGACATGGGCAACATTTTTCCTTTATGTGTTTAGTGATTTGACTTAAATTTATTTTGTTACAATAAAATTTATACTTTCCCATGATCTTATTGCATCCTTAAAATATCAAAACTATATATTTAAATTTTTTCAACAAAAGGACATTCATTGTAACTTATACAAAAACAAGTGGAACAAGTTGGAAGGAGAACTAGTTGATATTTAACATTAATTTGTCTGTATACGACACTCAGATAAAAATCAAAACGAATATTTCCCGATAGCGTCGAGAAGAGTAATCCCGTCCCGAAATTGGATAGGAAATAAAAATTCCCGTCCCGTCCCGTCCCGAACTAAAAATCCATTCCCGTCCATCCCTAATAAAAATTATTATGTATAAAAAACAAAATGGCGGATTACGGCTAAACTAAGCTGAAATCCAAAAAAATGTTATTCTTCATTTGTGTCTTAGTTTTGCAGGTAGAATCAGGTCCTGTATAGCCAATTACACTTTTTTGTGTCACCCTGTAGATTCATCAGGTCACATTAGATTGCATAGGAATTTAAAAATAACATATAAAAAATATAAATCTTATATTTTACAAATATGTACAGCCAACGACATGGTGTTACAAATTATTTCCTCCGGGCGAAGTGTTCATTCATGGCCGCTCCGCTCCGCTGGATGGTGTTGATGTTGGCTTTCACCCGAGACTCAACGGAGCCTTGAGAGACAGCTAGTGCCATCTGCTTCCTGCGACAGGCAATCAACAAGTGAGTCGTAAACTTAAAAATTACAATAGTCCTTGAGCTTCACATGAAATTTGCCCTATTACATGAAATTACACCCGATGCTGAGAAGCCCTGATTTCCTCTATTAGCAAATATATTTTTCAGATTTTCTTGATGATGACCTCATTCATTTGTCAAGCAATCAGAATAATGAGAGATTTACTGGAAATCAGCTTTTCTTGAAAAGAAAAAGTATGTAAGACTATAAACAGCCTGAACCAATCAAAATTAATGGGACTAGATAGCCTAACTAACACAGGAAAGGTAAATACCATAGTTCTTCAGTATCATCATTCAGGTGACTAGGTGGCTCATGAGGTGATTGAATTTTGAAACGTCATCAGATGCAAGCACAGGTTACCTCCGCAATTGAAGAAGATTAAAAATAATTCTTTTAAAACATATTTTGATATACACATATTTGATTATTTAACAGGATTACTTTTAATGTATTTGAACATTGAACACATTTAGTATTATACTTTGAGCTATAATATTTAATCTAGGTCATATTTTTATACAATATTGATACCGGTATACAATAAGTATTCAAAGAATTAGCCTGCCATAAGGTAGGAAAAATTCAAATATGTTAGAATTATATATGCTTATCCCAGAATAGAATTATATATATAGAATATGCTTATATATATATATGCTTATATATAGAATTATATCGAATTATCCCATGCTGTTAATTATAATTAATACAGCATGATTAACAATTGAAAACTATGTGTTAATTGGAATAATTTGTAAATTGAAATCATTTTGTACATCAATAATCTACCTTAGTAATACAAAGCACGAATATAAACAAAGTTTTGTCTTTTAGTTTTCTTATTTTTTACACAAAGTGCAATTCTTTCCATTACCCTTTATTACCCATAATATGCCATACAATTTTTAATTTACCAGTTGGTAGAGAAAAATTGACTATTATGTTTCGAGGGCAAAAGGAGTGTTGAATGATATCATTTATGAAATAATAATGCATCTAATGTGGTTTAAAGGCTGATAAAAACAATACACAAACTATATAAACAATTTTGCAAAGAATTTCAGACTAAAACAATTCACTCTGCAACAAAAAACTCTGCACTGGGGAGTCCCCACGATCAAGCGCAATGCAGAAGCAACCTCCGCATACTGGAAAAAAATCTATCCGCAAACTAAAACATATTAAAAGGAACTTGAAAGCCAGGCTGCAGAACTAAAGCTACATTTTTTTGCAAGTGTTTAGGTTATTTCTACGTAGCGCCCAAAAAAAAATTGGTTAAAATTGAAAATAAAATGTCTGTTTACAATTTACATGTTATTAAAACAAACCTCATAAAATCCTCATTATAAATATAATCGTCTTTTTCTGCCTTCTCTTTTTCTCTGAATGCCTTGATATTTTGATCTCGTTGTTCATCTCTCCATTTTGCATTGTCCATCATTTCTTTTAATCTTCTCTCCTTTTCTTCTTCGGTCAATTTGCGTTTGTCTTCTTTCTTTAATGGTTTACTTGGTTCTTCTTCTTTCTTCACTGGTTTCATCTCCTCTTTTGATTTTGATTTGGGAACATAATTTGCGGGCAGCTGAAAAACAATATTACATTTATAAAAGGAAATTAAGGATAGCTAGTAGCTTGAATTGGCAAAAGGCCCTAAGGCTATATTGGAGTACCAGTACAAAAGTTTAAAACAGAAGATTTTTACTAATAATATTTTTACGATATCTTTTACATAGACCGTCCACCTCCAAAACACTCTTTTCAATCCTGTACTGTATTGATTACAGTATTGCCACTCTATATGGTTATTTTAGATCGTCTTTATTCAATGTTATCATCTGGCTCTCATTTAAAATAAAACCAACATGTTCTAATGTAAACGAAGCAAATGATTTAGTTTTTTTTTTTTTTTATAATTCCCAAGCTATTCTTATGGCAATTTTATGAACATGAACATGACGATAACTTTCCAGCGCCCTTGGAACCTAGACCTCTAATTTGAGACACCACTGTCATCCTGCATTATATATGAAACAATTTAATCGTTTCTCTAATAAGGTGGCAATACATTAGGATTTTTGTAAAATGGCGGATTATGCTAGCATTATTCTGATTTGATGGTGGTTTCTTAAACGGCAGACGAAACTAGCCTTTTAACAAAAATACATTTAACAACAACCTTTATATGAAATCCAAGGTTTTTCTATACCGGTATAAACGTTCCATGCCATAAAAAAAATTATCAATTCAAATTACAATTCACAAATGTAAAAGTAAGTCAATTGATTATAATAATATAAGAATGCTTGAAGTAAAGTGTTGATAAAACATGAAAAAATTGTAATTGTAATGTATAATGGTTGCACAAAGGTATAAATAAAAAAAACAGGCCTTTAATAATTTTTGCTTAAACTGTTCAATATTATTACTAAGCAATGGCTCACTGCATCTTTGTATTGTATAGTACTAGAATAAAATCAAATTAGGTGTGTTGTTACATAAAACGGGGGGCCACCAATTGACCTACATGACACTTGGCCGTCGTCCATTTGTCCTACATTTTAAAATTGAATAATAATTATAAAATAAATAGCCGAAACCATGTGTACGACCTGTCACTTGGCCGTTTATCAATTTGTCCTACATTCAAAATTAAATATTAAAAATTAAATAAACAGGTGAAACCAACTGACCTACATGACACTAGGCCGTCATGCAATTTGAACGTATTACGGAAACGCCCCACAGTTTGAATACTTTTCGACCAATAGCATATCGTATATAACGACTAGAGCAGCAGATGGCACATAAAGGGGGACTCGCAGGTGTGGCAAGTATTAATTCCCGTCAAGCCAAAAATTCCCTTGATGTTACTGAGAGCCCAAATTTTCATACGAGTGAGTTGAGTTAGAACTCACTTTTCACCAAATTGGTATTTTAGGACAGTTTAGTTGGTGACTATCCCACTCGTAAACTTACCCACTCACCACCTAAACCTAAATCAACATATACAGGGTAAATTGACCTAAATCACTTACAGTACAATAATAAATTGTTTGAACTAAAAGCTGTCAAGATTGGGTGGACCATCTTTGACGCTGATCTTCCTTTGTTCGTTGCATATTCATGAGTATCTACCTTTCAAATTTTACTTTCAATCAAAACAAACAAACTGTCAGTGTTTGTTTGATTTAATATCAACATTTTAATAGATTTAAGATATAATATCAACATGTATTTATTTTTATGTTTTAGTGATAAACAAAGATTTACAGGATACACGTCAGTCAATACTACAATTAAAACAAGTTCAGCGTCAAAGATAGCCCACCTAATCTTGATAGCTTCTAGTTAACAAATTTCAACGTATTACAAATCCACGTGGCGGCAAATCTAAGTAGTCACTCCCATGGTGTTTATGGGTAAAATAAAAAATAACAGAACTTGTTACAAATTGGTATGTGCATTCCCTAAGTCATATCTGCTTACAAAACCTACAGAAGAGGGTGGCAAAACAACACACTCACCCTCCCGAGGTTCATGGGAAAATAAAATAATATAAAAATTAAGTTGGAAATTTGCTAGAGTACGCAGTTATGCTGCGACGAAAATATCTCTTCATAAAATTCGCAGGATGTGAATTAAAATAATAAATTTATCATTTATCAAAATTAAGTATAGTAACTGAACAGCTTTAAGAAAGAGACTGTTACGTAAATTCATGCCAAACACAAATAATATGCCTTCCAGATGTGATGAAGATAATATTTTAAGAAGTTATGGGAATGCAATTTTCTTGAAGTCTAGAAATATGTGAGTAGGCTGTACTGTAACTAGTAGTGTTTAACAATTGACTATGTACACTAACGTAAATAGACCTCTCATCCAATGCATTTAGTTTGAGGCAAAAATTTGGAAGTTCGGTGTACGCGGCACCACTGCCATCGATGTTGTTATTATTTAGCTGAAATTACAGTGCTGCAAAAACACTTTACCAATACATAAACATAACTTTCAGTTATAAAATGTTTCATCCTTGGTTGAGAAGAGTGGTAATACTGATTTATCTATCATTATGTTACGTGCAAGAAATCTAAAATGATAAGGAGGTAGGTGGACATCAACAAAAACAATAAAAAAACCAATGACGTCAAAGGTGCAGCACTTAAAATATTCAAAGGATATTTCACTTATGTGTCAAAATAAAATAAAAAACTTGACGTCAAAGGTGCGGGAGATACTTTAAAATGCTTCAATCAGCTGTTGGTGTCACCTACCTTTGTTTGTTCTAGATACATTGTGTTACACGTGTACTTCCATATACGCTGCACGAGATCGCGATCGCACCACCATCAATAGGTTTCACACACGCCTATTCTATGAGAATCTACTCATGTACATAGTCTACTCATGTACAGAATGTAGAATCTACTCATGTACATGAGTTAGTGTACATGTACATAGTCAATGGTTTAACTGTATTTTCGATGTATCATAGGTGTCATGACTTTGTCAAGCCTTAATAAAGAATTAAAAAAAGAAGTCAAGTTACGTCATAATATTTACCATTACAAAGCTGATTGAGAAAGAGAATGAAGCAGTCTTGCCACGGGTTCGATATTTATCGTAATGACACCATATTACTCTATTTTACAAATGGATTATCAGTTAATAACAAACCATTAGGTAGTGACCAAATTAACAATTATCAATCAAGGTAAATCTATTACCATAAATTCTACTGTAGTTTGCTTTGAAATTCCTTATTTTAGTAATAGTTGAGACAAAAAATCTCCACCGCAAACGATAACTATTGTTGTATCCTGCAGCGTTGGGAACACTTGCTGGTAACAAAGAGTAAAATGTTGTTTTTTTAACATTTTTTTAATCAACAAAAATTCTTTGGCCGATGTCGCAGAAACTGACACCATTGCTCTAATGGGATGTAGTTCACCTGACACTACAGTCATCTTGGTTCGTGTTACAATACTAAATCCAACCAAGGTGACTGTAAGCCAAGGCCAGGTGAGCCGCATCCCTTAAGAGCAATGGTGTCACTTTCTACGACATCCATGGATGTCGCCTACCGGCAATTGTTGCCAACAAAACAGCAAACAACAATCGTTCTCGTTTGCGTTGGGAATTTTTTGTCTCAAAAATTACTAAAATAAGGAATTTCAAAGCAAAATAGGGTAGAATTTATGGTTTTAGATTTACCTTGATTGATAATTTATAATTTGGTCATTACCTAATGATTTGTTATCAACTAATAATATAAATTTAAAATAGAGTAATATGGTGTCGTTTAGATAAATATCGTACCCATGGCAAGACTGCTTCATTCTCTTTTTCAATCAGCTGTGTAATGGTAAATATTTTAACGTAACTTGACTTCCGTTTTAGTTTAGACGCTTCATATCCAGAACACAAAAAAAAAGCTATTCGGCTGACCTAGGAAGAAGTTATGCTTCTTTCTTTTCAGACCTTGAAATCCAACACAGTTCAGTCTAGATTAAAGCGAGTTTGAAACAGTTCCGTAAACGCTGCATACTGTTACAAAATCAAGACGGCTGCGTTACTGAGTTATTCCGTACACCACAAGTCGCGGTGTAGTTTATAAAAGGGGGAAATATTTTCATACATATTGGTATAACTGCTAAGAGATCAGTCATGTGACCACTTAAATTACGGTCATGGCGGACGTACGACGATGATCATTGGTTGCTGTTCTGTTGGGGGGGCGTTTCCGTAATGCGTTCATATGGCACAACGGCCAAGTGTCATGTAGGTCAATTGGTTCCCCCTGTTTATTTAATTTTCAATATTTAATTTCGAATGTAGGACAAATGGCACGACGGCCAAGTGTCATGTAGGTCAATTGGTGGCCCCCCTATGTATGTGATAATTATTATTTAATTTTAAAATGTAGGGCAAATGGCACAACGGCCAAGTGTCATGTAGGTCTAGTGGTTTCGCCTATTTATTTAATTTTAAATATTTAATTTCGAATGTAGGACAAATTGCAAGACGGCCAAGTGTCATATCGTACACACGGTTCCGGCTATTTATTGAATAATTATTATTTAATTTTAAAATGTAGGACAAATGGCACAACGGCCAAGTGTCATGTCGTTCAATTGGTAGGCAACCACATAAAACGTGTTAATTGTTTGTACACTTGGAACAAGAATCGTACTTAAAACCACTTTTGAATCATGAGTCAGGTTTAATATACTAGTTTTTTAGTCTTTCTGTATACAATCTCAGTTGGTACATATGACAAGACAAAAATGAGTATTGTGGGAAGAGAACCCAACCACCGTGGTGGTGGGATGTTAGTTTTACAATGGTGCTAAAACCATTTCATTTAGGCGTTTTGCAGATGCAGGCTGCAAGCTACAAAAACACTGTTTAGAAACAATTCCTTAAAGCCTATCATTTAAGGGTAATCCTATTTCACCCGGTTTACATAAAGAAATACTATTCAAATATCTATTTATCATCGCAAAAAATTAACTATAGTAAAAAAAGATCAAAACATGTAACAAGAACTCACCACAAGTCCATATTGTTTCTTTGTTTGGATTTTCTTGTCTGAAGAAGAACTTTCTGAAGATGAACTTTCTGATGATGAACTTTCTGAGGATGGTGAACTTCCTAATGAGCTTTCATTTTTCAGTTTTGACACGTCATGCTTAGAATTCATATTAATCCCAATTTTCTTGTTTTCACTTTTAGAGGACACTTCCCCTTGCACATCTTTCTTAACTTCAGATTTTTCTTTTTTACGGCTTTGATTAGAGTTCCTAATCTTCTCGCTATAATTACTACTTTCAGAACTTGTCGAGTCTTCTTTTGTGGACCTATTGTATTTTGCTTTATTTTCAGGAGATTTCCTGTCAATATTTTTGTTTTTTTGGATATACAGTAGTTCTTTATTTTTATTAGGCCAACTCTCTCTTCTTCCAGAACTGTTCTTATCATGGTTTCTTTCACTGTAACTTCTCTCACTTTCATATCTTTTATTATATTTTTCCTTGTAATTAGTTCTTGGACTAGATGTTTGTCTCCTCGCATCATCCTTGCTTCTGTTTGTTTTTCCTTGGGGTTTTCTTAAACATTTTCTGGCATGTGTTGTCTCTGAATCACTTGATGATGATGATTTATCTCTACGCTTACATTTACTATTATGTCTTAACTGCTCTCTACTTCTATTGACAGATTTTTTATTTCCTTCTGCAAGCTCTTTTCTTTCACGGTAATCTCTTTCACTAACCTTCTTCCTATTTCTTGATTTAGTTTCTTCTTCACTACTAATGGACATTTGCCTGTTTTCTTCTTTAGACTTTTTCTTAGTAACTCGTTTATTCCGTTCTTCTTCAGAACTACTTGGTGATCTTTCCTTTTTTCTCTTTGACTTTTTTTCTCTTTCAGTATCAAAACTACTGTCACTGTCCATTTCAGCCAATGCCTTTTCATCCATGTTACCAATAACTTTTTTATATTTAGCTGCAATTAACCTATCAAGACTTTTTCTTTCTTTTTTACTCTTCTTCCTCTTCGTTTTAGACACACTGTCACTATCACTACTGCTACTGGTTTCAGAATCACTTTCGTTCAACTCTGCCAATTTTTTTGTACCATCTCCACCAAATAACTTTTTACATTTTTTCACTAAAAGAGCATCTAGTTCCTTCTTTTTTCTTTTCTTCATTTGTTTCCTTTTAAGTTTTTCCGCTGCTGCTTGCTGTCTTGCAATCTGTAAAAAATCCAAACTAAATGGCAATTTAGTGTTATCATCATTAACGTAAACTCTACACACTTATAGTAGGCCTAATAACAATTGCACATGAACGAGATTAATTTTGGCAGCTAACTGACATTAGTCATTAATTTTTTATAAAAAAAAAAGAATTCTTAACTGTCAATAGTTTTCCATGTGCAGCTAAAACACGATTGAAACTTTTTAAGGAAGTAAAGGAAAGAATCACTAATAAGTCAAGTGGGCTCATTTGTTTCCAGTTTTGAAAACAAGCGGAAAATTCAAACTGTATGAAAGTGTCCTCCTCTCAACTATGAGGACAGTCAAATTAAAGTAACGTTTTTTCAATATAGGATCATACTGTACAATAACAAATGTGAACATCATTTTTCACAAATTTTAGATAGACGCAACCAAGCTTTCTGTAGTGACTATGTTCTTTCTGAGACAACATTGCACTGTCGCCAGTTCTTTTGCTTTGGGGTTAAAGGGGAAAATCATCAAAAGAGTAAAAAATCCACGAATTAATCCTATTAAGCCCTTTCATATCTCCACTAATCGGCAATGTAAGAAGGCATCAACAGTCACTACTAATTAAACTGCCAACTCTACAACAAAACATAACCATAAACGGTTATCACACAGTAAGGTAGTTTTGCTGAGCACTAGTTGCTTTGGATTCTGTTTTGCCCAATTAATACAGTTGATAAAAAGGTTTTGTAACTTGACTGTCTTTAATTCACAGGTCAAACATGTTTACCCAACACATGTTTACAACATGTTTCCCCAAATTTTTACATACTTCAAAAATTTTCTAAAAATATTTTTTGCATAAAATTTACTCTTGGTCAATAGGTCTACTGCCAAAGAAATATAAAAATCAGGGAGTTTTTGGTGATTTTTGGAAGTGAAAATTGTTAAAAATCAGTGACTTTTGCCGTCTTTAAAATAGCAAATGTTGGGGAGAAATTGTAAAAGTCGCAAAACTTTTGCTCGCAATCACATTAATTTTGCAATTTATACTAAAAATAAGTGACTTTTCTTGCATTATAAAGAAAAATCAGTTACTTTTTTGTGATTTTGGTGATCATTAAGTAAAATCAGTGACTTTCAATGACTTTTGGTGACTTCAGTGACCAGTAGACACCCAGTTTTAAAATTATAAGTTGCATTTAGATTGAATACACATGAAAAATCTGCTGTTAAATATTTGCTCAAAAATCTATCTATATATTAATACGCAAGCATGTTTCATTTCCACCTTTTTTCTCAGCTCGTGGGCATCGTAGGATAAATCCGCAGATACCGTTAGAAAGGAATAGTCCTGTAGATGAGCAGAATCACATTCTAATTCGCATCGGACTACAGGGCTACGCCCCACAGGCTTTCAAAGTTTCAATGTTAATCTTATGGAGAAAGGAGAATTGAATGAATCATTAGACAGCTGTTGTAAAAAAAAAAACTGCTAGAAAATTAGGAAGAAAACAGATGTTTTAGTTCTAAAATGTTTTTAAAAAGCTTCTTGGGTCCAGATCAACTGAAATTTTGATCGAATTTTGATCAGGAGGCGATATCTAGTATATATAATTCTGTAAGCGAAATTTCTTGAGCAAAATTGTGAGCGTGATACAAATCGCAGGAAGATGGGAGTTTTCTCAAATTATAGGTCTTGGTACCATACAAGAGGGAAAACTATCGGCGTGTCCATAATGTTAACAAGAAATGAGAAATTACGTAAAACGTCCTCCATAAGAATAGCATGGGGATTCGAAAAATGTCTGCTTTGTGTACATTAAAACATGTGTTATGGTTTAATTTTAAAACGAGACACAGATGGTAACATAATTAACATGGTAACATTGAGTGAAGATGATAAAATAATTTACACCAAGAGAATCAATCTACATATCTAATTCTGTAAGCGAAATTTTTTGAGCAAAATTGTGAGCGTTTTACAAATTGCAGAAGATGGTAGGGGTCTCAAATTTAAGGTCTCGGTCCCATACACAGGGGAAAATTATCACCGTATACATAAAGCTACAAGGAAATGAGAAATATAGTGAAACGTCCTGCATAAGAATAGCTTGGGGATTCAAAAAAAACGTCTTGCTTTGTGTACATTAAAACATACGTCATGGTTTTATTTTAAAACGAGAGACAGATGATAATATTGAGTGAAGAACTATTAATAACCAAATGACAAAAAATATACCTAGAGTGGCAATACTATAATAAGACGTTTTGTGCATTGACCTAGGAGCATTAACAACCTTACAAACTTTTACAAGTTGACCGCTGATATTTACTATTGTTTCAATAATTTAAATTGTGAAAAAAAAAACTGAGCGTGTATACAAATCATAAAATACATTCTGATTGTGATTGAGACGCAATGGGCAATGAATTTTGGTTTGAGAAACGACAAAATTCTTTACATTAAAACATGTTTTGATTTTATTTTAAGACGAAAAGTGTCAAATGATCATATTGAGTGACGATGATACATTAATTAAAACTTAATTCAAGTGTATCAGTCAACGTAGTATTGATATTATGTTACCTGAATTTTCCCAGAAAGTTTTTGGCATCTCATAGATTGCCAAACTACAGGAGAGAGTAAAAATCAAAGACGTTTGTCCTACATACTAGGGGAAAATGTCGCAGGTCAAAAACTTTACTACAAAATGGGAAATACAGTATATAAAAACTATTTTCTGAAAGGTCCTCCTTAAAGATTCTCCATGTACGTATAGCCATTTTAAAAAGTCTGCTTTCTATAAATATACAAAATCAAGAGCATCAATTAGGAGGGACGAATATTGACAGTAAGTGAAAATGATCTACTTTAAGGTTCTGTGTTAAAAATTGGTGACTAAAAAATAATAAAAAAAACTGAAAGGAGCTAAAATATCCATTCAATTTTAGGACAACCAAAACAATGAAATGGCTTTGGTACAAAAAGTTTATTGACTCTGAAATGGGTGCTGAACATCCGTCATAATTTTTTTCTCATTGCTGATTTTCTATGTTATTTTTCATAGCTCAAAACCGTCATAGCTCAAAGGGACTATGATATCTTTCAAAACTGATTTTTCATAAATCGATATGATATAAGTTTAACAGACAAAATGAAACATTTACAAACGGGTGGCATAACAGTATATGATTGTTAAGAGTGCTTTGGGGGCAAATGGCCTATTCAAAGGGTTTATAATATTATATATAGCCTATTAAAATTGAATTTAGTGAAGAACTGGTGATTTGCTATGGTTCATGCTATTTTAATTTTAGGGGCTTTTGCCCCTATAAGCCACTAGTATTTAATAAATTCCCTAATAGATTTTTTGTTTTTTGTTGATTATTTTTTTAACTTCACTGTTGCAAACCAGCTGGTACATTTCACATCACAACATATTGTGTATCAGTTTTATAATATTATTGGTAACAGTTGCTTTTTAATAAGTTTACTTTAGAACTGTTATTTTTTAACAAGGCATAGGACTGGCTAAAAATATAACAGCCAACTATGAGTCACTGAAAGACATTATAAGTTATTAAAAACATTATTTAACGAAATCTTATACCCGAACATGTTTGTCACAAGTTTAAGTTTTTTGTTTAGCCTACAGTTTAAATCTCTCCAGCACCCTATTCTCGAGGAGGATCAAGTTTTAAAAAACTACCTATAGGCCCTAATTTACAGATAGTCCAAGAAACCCATTAGTGCATTATTTATTTACAGACGACAACAACATACATTAAGTACGTGTTTTAAGTTGTCATACAATTATAGCTAAACACAACAAGAATTTTGAATCAAGTCTCTAATTATCTTCAAAGAATTCTTCAAACGAATATATCACTTTTTGCACTAGATATAATTTTATAAACTTACCATCTCCTGAAGCTGCTTCATCTTTCTTGGATTTTTCAGTAGTTGTTCTCGACATTCTATCTCTTTCTTCTTGATCAAATACAACGGATCTTCTTGAAGTTTTCTGGCAATGTCGACCTGACTTTCTGTCTCCCCAGTTGAAAAAATTGAAGGGGGTAAACATTCTGAAAGATTAATTACTGTTAGATTACTGATAGAAGTACATGTGTCTCCTTGCTGGAAATCTAGAAACTTTGAATAAATTAGCTTTTTAGGTAGGGGCCTAACAGGTTTTTTTTGCACACAAGAATATGCTAGTGAGAGTTTTCAATATATACAAGGAAATAAAATCATCATAAATAAATAGTGCTAAGTACCTAAACTACTTTAAAATTTTCAGGTATACCAGTATGTCTTTAAGATCAAGTATTTTAAATCAATTGTAACGAGCAAGAATTGAGTAACCAACTTGTGCGGTATGCAAATCTAAACTCTTAAAAGAAATATTAAGTCTGAGAACAGAGCTATTCGAGCTGAAGTCTGAAGTAAGTATTTAAAACAAACTTGGATTTAGATCTACTATTATTTACGTTCTCTTACTAAATGTCGATGTAGAAAAAAAGACAAAAAGCACTCCAAACTATCCAATCTAAACTGGGCCAATTTTTGTTCTTTCACAAGGAACTTTGTTAAGTCTTGTTTCTCTTTATAACTGAGGACAAGATCAGATCACTGATTCTGAAACATTTTTACTTTTTTCAAATCAATTATGGAAATGTCTTCAAACAAAATGTAAACTTACCATCACCCACAGTCAGTTCCTAACTAACTTTAAGATGGTATCCTGAGGTTTGAAGAACTAGACTAATACCATGTTAGCAAGTCTAAAAAAAACTGAATGGAGAAGGAAACTGAATTTCATTTTTACGATAGACCTAATAATTACCTTTGTCTCTGTCAGGGGGCAATACACTGGCTTCAAATTGTTTGTCAACTTTCCTTCCAAGTAAATATTCTTCTCTATCAACAATTTGAGAAGAATCTCTGTACATCCAATCCAATTTCTTATCTTCTTTATTTCTGCAATTAATGTTTTTTGTTACTGAATCATTAACACCAATATTGCAGCAAAGAATTTGTAAAAAAATTATTTGAAACATTTTTTAGTGTAACTCTTGCCAATTAGAGATGATCACGCAAGGATTTAGAACTTTAACCATATGGGCTACTTTTTACAGGGCAGTTAAGGGGGGGGGGAGGGGCAGAAGGGGTATAATGCCCCGGGCCACAGACCAAAGGGGATCACATCTTGAATTGTTTTTATTGTTTTTGTCATTTGTTATGTCTATAAAATATCAGGGGGCACATAAAATATATTAAGACTAGCATCAAAAGCCATTGAGCGATTATCAAAAACTTTTAACAATTATCAATAACTTTTGAGTTATTATGATCTGAAAAGAAGTAGTGAACAAGCTATTTTGCAAACAAGGCACTGCTTGCGCAACTAGGTTGTGCAGCTTGGTTCTAAAATTTACCTGTATTACACTTTTTGTTTGAATTTTTGTATGTTTTGTCTTATCTGAGGCCCATTGGCCATTCTATAGGCCAGTATATTTTGGTCTGTATACATGGACAAGACTTTTTATCTTAGTCAATTCTAAATTTGTAAAATGATTTAGTTTTACAGTTTTCTTTCAGTTGAAGCTCAGTATTACATTATCAAACACCATAAGGCCCCTGCATTTTTTTCCTGTTTGTAAGTAATATTATTTTCAAATAATATTATTAATATTTTAATATTTTTTAATATTATTTTTTTAATATTTTTATTATTAATATTTTTGTAAGTAATATTATTATTTTTTTGGAAACCTATAAACTTTCTTTCAAATAGGCTATTACTATAAATAAAGCATTACTAAATTAATAACTTATAACGATGTTAATTTCTTTTGTCATTCATTTTAAAGGCAACGATTTTAATGAGGAGCGACGAAGATATTACAATAGGCCTAGTTTTAGCATTGACTATAGATCGCTTCTATAATCAGTGGTTTTAGTCTTTAGTGTCAAAAACCCTCTAGACAAAAGTACAACCACCTGTATATTAATCTTGCATGGCTCTTCTTTAAGTTATGAAATTTTTGCTAATTCAAGTAGGCCTATATTTATATTCTTAAATAAATAAGGTCTTTATTTGTTGAGCGGCATTCAACATTCTTTGTTTTTCAATAAACATCCTTAAAATACACTAGAATTATTTAATATTTACAGTTGTCAATAAATAATGCTAAATAATGTTTTATAATGCAATATTATATGTTCGTAACTTTTTTTTGTCAGATAGCAGGGCATTATACACACAAGGTCCAAAGAACAATAAAGCTTTTTTACATTCTTTGTTTTTCAATAAACATCCTTAAAATACACTAGAATTATTTAATATTTACAGTTGTCAATAAATAATGCTAAATAATGTTTTATAATGCAATATTATATGTTCGTAACTTTTTTTTGTCAGATAGCAGGGCATTATACACACAAGGTCCAAAGAACAATAAAGCTTTTTCCCCCAATTCAGTTCTGACCCTCGGCAATTGCAGCAGACTTTCCTGACGAGTACTACTGCGCACACTCTCTTCAGATCTGTGTTTTATGTTTATCCTTGATGTACTTGGGGCGTCCTATCAGCAAAGCCCTATGCACAGTGGAGAGAAAACTGAATCTTGCAATACTTCTTTAAAGGCAATACCCCAGCTCTCATCCTTGACTCACTGATATGGTCAAACTTCCTCAGGTTGTAAACAAACCTAAGGGCATTGTTTTGAAGTCTTGTTAGGATATCAAGATTTTCCTGAGTTAAGGAATTAGAAAAAACAGGAAGGGCATAATGGATGGATGGAAATATGACTCCCGTGACGATTTCAAAACGTCACGAAATAAGTTTGGTTGAAACGGGAAGAACAGATATCTCAACCTGTACAGCATTCTCATAACTTCCCAACAACAGACTTACAGTAGATATGTCTCACATGTTTAGAAAATTTAAGCCTGCAGTCCAAATGAACCCCAAGTACTTTTAATGAAATGAAATGAAATGAAAAATGACTTTATTTTGGAGGCGAAGTTAGGACTAACAAGTCCTCTCTACCACTTAACCTCTAACAAATATGCTTAAAAGCTATAGTATTAATTAATGAAAATGTATAAACTGTAATTAATACTTAGATTAATCAGGAGACAAACTGCTCAAGTTACACGTTAACTAACATTACAAAGAAACACACAACACATTCATACATGTCCCTCAGGTAAACGCCACGCCAGTGCCACAAACTCACTCGCGCCTGCCACGTAATAAAAGAAGGTCTTTGACTTCCGCCCCAAACTTTGCGCTTTTATCAATAGTTTTAATAAAATCGGGAAGTGAATTCCAAAGTCTGCAACTAGAAACAATAAAAGATTTATTAAATACTGTTGTTCGGTGAATAGGAATAGCCAGGATACGGGAACCTCCACGGGTAACCCGTGAACTTATTTCAGAAATGAATAAGAAATGATCAGAGAGATATTTGGGAACTTTGGAACTTATAATAGAGTGAAGCAAGCGAAGTGTGTGAAATTCACGGAGTTCTTTTAATTTCATTAGGGAGAGTAAATTAAAATAAGGTGAAACATGGTCATTTCGCTTGAGACCAAAGATGAACTGGATACAGTAATTCTGTGCACGCTGGAGTCTGTTTGAAATATCAACGGTCATGTCGCTGATCACTACATCACAGTAGTTGAAATGTGTCAAAACAAGAGTTTTTACAAGCATTGCCTTGACATTTAGTGGTAGATAGCTTGCAAGGCGTTTAAGACTGTGAATGGAAGCAAAGACCCGGTTGCATGTTGCATTGACTTGGTCAGTCCAACCCAAATGCTTGTTCAAGAAAATTCCCAGGTTCTTGACCTTGTCACAGTATTCAAGATTGTCGCCATCAAGTCTTAGTCTGGGTGCAGTGAGTAGGTCAATTTTAGTCAACAGTCTAGGGTAGCCAACAACAATTGCTTGTGTTTTTTTTTACGTTCAGTTTAAGGCCATTTTGAAATGACCAGTGAGAAATTGATTCAATGTCCAAGTTCATTTCTTGAACTGTGGTTTCCATGTCATTGATTGAGAAGTGAGAATAGATTTGAACATCGTCAGCGTAAAGGTGGTAATGTGAGTGAGTTATGTGTTCTGTTATGTCATCAATGTACAGTAGAAAAAGAAGAGGTCCAAGTACAGATCCCTGGGGCACCCCGCGTGTGACGGGCCTCCAGCTGGAGCAAACGTCTCCAACCCTGACACACTGCTGGCGATCACACAGATACGATCGAACCCAGTCGACACAACCATCAGAGAATCCAGCTTTACGTAGCTTGATGAACAGAAGAGGGTGGTAAACACAGTCGAACGCCTTTGAAAAATCGAAAAGGGTTAAGATGGTCGCCTGTCTCCTATCCATCGCAAGACGGATGTCATCAGTTATTTTTAAAAGAGCTGTAGTGGTGCTGTAATTGGGACGAAACCCGGATTGAAAATGTGATATTATACTGTGCCGTTCAAGATAAAGAGAAAACTGTTGATGAACTACTCTTTCAAGGCATTTAGACAAAGCTGAAAGAATACTAATTGGCCTGTAATCTGAAGGTGTGTTGGGAGAAGTAACTTTCGGAAGTGGACGAACTATAACAGATTTCCAGGCAGAAGGAAAAACATGAGTACTCAGTGATTTATTGAAAATTGCGGTAATAATTGGAAGTGTTACTGGTAAAGTCTCCTTTATGAATCTGATGGGAATATCATCGGCGCCGACTGCGTTACTAGTCATCCTCATGATGGCTTTGTGGACATCAGAATCGCTCACTGCGGGAAAGAAAAATTGGTTTGCGGGCATAACAAATGGTTCAGACTCTAACTCGGCCACACGGTCACGTGCCCCAGATGCATCAACGGGAATGTTAACAAAAAAATCGTTTACTGTGTCAAGACTGAATGGTACTTGGGGGGATTTTATAGAACTACTAATGCCCAGATTTTTCAATTTGGTCCAGAGGGTTTTTGTGGATTGCTTTTGGGAAAATGATCTGTAATAGAACCTAGCTTTGGAATTTCTAATTTGCTGTTGGGTGTGATTTCTGAGCCTTTTATAACTAGCCCAATCTAGCGGAAGTTTTGTACGTTTGGCTTTACGAAAAGCAGAGTCTCTTTGTCTCTGAAGTTGACGTATATCATCAGTTATCCATGGAGAAGCGGGTTTAGAAATTCTTTTAGAAACTATGGGGCAGTGTTTGTTATATAAGCCGGTGAGAAACAAATTGAATCTATTGATCATTGCATCAACACAAGGTGCTTGAATAACCTCATGCCAAGGAACGTTAAAAGCATCAAGAAGAAGAGAATTGGAATCTAAATTATTATGATCTCTATATCTAATAAACTTTGGACTGGGTTTGGGCTGTTTTAATTTGTAAACGCAGAAAATAAGATCATGTTTGGAGAGGCCTGGGGCGGGGAACTGACCGTGGTGCGCGATAAGAGACGGATCACTGACTGCAATGATATCCAGCAGTGTGTCAGCAGTAGCAGTATGGTGTCTTTAATGAGTCATAGAAAGCTAGAGATATACCATCGAGAAGAACTGTTTGGATACCATTGCTCGTATTGAGCTGGCAATGGAAAGAGGGATTTTTTATATGTATCACTGAACATTTGTCAGGATTTAATTGACATCCATGAGCATCAGACAACTTCTTCACAATCTTCAAGTCACTGTTCATCTGGGAGAATGCTTCTAAATGATGAGACAGTGGAAAGGACAATATCAGTTGGGTGTCATCTGCATATGAATGGATAGCACAATGATTAAGTTCTTTATCAATATTAGCAGTGTAGATTAGGAAAAGGATTGGCCCCAAACAGCTTCCCTGAGGAACGCCAGAAACCTTAGCTTAGGCAAACTTCCCGAAACCTGGCTATCCACCCTAGTTAGTTGTGACCTATTTCTCAGGTAAGAAGAGAATTCTTAATCCTTTAAAACACCATTCTCAACCCCTCCCCCATATTTAAAAAAATATATGCCCATACCATAGGAGGGCCTGCCCTGGGCCACAATAATTCTCTCGGCAACCCTGATTTTTTTAAATAATCTACATTCAGTAGATATCCGATATTCAACTTGGAATTGAGACCGTTTCATTTAAAGAAATGTCAAGAACACGGCTATAATGTATAAAAAAATAAAATAAAAAAATCGGTAAAAGTGTGAAATTCTTTTAATCATTTCCACCCCAATGGAGCATGCAACTGGAGCAACTCTATAGAGTTGGTAAGCACTGGCTTGTTGACTATAAAATTAAATATTTACAAGCCTAGCTGACCTGCCCTTGGTGTCTGCTTTCAGGAGAAAAAAAAAACATCAGAGAAGGTGCAGTTGAGTATGAGAGAGATAATACACCAGACCAATAGAATTATCACAATTTTGTGTAGATTTTATTTCGAACTAGTGACTATAGAATTAACAGACCTCTTTACAATCATTATAACTGTTTACCGTTCACCTGATGGTGATTTTGAGTCTCTTATGGATGCTATAGGCCTACAGAGCACTGTGCTTCTTGGATATATTAAATAAAACTCTCATAAGCGGAGGTGTCTTCAATTTCCATCTGGAAGAGCCTTCTGGAGAGGAAAAAATCTTTCACCAACTAATTTTGTGGCTGCTAGGGACTCATCGTGGTGAATAGTGTGTCAAGTAGGAAAGAAGCCTGCCTTCACACCACTGTCACAAACCTGGACCGAAGGGGGTATAGGATCAATGTTCTGGACCTCTGGGTGTTTGTGACCTTAGTAAGTCCCACTTATGTATCCATTGTTACATGTATATATGATGTGTTTAAGCTGTTGGAGAAACTGTGCTGGTATGGTGTTCTGAATACACCTATCCCGACCTCATACCTAACAAACAGGCAACAGGTGGTTTCACTAAGGGGAAGCCACATTAAGGAATATTCACGGGGTGTCCCAGGGCTCGGTCCTTCGCCCACTACTCTTTTGGATCGTGGAAAATGATCTCCATCTTTAATGCCCAGCTCTTGACACCTCAAAACCAGTGGTAAAGAAATCAATGAAATCCTAGTTGAGACATTGAGACAATTTCCAGCCTAGAAGACTTCAAGACCTGGTTTACAATAAACTGTCTCCAGCTAAATGATAGTAAGACTCAGTCAATGCTTTGTACATTACACAAAAAGGTTACGATAGAGCTGCAGGATGGTGTGGATTTGCCTGGCTACAGCTTGGACCCTAAACTTGGGCAACCATTGCCAGTTCCCCACACATAGGCCTAACTACATGTGTACAAAGCAAAGTCTGTGCTAAGCTATCGCATGACAAATGCCTGCGTAGAAACTTGCCGTAATCAAGCCTTTATTTAAGAAAAATGATCCATGTTCCCCTGAGTGCTACCGTCCGATCTCACTTCTACCCACTATATCGAAGATACTAGAAAAGGTGGTGTGTAATTCATTGGTGAACTATCTTTGCAATAATGGGATACTCTTTGCTAACCAATTTGGTTATCAAAAACAGAAATCTTGTAAGCTTGCTTTGGTCAACTTCATAAATTCTTGCATCGACGCCTTGGATGGGGGTGAGACGGCCATTGGCTGTTTCATTGACCTATCCAAGGCGTTTGATTGCGTCTCACATCCAGTTCTTCTGCGAAAACTAGGAGCTATAGGTATTAGAGGAAAGGCTTTCAACTGGTTACAGTCGTATCTCTCAAATAGATCTCAAATAACAAAAATAGATTTCATCGACCAAAATAAAGTTAGGAAATCATCATACTCAAATCCAAAACAGAGCAACTTCGGAGTTCCACAGGGCTCAATTTTGGGCCCTGTCCTCTTTCTTATTTACATCAATGATATTTCCGAGCAAATCCCAGGAAATCTTCTTACTATTTTCGCAGACGACACCTCCGTTTTAACCACCCATAAGGATCTTGGGAAACTGGAAGAAGCAACTTTCATTAATCTCAATAGACTTTCTCAGTATTTTTCCACTAGTAATCTACAAATAAACCTACATAAAACTCAGTACATCCACTTCATGACAAACCAGAAAAAGGATAGATTAATCAGGACAGGAGAAACTCTCCCCTCAGTAGTTCTAAATGACACCGTTATTGATGACGCCCCATATGTCGACTATCTGGGAGTGAGATTGGACGGTGGGCTCAGGTGGAATGACCATATAGATAAATTATCCAAACAGATCTCTTTAAATATTTTTGTGCTAAAAAATATTTCTTCTTTAAATAATATTTCACTGTCAAAACTAGTCTATTTTGGACTGATTGAGAGCTTGATTAGGCAATCCATCATACTCTGGGGTTTGTCTAGCAAATCAAACTTGAATAGAATATTTTCACTTCAGAAAAGGGCCATAAGATGTATTTTAAAGCTCAAACCAACCGATTCTTGTCAAATGCATTTCAAAGATCTTGGAATTTTAACAGTGCCATGTATTGGAACCCATTCTACTCGATAACTGAGTACCTTGCAGCTGACTTGACTGGTATTTAGGCCAAAACACCTGCCGCCCTACACCCAAATTCAGTGAAGATACATATAGCCACAAAGTTTGTAAATATTAGTTTTTAATTAAGTAGTTAGTTCTTTTTTTTAACTGTGACGCAATCTATCCAGTCATTACTGGTCATCGATGAAGGAAGAAGTATCAAGTAAGTAAGTAAGTAAGTATTTACATGTTTCAGGTAATCTCTTTTGTCAAGGAAAGACACCTTGTAAAGGCTCATGAACATTCGTACAATACCAGAAACAGAAATCTTAACCCTTCAACATCTCATAGATTAAAATTGTTAGAGCAAAAACCTGAATACATCGGCCTCAAGCTACTTTCTCAGCTTCCGGTAGAACTGGCTCAAATCAACGACATTAAAAAATTTAAGAAAGAACTTAAAATATTTCTTTTGGAACAAAGTTTTTACCAGCTACCTATTTACCTGACCTAATAACCTAATTACCCAACCTAGCCTAACCTAAATATCTGCTATCCTAACCTACATTGGACAAACTTCGGAGACTGGAAGTGCCATTTTAACTGAATGGAGTTGTTACCCTGTCATATCTGATAAATGTTTATCATGTAGGTACTTTCATATGGCCCATGTAGGGTACAGTTTAAAAACAGTACTCGATGGGGACATGCTGCAGAAGGCGCCTCGTTGTACTACTCCACCATTATTATCGATGTTGAAATTTAGATTTTGCGATAATATTGCTATTCTATCGATGATACATCTAGGCCTACACAATACGATTACAATTTTACTAAAGGGCCCATGCGACAATTGCACATTTTGTAACATTTATATTTTTCAGTTTAAAAACTCACATTATAGCCTACTAGTTGAAAACTATTGATCTATTTACTTCAAAAATACTTCAAAACTATTAATCTCTATTTTTGTTTACAATCTGACTTAAAAATTTGTCTAAAAGTAGGCCTAATCAGCTGTTGAGTTACAATTCACATTTATAAACATCGTACAAGGAAAGTTGGTCAACATTTTAAAGCGGCCTCTAGAAATAAATCAAAGGCGAGGGGGGCGAAGCCCGAAATGACATGACCTTTTTAATTAGGCTACTATTCGTCCACACGCTATATGCTAATCTTTAAAATTACCTCAAACTTAAAAATCGGTTCAGTAGGTTGAGAGAAAAAGGGACGTCACAGACGAAACCCTTATAGAAATAAGAAGATAGATCACCTAAGCCTGGTACACATTGGTCGAGGATTGACCGAGGCGAGGACAAAGCGAGGAATGTGTCGGTTTGTGAAACATGTTCAAATGGAGCAGTAAACATTGGACCAAGGAGAGACCGAGGCGAGGACGAGGATGCGGCGAGCTCGGTCTGCCCTCGGCGGGTTTGTAGTTGTCGCACATTTGTCCACAGTCAGTATTCAGCGAGTCTGTGTGTTTATTTTTTAGATTTTTTGATGCTTTATTCTTAAAATACAATCGCACACATTCCTCGCTTAGCCCTCGCTTCATACTCGCCTCGGTCAATCCTCGCACCCATGTGTACCGGGCCTTATTCTAAGATACTGTAATTTAACATAGGCCTAACTTACCTTTTGACAATAAAATAAATATTACAAACAAGTACCTCATAGAAAATAACAAAACAAGTACAAATTTTAATTATTTATTTATTTATTTTATTTATTGGTTATAAACGGCCAAGTTTTGGTTATACACCAGTATATACAAAAATTGCAATGACAATAGAATTCATTAATGACACATGTGAGTAATACATTAATACAACGTTCAGCATTCAAGATGACATAGCCTATTATGAAGAAAATTTACATTCAAATGAAATGACTTGCAGAACATTGTTGTCAACAAGTGAAGACATTGCTCGAGTGAAATTATTCCTAGCTACATTACAATACGGTAGGCCTACCTACAATGATAACAGCAAAAATACACCGATCCATGACAACAAAATCATAAGTGTTTGGAAACATAACCTACTCCCTTAATACAATAGCACAAAAAAACCTTTCTGATTAGTAGCCTATTTGGCAGCATTTGTGTGACGCCGTTTGAAGTCTAACCAAGTCTGCTTCTTCTCACAACAATAATTAACCCTTCCCGGGCTATTGACGGATATATCCGTTAAACTTCATTTCTATTCCGGGCTGAAAACGGATATATCCGTTTTAGAAATTTTCTTTTCCGGGATAGAGACGGATATATCCGTCCAACAGAACGAAAAACATATGTTACATTACGATTATAAACATTATATTGACTTTTTGACGGGTAATTAAGTTTAACAGTTGGCAAGATATTGCCCCGTGACTTTCACCTGTTTCATGCCAAAACAACACATGTGTAGCGCGAAACTGTCAGTTTGTGCTGGGACCTTACAGTGAGTGTTTGTTTACGTTTTTGTAATGACATACTATGAGTTTTCTTTCAAAATGATTATTCTTAATGACTCAAATTTTGATAAAGATGTTACAAAATGCTAAATAGCCTAAGAAGTGCATTTGAAGGGGATTTCATACTTGGCAGTCAAAATAACTATAATATGAAAAATGATTCTGGCGAAGAAAGCGATAAACCAGACGCACAATGTATTGTAATTCATGCATTTTTAGCTTTTTGTTTTTTTTTTATTGTTTTTAAGAGGAACTGTTTTTAATGCTAGGCCTATATTATGATAGGTAGTAAATCAAACAACAAAATGACATAAACGGATATATCCGTCCTCCGCCCGCAAAAATACTCCAAATTATTAGCAGTTTTCATATATCTCGATTGTCATTCTGGGCGGCGGACGGATATATACATTTACTTAAATTTTCTTGCGGGCCAAAGACGGATATAGCCGTCTTCTCAAATTTTGTTTTCTTTATAACATGTGCAAAAAAATTATTTCAACACTGAAAATATTTTTTTATAACGTATGAATTATTTGGAACAAATTTGTAACAAAAAATTACCACATTAGCCTATGTTTTGAACTTTTTGCTTAAAATAATTCCGTCTCAGCCGGATTTAATGTAGCCCGGGAAGGGTTAAGATACCTACACCTAAACAATAAACTTGGGTCTAAGTAGGCCTAGTTTATTTTGTGTGGTTCTTTGATAATGTTGCAGGGGCGAAACTTCGTTATCCGTCTCCACCGTTAGTATCGATGTGGAAATTTTGATATTGCGATAATATTGCTATTATATCGATGATACAATTACACGATACGGTTACGATTTTATCACCTGATTTAGTTTCTCATTCTAATAATGAAATAAACCTTTTGACAAAACAATTACCGTATATATTCAAACAAGTAACTGAAAATAACAACAACAGAAAAAGTAAAAATTGTAGCTAATGTAACCTGTAACAAAAAACAACACAAAATAAACTAACCAAGTTTGTTGTGTAGCTGTATCTAAATTCAAATTGTGAGAAGAAGCAGACTTCGTTAGATCTAAAATGGCGTCATACAAATGTTGCCATAAACAAATCAGAAAGGTTTTTTTTTGCTATTGTATTGAGGGAATATGCATTTTAAATGTTTCCAAACACCATTGATTTTGTTGTTATAAACATCGCTGTCAATTAAAGTGACGGAGGTTTACGGTTACATTGTTAGGTTAGATTATTATTATGATACATATCTTTTCTCAGTATCGTTGTTGATTCGATTGTTTTCATCACTCAATTTCAATCGCAATATCGAAATTTCCACATCGATAATAACGGTGGAGACGGATAACGAAGTTTCGCCGTTGCAGGTTACGGTACATTAGTTAAAATTTGTACTTGTTTTTGTTATTTTCAATTAGGCCTACTTGTTTGCAATATACCTACACTATTTGTTTTACTGTCATAAAAGGTATTTATAATTACCTATATTAAAACTAAACTAAATCAGGTGATAAAATCATAATCGTATCAGGTAAACGTATCATCCGTAGAAAAGCAATATTATCCAATATCGAAATTTCCAGTTGGATAACAAAGTTTAGTCACCTCCTGAAAAAAGTTCAATTTGCTAGCCATTTTTGCCTATGGAGGAAGTTGCTGTGTTGACATTAAAAGAAGTCCTACTGAGCCTTTTTAACTTATTGTTTATTTTCATACTCTAGGAAGACAACTAAACATTGCACTTGGGCCTAACTTAAATTTCTTTGTATTTAACAATTCAGTGGGGTTATATTTTAATAGCTTACCCAGATAATTCCGACATAATTGTATAGACTAATCAAACCAAATAAACACAAACTTTAATTTTTTTAAATAAGCACTGTAACAAGTAACAACTCTCTAATTAATATAAAAAAATAATTATTATTAATTACACACACAAAATGAAGAGATCAGTATAAGTTTACGTTCGTTTATTATTTATTTAGGTAATTGATTATTATTTTGGCTACTTAAAAAGCCGAAATGGCTTGGCTAAATAATTTCCATGCAGCTGTTCTTTTTCACTGAGGTCTTCTGTCTTCTGGTGGTTGCCGGCGAAACTTCGTTATCCGTCTCCACCGTTATTATCGATGTGGAAATTTCGATATTGCGATTGAAATTGAGCGATGAAAACAATCGAATCAACAACAATACTGAGAAAAGTTATGTATCGTAATAATAATCTAACCTAACAGTGTAACCGTAAATCTCCGTCACTTTAATTGACAGCGATGTTTATAACAACAAAATCAATGGTGTTTGGAAACATTAAAAATGCATATTCCCTCAATACAATAGCAAAAAAACCTTTCTGATTTGTATTTGGCAGCATTTGTGTGACGCCATTTTAGATCTACTGAAGTCTGCTTCTTCTCACAATCAATTTGAATTTAGATACAGCCAATATATTCTAGATACTGTGGATACAGCTACACAACAAACTTGGTTAGTTTATTTGTGTTGTTCTTTGTTACAGGTTAAATTAATTGGTCACAATTTTTACTTTTTCTGTTGTTGTTATTTTCAGTTACTTGTTTGAATATATATGGTATTTGTTTTATTGCCAAAAGGTTTTATTTCATTATTAGAACGAGAAACTAAATCAGCATCAGGTGATAAAATCGTAATCGTATTGTGTAATTGTATCATCGATATAATAGCAATTTCAATCGCAATATCGAAATTTCCACATCGATAATAACGGTGGAGACGGATAACGAAGTTTCGCCGTGGTTGCCTTCATCATTGACTATGAATACTATAGTCAAGTCGATTTATTAATAAATTTAGGCTGTAGGAGGATGGTTTCACCACAGCCATTTCTTATAAAAGTTATACAGAAGCCCTCAGGAACCAAATAGTATTCATAAATTAACAGTAGGAATAAATTGAAATCCTACCTTAGCAATCCTTTATTTATGCATTATTTGTGAAAATTCAATGGTGAAATCTATCAAGAGCAAAGGCTCAAAATTTTTGTGATTACTAATATTCACAATATTAGATTGGTAGTTTCATTGATTTAGAACTAAATGTTACCTGTGTTTGTATCATAATGAATTGCTCGATTTCGAGCAACAAGTAGACTAGTATACATTAATGACATTTGCCTTTCCTTTTCTGAGGAAGACTTGGTCGTGTATGCCGATGACATCACTCTTTTCACCAAAAACTTCGACCAAACAAAGCTTGAAATAGATTCATACATTAAAGTCAACCAACTGGCTCGGTACTTTTCCGAATTAAAGCTCTCTCTCTCTCTCTCTCTCTCTCTCTCTCTCTCTCTCTCTCTCTCTCTCTCTCTCTCTCTCTCTCTCTCTCTCTCTCTCTCTCTCTCTCTCTCTCTCTCTCTCTCTCTCTCTCTCTCTCTCTCTCTCTCCCTCAATCCATCCAAGACCAATTACATTTTAAAATAGTCAAGGCAACGGCTCAACTCAAAACTGTCACAGTCTCCACACCTAGAGACAGAGAGGTGATAGTCAACTCTCAAATGGCAAATCAGTCAGCTTTATGGGAGTGAGATTGGACGATGAGCTGACCTGAAATGAACAAATCCTCCATCTCAGGAACAGGCTCTCGTCGTCGGCCGTGTAAAGTTACCACCTAGGATAGTTTTTATTTTAGTCTAATAGAATATCACGTCAGTTACTCCATCATTGTTGGTTTTAAGTGAAGCGTCCTTTAGAGTAAAAATTAGGGGTAGGTTATTTTTTATAATGGTTTAGGATAGTGGGTAGCACTCATTAGTACCAAATTTGAAGCGAATTGTCCAACCGGAGGAACCCAGTCAGTCAAGTTTTCTCCCCAGTCAGCAGGGTTAGCTTTAAGTGAAGTTCCCTTTAGAGTAAAAATTAGGAGTTGGTTATTTTTTATTATTGTTCAGGATAGTTGGTAGCATTCAAGTATCAATTTTGAAGCGAATTGGCCAACCAGAGTACTCAGTCAGTCAATATTTCTTCTGGTCAGCAAAATAGATAGTCCCTCACGAAAATGCAAAACTGAATTTAAAACAGTGTTGCAGATTTTCGCCGACTAATCCAGGTGTTGGCATCTGTTATTAACTACTGCAAATGTAGGAAAACGTGGAAACAAAATCAAACCGGCAACATCTCTAGGTGAATCTAATGAATATCAGCTTTAAGCTGTTTAAATTTCCGAGCTCGCAATTTCGTGATGCCTAGCCGTGCTCTTTAATTACAATACGATATACAATTTTCACAAAGTCTCTACTTTGTTATACATAACATTTTTATTTTTGTACTTTCCTACTATGTCAATATTATTTACTTATATCATGTCGGCATGCCATTCATGCCAAAAAAGGTTTTAATCAGCAAATCATGTGATTCTGACTGTCAACCTTTGTGTTGGTTGTCAAGTTGTCGTCTGAACTGTAATTCAAAAATAAAAATTCTTGCTTAAGTAACACTTATATTAGTTATTCTCAGTTCTGCAAAATGAAATTTGACAATACGAAACCCGACACTCAGACAGATAATAAATCACCAGAAGAAGCAATGGAAGAGGATGTGGAAAATGACCCTGAACAAGGTAAATAATTTGGGAAAGGCAGTTGTTAGTTAACCCTTTGAGTGAAAGAAAATGTTTTAACATAGGCTAGTTTCTAACAAGCAAGGGCACAACAAAAATTATAATAAAGTTGATTAAAGTTCAACCCAAAAGTGCTAGACAGTGTTTTGTATTTTTGGCGAAACTTCGTTATCGTCTCCACCGTTGTTATCGATGTGGAAATTTCGATAGGCGATTGCGATTGAAATTGAGCTATGAAAACAATCGAATCAACAACAATATATTGAGAAAAGACATGTATCTATCATAATAATAATAATCTAACCTAACAGTGTAACCGTAAACCTCCGTCACTTTCATTGACAGCGATGTTTATAACAACAAAATCAATGGTGTTTGGAAACATTTAAAATGCATATTCCCTCGATACAATAGCAAAAAAAAAAGAAAAAAAGAAAACCTTTCTGATTTGTATTATTGTATTTGGCAGCATTTGTGTGACGCCATTTTAGATCTAACGAAACGAAGTCTGCTTCTTCTCACAGTTTGAATTTAGATACAGCTACACGACAAACTTGGTTCTATAGTTTATTTTGTGTTGTTCTTTGTTACGGGTTACATTTATTAGCTACAATTTATACTTTTTCTGTTGTTGTTATTTTCAGTTAATTGTTTGAATATATACGGTACAGTATTGGTTTTATTGTCAAAAGTTTTATTTCATTAGGGCCTATATTATAAGGAGAAACTAAATCAGGTGATAAAACCGTAATCGTATCGTGTAATTGTATCATCGATATAATAGTAATATTATCGCAATATCGAAATTTCCACATCGATAATAACGGTGGAGACGAATAACGAAGTTTCGCCGTATTTTTATTGATCATCAATAGTCATTCCTATAAGATTGCAGACTTCAAAAATGCAATGAAATTATATCATCATTCCAAAGCACCTCGGAAAAGATACAGCAAAATATTGTTTCAAGGCACATTGGGAATAAGAACAACAATAAATAATTGCAGGGCACTTAAGGGGTTAAACTTCTCTTTTAGGCACAAATAGCTTAGGTTTGAAATAATCGGTTGATTCTGTTATTACAAAGTGCTATATGGAGCCATAAAATTGTTAAGCATCACTATAGGCCTATGTTGTATTACTGTAGTGGTTTCTTTATATAAGTGCTTGGCAATTATAATTGAAGAGGTGGCCATAACAACGTTGTAACTTCCAAATTGCAAATTTTTCAGGAAAGGGGAAAATGTATTTCCACACAGTAAATCATGGTAAAAAGAGTTTTGTGAATTATTGTTATTGATACTCAAGTGTTGTATATTATTAAATAGAAACATATTATTGTAAAATATTTTCATAGTTCAACAAAAAGCTTATTTTTTAGGTTTTAAAAAAAATAAATGAGTCAACAACGTTGTAACATCATACCAGCAGATACAACGTTGTTGTGGTTACTGGTAAATTACAACGTTGTTTTATTTCCATAATGTACCATACCATTAGGATTAGTAAGGTAGTACCCATTAAAGATTCTACTGTAAAATGTAAAATATATTTATTACCTACAGCTTATGACCCGTTTATTGTATAAATAAATAATAAATAAATTTATTCACCTCAGACATGTAAACATGCGTTAGGCATACTTAATCTAACTTAAATTTATAACACATAGGTTTTGTATGCTAATTTTTTCCATATGTATAGAATAGTGTAAGACCATAACCTATTTCAGCAAAAAAATGCCATAAAGACCCTATAACAATATGCTTCAAAACTAAAAAGTCATATACAAGATATAACTTAATCCATAAAAAGTATTAATAAAGGTCCCAAATGAAATAGTTATAACTTATAATATAATAATTTTAACACAACAGGCCTAACAAATATTTTAAAAGGGTTATATATTTAACATTTAGAAATTTATTTGTTATTAATTTAAAATTATTATAATTTACCAATATTGAAGACCATAAATAAACAGATAATCTTTGAAATATAATCTTAGGCCTAGTAATTGGTAGGTAAAAGGTTTATTTTTTTAACAAAAAAGCATCAACTCAATCAGTGAATATGCCTACTTGATTATAAAGAAGTTAAAGTGACATAATGTTTAAATTATTAGCAATACATCTCGATTATAATGTGGTATGATCATAGCCTAGGAAGTTAAAACGTTGTTAACACGCGTAACCCCACTTGGTGGAAGTAATGCACATACACGTCAATTTCTTGATACTTGATACTTGATACTTACTTGATACTTCTTCCTTCATCGATGACCAGTAATGACTGGATAGATTGCGTCACAGTTAAAAAAAAAGAACTAACTACTTAATTAAAAACTAATATTTACAAACTTTGTGGCTATATGTATCTTCACTGAATTTGGGTGTAGGGCGGCAGGTGTTTTGGCCTAAATACCAGTCAAGTCAGCTGCAAGGTACTCAGTTATCGAGTAGAATGGGTTTTTCTTCAGCCAGTCCTTTATCCTGTCTCCAAATTTTCTTGGTTCCAGATCTTTAATAGAGCTTGGGAGCTTGTTGAAGAATTTCATGGAGATAATGGGGTAGCAGTCTTTCTTTTTTGACAGTCTGCAGAACGGAATGTCCAAACATTGTCTGTTTCTAGTATTGTAATTATGTTGATCGGCTCTTGTAGTAAAAGATGGAAGGTTGTTTCTAATATAAACTAAGTTGAGAAGTATGAACTGGTTTATAACTGTGAGGATCCCTAATCTAATGAAAATAGGTCTGCAATGGTCTCTGTATCCTGCCGAATCCAAGAGACGGACAGCCTTTTTCTGCAGCAAAAGCACATTGTTACAAGCAGAGGCATGACCCCACAGTTCAATACCATAAATAATATGACTATGGAAAAAAGCGAAATACATCATGACAAGATACTGTTTTGTAAGCATGGGTTTCAATCTACGCAGTAAGAAGATCACTCTTGACAGTTTAGAACAGACATGATTTATGTGTGGAGCCCAAGAAAGTTTATGATCTATGTGGAATCCCAACAACTTTACTTCATCTAAAGGGTTACCATGTGCGGAAAGGCTGCAAACTAGTTCCTGTGTCTTGGCCTCGTTTATACTGAGCCTGTTGCTGTTGAACCACTGTTTCACAGTTTCAAGTGTTTCCTTAGCTGAAGACTGAGCGAGTTCCGGTGTACTATTCCTGGCATAGATTGAAGTGTCATCTGCAAATAACAGGATATTCCCCAGAAGTCCGATGTCATTGATAATAACTAGAAACAGGGTAGGCCCAACGACCGAGCCTTGAGGCACGCCGTGCTTGACCTTGAGTGGTCTGGAGTTTGCTCCCTCAATGGAGAGTACCTGCTTCCTGTTCTCAAGATAGGTTTTGAACATAGCCAAAACCTCACCACCAACTCCATATGCCTTAAGTTTATCTATTAATAAGCTGTGGGGGACGCAATCAAATGCCTTTGTTAAGTCAACTAGGGCCAAAGCAGTGGAATCTTTCTCCTCAAAGGAGTCCAAGATGTTAAGGACTAAGTGTGAAACTGCTGTCAATGTTGACCTTCCCCGTCTAAAACCGTGTTGTGAATCTGAGAACAGTTTATTATTTTCTAGACCCTTCTCTAGTTAAAGTTGATTTTTCATAACGGTTTTGAAGACCTTAGCAAGGACTGGAATTATTGAGATGGGTCTGTAGCTTTTCATGGCCTCTGGGTCACCTTTCTTATATACTGGGACGGTACGGGACAGTTTTAGTTTGCTTGGGAAGATACCCTCATTTAAACACCTATTAACTACAAAACTCAGGGGGTAGGCTATGTCTTCAATGATAGTTTTTAGCAGTTCAACTGACATCCCATATATATCTACGCTCTTCTTATTCTTAAAGTTAGACACTATCTTGACTATGTCTCTAGGTGATACCTGACACCAATGCCACAAGGGGTTCACAGCCTGGGACAAATTTCTTATCGACATGCATAGCTCATCATTACTGACATTATTTTCTGGTAATATATCTATAATATGCTGAACCTCATTAACAAGAAATTCATTAAACTCGTCCGGGCTTTCCTTGAACTTAGGTTTTAGATTTTTACCCTTACAGTTGGCTATTTTATTTACTAAATTCCATGCTGCCTTACAGCTATTAGTTGAGTTTACTATCTCAAACATATTTGACTCTTTCTTGGCTAGTTCTACTTCACGCCTGTATATCTGCTTGGCTCTTAAATAATAAGCATGGAATCTAGTCCTAACTTCATCATCCAAAGAGTGTTTACTTCTATCATTTAAAGCTAATACTAAGTTTCTCAGCTTAGCTAATCTTGGTGTATACCAATCTCTATTTGGCAATATATAATTTGAGTTTATTCTTGACTTACTCGCTACAGAAACAGACTTAGTAGGAAAGAAATTATCAAAGATAGTTGTCAGTTCATCAAAGAAAGCATTAAATACGACCTCCGCATTGTCAGAGTCACTAAATCTATGAAACATACCTTCCCAGTCCGTATTTGCTAGGGCAGTCTTAAACAATGGAATGGATTCTTCCTTAATAGGTCTAATAATACGTGAGTAATTATTACGCCAAGATAAGTTAGAAGAAGTTTCACTCACCAATTGAAGATTCAGGTCCATTACCACAGCATCGTGATCAGCTACAACTGGAACTTTCTAGAAGTATGTATGCTTCTCCTTTATCCCTCTTCCTTTTTCTTACATAAACTTTTAATTTAGATAATTAACTCGGGTTTTTTAGCTCTATTAAGTTGTTTTAATGTCATTAGGTGATAAATTAACCATGTTGCTGTCAGCCATCTTTCCTTTGTTTTCATGATACAACGTTGTTGACACTCTCGTCGTCAAAAAATCAGCAGAATGACCAACTTACAACAGCTAAAATTCCCTAGGCTACTAAATATTCGTTTTGGAGGTCTTTTTCCTCTCAGAAACCTGTAGAGTTTCACCTATAACTCAATCTCGCTAAAAATGGAAGTTACAACGTTATGGCCACCTCTTCAATAATTTTACTATACAGGGTTAGGCAAAAGTCTGGACACCCCCAGTTAACTTTTTAACGCGTTACAGTAGGAAACCCAAACTTGGCACATGTTATCAACACAATAAATGCAAATTTTCATCAAAGACACAACTTTGCCCCGACCCCCGAAATGGGGTATTTTGGGGGCAGCCCCAAATTTTCAAATATAACCCCTATTGAGTGACCCCTCATTTTAAACGGTTTATCAAGGGAAATTGAATGGCACAAACCGAAGGTCGATATCTCATCTCTGACCAAAATGGCAGCCTTTTTAAAATTCGAGAAGGGTTGATTGACATTCGTTAACATTAAATCGGAAAAAAACTTTTTTAGAATCAAGAATTTCTGGAATTATTTTAGAGTTGAACCTAGTAGCAGTAATGAACTAGTAGGTTCAGTTCTAAAATAATTCTAAAAATTCCTATTTCTAAAATAGCTATTTTCCTATTTAATTTTATTGAATGCCAATCGCCTCTTCTCAAATTTTGAAATGGCTGCCATTTTGTTTAGGGGTGATATATCGACTTCTGGTTTGCACCATTTAATTTCTCTTGATAAACCTTTTAAAATGAGGGGTCACTCAATAGGGGTTTACATTTGAAAATTTGGGGCTGCCCCCAAAATATCCCATTTTGGGGGCAGGGGAAAAGTTGTGTAGTTGATGAACAAGGGCAGTTTTTTATGGTGTTAACATGTGCCGAGTTTGGTTTTCCTACTGCAATGCGTTAAAAAGTTAATTGGGCGTGTCCAGTCTTTTGCCTAACCCTGTATCTGAAAAACTATGGAACCTAGAATGTTAAAATTTAGCACGTGTGTTCTTCTTTGCTCATAGGTGCTCACTAAGAAACGGTTTTGCAAAATTCCATCAGGGCCCTGCCACACAGGACTTCAAAATTTCTATCTAATGTTATCCTTATGGCCAATTTTTTATACAAATCTAGGAAACAACGAATATAGAAAACTATAAGACCTACGATGTTGGAATTTGGCTTGGATGTTCTGCTTTGCTCATAGGTGCTCACTAAGAAACGGTTTTGCAAAATTCCATCAGGGCTCTGCCACACAGGACTTCAAAATTTCTATGTAATGTTATTCTTATGGCCAATTTTTTATACAAATCTAGGAAACAACGAATATAGGAAACTATAAGACCTACGATGTTGAAATTTGGCATGGACGTTCTGCTTTGCTCATATATATATATATATATATATATATATATATATATATATATATTGTATGGCATTAATAGCCAGCCACCAACTTCAGAAAAATATAATACATTCTCTGAGGTGCTTAGCACCTGCGTCAAAAAATTTAAAAACTAAACTAAAAACATAAAGTTATGATCTCTCTTTACAAAGCTAAATCCAGGGCGCTAAGCCATTGCAGCCCAGCTTCACTTGCACAATGCAGCCCAATCAATCCTTCGGGGAAAGCACTCATAGGGCACTCATTGACTATGTGAGTCATAGTCTGCAACTCCGCTCCACAGCGGCATGACTGGTCTTCTGTCATTCCCCATTTGTATTTCCAATAATTACATCTTCCCACACCAGTGCGGAATCAATTGAGAACGGTCCACTGCTTCCGAGGAAGATCCATACCACTTACTGCTAAGGTTGGGTCAGCAATTAAAAATTGATTCCGGCCTTGGAAAGAGTCCCAGGAGGAAGTCCAGTCGGTATGGATGGAAAAGTTTGTCTCCGTCAACTGGGATGCTGTCCGCAGTGGTGGTCTTCGGGACCTCAATCTGCCCGTCTCCTGGGGTAGGTAATCATGGATGGGTAGCTGTGGATTGGATACGATCTTATTATATTCCCTAGTAAGTGCCTCCCTTCGTCTTATTTCAGGTGGAGCGATATTACACAGCACTGGGAGCCAGGGTACAGGTGTTGCCATGAGTGTACCACTTATGGCTCTCATAGTCCTGTTCAGCTGGACGTCGATCTCTCTGACATGCACACTGTTCAGCCACACGGGAGCACAGTACTCTGCGGTTGAGTAAACCAGGGACAAAGCAGTGGTTCGCAGAGCTTGTGCATTAGCTCCCCATGTGGAGCCAGCAAGGTGATGGACAATGTTAGTCCTAGCTCTCACCTTGGCTGCTGTCTTTTGTAGGTGGCTTTTGAATGTGAGAGACCGATCTAAAGTGACTCCCAGGTACTGTGGGTGATCATTGTGCTTTAGCCCAACACCGTCAAATACGATTTTAAGCTTTTGGTGGGCTAGTCTATTGTTCAAGTGAAAGCAAGATACCTCGGTTTTAGTTGGGTTTGGATTTAGCTTCCAGGCCTTAAAGTATTCACCGAGGGTCTTGAGGTCATTTGTTAGTACTTCCTCAGCGTGTCGGAATTCCTTGTGCTGATAAGCCAGTGCAATATCATCCGCATAGGCAAACTTTAAGGAGCAAGTGTCAGGCATGTCGGCAGTATACACATTAAACAGCAGTGGGGCAAGCACTGACCCCTGTGGCAGGCCATCTTTTAATTGCCTAAAAGTACTTTCCTTGCGTCCCAAATATACTTTAATCATCCTATTGGAGAGCATCGAGTTGAGGAGACGCAACAGGAAAGGGCAAGGAATCAGGTTATAAAATTTAATGAGAAGGCCTTTTCTCCAGACAGTGTCATAAGCTGCAGTAAGATCTAAGAAAGCAACAGAGGTTTTCAGTTTTCGCTCAAACCCATTCTCGATGAAGGAAGTAAGAGCTAGAACCTGGTCACAACAGTTGCGCCCAGGCCTAAACCCAGCTTGTTCGACGGGGATGCTGGAATCCAGAACAGGGAGGATTCTGTTGTATATCAACCTCTCGAGCAGCTTATAACAGACACTAAGAAGAGCTATGGGTCGGTAACTTTCTGGCAGTTGTGGATTTTTATTTGCTTTGCTCATAGGTGCTCACTAAGAAACGGTTTTGCAAAATTCCATCAGGGCTCCGCCACACAGGACTTCAAAATTTGTAATGTTATGACATAAGAGATTATTTGGATCATTTTCAATGGGAGATCCACTTCGCCCATCGGTGCTCACTAAGAAACACATCTTCGGTGCTCTTGGAAAGCATCTTCAGGGCTCCGCCCCTCGGGTCTATTAAATTGGTCTAGGGCCAATGGGGTTGAAATTTGGCATGGACATTTCTCTTTGTTCAAAGGTATTCACTAAGAAACGGTTTTGCAAATATAGTTTTTGAAGTCCTTTAGGGCTCCGCCCCACAGAACATCAAAATTACTCTATTGCATCTTTTGTTGAAATTTGACATTGACATTCCTCTTTGCTCACAAGTATTCACTAAGAAACAGTTTTGCAAATATAAAGATTACTATTATATTATAGTTTTGGAAGTCCTTTAGGGCTCCGCCCCACTGGACTTCAAAATTACTCAAGAGCATATGGGGTTGAAATTTGACGTAGACATTCCTCTTCACTCATATGTACTCACTAAGAAACGGTTTTATAAATATAGTTTTTTTTATTTCATTTAGGGCTCCGCCCCACAGGACTTCATGATTACTATAAAGCCTACAGGGTTGAAATTCTTCGTGGACGTTCCTCTTTACTCATGTGTACTCATGAAGAAACAGTTATGCAAGTCCTTTAGTTTTTTAAGTCCTTTATAGGGCTCCGCCCCACTGGACTTAAAAATCACTCTAGGGCCAATGGGTTTGAAATTTAGTATTTATGTTCCTCTTTGCTTATAGGTATTCACTAAGAAACGGTTTTCCAAGTATAGTTTTTGAAATCCTTTAGGGCTCTGCCCCACTGGAATTCAAAATTACTCTAGGGCATACGAGGTTGAAATTTAACGTGGACGTTCCTTTTTACTCATATGTACTCACTAAGAAACGGTTTTACAAAATATAGTCTTTGAAGTCCTTTAGGGCTCCGCCCCACTGGACTTCAAAATTACTATATAGTCTAGTATTCAATTCTCTGCTTACACAATTCTTAAGAAAGATGATTTCGTTGCTCTTTAAAGAGATATTATTACATGTAAAATGAATTTAATCACGGGCGAAGCCGTGACGGGCAACATTTAGTTGTTAATATTCTAAGGGAAGTAAACTGATGCCTTACACCTTCTCTTTTCCGTAATTGCAATATAATTCTAATAGATTTTTTTTGTAGATTCAGATTTTTTTAAAGTGTTACTGTTCTGTAACATGGCATTGTATATTGCATTCCAGAGTTTAACCAAAAAGTAATTTTCTGTCCTTTTCAGAATTTGAGTCTTTAAACTCTCAAATAGACCAACTGAATTCTGTATTGGATGTTCTGGAAAAGAAGAATGATGACATACAGGCGCAGCTTGTGGCACTACTGAAGTCAAACCGAGAGACTAGACAACAGATGACTGAGGCAAATACAAAACCAACCGCTTCATAATCTTTTTCAAAATAAAAATAAAATTTTGTCTGCAGTCTTAGAGCTCAATGAGCTACTCTACATTATATTGTACTCAAATCAATAAAAGTTAGACTCTGATGGAACAAATATTTACATTACTGTAAAAATTACTGTCTTGTAATGTACTGTCTTGTTTTATAGTAACCTTATAAAAATTTAATTGGTTTATCTAATTGGGCTGTTCAATTTTTATGTTTTTAATAGGCCTAATACAATTTACATATTAAATTCAATTTCAGTTTTGGAAAGTACTTCAATGCCTTATGCCTCTGCAATGCTTAAAAAAAGCTTTATGTTGCTAGAAAGCCAAAGCAAAACGTTATTTTATTGAATTTTCTTCCAATATACTATAGGCCTAGTCCTAAATTCAGTCGTTTTTTTTTTTCAAACAGGCTTGTACAATGGATTTAAAGCCTGCAATCTCTATTTACTTTTTTGGTAGTTTGATAAATGTCGGAAAATTAATTTAAATTTTGTATTGATAGGCCTAATATAAATCTTTGCACACACCTTAAGTACTTCGGAACTTTTTACCTCTTGTTTCATTGTCATTAATGGCATGTATGTTAATATTGTGAAATATTGAGGTAGATTGTAGCCGCAAAAAGAAGGCAGGGTTAAGAAAATAGACAGTACAAAATGAGGACTTTTGGTAAGCCTATAGAAATAACTCAAAAACTTTTAGGGGCATTCATTTACTTTTCAAGGAAGTTACCTTTAACACCTTTGTTTATTGTATGATATTTAATTTTGAAGGTGGCACATGTAAATGTCTAATCGAATAAAAAAAATACCTTATTTCTATTAAACTCATAAGTTTTAATAAAAAAATTTATATAACTTAATTATACTTTGCATGAAAATAACATTACCTTCAAATTCTGTCATCATAAGAACTTCAAGGAGACATTTCTGTAAATTGTATGAAAATTAAGAGACAATGATTGTAAAAAATATATTGAAAACCTTTAATGATTTTCGTTACAGACTGCATTTTAGGATAGTATGACTGGATAGTATGTAATAAATAGGCCTACCAATGAATTTTTGGGAAAGAACTTGACGCATTGTCTGTAACCTGTCCATATAGGTCTATTAAAATATAGTTTTGAATGTGGTATATAAAAAATATGTTGGCTTTATTTCTTTTACTATCTGATGTAGAGTCAATTTAATGTTTAACAACATTCCTGAAAATCTGTGAAAATGTGTCATGTTTTGTAAAAATGTGTAAATAAACTGTTCTACCCAGAATTGTTTGTTTGTTTGTTTTTGCATTTTAGGAAGCCTGCTACATATTACATGATTTATTGGGAATAACAGGCTGAGAAAGTCACTATGATTTGCTACAGTGCATTAGGCTGTTCAGAATATTTCTGAGTCACATATGCAAGGCATAACTTTAGAGAACCTTTAATAAAATAGATCGTCTACATGAACGGCAGCAAGTTTTTTCCCGCAAACTAAGTAGTCAAAGACCATACCGTCATGGCTGATCGCCACAAATTACTCCTCATAAGTATGTCGTCTATACAGGGTGGAAATAAAGTCTGGAAATGATTTAATGTTTTTGAAATTATTTAACTAACGAGACTGAAATTTTGCAAACTGGTATTGAGTCTCAAAGTCTACTTTTCAAAGTACTTATTCACCTTGAACCACCAAGGGGGAACGGTCAACAAGGAGTCGGAAGAAAATCTTAAATGTAAGCATAGGGAAATATGTACATCAAATTACCTCAAAAGGATGACTGAGTCAAAAGTGGTAGGCAATCAAACTTTGCAATGAAATCACAATGCTGAAAACAAAAAATGCAATAACTCCTGATACACTCAATCTTTTAAGGTCGGGTTTTTAGTGAATTGCTCAGAATGCAAAGCCCTTTAAAATGATGTGCCATATGATGCAGGCCAATGTAGTTTCCCAGATGACTTCCACTTGGTACATCCCCTAAAGGAAGTCTTGGGAAAAACTTCATTGGCCTACGTCATACCATACATCATTTTAAATGGCTTTGCATTCCAAGCAATTTGCCACAAACCTGACCTCAAATGATCGAGTGTATCAGGAGTTATTGCATTTTTTGTTTTCAGCAATATGATTTTAATGCAAAGTTTGATCGCCTGCTATTTTTGACTTGGTCATCCTTTTGAGGTCGGGTTTGTGGTAATTTCTCTACTCTTAGAGACCTTTAATTTGATGGACATATTGACCTATGCTTAAATAAAAGATTTTCTTCTGACTCCTTGTGGACCACTCACCCTTGGAGCTCCAACATCTATAAGTTCTTTAGGAAGTAGACTTCGTGCCTCAAAATCAATTTGCAAAGTTTTTGTTTTATTACTTTAGATAATTTTAAAGATATTATATCGTTTCCAGACTTTTTTCCACCCTGTATTTTTTCATTTAGAGCTAGATTTTTTAGATATAAAGTATTGGTACACAAATAAGTTCGAGATTCTTGGTGTTCAATTAAAAAAAAAGAGCTGAGTTATTAAATAATACGTATTGGGCCTTTTTTAAGATGTTGACAGACCTCTTTTCGTTTTACTTTACCCTGTCCACGGAGACTATTGATCTGTGTGTGGATCGGATTAATTACACGAAGTAAGGGGTGAGCCGCTGCAGTGTGAGGTGAAAGGTACTGATTAATTAATGTTTGATATGGAATTTCAAAGGAATACAAACTTATTTCTATAGTAATTTAGTATTCAATGTTCAACGTTATAAGAGTTGACTTTCAACTCCTAAATGACCTTGGAATGGTGGTTAAAGTAAAAACGGCAAGTAAATTAAAAAAAATATTGAAAATGTAACTGTTGCCTTAGTTACAGTATTGACTAATATCTACAAAGGTTTGCTTGAATAATTTTTATGTAAATGCTGAGTGTTAAATAAATTTGGTATCCTATACTCAGTACAAATAAGGTATATTTGTACATGTATGGAATGTACGAAGAACGCTTCACTATATAAACTAAACATTTGTCTTTCCATCGTAGCCACTTACTAAATCATATTACAGTGGAACCTGGATATATTGAACCTGAAGAAGAATTTGAAATCTTGGTAATATCACAAGGTTCGTTATATCAAGGTGAATTTTGGCCTTCTTCGATATCCAGAATTTCACGACAACTGGTACTTCTAATAGACATAGCAAAATTGGAATAAACGAGTCGTTGCCAGTCGCTACTCAACGAATACAGCTCCAGTCTGAACGCTAGACAGATGGTGTAAAACTTGTATAAAATGAAAGTAAAATATGATCACATCATTAAATAAACTAATTGTCACTTCCTTATACACTAAATGAAAACTGCATGTTAATAAACACTATCCAATTTCTAAATAACTTCTTGATTAGCATTATACGTGCTGGTACTGATATTCAGGTTGAAATAATAAAACGTCTTCCAACACTACTCGATATATTTACTGTAATATATTAGTCATACTGTAATTGTTTACAAGACGGTAAATATATATAAAAGATCTTATAATGGCGATTGATTTCGACCAGTCACACCGGTCATCATCAGGCCCAATCAGAGACTCCAATTTCTTCAGCCATCGTTGTATTTGAATTTGAAAGTAAATTGATAAATAAACAGAAAAACTAAATACAGTAAATTAAAATGACAGAAGGGAGACAGGTTATTTTTTACGAAGACAGCTGTTTGTTTTCATGAAATGAATACTGTTTATTGGTAAACTTGCTAAATTTTGTCTTATATTTAAAATACATGGAAACTTTTAAAGTCCAATGGGGCGAAGCACATTGAACTGAGGACGACTAAAATTATTCCATGACGTTTACAGAGAATTCCCTTTAATTTGACACCTCAATCATCAAAATCGGTTCAAAAATAAAAGAATTTGGCTGCTCACAAGAAATTCCTTACAGAATTAGTAAGACTAGAGATCGCCTCCTGATCGAAATTCGATCAAAATTTCAGTTGATCTGGACCCAAGAAGCTTAAAACATCTGTTCTTCCTAATTTTCTAGCATTTGTTATTAGAACAGCTGTCTTATGATTCATTCAATTTTCCTTTCTCCGTAAGATTAACATTGGAACTTTGAAAGCCTGTGGGGCGTAGCCATGGAGTCCAATGTGAATTAGAATGTGATTCTGTTCATCTAAAGGCCTATACCTTTCTAACGGTATGCGCAGATTTATCCTACGATACAAACGAGCTGAGAAAAAGGAGGAAATGAAACATGCTTGCGTAAGGCCCGGTGCACACGAGCGTTTTGCGTTTGCGTTGATGCAGCTTTATTTTGCAGCGGCGTTTTAGCAGTGCATGTACTCAAATGGAACAGTACACACGTAAACGCTCGTGTGCACCGGGGACGCCGCGTCGACGCAGCGTGCACGCAGTGTATTTTGACGCTCGTGTGAACCGGGCCTAATAATATATAGATACTAGCTGTTTCAAGTTAATAATATTAACTACAATTTTTTTATGAAGACATCTGGTTTTTTGTCATGAAATGAATCATATGTTAGGTAAACTTATTAAATTTGGTCTTATATTTAAAATACATTGATACTTTAAAGTCCAATGGGGCAAAGCACATTGAACTGAGGGTGATAAAAATTATTCCATAACATCGACAGAGAATTCCCATTAATTTAATTTCACACCTCAATCATCAAAATCGGTTCATAAATAAAAGAGTTTTGCTGCTCACAAGAAATTTCTTATGGAATTAATAAGATAGATTTACGGTTTTACTGTGATTAGATCAATTATATTTTGCCATTGCTCAAAATAATGACAGTTCATTGTAACTTTTAAAGTACTTCAAAATCCTCCCATGGAGTTTTTGTCTTTAACTGATTTTCTGTACCTGTACCACTTTTCAATCTAGTGTAATACACAAGTTTACAAACACTTAACCAACACTTTAGAATTAAATGGTTACTACAAAGGTTGTACCCAGGAACGTGAAATTACTCACTAACCAGACAGAGCCCATAATGCTTTATGGTTACTTAGCTAGCAAACAACAATTTTCATGTCATTGTAATTTGTTTTCTTACCAGCCAAACATATGGTTAGCACAAGTTGCCGCTACAGAGCCACTGAAGTCACTGGTAAATAGTGCCCACTCTCCTTCCATACAACCAATAAGTTAACTGCAAATGCGGGAAATAAGAATCGCTACAAACATTAAGGAGCATAGACACGGGACTAGGCTACTTACACCATTGCCATGGTCTAGCAACGACTGTAGATCTGCCTTGACAGCTCGAGCTCGAGCGACAGATTGCAACATGGAAGAAATGAATGAGTTCAATGAATAATTACTGTAGTACTTCTTTTTAACACCTCAATATGTTGAGGTTTTACACTCAAAATTTCTATATGCAAACTTATTTCTATATGACACGACTTTTTACCATCCTAATCTGGACCATTCTAAATTAGAAATATCATCATCTATCTATATATTAATACGCAAGCATGTTTCATTTCCTCCTTTTTTCTCAGCTTGTATGCATCGTAGGAGAAATCCGCGGATACCGTTACAAAGGTATAGCCCTGTAGATGAGCAGAATCACATTCTAATTCACATCGGACTACAGGGCTACGCCCCACAGGCTTTCAAAGTTCCAATGTTAATCTTATGGAGAAAGCAGAATTGAATGAATCATTAGACAGCTGTTGTAAAAACCAGTGCTAAAAAAGTAGGAAGAACAGATGTTTTAGTTCTTAAATGTTGTGAGCTTCTTGGGTCCAGATCAACTGAAATTTTGATCGAATTTTGATCAGGAGAAGATCTCTAGTATATATAATTCTGTAAGCCGAATTTCTTGAGCAAAATTGTGAGCGTTGTACAAATCGCAGAAAGATGGGAGGGGTCTCAAATTAAAGGTCTCTGTCCCATACACGAGGGAAAACTATCGGCGTGTCCATAGTGTTAACAGAAATGAGAAATCACGTAAAACGTCCTCCATAAGAATAGCATGGGTATTCGAAAAACTTCTGCTTTGTGTACATTAAAACATGTGTTATGGTTTGATTTTAAAACGAGACACAGATGATAACATTGAGTGAAGATTATCAAATAATTCACACCACGAGAAGCAATCTATATATATAATTCTGTAAACGAAATTTCTTGAGCAAAATTGTGAGCGTTATACAAATCGCAGAATGATGGGAGGGGTCTCAAATTAAAGGTCTTGGTCCCATGCACAAGGGAAAATTATCGGCGTGTCCATAATGTTAACAGGAAATGAGAATTCACGTAAAACGTCCTCCATAAGAATAGAATGGGAATTCCAAACTTCTGCTTTGTGTACATTAAAACATGTGTTATGGTTTGATTTTAAAAGGAGAGACACAGGTGATAACTCTGAGTGAAGAACTATTAATAACCAATTGACATAAAAAAATACCTAGAGTGGTGATACTGTAATACCTAAGACGTTTTTAGGCTTTGAGTTTTGAGCGACTAAAAATTCTACTATGAGCGTTACATACCTTACAAACTGTTACAAATTGACAGCTTATTTTTACTATCATTATAATAATTTAAATTGAAATAAAAACTATAAAGTTACTGGTTTGCTAACCGAGCGTGTATGAAAATCATAAAAAAAAAACGTGCTGTTCGTGATAGGGGCGCAAAGGGCGATGAATTGTGGTTTAACACACCTACATTATTTTCATTAAAACGTGTTTTGGCGTTTTGGTTGGATTTTAAAACGAGAAGTGTCATAGGATCATACTGAGTGAAGATGATATATTAATTAAAACTTAGGTGTATCAGTCAACGAAGTGCTGGTATTCTGTTTGCTGGATTTTCCCAGAATCTTTTTGGTCATTTCATAAATTGCAAAGTTATAGGATAGAGTCAAAATCAAAGACGTTTGCCCTAAATACTTGGGAAAATTAGTAGTTCAAAAACTTTACAACAAAATTTGAAATATATAAGAAATATATTTGCTAAAAGATTCTCCTGAAACATTCTTCATGTACAGTATAGTGATTAAAAAAGGTAGCCTATGTTTTGTTTTTACGAATACAAACAGACGAGTATTAACAGTGAATGAATATGATCTACTTTGATGTGCTGTGATAAAATTTTTTGGCGAATCAATAACAAAATCTGATAGGAGCGAAAACATCAATTCAATTTTAGGAAAAACAAGACAATGAAATGGGTATGATAAAAGAATTGGAAGTTTACTTACCCTAAAATAAGTGCTGAGCATCCGTCATTTTTTCTCATTGCCGCTTTATGTCATATTAATAGGCCGTAATAGCTCAAAAGGACTTTGATTTCTTTTCCAAACTTATTTTTTATAGATCGATATGGGTTTTTATCATCATACAAAATGAAACATTTACAAATCGGTGGAGGATTCTAAAGAGTGCTTTTGAGGCGAATGGTCTATGAAACGGTATTGTTATTTTAAATATATAATAATTAAATCTTCTTGAAACTTTGTTGGTGAATAACTGGTGATCCACTACGGTTCATGCTATTTAAAATTTATGATTAGGGGCTTTTGCCCCTATGAGCCACTAGTTTGTACTAATTGCAAAAACTCTCGATTGGTTGAATAACAATGGCTTTTTAGTAAATGGCTCTAAGACTAAATTTATGACATTCAATAAAAACTTGTCAAATATAAAAAATCTTTGTATGCTAATTAATGCTACAACTGTCAATTCGTCAGAATGTAATAAATTTCTTGGCATAACAATCACTTCAAATCTTTCATGGCTTCCTCATATACAAGAAATCATATATAATAAAAGAGTGCTTGATCCTAAATCATTTGAAAATCAAATTTTAGAAGATAAACAGTTTGAATTTTGTTTCAATATGTATAATTATAATAATATTAAGCTTATTCTATTAGGTTTATATAGATCTCCCTCCTCAAATGTTAAAGAATTTTGTGAATGGTTATGTTATTAATAGAAAATTTAACTCAGAAATGTGAATGTATTGTAGTTGCTGGTGACATGAATGTTAATGTAATGTTAGAGGGAAACGATCATAGGCTTTTAAGGAATGTATTGAGAAGTCAAAATATGAGCTATATGGTAGAGTTCCCTACAAGGGTAACAACAACAAAGTAAAACTTCAATAGATAACTTTTTTATAAAAAATGCATTTAAGGATATAACAGCAGTCCAGGGACTGATCACAATGCTTTCAGACCATGATGGTCAATTTTTGGAAATAAATATAACTGTTAAAAAGCAATTCAGAGATCAAAATACTTATACTCATGAATGTAGAATATATTCAGAGGAAAACATAAGACTGTTTAAATTTTTATTAAAAAAAGAAAAATGGTTAGATATATTTTTGTCCCCAGTAGAGAAAAAATATGATAACTTTATAATGACTCTAAAATTTTATTTTGATGAGGCTTTCCCTATTAAACATACCAAAGTTAAACAAGCAAAAAAAATTGGGTTACTGATGACTTAAAAAAAGAAAGGAAAAATATTATTGATTCTAGTAAAAAGTTAAGAGGCAAAGAAAACAATAATTTATCAAAAAAATTAAAGGAAAAGATAAAAAAGTTTAAAAAAGACTTAACACATTCAAAAAGTGCTTATTTTAAAGAAAAGATCCAAAAATCAAGCAATGTCCAAAAAACTGTTTGGGAAATAATAAACTGTGAAATAGGAGATAAAAAGCCAAAAACTTTAGAAAATTTGTCTGTAGTCATTGATGGTAAAACGTACACAAACCCAAAAGAAGTATGTAATATATTTAACAATTATTTTGTTAATGTAGCAGAGGATTTAACAAGTAAACATCCTTGTGATAAACATGTAATAAATAATTGTGCCTTTGATCAGCCAAAAATATTTGTAAATCCATGTTTTAGACAAAGGCCTACCGCTAGAGAAGAAGTTATTGCAGTCATAGATTCATTTTCAAATAAATTTTCGATTGGGTACCATGACATTCCAATAACAGTTATTAAAGCCACAAAAATAGAACTAAGTGATGTGCTAGTACACATTATTAATTCCTCTTTTGTCTCTGGAAGGTTCCCTGATCAATTGAAAGTATCCAAAATTATACCAATTCATAAAAAGAACGAGAAGGATGACCCCTCAAATTTTCGTCCCTTAGATTTACTTCCCGTAATTTCCAAAATTTATGAAAAAATAGTCTATAATCAATTGGCAGAGTACTTAGAAAATTGCAATATTATTGATAATACCCAACATGGGTGGCGAGAGGTAAGCGCAAGCCCCTCAGGGGGATCGGGGGTCGGCTCTCATTAGAGGGGCGGCGGACCTTTCCCCAAGACCGCTGTGAGTCAGTTGCTTCGGGCAACTGCACTGTGATGGGTATCACAGCCTGCACGGGGTGCCACTGCCCTAGCTAAAGGCGGCGGATCTAGACTTGGCGGTCGATAAATAGCCCCAGAGTCGGGGAGCAGCGACTCTGGTAATGACCTGGGGCGGAGGTGAGGCACATCGGAACGGCTCAGCGTCCACTTCAGCGGCAGGCGGAGCGAGAGGGTCGCGGTATGGCTGCTGCACTGCCAACCCAGTTCTGGTATGTGTGCAGCGGTTCTGGGGTTCTACTGACGGGCGGAGTGCAAGGAGCACGGAACGGTCGTCACACTGCTAACCTCGTCTGTTTCAGACTTCAAAAACATGGCAGAAAGACAACAAATGGAATCTACCCCAGGTGGGTCAACACCTCGGTGTGAATCCCACCCCTCCCTTGTGGAGGGCAAGCCCGTGGATTCTGGGGAGGGCAACTTGTCTGCTGGTATTGACGTCTCGAAACTTCGTCTTGGTGGGGGGCACACAGCTGAGGGAGCGGAGACTTCGGTCGGGAGTTCCCTCGCTGAGTCCGCCCACACCGACCAGAATTCTCTCGACATGCTCGAGTGGGCACACCGATCCGTTTCGGACGGTGCATCCCCCTCGAGTTTCAGTGTCGACAAGTGTACCCTGGACCCCCGAGCTGAGGAGGCGGAAACGCACAACCTCGGCATGGAGGTCCAGGAACCGATGACAAGCAGGACTCCTTCAAGTCGAGGCAGCGGAAAAGCGAAGCTAGGAAGCTGATCAAGGCTAGGAAGGAGGCTGAGGGCACGTGGCTGCCCTACGTGGAATGGCGAAAGACAAAAGGTCTTCCCAAGAAACACGCGAAGCACGCGAAAAGGAAGAGGGAGGACGGGACTCCTAGCCCTGCACAAGACCAGCAGGGCTCTGGGATCTCTCCCTTGCGACGTAATACTAATCTGGTTGTTGCAGAGCAGGAGAGGCAGCAGCAGCGACAGACCCCGAAGCGACCCAGGAGATGGGATGTGCCGCCGGGAGCGTCAGGAGCTGCAGCCCCTGCGGACAATCAGCTGACTTTCAAGGACCAGCTCACCAGCTGGAAAATGGCAATTGCTCCCGTTGATTATCCTGATTCCAGGTTCACCGAGGGGCAGTTGAGGACTCTGCAGGAGATGTTGTTCGAGAAGGTGATTTCAGCCACCACTCCGCAGCAGATCCTGAGGACATATCCAGAGAAGGATGCTCTTGTCATCACTTGTGGTAGCGAGGTCACCCGGGCCTGGCTTCTTGAAGTGGTTCCTGGTTTGGGTCCGATCGGGGAGGGGGGGCCTGGTGTCATTGTGGGGGATTGCAAGGATCTCCTGCGTGTCACCAAGGTTCTCCTTCGGACCGATTGGATTCTCGCCAAGAAGGAGCCAAAGGAAATTTTTAACTGTGTCAGCAGGCAAAACCCAGGAGTCTCTACGGTGGATTGGCGGGTCATCAGCTGCAGGAGAGAGGAGGACAGCCAGACTCTCGTGCTTGCGGTTGACGGCGGTTCGGCCAAGACACTGAGGGACCAAGGCTGGAGGATCTTCCTGGGTCTGAACAGGGTGCAGCTCAGGGTTCTCTCTGGGGCTCCCCCTGATGATCCGGGTCCTCCAGGCGAACATCCAGCATAGTAAAGCCGCCACAGCGGTACTATGCGAGATCATCTCCAGAGGGATGGTCGACTTTGTACTGATCCAGGAACCCTGGGTCAGGAACAACATGATTTCAGGCTTGGGGGCCCCTAGAGGGCGGACCATTTCTGGTCATGTCAATAACCCCAGAACCTGCATTTGGGCCTGTAACGGGATCAAGTGCGTGCCGGTTCTGGAATTCTGTTCCAGGGTCGTCACTACGGTCAGGACTACGTGCCAGTCTTCTGGAAGACACCTACTGTTGGCCTCTGTCTACATGCCAATGGACATCACACAACCCCCGCAGGAGGAAGTCCGGAGGCTGATCGATCATGCGATCGGTTCTGGTACCGACCTCTTGCTGGGATGTGACACCAACGCACACAACACGGCATGGGGCTGCAGGAGGAACGATAATAAAGGTAATATACTGTTAGATTATCTAGTCTCCAATGGACTCATGATCGCCAATGTGGGGTCGGAACCGACCTTTGTCGGTCAATCGATAATTAGTCGAGTCGGACAATCGGTAATTGACCTCACATTGTATACAGAGGGGACTCGCCTACGGCTCGATGGGGGCTCCGCCCCCATGCCCCCTATAATGGTTCCACCAAGGTGTTAGTAGTCGATAATACGAATCGGTGCCGAAAGGAAATTGCTGTTAGTAGTTTAGAGGAAGATTAAAAAATACGTGGAAACGACGAATAGTCAAGTAAATTAAAGTTTTAGTACCGATGGACGAACGCGATATTATCAATAAAAGGATGTCGAAAAATGAGCTTTTACAAGCCCCCTAGTTGGATTAATTTAATTCGTTAATAATTTACAAAGTCTCAAGTCCTGGGACTCCGTCCCTCTGAACACCTAGGGGTTGCCCTGAATTCATTTTAGTCTCAGGCATTTAACAAAATACAGATCAAAGCTCTAGATTGGTCTTATGACGTAGCGGCTATGGATTCTTAAAATGTAAAATGTTTCATATAAATAATCTTTATATTTAAAATATGTGTCTTAAAATACCCGGAGTCTTCCGTGTAACCAATCCATTTGGAAGTTGAAGCTAAGAGTAGGACAATAATAAAAGAGAAAAAATTCAGTCTACAAATGCAATTAGAAAATTCCATTTAAAACGAAATAAAGAAACTTTGTTACGTGGCAGACTCCCCTCCTTAAAAAATTCCTACTATACGCAAGAGTCAATGATGCGGGAGGAGGGTCTTAAAAATGTATTAGAAAACACCAAATAGTATATAAAATATCTTAATATAGTGCAATTTTTGTGAATGAATGAAAATTTTCATAGTACACTCTTTTAAGGGAGAAGGATTTGAGATATGGCAAAATGTCAAATGACCGATATTGTAGACCATCTAACATAGAATGTAACACCAGTATAAATATATTTATATAATTAAGCATTTACCACATTTAAATAAATTGTTAATACTATTATCAAAATATTAATAATTGCCTGTTTTCACAGTTTTTTTTACAATCTTAGATTGATATTGGCCAATGGCTGTTCCTAAAGTATGACCTATATAAGTGCATAATATATACTAATTTTGAAGCATCTATATGCTGTAATAGTAAACAAAAAATATTCAAATAGATCAATTTTTGTGAAAAAAAATTCAATTTTTTGAAAGTATGCCCCTTTTAAGGGTGATGCATACATCCGAACTTATATAGCTTCTAAAATAGAATATTATACTGACCAAACATATATCGTTGTAACAAAAATATTTACCAGCTTTTACTGAATTACAAAAACGACGCATAAAAATGTTAAGAATTCTATTTTTTACAATCTTTTTAGGGTAAAATTAAATAAAAATTGATCAATAGCTGACACTATATAAAGAACTAGTCAAGGTGAGTATATGTACTTAATTTCAGGCATCCATGTGCCATTGGAGTAATACAAAACATTAAAGTAACGCATTTTTCTGAAATAATATCGATATTTTGCAAGTATGTCCCTTTTTACGGTTGAAGATGGTGAGATACGTCACATTTTACAGGATTGAACTTGTAGAGCGTCTAAAATTAAACATAAAACTGAAAAAACATTTATCAATATTGCAGCATATTTCGCAGATTTAAGTGATTTACAAACACTTTACATAAAAAAATTTTAATAAATTTGGGATTTTCCAATTTTTTTGGACTTATCTTTGATTGAAATTGGCCAATGGCTGCTACAATAGTAAGAATTAATTAAGTCTATAATATGTAATAAGTTTCAGGCATCTGTGTGCCATATTAGTGAATAAAAAATATAAAAAAAGCGAATTTTTTGTGAAAGAATTTAGAAATTTTTAAATTACGCCCCTTTTTAAGGGTGAAGGTGGTGAGATACGTGAAAATGTCACTGGACCAAACTTGTAGAGCGTCTATAATAGAATATAGTAACTGCATAACATATATCGATATAGCAGTATATTCACCAGGTTAAAGTGAATTACAAACACTTCACAAGAAAAACGTTAAGAATTTTTTGTTTAAAAACATTTTTTGGACTAAACTCCGAATGAAAATGGCAAAAAGGTACTACTATAGAAAGAACCTGTTGAGGTCATAATATAAATAGAAATTCATGCATATATATTACATAATAGTAAAAAAATATCAAAATAACGCTATTATTGCGAAAAATTTTAGAAATTTTGAAAGTACGCCCCTTTTTAAGGGTGAAGGAGCTGAGATACGGAAAAATGTCATAGCACCAATCTTGTATAAAATTTAATTCCCAAATAACGATTTTCCCTCAGATTTGAGCTACGACCTCTTGTTCAAAAGTTACAGCGAAAATAGTAAAACCTTATATTTTTGGGTTACCGATTTCAACCCTTCCTTATTTTTTTGGGGGGGTTGAAATGAAAATTTATCTGTTTTCATACTTTTCCCAGGGGTATCAGACCTTTAGCCACCCGCATGCAAAAATTCACGTTTCTAGTTCACCCGGAAGTGGTTTAGGATTTTGATAGATGAGTCAGTCAGTGAGTCAGTTCCACATGGGGCTGTATATATTATTGATGAGGGCTGAGATCGCTGATTGGCATGTGTCTCAGGAGCCATCTCTCTCTGATCACAGACACATAAAATTTATGGTAGGAAACTTTTCACCTGTAAAGAACACGTTCAGAAATCCCAAAAGGACGGACTGGGCGAAATACAAGACTGTTCTGCAGAAGAGAATAGAGGATTCAGGTCCTCTGTACTCCTGCGTCAGAGACACAAATCATCTTGACTTGGCTGCGGATCGCCTGCGAGGGGACATTGTGTCCTCATTCGAGGACTGCTGTCCACTGTCGGCGGGACGGCAGGGTAAGTCTGGGTGGTGGAATTCGGAACTTGGAAGCCTAAGGAAAAGGGTAAGGGCTCTATTCAAACGGGCGAAGCTAAGTAACTGCTGGGACGCTTATCACAGATTGCTCACCCAGTACAACATTGCAGTCAGGAGAGCAAAGAGGCTCTCTTGGAGAAACTTCTGCAGTGATCTCGAAGGCGTCTGTGAGACTTCAAGGATCCACAAGATCTTATCGAAAGATAGGCCCTCTTGTCTTGGATCTCTTGAGGGTCCGGATGGCATCATGGTTCATAATCCCAGGGATGTGCTTGAAATCATGGCAAGCACACACTTTCCAGGGAGTATAATCACCCGGCCAACTGATGAGGTGAGTGCGAATGTGCGGCGGGCCAACTTCACTCGATGGAGGGTGGCGGGTCGCATCGTCACTCACAGTCGAATACGCTGGGCAGTCAACACTCTAAACCCCTACAAGTCACCGGGACCTGATCAGGTGAGGCCCGTCTTTCTTCAAAAGGGATTAGAGTTTTTGCTACCAGTTCTGACGGTATTGTTTAGGGCCAGTTTGGCCCTGGGACATATTCCAGCAGTCTGGAGCAGCTCTCGGATAGTCTTCATTCCAAAACCTGGTAAGGCTAGGTATACGGATCCGAAGTCCTTCCGCCCAATTTCACTGTCTTCTTTTCTGCTGAAGACTCTGGAGAAGCTGGTATCAAGGTATGTGGGGGAAACGGCGCTTAGGGCTCACCCGCTCCACGAACGCCAACACGCCTACTTACCAGGAAGATCATGTGAGTCTGCCCTACATCAGCTGGTAAGTAGGATCGAAAAGTCGCTAGAGTGTAAGGAAGTTGCACTTGGGGCCTTCCTAGACATTCAAGGTGCCTTTGATAACACTGGGACTCAGGCTGTCATCAATGCAGCCACAGCTCATGGTTTCCACGAGGTTGCAAGGGGATGGATCGAAGCCCTCTTGAGAAATAGAAACGTAAAACTATCACTCAACAACGAGGAGATAGTGGCAAGAACAACTCTAGGTTGTCCCCAGGGTGGGGTCTTGTCTCCACTCCTCTGGAACCTTGTGGTAGACGATCTCATCAGAACTCTCAATGAAAGCGGTGTATACGCACAGGGATACGCTGATGACATAGTGGTTCTGGTGTCAGGTAAGTTCAACGACACAGTCAGGGATCTCATGAATGGGGCTCTGAGGTCTGTTGGACGCTGGTGCGAAGAGGTAGGTCTCTCAATCAATCCTTCAAAGATTGTGGTGGTTCCTTTTACGAGGAGGAGGAACCTGAGATGGATCGACCCCTTAGTACTGCAAGGCTCAAATATAGAATTGCAGAATCAGGTGAAGTATCTGGGGGTAACTCTGGACCGGACGCTTCACTGGGGACCACAACTCCAAAAGGTAATAGACCGAGGTAAGTGGTTTCCATGGCATGCAGGCGATTGGTGGGAGGGACATGGGGAGTGAAGCCAAAACCGATGCACTGGCTTTTCGCCTCTGTGGTCAGACCTGCCATTACCTACGGTTCGCTTGTATGGTGGCCCAAGATGGACTCGGGGGCGGCGGTGAGGGGATTGGCGGGAGTTCAAAGACTCGCCTGTCTTGTCATCACAGGAGCCCTGAGTTCCAGTCCTGGGGCTTCCCTGGACTGTCTTCTCAACTTGTTGCCGATTGATCTTTTCATCAAGACCACGGCAAGGAAAGCTGCTCATCGACTCAAATGTGAGAATCTTTGGATAGACACTGGAGAGTTCCGGGGTCACTCTCGGATCGTTCTGACTGTACAGGGGAATGTTTTGGACATTCCCTCGGACCACATGTCGGTCAAATATGCCTTCGGTAAGTCATTTAGGGTCCTTCTTCCAGCGAGGGAGGATTGGCTGTCTGGAGGAAACCCTCTTCCACCTGCGGATCTGGAATGGTTCACAGACGGGTCCAAGGTAAGAGGAGGAACAGGAGTTGGAGTACATGGGGTGCAAGCGGGGGTAGGGATTCGTCTCCCTATGGGGATGCATCCCACGGTGTTCCAAGCGGAGGTTGCTGCGATAATGGAGTGCGCCAGAGCAAACCTGGTGCAAGGTGTCAGGGACAGGAGCATTTCCATTTTCTCAGACAGCCAGGCAGCTCTAAGGGCTCTGGACTCCTGCGAGTTCAGGTCAAAGATCGTCTGGGACTGCTTCACCACAGTATCTGCGCTAGGTAGATGCAACAGCGTGACGCTCTGCTGGGTCCCTGGTCACACAGGGATACCTGGGAATGAGGCTGCGGACGCCCTTGCCAATGCAGCTTCATCTTCAGAATTTACTGGTCCGGAGCCTTTCTGTGCTGTCTCTCGTGAGTATGCGTGCCAAGCGGTCATGTCATGGGCGAGGGAGGAGCATCGTAAGGCCTGGTTCAGACTTCCTCAATTGAGGGTAAGTAAGCTCATGCTTCACTCTCCATCTCGGAAAATTGCCTCCAGTATTCTGCAGCTGGAGAGGGGGCAAATTAGACAGGTAACAGGGCTTATAACAGGACATTGTTCTTTAAGGAAGCACCTGCAGCGCTTGGGTCTCTACAATGGTGACCCGGTATGCAGGAGGTGTGGGCAGTCTGAAGAAACTGCTGATCACGTGCTGTTTGACTGTGGGGAGCTGGAAGAGGCTAGAGAGAGGGCCCTTGGAGGACTACGGAGGGGCACTTTCCTTCCTCAAGAGGAGCTTGTCTGCAGGATACAGAAGTTCATCAAGTTTCTAAACAGGGATGAGCTCTGAAACTACATTAGGGGAGCGCAAAAAGCCCTTGCGGCTGACGCGCCTTGGGATTAGGTCCGCCCCATTGAATGAATGAATGAGTGACCCATCATGGTTTTGTACCGAGAAATCAGTCATTACTGCTGCAGTGAATTTTGTCGAATCGGTTATTGAGTCAGTTGATAAAGGGGAGGTTTGTATTGGTGTTTTCATGGATCTGACAAAAGCGTTTGACACTGTTTATCATACCACACTTTTAAAATAACTAAAAAAAAAGTAATAATAATAAAAAAATAATAATATAATAATAAGTAATAACATAAAAAACCGTCATTATTACGTTTTATTATTATTTAAGTAAGTAATAATAAAAAAATAAAAAAATAAAAAAATAAAAAAACTAGGAAATCTCAATATTGACAAAAAATCTTTCAATTGGTTCCAGTCATACTTGACAGGAAGACTCCAATATGTTGAACTAAGTCACATGGAAAACAATAGAATCTACAAAGTTAAGCCAGACTTGAAATTAATAAAGAATGGCGTCCCTCAGGGGTCGGTCTTGGGCCAGCTCCTGTTTATATACTACATAAATGACTTTGCCAAATCTTTGACCAAAATTCCAAAAAATAATATATTAGTCTCTATGCAGATGACACGAATCTTAAACTATCAGCCCGAACTGTCGATGAAGTAGAAATTTTATCTTATTTAGAATTTGCAAATGTAAAAGAGTATTATGACAACCATAATCTAAAATTAAACACCTCTAAAACAAATTTTCTTTCTTTTAAAACTATACAGTCCAAAAGAAAATGTGAACCCACAATAATGATTGATTCTGATTTCATAGAGATGGAAAAATCTACTTAATTTTTGAAATTGGAAATTGATGAAAATTTAAACTGGAGTAAACATGTACAAAAAGTTCTTTCAAAAATTAATTCAGGAATTTATGCTTTACGTCAAATGTCTTTTTTATTCAACGACAAGGACACATTAAAATTGATATATCATGCTCACATACACTCCCATATTTCATTCGGCATAGCTTTGTATGGTGCAACCAAAAAAGATAATTTAAATGAAATTTTAAAGCAACAAAAAAAGGCCATTAGAATAATCTTTAAACTGAAACATGATGATTCAGCAAGAGAGTATTTTAAAATCCTCAGAATTCTCACTGTCTGGACAATATATTTATGAGACAGTATTGTTAACGAGAAAATCAAATCTTTGTACCCAGGAAACAACTCAACCTCACCCGTACAAAACAAGGAATAGGAATGCCATCATACCAACTCATCATAACTTAAAATTTTATGAAAAAAAACTCACATATATAGGGGAGCTTGGTTTTTAAGACATTTGCTACATTACATAAAAGATGAATGTAACTTAACTAAGTTTAAAAACATGTTGAAAAATTATTTGATAGATCTTGCAATCTATTCATTAGAAGAGTTTTTCTTAACTTAGTTCATAGGATTTTTGACGCTATTTTACATGTATGATGTGTACATATTGTAAATAAAGATATTTTGAGTTTGAGTTTGAGTGCAATTAAGGGTCTAGTCTAGAGAGAAAACTACCGAACAGGCCATGGCCATTTTGGTTTCAATGGATTTCTGATGGCCCCTAGATGATAGGAAAAATGTGGAATCCCTTAAGCCGCGTCCGCACTGGGCGAACATTCGTGGCGAACTTGTTCGGCGAACACAAAAATCAACAAGCATTCTTAACGAACAATTAACCGGCCATATGATTTACATTCTACAAGGTTAGCAACGAACAAACAAAAGTTCGGAAGATCTTTGTTCGGCGAACATGTTCGACCAGTGCGGACGCGGCTTTAAAAAACGCCTTATAACTTCGTAAAATGAAATTTAGACCTTATTTAGACCAATCTAAGATGTTATTTTGTCCATTTGTTTACTGCTCTAGGTGATCCAGGTCTTCCACTAATATTTCATACCACTTCTGATTTACACAATAAATTTAGTAAACAAAGCAGACAACTCCAATTCTATTATCATTGACAGATGATAACAAATGAAAGAACGGATTGATTCAGATTGCAGTTTTAGAGCGGAGAAATAAATTGTTAAAAGCTGATATGATTAAATAAAATTTTTGTTACTGTATAAAGAGAGTTTGCTTATTGTAGATAGATGTTTGCATTTATTTAAACTTATTACTAGGGGCCCTGTGTGCAAATTGCGTATTTTGGAATATTTTATTTATTTATGTTTGTAAAAACCCACCTACAGTAAAATTTGAATCAATACTTATTTAATACGCTAAGGGTTTTTTTTTGTGTTGAGAACTCCTCCTACAATTTTCAACCGATTTTCATGTTTTTGGTGTCGTTGCAGTGGCGGATCCAAGGGGGGGGCTAAGGGGGCTATAGCCCCCCCCTTGGGGGCCAAGGTGGGGCGCCGCGACGGCCCGGAGCGGGCCCCGGCCCGTGTCGGGCGCAGGCCGGGTGGGACGCCGGCAAACCAGCGCACGTTTTTCCGATATTTTTCAATGTAAACTACTTTGTGTCTGTTATGCACCCTGTGAAATAAAAACATCACCCCTAAAAATATTTGTTCTTACATCGCGTCGAGCGACGCCGCGAGGGCTTGCGCCCGCCGCGTGTCGCTCGAATCGCTGTTTACCTTATTGGATGACGCGCGACAGACGACTGTCATGCGCCGGGTATAAATGCTCCTATCTAGTGCAATACTTATTTTACGTGCCTTGAAGGATGCGATGTATAATAGGGGCCTAAGTGGAAGTGGTGGAGGCGAAGGGGAATCAAAATCACAACTAGATTTTGTATTTAATGTTTGGTTGCATTAACATTAAACATAACATCGCGCAAACTTTTCCTGTCACAACACGAAATCAAGAACAAACAACAGACAGTGCAGAGCAAAACGCAATGCTGTATGTGTAATGTCTGATAAACCCTTTGTGACTACCTATTGATTCAAACGAGATCACTTAATTAATATTATTAAGATTCATTATAATAAATAAAGTAGTTCTAAAGAAGGTTATGTCTGAAAAAATAAGACTGGTTCATTTTAAAGAAAACGATAATCTGATTAAATAAAAGACGACGAAAAGCAGTCTAAATTACGTTCAAGTTTGTATCAAAGCCAGAGTTTTTTTTAAGATAGGTTTTTAACTGGAGGTTTAATTCGTTAAAATAATTACTAATTCAAATAGCCATCATAAATTTTTGCAAAAATAGGCTACTTATAAACTAATTATAGTATATATCGGCACTCGATCCCTACTAACAAAAAAAGTATATTATTATACTCTAGTATTATTGATGAGGTATATTTGTATTATGTCTATAGCCTATGTATGTACACACGGATATCGAGAAAGGCTCCAACGATTTTCTTCAAACTTTTCAAATAAAGCAGTTCTGGGATAAAAATGATAAGGCCTATATTTACAGGTTTCCATGACAGGAAAATCTTATTAGGTACTTTGTCTATTGTTATACATAAATCAGCTAATTTTTTATGTTATTTTGATCTGCAGTATTAAAGACCACATAAATTGAAAAAAGACTATTTACCGAGCATTGTGTAAAATTTCACTTTTGTAAGTCTTACGGTTTTTCGGTTCTACGTCCTTAAAGTACTCAGCCAAGTTTACAATGCGCTGCGACGATTAGGTTATGTTTGTCATTGATATATAGGTCAGAAATACTTTCACTAACTCAAAACAAATCACACTGTAGTGAAAAGTCATACATAGGACCGACTAGACAGTTATAACTAACTAACCCAGCGTCACAGCCTTCAGCGGAGATGTGTTCGCCACGATCATCGGTGACATGGCTGACTTTAAGCAAGCCCAACTCAAAAACAGTAAAACTTAGAAAAGTGTAATTTTCACACGATGTTCAGTAAATAGTCTTCTTTCAATAGATGTGTTTTAAGGCCGCACTTCGAATAACATAAAAAGTAGTTAGCTTAGTCAGTAAAATTAAGTTCTTTCGTTATAATGTTTACCAATGGTTACGTAATTACGTTAATCCTATTCTATAATATGAGGAATTTCTGAAGGGATGTGTGTTCCACGATCTTGAAATCTAGCTGTTAGATTTTGCTTAAAATTTGCATTAAAGAGTGTTTCGGCCCAAAAATAAGTTTAGAAACAGTCTCAATCCCAGGAAAAATCAAATTTGATCTAAATTTAAGTTTAAAAATTGTAATCTTTAACATTGGTCTTATGGGTTGCTATTTTGGTAACGAAATAACAACTAAATGAAAACAAAAATAAAGGAACATTAATGTTAAGCAGACCTTTTGAAACAGCTGTTAACTATGAAGAGGTATAGTTGGTTGTTGGTGAAAATATTAAAATTGAATCAAAACCAACGAGCAAGGCTCGGTTAACCTGGTACTTTTTAACAATGAATGGTCTTATGAAGTAAAAAACTAAAAAAAGAAATAACGAAGAAGCTGACTCAACGGTCAAAGTACAAACCAAGCAAGAAATCTAGAATGCAAACCCAAAAAATGGACATCCCCGGAACCGAACTTGAGACCTATTGAGCCGAGGTCCTTGTCCCTTATCGTCAAACTAGGGAAATGTTTAAATAAAAGGCTAGTCTTATAAGCTAATTTAAAGGAAAAGACATGAATTATAATAACAAAATAGGCCTACAGGGAAGGCTAAGCACCCTTCTATGTAAATTATCTAAGAGTATATCTTACTTGTCTATGAAGTAGACCTACAAATCTAATGCTAACCTAGCTTGTTAGTAAAAACTATTTCGAATATTAACTTATACAAAAACTATGGCTAGTTGTATTTTTAAATGTAATTTTTCAAACTAGAATTCATTTTGGTTGGTCTATGCTAGCTAGCTATGCAACTCTGTCGGCCTAAACCTCAGAACTAAAAAATGCTAGTGTTACCTTTACCTTTATAAATTAAAGTCAGGAGAAAAAGATGTAAATTAATAAAGAAATAAATTTCTTCCCCTTAATATAGCAAGATACCAATAGCCTAGATTGTGGATCTAATCAAAGGAACAATGTTTTGCAACTAAAGATTTAAATATCTTATATTTTATTGTTTTCAACTATTTGAAAACTATCCTACATTTTAGGTGTTAATTTTCTAAAAGAATTAGTTTAATTGAAATTATAACTACTACTATAAACCAATTTTATGTTCATTAAAATCTCAGTTGAGATTAGTTGAGCTGATTGAACTTTTACGTGAATGTAAAGATTATGACGTCAACGGGGCAGGCAATACGGCAGGACCTCTTCAATCAGCTGATGGTGTCACCTACCGTTCTCCTATAATATTCTAGACTGTGAAACCAAGTATCCAAGTTAACATGTGGTTTTGCATTGCAGCCAGTTACTTAATTGCCGGATGGTACTATAATAAAAACAATAATTTTTTTTATAGTACTTTGTATTAGTGATTATGAATATTTAGATAAATAAAAGTAAAGTAAATGGATAATACAACTAAGCACTTTTTAGAGTTGCTATTAAGTTCACCACATGTGATCTACATAACATGTGCGCCAGGCCTATAGGCTACGTGATCTAGGGGCTAATCCATGAAGAAATGTACTGTTATAATAACATTTTAAAATATTAACCTACCTACCTATTACCGACTTAGTAAATTAAAGTTAAAAGTGTTAACACGAGAGTGTACCATTTCAATACGAAATAAAGATAATAAAAATTTAGATAGCAACAGTGATAGGCCTATAAAAACTAACCAAATTTTTTAAGGTTAGTGTATGCATTGTACTTCACGATGCAAAAGAAATTCTCATTAAATATTAATGATAATAAGAGCGATGAAAGTTGGTACATTGGCCAAACTGTTGTTTGTAATAAAAATTGATTGGCGATTTAGTATTGTTTTCCAAAGATGGGTCAAGAAATGACATGAAACTGCTATTTTTAACACTTAAATTTCAAAAACTTCTCGGGGGAGGGCCCCCGAACCCCCCTCCGGTCTGGCCCGCCGATCGTGGGGGGGGCGCAGACCCTCGGTTAGCCCCCCCCTTATTAATGTTCTAGATCCGCCACTGTGTCGTTGGATAGGGCTTGGTCTGTAGTTGGTTCCACCAAAAACTGATGAGAATCGGATTGAAATTAAAAGCGCTATTCACCATTGAAATCCAAAATTTTCCCATTAAAATAACATTGGGATTGAATAAAACATTGTAAACATCTGTTAATAATCCGCTGTAAATACATGGAAATACGCGGTTTCCATGAGAGAGCAATAGCAACTCAAAACATCGAGGTGATTGTTTGTGGGGGGGGGGGGGGGGGTGCAATGACCTTGAACGTCGCGTAAACAGGTGAAGAAGCGAGACGTCATGGTCTGGAGTCCACTGTCAACCTTATTTTGAGAATTCTCTGTTTTTATTCCCACAAATATTTACGTAAATTTAAATCTTAGACTCTTAATCTTAAGTAAAAGCATAAGATTATGTCTAAAACGTGTTTTTATTACATTTTGTTTTATAACAGAAGTTTTAGTGCAACGCAGTATAGGTTTTAATTGTAAAAACTGATTAAAGGACATATTTGGAAATGAAAAGTATGAATTATCCAGTTCTATTTATAAAATTTTTTATAAAAAGAGTTAACAAACCATTAAGATGTAAGCGTACTGTGTTTGCGAAAAGGTAAACTGCTTTTTCACCACTAAATAAAAAAATCTTGCTTGGTTACTCTGTTTCTTCTTATAGATGATATAAAAAGATTACTGAGGAGTTTCCGATCCTCCAATCATATTTACTAATCAATGTGCTGTCACTATCACATTTATTTGTAAAGATGGAACTATAGTTGTTGAACTAGTACCACGAAACAGCTACATTGTAAGCCTATATACAAAATCAATGCTACAACACATATGGTGCACTGCATAAGTTATTTATAGGTTCTTTTTTTAATTTTTGTGATAGTACAGAGATGCTAAACCAGAATTTCAACCACGGCGAGCGTCCGTATCACCGTCAAAAAGCTTATAAAAACTGCTGTAATTTTGAATTTTTTGCGTTAGGCTAATTTTTTTCTTAAAAAAAAACAGTTTTTCATGAAAATCACCCATTAACATTTTAAAAGTACGTCGAGTTTTTTACAATTTAAGACCAAAATATAGTTTTTCAACATAGTCAATATGGTCTTATAGTTTTTCTAATATGGCTCTTCAAAGTTACTCAAATTATCCATTGACCCTAATTTTCGTGTTTAAAGCTATAAAGCATGTCGAAAGATTATCGACTCAATCTCCACCAGGTTTTTTTATCATCTTATACAGTCTTATATCTTGCTTAGTTTTCAGTCTGCCTGTCTGTCTATATGTGATTTCAATAGGCTTAATGAATACAAAATTGTCATAGAAAAATACATGTATTTTTTAATTTCAAATATCACTAAGAAGGCCTACTCGTATTTTAAATATCACTTCCGCTTCCAAAATGACAGCAATTTAATTTTTGCAGGAGCGCTTTCGGCGGCTGCTATAGGGCCTATAGTCGCCGAAAGCGCTCCTGCAAAAATACTAAAATAAAATCATAGGCAGTCCAACGGACAACATCGCCGATTTGTTGAACACCGGACCACCACGACATGTACGTGTAATTTTATATGATCTTAGTTTATAAGAATGTAATTTTAAAATGATTATTAATAATTTTGGTTACAAACCGTTCCTTCAAGTTCAAAACTAGCCAAACGTAAAAGTTACACCAGTTTTTAAGCTTTTTGATGGTGATCCGGAGGGTCGGTAAGGTAGAAAAATTGGAGAATCTCGGTACTATCACTAAGCCCCACTATCCCACGCAAGCTACACCCTACTTTGGATGACAAAGTTAGTGTACTAAAGCGGTGATTTTTGGGGTGAGGCCTATACATTGCGCGCGAATGGCGAAAACAACCGAGGTTAGCTTCGGAGCTTCCGGCTTGCCAACATTGCGCCGCCCTAATCGACATTCTCGGCAATTCGGCTTCGCATGCAGCCTTTGAATGATTGCAACGCAGACGCAGATTGCACAAAACCTACATACTGTACTTTGATTTATATAGTGTTAAAAATTAATAAAACAATCTTAAAAATTGTCTACTTTTTACAATGTCTACAATATTTTAAAAGTGTTATGGAACTAAAATGGGCCAGGTAAAACTGCTCGAAAAGTTTCCGTACGGGGGTTGCGATCGCCCCTTCCACCCCTCCCTGGATCCGCCAATGTTTAATCACCATAATATTCGCTCGCACACGCTAAATTATATGCTTTAAATGACACTTCAATCTCAAAAATGGGTTTAGTAGATCGAGGGAAATAGGAAACGAAACCCTTATAGAAATAAGAAGATAGAAGATAGATGACTTATGGATTAATTTGTGTAGTACACCACACGACATATGTTTTCCTATTTTATCAATCAATTAATGCATTTTTTAATAAACAAAAACATAATCTTTTTATATTAAATAGGATGTCAAATACTCCTTGCCACATTACAACCCAGTTATTTATGTTATAGTTAAATTATTTAACATCTTGGTCATGTAGGCTAATGTGTATCTTACCGATTAGTTCTGGTCTGTGATCTCACCAATATACAAAAGGGAGTAAGCTACAAAAAGGTGAAGGTATAGGAGATGAACTAAGACTAATTTATAAAGAAAAGACTCAATAAGAAATACTAAAAATAAAGAAGCAGATAAATAAATTGCAATCAAGTACCTAAGAAAAACAAGCATTTTGAATTGTGATTATTGAATGTAAAAAATAAAAATAATACCAAAAAATAAGACAACTGGAATGGAATGAATGGAAATATTGTTTCAAATTTCTGTTATTATTATCTTTTGTAAAAAAACTCCCATTATATATTTTGAAACCATAAATAATGTGCTATAGAAATTGCAAAATTTTAGGTTTCAATATTATGTTGTCAAAGATTTAAAAATTTTTGTCTTCATTGATACTTATAAATCATCACATATCTTTAGAGCAAAATTCATAAAAAGTTTCCCGTCATTTTTGACGGGCAGTTAGCTAGTATGTAATAAAATCCGTTCTGGGATATTTATGATAAAAGTATTATCAAAATGTTGCACTTTGAAAGTTACCAAATTGATTTATTATTCGTATATACATTCACACCTGTCCTACGGAATTATATTCTGGGGATCGAGTACTGAAGTAAAAAAAGTTTTCAAGATGCAAAAAAGAGCTTTGAGGATGTATAAAAACAGCTGTTTTGTTCTAATGTTCTTTTTATAAGTTGCATAAATTTTAATCACATGTTTATTAATGTTTATTATTGTTAAAACTTTGTAAACATTGCAGTAAATATACAGTCCACTGTTCAACCAAACAACACATTTTCATTTTTTCATTTAGTTATTTTAACATATTTTTTGGTCCTTCGAGCCGAATATGAATTCAGTTACAATCAAAATAGTTCATTCAGTTAAAATAGTCTTTCAGCATAGAACTTAGGTTTCATTTTCTAAAACCTTACAATGGATGCCCTTGTAAAACAAAGAAGCATAATCAAGGCTCAACTAACCAGATTTGTCAACTTCCTGGAGAATTCGGCCTGTACTCCTGGATTTTCGGACGAAATCAAAGTAAGATTGCCAAAAGCTGAACAATTAATAGAGAAATTTGAGAAGATCCAGGAAGACATCGAAATGGAGGACGACAGTGAAGCCCAGCATGAAGAAAGGGAAAATTTCGAAGCAACGTACTATAAAACAATAGGTAAGGCGCATTCCATAGTGACTCCAAATCAACAAAGAGTGGTAGACCTTTTAGACACAAATCAAGAATCAGGGACTAAATTAAAATTACCCAAATTGAATCTTCCAACCTTTGACGGATCTTTTGATGATTGGTTGCCCTTTTATGACATGTTTTCAGTCATGATTCATCATAATGTAAGTCTTACAAATATAGAAAAGTTGAATTACCTCAAATCATGTTTGAAAAAAGAAGCATTCAATGTAATTTCAGCCTTAGAATTAACTTCCACTAACTATGAAGTTGCTTGGAATTTAATCCAACAAAGGTATAACAACAAGTCTCTAATTATTCAAAAATATGTTCACTGTCTTTTTGACCTTCCTAAATTAGATAAAGAATCTGTCCAGTCTTTACGAGAACTGATCAACAGTTCAAACAAACACATTCAAGCCTTAACTGCATTAGGGGAACCCACAGACAAATGGGATACTCTGCTTATTCACTTAATTTCATCTAAGTTTGATAACTTCACATTCCGTAAATGGCAGGATTCATTAACTCCAAACAAACTGCCTACTATGCAAGATCTCCATGATTTTCTAAATCATAGGTTTCACACCTTGGACACAATTGCCCATGCAAATAGGGTACCAGTGTCAGTTCCTAAAAATACAACTAATAATGCCCCTAAACACAAACCAATTGGTGTACCAAACAAAACATGGACATCCTCACATCAGCCATGTCTATTAACTTATGAACCTAAATGTGAGTTATGCCAATCCAAACACTGCTTATTTCAATGCAATGAGTTTCTTAAGCTCTCAGTTCCAGATAGAATAAATCAGGTAAGAAACTTCAATCTGTGCAATAACTGTTTAAAGCCCCACAACATCAATCACTGTAAAAGTAAGAATGTATGCAAATCTTGTGGGAAAAGACACAATACGTTACTTTGCCCAAAATCTGTGTCGGTTTCTAAGGACTCCTGTGTGGATTCTGCCCAAAACTACAATCAACCAACAGGAGGCAGCAAACAAGTCATTTCTGCTGGCTCAATAGCCAATTCTCTTACTTCTACAACTAAGACTGTTCTTGCTACTGCTATGGTGGATGTCATAAATTCTCATGGCAAACTTGTTTCATGTAAAGCATTACTTGATTGCGGTTCTCAATCCAACTTTATTTCAGAGTCCCTTTGTAAAAGGTTACAACTAAATAAACGACAAGCTTCAGTCTTAATAACAGGAATCAACTGGAACACATCATCAGTAAATTATGTGGCTGAAGCAACAGTTAAATCTAAGGTAAGCGAATCAGACTTTAGTTGCCATGTGGAGTTTTTTGTTCTTCCTAAACTAACTGATAAGTTACCTGGAAGTGCTTTATTTGACTATTCTGAGAAGCTTCCTCATGACATTCATTTAGCAGATCCATCATATCACATCCCTTCAAACATAGACATGATTTTGGGTGCACAAGTTTTTTGGGAAATTCTTTGTAATAAAACAATTAAACTTTCAGATAGTGGCCCGACTCTGAGAGAAACCAAATTGGGGTGGGTATTCACAGGTGCTATTCAAGGGTGTAAATCAATTAACAATAGTACTCAAACTTATTTTGTAACATCTTTCGAATCATTGGATAACAATATCCAACGATTCTGGGAAATCGAAAACTGTCACCCTAAGTCAGAACTAACAAAAGAAGATCGTTTGTGTGAAGAGCATTACCAAGCGACAACCAAACGTGACACAAATGGTAGGTATGTCGTACAAATTCCTTTAAAGGAAGATGTATCAGTCCTAGGAGATAGTCAGTCAATGGCTCTCAAACGATTCACTTCTCTAGAAAACAGACTTGATAAAAATCCTAAATTGTATGAGGAATATAGTGATTTTATGTTAAAATATGAACAACTTGATCACATGCAATGTATTGGTGAACTCAATTCAGAAATCACATCTCATGACGATTCATTTTCATATTTTATACCTCATCATGCTGTCATCAAGGAATCATCATCCACAACAAAGCTACGAGTTGTCTTTGACGCTTCAGCGAAATCATCCAAGGGTATTTCATTAAACGACATTTCTATGAATGGCCCCAGAGTACAGGATGAACTTTTTTCCATCATCTCTCGTTTCAGAATGCATAAATATGTTTTCTCGGCTGACATAGAAAAAATGTACCGACAGATTCAAATTGACCCTTCTCAATACCATCTCCAATCCATTTTGTGGAGGTCAAATAAGGTAGAGCCAATTAAAATCTATCAATTGAAGACAGTAACTTATGGCACCAAAAGTGCTCCTTTTTTAGCAACTCGAACACTACAACAACTTGCCTTAGATGAATCATTAAATTTTCCAAATGCATATAAGACGACGTTACTTAATGATTTCTATGTTGATGACGTTCTAAGTGGTGCACATACGATAGATTCAGCACTATTACTTCAACAAGAGCTAACAACATTGCTAAAAAAAGGTGGGTTTCATCTTAGAAAATGGTCATCTAATCAGGTAGATTTGCTAGCAAACATCCCTAAATCAGACATTCAAACTCATCCTTTACACAATTTTGACAACAATAATACAATGGTGAAAACCTTAGGTCTAATGTGGGACACTGCTCAAGATGTGTTTAAATACTCAGTACCAAGAGATATTCAATGTCATACCATTACAAAGAGACATGTTCTTTCAGAAATAGCCAAAATATTCGATCCTTTGGGGCTCATTGGCCCTGTCATTCTCTCTGCTAAAATTATAATGCAACAATTGTGGAGAGAAAACTTATCTTGGGATGACGAGCTTCCTTCACATCTTAAAATTCAATGGTGTGATTTTTGTATTGACTTAATTCATTTAAATGAAAATTCAATAAATAGATATGCATTATGCTCAAACAAACCTGTATCAATACAGTTGCATGGATTTTGTGATGGTTCAATGGCCGCTTATGGAGCATGTGTTTACATCCGGTGTCAAGATGAAAATGGTAACATTAATGTGACACTAATGGCATCAAAGTCTCGTGTTGCCCCCTTAAGGGTCATCACACTTCCACGATTAGAGCTTTGCGCTGCTGTATTGCTTTGCGGACTTATCCAAATCCTCAAGAAAGCATTACATATTGAAGAGGAAAATATTTTTTATTATTCTGACTCAACTATTGTCCTTTCGTGGATTAATTCACCATCATCACATTATAGCACTTTTGTAGCAAAGAGAGTGGCTACAATCCAGTTTTATTCAAATATTCAGCACTGGAATCATGTTTCTAGTCTCGAAAATCCTGCAGACTTAGTTTCTCGTGGATCTTTAGTCCAGAATCTCTTAACCTCGACTTTATGGTGGAAAGGACCACTATGGTTATCCCATGAGCATGAGTTTTGGAAGGAAGACTCAAACTTTCAACCTAGTACTAACATCGAACCACTCCCAGAATTGCGAAAAGTAACTGATGTAACAGCTGTATCCTTCGAGGTTAATGGACATAACTTATTTGACATGTATTCCTCATTTCAAAAACTCAGACGAGTAATAGCATATTGTTTAAGATTTTGTAACAACACAAAATCCAACGACCATCTTACAGGACCACTCACTTGTTCTGAATTAAACAACTCGAGAATTGCTATTTTGAAATTAGCGCAGTCACAATCCTTTCCTAATGAACTGAAATGCCTAGTGAATAACAATTGTGTGAATAAATCTAGCAAGCTTTTACAGTTGAATCCTTTTCTTGACGACAATGGTTTAATCAGAGTTGGTGGTCGACTCAAGAACTCAATTGTCAGTCCTGACATGAAACACCCAGTCGTTCTAGATCACAAACATAAACTAACCAAGTTAATTGCAGAGGATTTGCATGTTAATTTACCCCATGCAGGACCTCAACTTTTATTAAATTCTCTGCGTGAGCAATACTGGCCATTAAATGGTAGAAGTCTCGTAAGAGGTGTAGTGCACCATTGTCTAAAATGTTTCAAGGCTAAACCAAAGGCAACTAATCAACTAATGGGACAGTTACCTCAAAACAGAGTTCAGCCTTCAAGACCTTTTTCATACTTTGGTTTGGATTATTTTGGACCAATTTACATTCATAGAAGCAACAACAAAAGAACTAAGGTAACAAAGGCATATGTATCACTTTTCATCTGTTTCACTACTAAAGCAATTCATCTCGAATTAGTTGAAGATTTAACAACAGAAACCTTCATTGCTGCATTGAAACGTTTTATTTCAAGAAGAGGTAAACCAGTTAAAATATATTCCGACAACGCAAAAATCTTTGTGGGTTGATAAGGAAATTACAGTTGAGAAATTTGTGGCTTTCAGAAAATCACAAGAACAAAATTCAATCCACACTAGCCGATAAAGGAATCACTTGGAGCTTCATTCCTCCTCAGTCACCAATTTTTGGAGGTTTATGGGAGTCTGGAGTTCGTCTGGTGAAATATCACATGAAGCGTGTAATTCAAAACACTAAATTGACATTCAATGAAATGTACACCTTGCTTGTGCAGATTGAAGCTTGTATCAACTCACGACCATTAACACCATTATCACGCGATCCAAACGATCTTAGGACCCTAACACCTGCACATTTCCTCATTGGTAGTCCATTCAACAGCATTCCCGAACCTAGTTTGACAGAAACTAAAATGAATCGACTATCTCGATGGCAACATGTCCAACAGATTTCACAACATTTCTGGAACAGATGGAGCAAGGAATATTTACATGAACTACAGAAAATGTCCAAATGGAATGTAACAAGACAAAACATCAAAACTGGTGATATAATGTTGATCGAAGACAATAATTTGCTACCATGTAATTGGGAACTTGGACGTGTCATTGAATTACATCCAGGAAAAGACAATCTAGTGCAGGTTGTTACGTTAAAAACTAAGAATGGACTCAAAAAACGATCCGTTTCAAAACTGTGCCCTCTACCATCACCAGATGTCCAATCTTAAGTTGAATTATACTGACATTTATATTTCAAAGGGGCCGGAATGTATAAAAACAGCTGTTTTGTTCTAATGTTCTTTTTATAAGTTGCATAAGTTTTAATCACATGTTTATTAATGTTTATTATTGTTAAAACTTTGTAAACATTGCAGTAAATATACAGTCCACTGTTCAACCAAACAACACATTTTCATTTTTTCATTTAGTTATTTTAACAGAGGATGATGTACCAAATCCCAAGCAGAAATTCGTGTAAACCACTTTTCAAAATTCTTAATATTCTTATCCTTCCATCAGTTTTTATATTAGAAGTTTCATCAATTGAGCACAGTGAAAGTTTCAACTCATGGTGTAGTTAAATAATGTCTTTGGATACGAGAACTAATGTTATAGTCAGAAGCAGCGCTTCGGTGGACAAATTTGGAATTACATGGAAGTAAGAGCTATATAAGTACACTAAAAACGACAAGCAGCGCTCTAGTGAACAAATCTGGAACTACGTCATTGTGACTTGTTTCCAACCAAGAAATTAGGCTTATAATTTGACATTTTTTACACTTAAACAAATAAATGTTAAGCTCCCAAGATTATCTTTAATTTCGTATTTAATACCATGAGTATACCAGATTTTGATTCACTATCTGAATTGGAAGTTGATAAATATTCATATCCCATATAAGTGAGTCAGACACATAGGGCTGTATAATTTTTAGATTACACAACTTGGTGTTTTTATGTTATTTAGCATAATATTGGAACACCTTTCGCTTCTCTATTCATAAAAATAGGTACTGCAGTGAAGCAGATTCGGTAGATTTACCAAGGTTGAATCAAAGCTAAAATATCAACAGAGAAGGTAACAATTTATTAACCCGATGAGGTAGTTATTCACACTATACAAGAATATTAATATTTTCAAATAATTATTATGTTCTTATTTTATTTGACAGGGGCATGAAACAATTTTTGCTTATCATATAAATAAATACCTGATTGGTTTGGTACCTTTTAAAAAAATTTTAATTACAACAAAAATATAATATTAGTAGAGAAAGAAAATTTTTTTACCCAATGAGGTAGTAAATACTAATTCACTATTCAAGAATAGTTTAAAATAATTCTTTTAGTCAGAGTCTGAGTCATCAGTGCTATCCTCACAATAACGGCAATACCAATCAGTGGTTGGAAAATCTCTGAGAGGAGGATAGACACACTCTAGATGAAAAACACTGTCACAAGAGTCACAACTGATCATTCTATGTGGTCGAGTATTAAATCCACAAGCATGACAAACCTCCTCTGGGCCCTCCCCGTCACTGTCATCGACGTACCAGGATGAATCATCATCACTAGATTCGAACATAAAATCTAAGAGGTTAATTTCTAAATCATCATACTGCGGGGGATTTACATTTCCTACTGGTAGCTCACTGATTATATTACCATCTATTTTGTCATAAACAACAATGCCATTGAAAATTTTTCGGTCAATTGGACATGTGTTACTCTTTGTTGCCCACTCTTTGATACAAGTAGAGCAAAATTTATGATCACAGGATGCCGGTTTACCAACTTCTTGCAACTTAAATCCAACCAAACAAATAGGACACTTTTCTATTTCTCCATCAGAATCTGAAGAATTTCCATTTTGCGTTTTGATGTCGGCATGGACTTTCAATGATGTTGAAGCTTTAATGTTTACATCAACCAAATCATTGGCATTGTCTTCATAGTAATCATCTAAAATTGGAACAGGTCTATTGCGACGAATAGGATTCCTTACTGGTATACTATCATCTGATTCTGTTGAGGAGCTTGATAAAGTGGATGATGACTCATCACTTGGTAAAATAGGTAATATCCGATTGGATAACCTTAATGGTCTAATTTCAGAATCACTATTGTTTGATTCATTTTCACTCTCGATTATTGGTGTACCAGGTCTTCTACTTACATTATTGTTTGGTATAGTAACAGCTGGATTTGCAGCCCCTCTTCCTATGACGTCTAATGCAAGACTGATGATTAATTCATCATCTACACCTGCATTAGAATGCATTCGATTAGTAGATGAATTGGACGAAAAATCTGAATCAGATTCACTTTCTACCACTGGAATTCTTCTCCCTCTAACAGTACGACTATTTGAAATGGGTACATCATCATCATCTGCTTGGTTTGTCACTCTCCAAATATTGGGACCAACTAAATCAGAGTTCATATTATTAGCACCAACAGCGGGATCCCTTCTCTGTCTATTTGAACTTAAAAGAGGTTCACTTGAACTTACTACTGGATTAATCCCATTTTCTCGAGGTGCTACAGCATTCCTTAGTCTAGTACTTACACCATTTATTTGTCTAGTACTTACAGTATTCCTTCGTCTAGTAGTAACACCATTCCTACTAGTATTTACAGCATTCACTCTTCTAGTATTTATATAAGTCCTTCGAGTACTTCTATTAATGTGAATATTAGACGAACCAACACTTTGAGCTCCAGCCATAGCTGTTGAATTTCTAGAACTCCTACTAATTTCATCTGTTGAACCCTCCTCATCTTCACTATCAATGACAGGAATTCGTCTAGTAGTAACACCATTCCTTCTAGTATTTACAGCATTCACTCTTCTAGTATTTACATAAGTCCTTAGAGTACTTCTATTAATGCGAATATTAGACGAACCAACACTTTGAGCTCCAGCCATAGCTGTTGAATTTCTAGAACTCCTACTAATTTCATCTGTTGAACGATCCTCATCTTCACTATCAATGACAGGAATTCTCCTCCCCCTAATAATATGGCCATTAAATATAAGGTCACTCTCATTTTCACTTCCACTTTCAACTAATGGTGTCCTTCGTTCTCTAAAGCTTCTTGAAACTGGTCCAGATGAAACGTTCGAACCGTTTTCCACTTCCAACGGTCCCGAATTTCTAGAAACACAAGGCCGGGCAGGACTGACCCTAAGACTATCATCACTAGAAAATCCAGAGAAACTACTTTCACTGCTTGAGAAAAGCTTCATCCGTTTTACAAACCTTCTAGAGCCAATAGGCACACCACTATCAGAAGAATCACTCGAAGAAGTCGGACTCAGTGGTCTTTTGAGACCTTTAAAAACCCTTGGACTTACCACACTATCATCACTAGTGCTATCAAAATCTGGACCTTGTCTAGAATAGTTGATATTTAATTCCAGTTGATCATTATTGGTCATACTTCTTGGTGAACTTCTGGTCCTATCTGAACCCTCCCCTGTTTCATAGTCACTAAGGGATCTCAGAATATTTCTATTTCTCAAGGGTTGAAACAATGTTTCATCATCACTGTCACTGCTGGATGTAATTACATTTCTCTTTTTTGAGTTATGAGGCTGCTTATGAGAACTATTAGTTGTTGAATTGTTACCAAAGTTATTTAACCTTTGAGTCTGTTCTGTTCCTTGATGTAATGAAGTGCTTGAGTTGTTCCTCCTGTTACTGGATCTCGTCCTACCCCTGGGCTGTGTGCTGCCATCTTCAGGGTTGTCTATTGACTGCACATGGACTCTTCTTCTCGTACTGATCATCAGGATGATGTCTGCAACAGATAATACTCTTTAATTACTTTGAAAACCCTATTTATTAACAAATGAGTTGGTTTTAAAGTTCATGTACAGGTCGCATTTTATAAGCTGGCTCTTAGGTATGAATTTTGTATGCGTCATTTATAAATCATCACCGATTTCTTTACCCCTCATTAGGTCCATAAATTGCAGACTACCATCCCAACCTTATCGGCAGAAGTCCAGGGTTGATGTCTTTGAAAGTGACCTGCTAGCACCTCCATCTCAACCTTTCTTTAAAGCTCATAACTTCTGAGTGCAAGTTCATAAAATTTTATGACTTGTAGAAGCTAGATTTAAAACTTTAAATAATTGTTTGTGTATCACTTGAGGGTCCTGAACATAAAAGTTGAACATACCACCAAGTAAAACTGCAGGGGCATTTAAATATTGGCAGTAAGTCTGTCACCATAGTGAGAGTAACTTTAAAATCCCTTTAAAAGGGGCTAAGGGGTCTCTCTCAGAACATCTTGCAGTACTTCACATGCTAATGTGCTTCATTTCTTCATATATTGAATCAATATTAAGCTATAATGGTTCAAAGTTTATAAACTTTAAACCATCATAGGTCCATCATATTCATTAAAAATATTATATGTAAATACCTCCGTCGCAGCAGACCTACGTACTCAGCGAATTTCCAATGGAAGTTTGGTATATTTTCTATTTCCCCATAAAATCCATGGGGATGAGAGTATGTAGGTTTGCCACCATATAGGTTTTGTTGGTAAATATAGGTTAAACCCTGCCTAGTGATTGTACATACAAAATTTTATAAGGCTATCGTGTTATTTTTATTTTCCCCATAAAACCTATAGGGGTGAGTACGTAGGTTTGCCGCCATATGGGTTTTCTAAGCAAATATAAGTTAAACGCTTCCTAATGAATGTACATACCAAATTTTATCAAGATATGTCAATAAATAAGCAAGATAGGTTTTGTTGAATTCCCATAAGAATAACATGGAAAACATACTTTTTTATTTTCTCCATAACATTTAAGCTAGGTAAAAAATTCAAAATACTAGATTGTTTGTTTTTTTAAGCTCTTTTAAATTGTTTAAGTTAAAATTGTTGAATTTTCTAAATAAAAGTAAAAAAGCCAAAAACCCATTTTTAACCCTTTTGAAACCCCATAAAACCCCGTTCCCATGGTCCGATCATTCTGGTTCGCGAACTCAACCTAGTAGATGCTGGCTTACACCCCTGTACCAAATTTCATCAAAATCGGAGGTTCCGTTCAAAAGTTATCGTGTTCACGGACACACACACACATACATATATATATACAGAGTGTCCAAAAAAAACGTTTACAGACTTTGGGATGTGATTCCTGATACAAAAGTAAAGAAAAAAGTTCCTATGAAGGTATGTCCGAAAATGCATATTTACCCAGATATCCGCCATTTTGTTTTTTCCACTTAATAATTTTTATTTCGGTGACGGATTGATCTAGGAACTTCATATTTGGCATGGATCTTTATAATACTAATGTCCATTTCCATAATAAAAATTATTTTTTTCCGATGCATATTTTCAAAATGGCGGCCATTTTAAATTTTTAAACTCAAATATCTCAAAAACGGTAAATTTTATAAAAATATTGCAAGAGACAAAAAAGTTGACAAATTAAATTATCTAAACAACAAAACCAAGTTTGTAAAGATCTGCCAACAAATAACGGAGTTGTTGAGATTTTTATCTTAAAATAACCTAAATTGGCATTAATCATAGTGCAAAATCAGTGTTTTTCTGCATAAAAACCACAGTAACTCCGTTATTTGTTTTCGGTTCTTTACAAACTTGGTATTACTGTTTAGATAATTTAATTTGTCAACTTTTTTGTGTCTTGTAACATTTTTATAAATTTTACCGTTTTTGAGATATTTGAGTTTAAAAATTTAAAATGGCCGCCATTTTGAAAACACGCATCGGAAAAAAATAATTTTTATTGTGGAAATGGACATTAGTATTATAAAGATCCATGCCAAATATGAAGTTCCTAGATCAATCCGTCACCGAAATAAAAAATATTAAGTGGAAAAAACAAAATGGCGGATATCTGGGTAAATATGCATTTTCGGACATACCTTCATAGGAACTTTTTTCTTTACTTTTGTATCAGGAATCACATCCCAAAGTCTGTAAACGTTTTTTTTTTGGACACCCTGTATATATATATATATATATATATATATATATATAATATATATATATATATATATATATATATATATATATATATATATATATATATATATATATATATATATATATATATATATATATATATATATATATATATATATATATATGTATTATACATTTTATAATGTACTTAATATTAATATATATATATCTCAATTTGAACGAACGGTGTTTTTTGGCTTCTAAGGACCTCAAAACGAAAAAGTATCATGGTCCTGGGCTTAGGTCTTACCGTGACTACTACCGTAATAGCATATTCCCTATAGGGAAATTCGCTAAAAAGAATCAATTAGTCCAAGTCTTTATCTTTCATTAAAACCCCCTCTCACTTTAATCGGACTTTAAATAATGGCACAAAATGGGAGCAGGTGAAGCACTGTATGATGAGTTTTGACCCCGCGAGACCTCAGAATGGTCATGCTACAATGCAAAACGTATTCCGGTAGTTGCCGCAACGGCCACTTAAATGTGCAGGAACCCTCTTAAGGCACATAACAATTTAAATAACTTGTTTGTTAGTTTGGACATTAGGTAGGTCTATACATATATATGGATGCCACATATTGAACAATAAAATATCTAACCTAACAGTACAACCCTGTAAAGTGACTGTACATGGCTGCCTTTTGGAAATCAAAACTCAAATGAATATAATTTTCACATAGAGGTTCAAAATGACCTGGACAGAGATCTGACTGGCCACCTTAGGATTATGAGGTGAGCAGTGGGTGAGTACTGAAACCCAATCGCTTATCCAGTTAGCAAGCTACCAAAACTTAAAATGGTTGGCACAAGTAAAAGTGTGAGTCCGTTTAGTTTTGCTACTGACAAATCTTTATTTTCTTTATTGAAATTAACGGAGGAAATATTGAGGTTTCCATTATACAATACCCTTCATTAGCGCTCATTTTATAACAACCCGTGGGAGTTACGGGTCCAAAGGTCGTTCATGTCAAGCATTTATTGTCAGCCAGCTCTTTCGCTACCAGAGGCATGATATGCATAAAATCAATCAATCAAATCGAAATATTCTTGATTAAGGTTTTTCCCTGAAGGAAACATAAGAGTAACTATACTTATTAATACAAACATACAACATACAATAAAAAACATATAATAGTACAAGCGGTACAAAAGATACAAATAGTAGGGTCATAATTTGAGCTTTTTTCTGAAATAAAAATTTGTGTAAAATATATAAAAAACATAAGAGATTTTATTTCTAATGGTGGCTACACATCATTTACGATTAATGTCTATAAAACTAAAACAACTTTCCAAAATTAACAATCCAAGTAGCTACTTATTATAAAAATCTACTGGTTTGTTTTTAATTCCCAAAATTATTCCAATGAATACAATGATAAGCCAATTATGTAATTAAAACAAGACAATATTTTTATTAACAGTTTATTATCAAATACCGCACTTGGAATTAAAAACACTCTTCAAAATTTATTGTAGGCTAAACAAAATTTGCACAATAATTATACATTGCAAAATGCAAAGATCCTAAGTGGATCTAAATGTACTTATATGCAAAGATTCAAAATGATGAGTATTATTATCCATTTCAGACATCAATTTTTAAAAAATCAGTTTCTGGGGGGGCGCTCTTCACCTCTGATGTTGACTAGCTTTACTGCCGATCATGGCCGCTAGTAATTCCTATTGGGAGCGCCCTTTTTATCCCCAATAGGGACATTCTTTACTGGCAGCCGATCCAAGGGCTCTCTAATCAGGGCGCTGTTTACCGCCAATTGGGGGGATGTTTACCACCGGTCGGCAGCGCCCTTGACCGCTGATCAGAGGCGCTTTTTACGCTTACTTGGGGCGCTCTTTGCCGTCCATCATAAATGCTTTTTACTGATGGTGGTGATGCTGTTTACCGCTGGTTGGTGGTTCAATTTAACTCTAATATGATTTTAATTTACTGTTCATTAGAAGGCAAAGGCAAATGTTTACCGCCGGTCGGGGTGCTATTTACCAACGATCTGGGGCATTTTTTACTGATGGTCCGGGGGGCGGTATTTATCTAGTCGGGGGCGCTCTTGACTGTTGAACAGGGCGCTATTTACCACCGATCGTCGGCGCTTTTAACCAATGGTTGGGGGATCATTTTAACTCCGATCGGGGGTGCTATTTACCGTTGTTTAGAAGGCAAATGTTTACCGCTGGTCAGGGCACGCTCTTCACCATTGATCAGGGGTGCTTTTTTGACTGGCCGGGTGTTATATTTACCTCTAGTCAGGGCGCTCTTGACAGCTGACATCTGCTCAAGACAGTATGTCTTGGTGCTACATAGTAGTTTGAGGATGCTTTATACCAGTAGTTGGGGCATAATTTTCCGATTAGGGGCACTATTAACCGTTGATCAGGGGCACTTTTAACCGTCGGTTGGGGGCGTAATTCAACTCTGATCAGGTGTATTTTTACTATAAGAGGCACTGTCTCACACCGGTTTAATTATGACTATTGGGGGCGCTTTATACCGCCGATCAAGGGGCTATTAACTATCTTTTGAGGGCGTTCATTACCCTGGATCAATGGGCGCACTTTGCCTGCCAATCAAGGGCGCTGTTTACCGCCGGCTAGGGGCGTTTCACTGCCGATCGGGGGCGCTCTTTATCGCTGATTAGGGATGTTCTTTACTGCAGATGAGGGGTAATACAAACAAAACACCACCACACTAAAATAATTGTTCAACACTCTATCAAAACATAAATAAACATTACATCTCACAGCTGGTTACTTCTATGGTTATAAGCATTTGCTTGAATGAATCATCATGTGGCAGATGTAAACAAAACCTAATTCCCATAATCATATATGTTGCTTCCCATAGGAATAACATGGTAACTTTGAGGACGTCTAGGGCGAGCCCTTTGTGAATATTAATATGAATATAGTCAGACTTTCCTATTTTAAGCATAAAGAATGAGGAATACATCAAGGTTTCAGCATTCTAGCTAGTTGGGAAGTTGGAGTATTAGTGATGAATGAGTCAGTGAGTGAGTGAGGGCCTTTCCTTTTATATTTAGAAGATATAAAGCAAATGAAATAAAACATAATAATTATTGATACCATATGAATAAATAAACTCAGCTTCTAACATTAAAACCTACTTTTGCAACTTTCTTATGAAATGTACTTATCCGAGGAGAATGCACATTCTGTACGTACCTGTACCCATTGTTGAACTGCAAAAATACTATTGTAATCCATTAATAAATTACGAAATTTACACTTGAAAATAGTCAAAGTCAAGTCAAAAACATCTTTATTTCAGAAAACAAGTTACAGTGATTTCGATACACATTTTTTTACAAATGTTTTAGTTTAAATGTTTTGAGTTCACACTCAGAGACAACAGTGTGAACGACGCACCGACCACCTGTCCCCGGTCGGTCTAGACTCTACCGCCGCCGGGATTGCGTCGTTGTAAACTGTTTTTTCGTATGCCTGTGTTCGTGTCCGTCGTGTCGTTTGTTAAGTGTAATATGTGTCCGTGTGTATTTATTAAACTTTTTATCATTTTGACGACCTTCACATGAAGAGAATTATTCACATCTTTGCTCAAGCCCGATGATGACTCCGACAGTGAGTCGAAACTAGTTGCTGTCGCAACAGAAAAGGATTACCATTAATCAGGTATTTACACCATTAATTGTATTCATTGGTAATCCGGAGGCTAACATTCCATCATGAAAATGAATCTTTTAATTATATTGTCATAAGAAAATGTGAAATTAGACCCATAAATATATTCCTTCATAGGGTAAATCTCTTGATTATAATTAAGTAGGCCTACTCTATTCTAACTAGGTGAAAAACAAACAAGCCCGCAGTTAATATGATCCTATACAAATAAAAATAAGAATGAAAAAAATTTGTACAATAAAATTACAACAATAATTTAGTGGAGAATCTTAACATTACAATGGATCATATCGCAGTTATGTGGATAACCTGCTCTCTTTACGTTCCGGGCGCGATGTCATTGTTGTCATCCTCATTGTCACCGCCGCCGCGGTGGAAATTAGGAATAGGAAATTCAATTGAAAATACCTCCATCGCAGCAGACCAGCGTACTCAACGAATTTCCAATGGAATTTTAGGTTTTTTCTATTTCTCCATAGAAATTGTGGGGTTAAGTGTGTAGGTTTGCCGCCATATGAGTTTTGTAAGTAAATATAAGTTAAACCCTACCTTGTGAATGTAAATACCAAATTGTATCAAACTATGGTATTCTTTTCATTTTACCCCCATAAACCCCATGGGGTTGAGGTTTGCCGCCATTTGGGCTTTGTAAGCAAATATAAGTTAAACCCTTCCCAATTAATGTACATATCAAATCTTATGAAGATATAGTAACAAAGAAGTAAGATAAAAGGTTTTGTTAATTTCCCATAAGAATAATATAGGAAACATATTTTTGGAGGTAGGATTTTAAAAACTAGTATACGTGTTGCCCGAAATCGAGCAATTTATTATAATACAATACAAATGTTACTTTTAGCTATAAATCAATGACATCCGACCAATACAATATTGTGAATCTCTTTAATCACCACTACACACGTATTTACAGCTGATTATTAACAGATGTTTAAATGCTTTATTCAATCCCAATGTTATTTAAATGGGAAATTTTGAGATTTCAATGGTGAATAGCGCCTTTATTTTCAGTTAGATTATCACCAATTTTTGGCGGAAACAACTACAGACCAAGCCCTATCCAACGACACCAAAAACTTGAAAATCGGTTGAAAATTGTAGGAGGAGTTCTCAAGACAAAAAAACCCTTAGCGTAGTAAATAAGTATAGATTAAGATCAAGAAATGTCAAAAACCCATTTTTGACCCTATTTAAACCCCGTTAAACCCCCTGTTCCCATGGTCTGATCATTCTGATTCGCGAACTCGTTCAAGTAAATGTTGGTTTACACCCCTGTACCAAATTTCATCTAAATCAGAGGTTCCGTTCAGAAGTTATCTTTCATGGACACACACACACTTATTTATCCATACAACGGTGATTTAGACTTCTGGGGCCCTCAAAACCAAAAATTATCATGGTCCCGGGCTTATGTCTTTCCGTGACTACTACCATAGTAGCGTATTCCCTAGGCCTATGGGATATTTCACTAAGAGACTCACACTCACAATTAGTTGAACTTTATCTAAACTTTTGATTATGTTTTATTAACACCCTAAGGGTCGATTTCACGAAACTGTCCTATTTCAGAGGTTAAAAACTTAAAATTAAAAGTTATTAAAAATAAATTTTTTTTGTATAATCCAGAAGTAAATTGAATGTATAAAATAACATCATGAGTATCATTTCTAAATTTTTACTATTTATTACTTTTTTATGCACTCTCCATGTATTTCTTACCTAAGTTTCCTTTCAGGTCACGCTTTAATTAAAACCAATAATAATACAACTCTAAACAATTTGGGCAGTAATAATTTGACTGCTATAAATCTTCAAATAATTTATATTTTTAGTTATGAATTGTTCAAATATATATCAACTATATTCAATAGTCTTTTTTTATAAATAGAGTAATTGAACTGTGACAGGAAGGAGTGTGACTGGAAAGTAAATCCGCTATGTTTTATTGTAATTTATCTAAATAAAATAAAAAAACCTCCTTTTTCATCCTGTATTTAGTTTTAGCTATGACTGATACAGATGATTCTACCTTTAGAACCAAAATAAATTATTTTTTTAAATTAATTAAAGGGTGTGACCTGAAGGAAAATAATTATAATACTCAAAAGAACTCTCAAGTTTTTTGTAAATTTGAGGGAAAAACAGTCAAATGTAAAACAGGAATATGCGTAGATCATGTTCGCCAATATTTCTACAGAACATTTATATATGTAAAACTAAAAAGTTACAAATTTGAATTACTATATTCTATATTTACAGAAATATTGTTCTCAGTGAGTTAATTCTGGTGACACAAGTACATTTTTCTATAAAACCAAAATAATTTGTCTTATTAATTTAAAACCATCTAATTTATTTAATATAACTTAATCACAACCTTGTGCATGTGCTTAAATGTAATTATAACATTTTTAAACATGTAAACAAAGTCACTTATTTATGCAGCGCATTCCTGGAGACCGTGACCTTAATGGTAAATTGAGCCAAAAAGTTATAAAAAAAATAACAATGAACATAATAGTTTTATTAAATGAATTGTATAGAAAAGAATCTCTTGTTGTTCATGGGCTAAGTTTAAACTCACATAGTCATTAATGTTTCTTTTATAATTTGGGTGACTTAAAATTAGACAGTTTCGTGAAATCGACCCCTAACACCTTTACTGAAATGGCGATCTAACTCAATAGGTTGTTTAAAGCCAAGTATACAACCAAAGACACTCCCGTACTCTAAGTTATGTATACACTTGACACGACATATAATAAAACCAGGGTTGCCACCCGTCCCGATTCTGACGGGACAGTCCCGACATCAGACCCTTTTGTCCCGCGTCCCGATTGAGCATTCGTCGGGACGCATTTTGTTTTACACAACAAAATAATAATGTTCATAGGCGTTTTTATCATTTGTTTTGAGTTAAGTTAATATTCCACCGCTCAATGATTATAATGGATTAATGGATTTGATTCTGGCAACAGTGCCAACGCCAAAGTGACCTCTTTCGTGAACTAATGGCGCTCATTTGAGAGCGCGGCTACTCCGACGCTGTTCTGCCAACTTAATTTGAGCAGAACTACTAATAAACTTATATTTAATTTAGTTATGTCTTGTTCTGACTTTATTTCAACTTACAAGATCAACAAAAAATTGATTAAAGCTACTATATGAACAAAGAGTACTTTGTTAAAAAAAAAAAAAAAAAAAAAAAAAAATTAACAACAGGTTATGAATTTAATTCTTCTTGTACTACAGAGTTCTGTGTATTTTACTTTTCTCTCTAACTTTGTATTGAATAAATTTCAATTGTTTTGGGTTAAATTTGTTGTATAATTTCATTATGCCTTTCAAATGGTATCAAACTGTTCCACACATTGGTCGAATCAAGGCAAACAGCACAGCAGTAATTAAATGACACTTTTCTTTACATTATTGTTAATAAGTTGATCATTTACATTATTTCACTGAATTGGCCATTCAGTGGAATTCATTTTGGAATTTGGCCATTTGGGTTTTTCTGGGGGGGGGGGGGGTTCCGTCCCGATTTTTCCTTAACCAAAGGTGGCAACCCTGAATAAGACTGCCTATGGCAAACATTTGACAATATGTAGGTAGGTAGTTGGCTAAATTTTTGTTTTCCCATGGAATCCATACATAAAACCTGAACGGGCATTTTTATGTCAATAAAGCGATAAGGATAGGAACAGAATACTCTCGATTCCAAGAAAAGGACAGTTTAAGTGGCTCCTTTTATATTTCAGGGCAGTTAAAACAAGCTCCCTTTTGTCCCCGGACAGAGGCGGTTAATCCGGGTGCCGGTTAAGAGAGGATCTACTGTAATTGGAAAAGAGGATTGTTTGTTTCATAATATAAAAAGTTGTTTTTTAAGTCAATGGGAAGAAGAGGGACATGTTAGGGGCTTTCCTAGCCAGGCAACTCGCCTTTTATGCTAAATTTCGTAAGTTTACTTCGTGCTCCGTCCGTGGCTTACAAATCCAGAAGAATATTTTTTTAGTAAACTTTTTTTGGGGGTATTAGTTAATCCTAGTGTTTTGCTCTTGGAATTAAATAGGCCTAACCAATTAGGGACTGCTCCCACGAAAAGTCTATTCAGCTTTTAACAGACTAGTGGAGCCTTTTGCCTGATAGTGCTACACTCACACATTGTAATGTGCAGTTGCTGTAACTTGGCTTGCACACTTAATAAGATATAGCCTAGGACTAGGCCTAGGCCTATATGGAAGTTGTGCAATCACACATTTTTCCTGAGCAGTTGTAGTAAATCGAATACTTATAGTAATAGGTGTATGAATTATTGTTTTATTAATTAGGCCCACCTACAAGCAATTGGAATAGCCTAGGCCTATTCGGCTTAACACGTTCGCTGCGGCATGTAACCGATCGGTTACAAAGGCGTTCCTTCGCGGGTGCGGATGTATCCGATCGGTTACACATGACAATGTCAAGATAATACGACTGCTTTTCCTCTAGCGTTTGAGAAGGAAACACATATTGTGCATTAGCGTGTAGGTAAGGGTATTGAGCTTTTAGATTACTTGTGATTAGAATATATTCTACAGGTTTTTAATTTCGCGCTATCGTTGGACAAATGTAAATATAGTTCAGCGTGGGGGTTGAGTTTCGACATTTTATATGCCGCAGCGAACGTGTTAAATTAGGCAGGAGCGTACTCAGTCTAGTTTCACTCCATCTGATTCAAAGCCGCCGGCCGCCTTAAAGGCGAACGTAAGACCTGTACATTTCACTGTATTAGATCTGGTATCATTTCCTGAGATGTTTGTGGCCTTGTTACGCTATTACGATATGGCCAGTTTATTAATAACATGATAGGCCTAGCTAACATCATCTAGGCTAGGATCCAGGGCCACAAATACCTGTGTGTTCAAATTGATAACAGTGCCACTCTTCCTTAAGACAAATTTATAATATGGTAGACTCTACCCTATATTTATCGCAGTAGGTATTCCGGGATGATGCTGTAATAAATATTACGTGTACCTTAACCTAAAAAAACCCACCTTAATAACTCCGAAAATATGAAGTTAGCTCATATATCAAATAGCCGGGATTCAAAAATATTTAAACATAGGCTGTTTTTCAATAAGTTTATACAAAGATGAAGGCATTTCACATGAAAACCAATAAATCAAAAGTAAAGAGACATTTTCTGATCTGGCACAATAACTAATTATTCTTTCTCTCTCTCTCTCTCTCTCTCTCTCCCTCACCCCAGTCATTGGTTGGTTGGGTTCACGTTCTTCTACCGCAACCGGGATGCGGTGGAGTTTTTGCGGTTAGCACCTGAACGTCAACAATCAAAATCCCGGTGGGTTCATTTGGTTCATAAGACAGCAGCAAAATGACGTCACCAGTATCCACTGGGATTTATCACGTGATCGTTGGGATTTGTCACGTGATTATCTAAATCCCGGTTGCCGGGAATGAACGTGAACCCTACCATTGGGTAAATATGGACGTTATTTCATAACGTAAAGAGTGGACAATAGATAGGGAAGATAGGAACGCTTGCCACAGGACTCAGTCCTGTCTCGAGGCAACTATCGATTATGCTTTCGGTCCATTGAATCGACTACATATCGTGGGGTCTCATAGTAGCTACGCTCATAGCAACTACAATTTGAATGTTAACGTAGCAACTAAAATGGCAGTGTGAATTAGCGCCTACACTTGTAGGCGCTGGTAGAACATTTCAAATTTGTGTAGGCGTTAACGAGAATATGACCTATACCTTTTAGAACATTGATTTTGACTGTTATATTGGTAAAATATATTTCTCTTGTAGCATCTAAAAGTAAAAAATGACTTTTAATTCCGACAAATTGCTGTATATCTCGATTAGCAACTATTCTACATAGCCACTAATATCGAATTTGTAACATAGCGCCTACAGAGTCGTTCGGAGTAAACAGCTCTTTTAAAGAACAGCTCTTTTGAACGACTTCCCGGCCAAGACCATCTATAGCTACCAGTGCTGCCAACTGTTCCCCACGTTTGGGGATTTTATGGGGCTTGCTGGGATAAGCAAGGATTATTAGGAGGTTAACGGGATTTTTATGTAGAAATCCTCCACAACTGGCAACACTGAGTGAGCTGTTGCTCTCTAGAAGGAATGTAAAGATAATGAACGAACCATTAAAGATTCGTTCTTTTACCTACCGCTCATTATTGTAGGCGCTATCGAGAAACTGAGATGTTCGGTGCTATCGAGAATTTAAGAAATCTAACAACAACTACGTAAAAACGAAATAGTCTACTAGCAACTACGCTTTAGCGACTGCGATATCGTAGGCACTAACGAGAAATTTTAATAATTGTGTAGGCCCTAATCGAATATTTAAATTTTCATTTTTCCCGCCTTTTCGTAGCTGCTATGAGAACATTCAGTTTTAGTTGCTACGTTTAATTTCACTTTGTAGTTGCTACGTGCGTAGCTACTATGATACCCCGCCCTACATATTACATCAACTTGATAGTCATCATTATAATTAAAAACAAAAGGAGAATTCGAATCGAATCGAGCTTCTGATTGTTGAAAGCTTTCGATTATATATCGCATCGGTAGCCAGTTAGTAGCGCCCCTAACGGACGATCTTGTCGTTCAGCGTTTCCATTGCTTGTCCACTCTATACGTTATGCTAATAACGCCATATTTACTCAATGCCCCAGTTGAATCACACCCAAACCCCCCCCCCCGAACACTAGCGCCAGTAGCGCCACGCGGTGGGTTCCTGAGGATCAATTAATTATTTTTTGAATCATTGACTATGGATTGAATAAGGCCGTTTGTATCCTTAGTCAATGCTTGTATGCACAGGGGGTGTTCACGAGCATCCACCACAAAGCGGGTTGTTTACGTTTTTGCCTATCCTATCACATGACAAATCCCACAAATAAAATGTCTGGAATTAGTCACGTGATTGGCAAAACGTAAACAAACCACTTTTGCGGTGGATAAACGTGAACGTGTCCACAGTTATTTTGATCAAGGAGGATATTTTTATAGAGGAGTGGGGGGAAGTGCCGCCAGTGCTGCCAACCATGTACCGCACAGCTGTTCCGGGCACTTCAACAATGGAAATGCCGCGCCTAGAAGACGGAGTTTCGAATACTTTCTAATTCCGACCCACAATTCATTTAGTCTATACTTATGAAGACAGCTGTTTGTTTTCATAAAATGAATTATATGTTAGGTAAATTACTAAATTTTATCTTATACTTAAAATACATTGAAACTTTTAAGTCCAATGGGGCGAAGCACATTGAACTGAGGGTGACAAAAATTATTCCATGACGTATACAGAGAATTCCCTTTAATTTGACCTCATCATCAAAATCGGTTCACAAAAATAAAAGAGTTTTGCTGCTCACAAGAAATTCCTTACGGAATTAGTAAGATAGATTATAAAGAAATCAGATTTTTCCTATCATAGAGACCTTTATAGATATTTTCATCCGAGAACTAAGTTATTTGCAAAGTTTGAAGAAGAGCCATTTCTGAGATCTATGGTATATGTACATACATACTTTACTCATATTAGAGTATAGGATATAAGTTAAGATTGAAGATAGGCCTACGTTTTGAACAAGATCGGTACAAAATTGCTTTCTAGAAGTTTGCTTTAAAACTTTTTTGTGTTTCTAGAAGTTAAAAGATTTCCATAGAATGGCTGATTGAATGAGTGAGTAGAAGAAGTAATGTTGCAAAAAATACATCATAACGGTAACATATTTTGTCTCGCAAATTGAAAATGGATTCCTTTTCCATCAGGGCACAAGGCTGCAATATTGTAACAACAACTAAAACCACAGAGTAAGTAATACATAATATTACTTCTCTGTGCTAAAACCTAGTGGTATAAAAATATTTTTTTTTACATTTAAAAGATTTAATGCCAAGGATAGAATTAAACGTGCCGTATTAATTGTAAAAGTTGTTATCTAACAAATCTCGAGATAGGCTATGTAGTAATGATTGCATTTCACAGGTTCCCAAAAGAATAAAAGATGATGAAATTAGAAAGAAATTGTTATTAATTTGTTTCCCTCAGTAAAATGGTTTAAGAGTTAACTTGTAATATTTAAGCATTTGTTCAGTCCATTTTGCATACGATTCATATCATTCAATTTTGACTGTCTGAGTTGTACAAGTAAAAATTAAAAGGGTACAACAAAGTTAGAGTGCACTGAGAATATATCTAATCAATTAATTTCCACATTAACATGTTAACTGCAAGGTACGTTAATTAACATAGCGCAACAGTGGTGCGGGCGGACACCTACGTTATTTTACGTACAAACCTGAAACATATATTACTCCTGAAACATAACGGTTTAGTGTGGGCTTAGCCATTACTGAGTAGCTGAGTGGTTGTAGTGCTCGCCTTTCAATCCAAAGGTTGCCGGTTTGATCCTGAGAAAAGTTAGTAGCTGTTTTATGGTTCGATTCCGGACCCAGTTGCCATATTTGTCATTGGGCTATTAATTAATGATGCTTTATAACAACTGGTTGATGTTAGATAGTAGGTAACAAGACTGGGGTTTAGACCGTCCCCCGTCAAAATGTAAAAAAATATGCCACTGGTGTAGATACACCCAAATAAATTGCCAGAAGCTTTTTCACCCTTCACTTTATTACCAATCTACATGCTCAGTGTGGTGCAGTTTGTTTCCCTGTCCCGTGGGCTTCGTTATTTAGCGTATGGGAAATTACATAATGAAATCATTAGGTCAGAAAACAGACACCTAGACAACTTCTTACTTTTAGCGACTTTTTAGCAACATATGAGCAATTACCTAGGGGGGCTACCAATTGACCTACATGACACTTGGCCGTCGTGCCATTTGTCCTACATCTTAAAATAATTATTCAATAAATAGCCGGAACCATGTGTACGATATGTCACTTGGGCGTCTTGCAATTTGTCCTACACTCAAAATTAAATATTTAAAATTAAATAAATAGGCGAAACCACTAGACCTACATGACACTTGGCCGTTGTGCCATTTGTCCTACATTTTAAAATTAAATTAATAATTATAAAACAAATAGCTGAAACCATGTGTACGACCTGTCACTTTTGGCCGTTTATCGGTTTGTCCTACATTCGAAATTAAATATTAAAAATTAAATAAACAGGTGAAACCAACTGACCTACATGACACTAGGCCGTCATGCAATTTGAACGTATTACGGAAATGCCCCACAGTTTGAATACTTTTCGACCAATAGCATCGTATATAACGGTTAGAGCAGCAGAAGGCACATGAAGGGGAGACTCGCAGGTGTGGCAAGTATTAATTCCGTCAAGCCAAAAATTCCCTTGATATGTTACTGGGAGTAGCCCAAATTTTCATACGAGTGAGTTGAGTTAGAACTCACTTTTCACCTAATTTACATTTTTGAACAGTTTAGTTGGTGACTATCCCACTCATCAACTTACCCGCTCACCACCTAAACCTAAATCAATGTACACAGTGTACATTGACCTAAATCACTTACAGTAAATTTTTTTTAACTAGAAGCTGTCAAGATTGGGTGGACCATCTTTGACGCTGAACTTCTTCGTTGTATATTCATGAGTTTCTACTTTTCAAATTTTATGTTCAATCGAAACAAACAAACTGTCAATGGTATATTTGTTTTTATTTTTTGATGATGAACAAAAGATTTACAGGATACATGGCAGTAAATAGTACAAATGAAAGAAGTTCAGCGTCAAAGATAGCCCACCTAATCTTGATAGTTTCTAGTTAAAAAATTTCAACTGCATATTTGTTTACAAATCCATGTATCAGCAAATCTAAGTACTCACTCCCATGGTGTTTATGGGTAAAATGAAAAATAACAGAACTTTTTACAATAGGTTAAGTACATTCACTAAGTTATATCTGCTTACAAACCTATAGATGAGGGCAGCAAAACGAAAACAACACAGTCACCCTCATGAGGTTTATGGGAAAATAAAATAAAATAATATGAAAATTAAGTTGGAAATTCGCTATAGTACGCAGGTATTCTGCGACGAGAATATTTCTTCATAGAATTCGCAGGATGTGAATTAAAATAATAAACTTATCATCTATCAAAATTAAGTAAGTATAGTAACTGAACAGCTTTAAGAAAGATACTGTTACGTAAATTCATGTCAAACACAAATAATATGCCTTCCGGATGTGATGAAGATAATATTTTAAGAAGTTATGGGAATACAATTTTCTTGAAGTATAGAAATATGTGAGGAGGCTGTACTGTAACTAGTCAAGAAATCTAGAATGTAGATTACTTTCTCTCCTATACATTCTAGATACTCTGTAACTAGTAGTGTTTAACTGTATTTTGGATGTATCATAGGTGTCATGACTTTGTCAAGCCATAACACGTTCGCGGGCCGGCATGGGAGCAATCGCTCCCATACGGAACCCTAATGCCATCCTGGTGGGTGCGATCGCTCCCAAGCTGCAGTGTGATACAATGTGATTTATTTTAGAACAGGATCTGAAGAAGAAATCTGAAACCTTGCACAGCACTGCTCAATAGTATATTGTATTTGGTGACCATGTGGATTTCCCGTGGACAGTGCTGCTGCCACAATAGGCATGGCGGTTTTGATAACTAGGATGGCGGCGAGGAACACGAAAACTCGTGCCGCCGCGAACGTGTTAATAAAGAATCTATACTTATTTAATACGCTGAGGTTTTTTTTGTCTTGAGAACTCCTCCTACAATTTTCAACCGATTTTCAAGTTTTTGGTGTCGTTGGATAGGGCTTGGTCTGTAGTTGTTTCCGCCAAAAATTGATGAGAATCGGACTGAAAATAAAGGCGCTATCCACCATTGAAATCTCAAAATTTCCCATTTAAATAACATTGGGACTGAATAAAACATTTGAAACATCTGTTAATAATCAGCTGTAAATACGTGTAGTTATTGGCGATTGAAGATATTCACATTATTGGATTGGTCGGATGTCATTGATTTAGAGCTAAAGTAACATTTGTACTGTATTTAAATAAATTGCTCAATTTCGAGCAACACGTATACTAGTTTAAAAAAATAAGTCAAGTTATAATATTTACCATTACACAGCTGATTGAAAAAGAGAATGAAGCAGTCTTGTCACGGGTACGATATTTATCGTAATGACACCATATTACTCCATTTTACATTTGGATTATTAGTTAATAACAAACCATTAGGTAGTGACCAAATTAACAATTATCAATCAAGGTAAATCTAAAACCATAAATTCTAACGTAGTTTGCTTTGAAATTCCTTATTTTAGTAATAGTTGAGACAAAAAATCTCCACCGCAAACGAGAACTATTGTTGTATCTTGCAGCGTTGGCAACACTTGCTGGTAACAAAGAGTAAAATGTTGGTTTTGAAAACTTTTTTAATCAACAAAAACTCTTTGGCGACATCCACGGATGTCGCAGAAACTGACACCATTGCTCTAATGGGTTGTAGTTCACCTGTGGCACTACAGTCATCTTGGTTCGTGTTACCAATACTAAATCCAACACAGTTCAGTCTATATTAAAGCGAGTTTGAAACAGTTCCGTAAACGCTGCATACTGTTACAAAATGAAGATGGCTACGTTACTGAGTTATTCCATACACCACAAGTTGCGGTGTAGTTTATAAAAGGGGGAAATATTTTCATACATATTCGTATAACTGCTAAGAGATCAGTCATGTGACCATTTAAATTATGGTCATGACGGATGTACGACAATGATCATTGGTTGTTGTTATGTTGGGGGGCGTTTCCCTAGTGCGTTCATATTGCACAACGGCCAAGTGTCATGTAGGTCAATTGGTTCCCCCTGTTTATTTAATTTTTAATATTTAATTTCTAATGTAGGACAAATGGCACGATGACCAAGTGTCATGTAGGTCAATTGATGGCCCCCCTATGTATTTAATAATTATTATTTAATTTTTAAATGTAGGACAAATGGCACAACGGTCAAATGGCATGTAGGACTAATGGTTTCCCCTATTTATTTAATTTTAAATATTCAATTTCGAGTGTATGACAAAATGGCACAACGTCCAAGTGTCATGTGGGTCAATTGGTGGCCCCCCCATGTATTTAATAATTATTATTTAATTTTAAAATGTAGGACAAATGGCACAACGGCCAAGTGTCATGTTGTTCAATTGGCAGGCAACCAATTACCCAATAAGTAGACAAAAATATATATTTTTGCAATTCAGACGCGTAACTGTATGGATTATCAGCACTCAACTGTTACCATAAACCCTAAACTATTCCCTTACAGAAATACTGTTTAAAGCTAACCTCTTTGGTTCAAAGATTAACACATTAAAAGTCAATAGTCTGTGTTCGATTATTTTTTTCTGTAAGATTGGCAACTAAGAGTACAAGGATGATTTTTAAAACACTTTTTAACTGTTAAATACTCGGTAACAGTAAACGATAGACTGGCAATCCTTATCCTTCTACACCTTCTAAGAGCATAAGTGCTGAAGCCAGTTCTGCTGTACACATAGAACCACCGGATCAACTGCTTAATTCGCTGCTTTTCATTGACATTGTGAACAAAATTACTCATGGTGATTTTCCCCCGAACTGGTTGAATATATACAGGGCTGCTACAGAATTTTGAGGCCTTTTTTCCTGACTTTTATTGACCAATGTGAGAGATTTTTCTGACTTTTTTTAAACAAAAAGGATTTACAAATCACTTTTTTATGCAACTTCCTCCATTCCCATGGTTGCCCATCGCTCCAATTTTTATTTAAATACCACCACTACAGCAGACCTGCATACTCACCAAATTTCAAATGGCTGAGTTAATTAACTAAAAATACTATAACATGGTGATATAAATGAGTAAACCATTGGAGTTATTTTATTGAGAAATGTTAAAAAATAAGCAACATACAAGGTACTATTAGTTTCCCATAAAAATAACATGAAAAACTTGTTTTTTTTTTGTTTAATTTTCTCCGTAACCAGTGAAACTAAGTAAATGATTAAAAATACTAAATTATTATTTTTAAGTTCTTTTGAATGGTCTCTTAAAAAATTGATGAATTAAAAAAATTAAGGGTGAAAAAAACCAAAACCCTCATTTTGACCCTTTTGAAACCCTATAAAACCCTGTTTCCATAGTCTGATCAACCTCGTTTTCAAACTTAGGAAAATTCCCTACAGAGAAATTCACAAAAAAATCAAAGTTTTCCAATGATAATGTAAAAACTAAAATTATAACAATGAAAAACATAATAGAAATATACATTAACTACATTATTAATAGGCAATTTATAAATAGAATTAGTACATTTTACTCATTAATTAGTACTTCCGTTTTATGGGAGCAATTGAAAATCAAGACGGTGGAATTGTGCCACTGCAAATTTTCCTCACTTTTCCCAGGCACTCTTTTCCTATTTTTTCCTGACTTCAGTATTTTTTCAAACATTTTCCTGACTTTTCCCAACCAAAAGCCAAAAATCCTGACTATTAATTCCTGACTTTTAATGTCTGTGGCAACCCTGTATATATTATGGTTTTAAATTACCTTATTCGTCTCCAGATCGTGGGGTTGAGTTACACTACCACAGGACAGTTTAGTTACGGTAGTGTAACTCAACAACACGAACTGGAGACGAACAAGGTAATTTAAAACCATTGTGAACAACTTGTGAACATTCTCCCCAAGTAGATACTAGATAGCTCATTCTAATGTAAGTGGCGGGCACATTAAGATGGGCTCTCTACTTGGGAGGTATGTTTAATCTATAGTCCTAGTCGAAATAAAATTTTCATAAAAAAAAATATGAATACCACTATATTGAGGGCTGGTATTCTTTTATATGAAAAAGGCTGGTGAGTGGTTATAGTGCTCGCCTTAGAATCCAAAGGTTCCCGGTTCGATCCTGAAAAAAAGTTAGTAGCTTTTGAAAGGTTCGATTCCAGACCCAGTTGCTATTTTTAATAGGGCTTATTAACTAATGATACTTTCTAACAACTGGTTAATGTTATATAGCAACAAGACTGTGGTTTCGAACGTTCCCTATCAAAACATAAAAAAAATGCCACTGGTGTATATAAACCCAAAATACGAAATTATATAATGGTGCCTACGATAGAAAAATGGTCCACCTCAGAAACCAGACTGTCCTCGACGTCTGATAACCCTATGCAACAATCATAAAATTGTGTGGCCAAAATAATAAATAAATAGTCATAATTTGTTTATTTATAAAAGTATAAATATATTCTATGTTTGGAGTTTCCTCTTGCGTGTCTTGGCCTTGATGGCAGCAAACCAAGCCTCGGAGCCTGGAACGGTCGATTCCACACTCAGAACCACATCTTCATCCTGCGCCATACTTGTTTGCAATCTGCAGACAAAGTCAAACTTTTTAAATGTTATCCTATATTAATGAACGGTTGTAACGGCGATTTCTCATCAACTAATGAACCATTCTTCATTATTTATATTTCAAATTAAAGAGAATGACGCATATATTTGCAGAATTCCCTTCAAAGGCACGATCATTCAAAGGCTTGAGTCCTATAGCCCTTTAAAGTTTTGGGCAAGAGTGATTCTTATAGAAGAGTAAAGTACTGTTAAAATTGCCAGCTTTTTAATAGTCAGATGTGAGAAGTTTTTGTTTTGATAACATCACTTTTGGTGAAATGAAATGAAATACCAGGTGTCCACAAAGTCTTGCCCTGATTTCATAGCATGGCTGTATGAACACGATTATCGCCACACGCATATTTTATTTCTTGTTTTCAAGGGAATTTAATGTAGTTTTTCTCTCATTTACTTGTTAATACCTAAGCTCAGCTGATTGAAAACAATGAAAATGTTATAATGCACAACAAAAATCAATTGGCCTGACGAAATTGCCACATTGTTCATGGCACTTAACTTCTCTGGATTTCTTTATGTATGGGTTTGGCAAAGATTTTCTTTTATGCAGTGACTTCCATTACTCAGGAAATGTTACCTAAATTAAAAAAGATTGTTCATATTTAAAACTAATTTAAAATTTCGCCTAGCAGATTTACAAGGAATCCAAGGTACATATATGGAAACGTTTGAGAAGTCACTTGCTACAACTGAATATAAAACTTTATCTTACCACCAATTAATTGTTTACATACTATTCGGTTTCTTTATCAGGGCAAGACTTTATGGACACCCGGTATATATTTATTGCCACATAACGTCTTACATGCTCATACTGTGCTCCAGCTGTACTGTTAACCCTCGAGCGGACGCGAAGTTTTCCTTCGCACTAATAGTTTTTGTTTAACAAAATTTTCATAATGGGTGTCGGCACTTGTGTCCAGCCTAGTACTTCACGTGCCTCATTCCGGAAATCCCCATAGGCCTAAGCTACTTATACCCCTCTCCCCCCCGCTTGTTATTTGCCATTTAGTGATGCGGTGTCAGTATGCGGAGGTTTTATCCGCGTGCACCCTATCTTGCGAGTGCTCAGTGCGGGGTTCACTTTCCTCATGAACCTTTTTGTGTTTAATTTAATTTATAACAAATATATTTAGTTTCATTTATGTGTAACTTTATTACTGATGAGCAAAAAACCGCATGGGCCTTCACTCGTAACACGATGATACCTATTTTATAAAATTATTTACTTATGTTTAATTGTAATACTAAACATATATATATTAATAGGCAAGGATGTATCATTTCCTCCTTTTTTCCCAGCTTGTGAGCATCATAGGACAAATTCGTTCAAACCGATAGAAAGGTATTGTACTGTAGATGAGCAGAATCACGCTTTCATTCACAACGGCCCAAGGGGCTTACACCCTACAGGCTTTCAAAGTGTCAAAGTTGATCTTATGAGACAAGGATGGTTGGATGAATCATTAGACAGCTGTTGTAATAACAAATGCTAGCAAATCAGGAAAAGCAGATGCTTCAGTTATAACACATTGTTTGAAATAATTGGATCTAGATGGTCCGGATCAACTGAAATAGTTATGAAAAAGTTTTTCAACCAAGAGGCGATTTCTAGTATTAACATAGGCGTCATTTGGGGGGGGCAAGGGGGGGCAGTTGCCCCCCCAATAATTTCAGTGATTTTTTTAAAAATTGGAAATTAAAATGTTAGGTTATGTAATACTATGGTGAAATATTTGTATATAACAAAATTATAAACTTCCGAACCAGACTTTAACAAAATGTCTTCTTTGTATTATTTACACAAAACTCTTAAATTGACTCATTTTGCAATCGTCATCTGTAGCAGGAAGTCCCATCTCACGTCTTTTGAGTTGTTAAGGCTCCGGTCTACCTGCACGAACGACGTTACCGAATGCCGCCTCCCGGCCGTAGCGCTAGGCGTGTTCCGCGAGTTTGATGGCTGCAGAGGTTTACGGGAATCGTGTTTTAAAATTAACTAATTATGAGAGAGATTGACTCTTAACTTTTTGTAAAAGTAGAAAGACGGATCTCGTCTTCTCTGGGTTTAGAATTTTTTTTATAAAATTTATAATTTCAGTTATAATTGTCTAAAATTGTCTGTTTTTTTCTAGGGGCAAGTTTTATAGATACAGAGGTTTACGGGGATCGTGTTTTAAAACTAACCAATTAAGATAGAGATTGGCTCTTAACTTTTTCTAAAAGTAAAAAGACGGATCTCGTCGGCTCTGTTTTTAGAATTTTTAAATACAATTTATAATTTTAGCTATAACTGTCTAAAATCATCTGTTTTTCTCGATTTTTAACTTAAGTTTTCCATTAGCTTTGATAACATTACAAAAGTAAGATTACCAAAGTGTAAGAAAGGAAATTTAGCACCGTTATTCTTCTTTAATATGACACATTAGTTGTAGCTCTAGGCTACATTTAGCAAAAGATAACAGCGTTCTAAAAACCCTTTCATTTGTATCCAGAAAAACAGATGATTTTAGACAGTTAGGCCTATATAGCTGAAATTAAGAATTTTATGTAAAAATTCTAAAACCAGAGAAGACGAGATCCGTCTCTCTACTTTTAGAAAAAGTTAAGAGCCAGTCTCTATCTTAATTAGTTAACTTTAAAACACGATTCCCGTAAACCTCTGCACTGTCTGCAGCCATCAAACTCGCCTAGCCCTAAGGACCGCGAGGCGGCATTTGGTAACCGGTAACGTCGCGGTCGTTCGGGCTCAGCTAGACCGGAACGTTGCCTTGGTTAAACATAACCTCTTTCGTGTGAAAATGTAGATATAACTTTCGCTGTTGTCCAATGTTTACATTTTACTGTTGTTTACTTGAAAATAGATCAATTTCATTATTGATGGAAAATTACAAACTTCTAGGACTTGTAGGTCCCCTCTTTTTAATGGACAATTTACCAATTCACTTTAGAAACAACTTCACGCCGAGCTCTATCCAATGGCGCTAAAATCATTAAAATCTATTGCAAATTATGGGAGGAGTTTCTTGTACAAAAACCCGTATCACGTATTAAATATGTATAGATGTTTTTGTAAATCATTATTTATCTTTTTTTAATCACTTAGTAATTTTTTACCTTTCTTGTCCTCAATAACAACTTAATTTTTTTAGGTAATGTAATGGGCAATATACCGCAGCTGTAGGCCTACTGATCCTAAACAACAATAGTTAAATGACTTTTTTTGGTCCCTTATACGGCAGATTGCAAAGGTGCTTTGTCAAAAACTGATTTTTGATAAAGATAAAACAGTGTGTTTTACCATACAAACCTATGGAGTTTTAGTCTATGTATCCGACTGTAAAACTTTAGAGTTGTAAATAATATACAATAAAAATAACTAAATAGTTATAAAATGATGTTTATTTTTATTTTAACGATTTAGCACCCTTTAACCAATTAAATCAGTTAAATTTCTTAAGGTGTTTTACATCACAGTAACCACTGGCAGTTCCAGAAGAATAATGACTTTCTACAAATAGAAACATGTTATATAATCAAATTTTACATGCATTAGGGTATTGTTTTCAAGGGTTTGTGTGTGAGATTATATTATAAGTTCACATTTTATGGACAGCTTAGTGTCACAATGTAAACTTAATTAGCTTTTATTGACAGTTTTTAGCGAAATTTAAGAGGTTGGCGTATTTGTGGGAAGGGGGGGAGGGGGTATGACCTTATGAAAATCTTGCCCCCCCAATCAGAATGCTGAAATGACGCCTATGAGTATTAAGTTAAACAATTAATGGTGTCAATGATGACATGTGATTCCTGACGAAGTTCATCAATATTTAAAAACAGTACTTCGTTATAAAACACGTCAAATGGGTTAACTTTGCGCAATTTATTGTTGCGGGGTAAAACTCTGCATGGCCCTCTGTCATTTTTCCGGTGAAGCACTTGCTCAAGGTCCCTTATAAGGGATATTGACACAGGTGACATTGTCATGAAATAATAATAGGTACTAAATAACTGTCCAAATGATTGAGTCATGTGCATTTTTGCGCTTTGTCTGTTACTGTTATTAGTATTACTACAAAGAACAGTTTAAGTTTAGCGAGCAAATGCTCGGTTCCCAGGTACCATTTAAATATGAATAGAAATGGCCAATGAAAACATAAAATAGGTTACAACAAATTAGGGTTAGTTACAAAGGTTTGATACCTGCGGTCTGCCGAGTGATTCACTTGTAATCTTGTCATGAGTTTTGACGGAGACAAGCCATCATCTTCAGGTCCCGCACGAAACTAAAAATATTCACACAATACGTGACCATCATCATGAATGTGTTAAATATTTTATAAGTTTTGTGCGGGGCCTCAAGATGACAGCTTGTCTCCGTTGAAATGCGTAGTCACAAGATTACTCATAATGAAAGTTATTTTAGAAAGCCAACCAATCTACAATTGAATCTCACATGAATATTACTCTATATCGTACTGTCGAATGACACTGTCTCTCGTTCGTGTAGCAATCTTTGGATGAACGATGAGAGTAACTATAATCAATCGGCGGAAAATTTCAAGTATTTTTACTGCCCACGAGTTTAATTGAGCTTTAAAATGGCTCAATCATTATTCAAGTACTATATTAAGGTTCACGACAATAGTCCGATGAAAGTTGATGCATTGTTGCCAAATCTATCCAGAAACAAATTTTTATTCTATATTACACAGGGTAAACATAACCATAAATGACAACATTGTAAGGCAAAAGGGGGTGACACTCACAGCTGTAAAGGGGGGAGGGGCTCACAGCTGTTAAAATTTCCATCGGAAAATTTTCATGAACCTTTACTGTCCCACATCCCTCCCGTAGAGGAACTTACTGGACCTCTTGTTCGAGGGAATGCAGCATCTGGTAGCCTGGCTCTAGCTGTGACTGTAGTTCGTCCCCCTCTCCCGTGGCAGGGAAATGCAGCTCTGGAATGTCTTCCTCACTCGACAGCTCCGTCTTGAACCTGTGTCAAACATACAAGCGGTGAAAGCACTACAACGTGGATAGTGACACAAACCTTTTTATTTCGGGAGTTGGGTATAGCTCATCATTGTTTAACTCGGCCCAGAAGACATGTTGTAGCACACCTTTGATTCATACTGCTATGCGAAGGTTGTTAGTAGAGATGGGTCAATTTCAAAACTTCGGCTCTCGATTCCACCGATTCTTATGGTCACAATCGGAATCGAGAATCGACCACCTAGCCGCGATCGCGTCAATGAGGCCGCCGCAGCCGCTCGCGATTGCTAGCGATGACCACATAAAAATTCCTGTATACATCTCCTGAACTAACTGTGGTAGAAAAACAAATGATGGTTTATTTTTTCATCTAATGTTCACAAATTGATAGAAAAGCCAATCAAAGTTGTACAACTACAAAAATATACTAATGTTATAATGTGTTTACAATAAAGAAACTTAAAAAAAACAACAAACTTTATTACCTCATTTAGATATACTAATTATTTTACTGCTAATTAGGCCACTATTATTTTACTATGTTATGTATGATTATTTGTTTTAATTATTTTTTTACGTATCATATTTGTTTTCATTAAATTATACATGTTTATTTTGCATAAGATGAGCATGTCAGTATTATAAAAACTTGCCATGAAAATTCAAACTAAAACAATATTATCAAAACAAAATGTAATTATCTTACTAAAAATTCCTGTCCCTGAAATAAAGGAAGACTACTGTAACATTTATTATTTAACACTAGGTAACCGGTATGCAAAGTAATGGCAATACATTATTTTTTCTAATTAGATATAATATTTTAGTTTGTTTATTTTATTTCAATATTAAAGTGAAATGGAGTTAACTTATTCATATTGTTTTATAATCCAATTGCAAATTTATTTTTTTATTTTTTTTATGCTATGTAGGCCTATTATAGTTAAGAAATGGTTTTACACTATGTCTGGTTGTGGCAAACTGTGTGTAAGACAGTTCTGTATGTGTATTTTTTTTTATTTCATGGCACTGAAGATGTATTTCTTGTTTTGTAAATCTATCTATATATTAATAGGCAAGCATATTACTTTTCCTCCTTTTTTCTCAGCTTCTGTGCACCGTAGGAAAAATCCTCATATACCGTTAGAAAGTTATTGGGCTGTAGATGAGCAGAATCACATTATAATTCACATCGGTCTTCAGGGCTTTGCCCTACAGGCTTACAAAGTATCAATGTTGGCCTGTAGTTGTTTCCGCCGAAAACTGATGAGAATCGGACTGAAAATAAAGGCGCTATCCATCATTGAAATCTCAAAATTTCCAATTAAAATAACAATGAGATTGAATAAAGCATTTTAAATATCTGTTAATAATCAGCTGTAAATACTTGTAGTTATTGGCGATTACAGGTATTCACATTATTGGATTGGTCGGGTGTATTGATTTAGGGCTAAGGTAACATTTTGTACTGTATTAAAATAAATTGCTCGAATCCAAGCAACACGTACGGTATACTAGTAAATAAAATTTGTTTAGAATTTACAATTCATTATGTTAAGTTATTTGTTAACCTGTTTACTATTAAGAATCAAAAGAATCGAGAATCGGGAATTGATTTGCAAGAATCGGGATCGGAATCAGAATCGATAAAAAGTGGAATTGACCCATCCCTAGTTGTTAGCAAAGTGTAACTGATGGTGGGTGCCCAGTTCTTTTATTTTAATATGCCTAATCTAATCCTTATCTGGGCGACCGCTGAGCACACCGGCCAGAAATGTTCGGTGGATGCTACCAACAGTGCACAGAATCTACAAGGATTGGATTGATTAAGTCCGATTATTTGTGATGTTTCTTTAGAGCCTCATGGCCAGTCACCATCCCTATTAGTTTGCTGATGTTTTGATGTATCTGACACATATGTTAGTAGTGCAACACTGTTGGTTTACAACCATTTCAATCCCAGAGTCAGGTACAAAAAAAACCCTAATATGTGTATACTGTTTATCTGGCTGAGTGCAGTGGTTATGGTGCTTGCCTTTAAATCTATAGTTTGCTGGTTCGATCCTGAAAACAGTTAGTAGCTTTTTGAATTTTCAATTCTGGACCCAGATGCCATTTATTTGTAAACCACCATAAATTATTGATGCTTTAAAACAACATGTCGACGTTAGATACTAACAAGAATACAAGTTTGGAACATTCCCCATCAAAACATAAAAAATGCCACAGGTGGAGAAACACACAAATATAAAATATTGAACATCAGTGACGATTAATGATTCAGCATAACTAGGAAATGGACACCCTGATGCATTTAACATGTTCTGATTGGCTGGAAGTCCCTTTACATATTTTAAAATTAAAGTTATTTATTGAAACTCTTAAACAACTTCTTGATTAGCATTATACGTGCTGGTGCTGATATTCAGGTTGAAATAATAATAATAAAACGTCTTCCAACACTACTCGTAGTAGTCATCTACGAATAAGAATTTGTATTTGTATTTAGTAAGAGTTTCATTCAGGTTGAAATAATAAAACGTCTTCCAACACTACTACGAGTAGTGTTGGAAGACGTTTTATTATTATTATTTCAACCTGAATGAAACTCTTACTAAATACAAATACAAATACAAATACTTTATTGCTTACACAACATTTCGTTATAGAGCAATGTTTACAAATACAATAATTTTGTTTTTCAAATAATCAATTCTTATAATTTTTTTATCATGGCCTTAAAACAATGAAACTTTTTTTAAATTGTAACATTTTATTTTTTTCCCTTTTTAATACAAAAAATATGAACGATACACTTTCTTAATTTTCTAGGTTACTTTTATAATTTAAAAATCATTTAATGAATAAAAACATTCTCTTTGAAGGAAATTTCCGATTTCTTTTTTTATTTTATTTTCATCAAAAATATTTTTAACTTTGTTTGGTAAAAAATTAAAAAGTTTTATACTCATCTAAAATGGAGAATTTTGGAAGAGACTTGTATTATGACTAATATATTTAAATTCAGATTTATTTATTTTGAGCCTAAAATCAACATAATGAATATTGATCAAAACATTGGTATGTAATCCGTTGTTGCATGCTCACTAATTCAACTTCCTCACACCTGAAAACTTGCTAATTTTTTTAAACATTGCTTTGGTGACTTGTGCAAAAGCCATTCTAACTACAGTAGAGCCATGCTAATCCAAAATAATTGGGACCGGGGCCTGTTATGTTAAGGGAATTTTCGTATTAGGCGGATATTATGTATGCATATATTTAATGGAACAATTCATACAACTTAGGTTAGAGAACATTCTGTTGACTTTCTTGTATTGTAATAATAATTTTGAATTGTACAAACACTTTCGTTTTGGCAATAGAGCAATGGTGATGTCTGGAATTTTTCGCAAGAACATCTGCTAATGCTAGCTCTACGATATTTTTTGGCTCATATACAGGGGAAGTGCCGACATGGAGCATTGACAGGAATGTTCACAGACAATGTTATAAATTATTCATGGTTTTAGTCCCTGAGCTGTGAGAATAAACGTACGACTAAATTACTTACAAAATCCATCAAAACTGCTAAACAATTAATTGAACGGCTCCGCCGAAAAACGTTCTATGCGACAAAAACCTACTTTTGAGAAAAAGCGGAAAGAACATTGATTTCTAAAATTTTACGTAATTTTTAGGTTAGAATTATTTTTTGCCAATAATCTTTTAAAACTACATATATAACCTCGTATAGTAGTATTATACAACACTTTTACTCACCAAAATCAGATTTTTAACTATTTTTATGCATTTTTAGGGGGTAAAACGTTTCAATCGCCTGTCATATGAAACGTTTTTTCCCGGACTTAGCCTCTGCCGCTAAAAATCATCATGGAATGTGGGAGTACCAACACGAATTCAATAATGAATTGAATGTATAAAACACTTTTATTAAAATAATATTATAAAAAGATAACATTAAAGTCTTGAACAAAACGTTAATACTTCTTAAAACGTTTTCTTAACGTACTATATTATTGTTCAACATGTTATATAATAATAAAAATAGTTAAGTCCTAAAAATATTTTTGTTTGAGAAAAAAAAATTAATTTTCAAAATTATTAAAAACAATATTATAAAAAGATGACAGTTTTAAGCTTATACATAAGTATAAGAGTAGGAATCAACAGGTATCAGGCCTTGGCACTTAGAACGTTATTCCACTTACCGCTCCCGGTGACAGTTTTCCTGGTACAGGCTTCTTGGTTTTAGATATATATGGCAATCCGGCGTTTCTCCTTACTTTTACATTCTAATCTTTCCATTTCCCGACATTTAACTTCCTTTTTTTCCCAAAATTAAGACGATTTATATCACCGGGTGACAGCGGCACAGCCGGCGGAGGATCCTTATCGCGGATGATAGAACCTTATTCGCCAACAACCCCGCGAACTCCCGAAATTGGCGCCGGAATGGACAGCTAAAATCAGGGGTGCCAATATAAATATTTCCAAAGCAAAATGTCCCACGATGTTGGGGAGGTCTGTTAGAACCTTTTTCACTAAAAATCTCGAAAATTGTATTTTTGTCGCATAGAACGTTTTTCGGCGGAGCCATTCAATTATAGAAACACGGTCAGTACGTGTTATGATGTTAGCACATCATCTTCAGCTACCGATCTGAAGTTCTTTGGCTGTTTGGCTTTATCATATTGGGTTTTTGTTTGGGGGGGGGGGGGGGGTTTGGATTAGTGTGATTCTACTGTATATATTTTCTATTAATAAAAATTTTGATTAGTTTAACATGGTGTATACTTTTTTTAAGCAATATCAGGTTTTTCAAAAATTTGCTGGAATGCGGTATGGCCAATTAAAACAAAAATGAATTAATTTTTATAATTATTATGTAATATTCTGCTTAATTCTTTTTCAACAATTAATAATTAATTTTAAGTATATTTTATTCAACTTAAAGTAATCACAATCACAATTCAATTTTTATTTAGTAATTTTTTGTGTAGAATAACAAAATATTAAAAACTACACACAGAGGGAAACTGAGGTAAAATTAGAAACAACATTTCTAGTGCAATGGAACCTGATATTTCCTACAACTGGAATGTATACTTTAAATACAGAAGGCTCTTATTGGAAAAGATGATCAGTAAACAGATATGTAAAGGCCGATGCACGAGACATGAGACAGTCCGCGCATGGTGGAGGGGAGCAAGATGGCTGGGAGGGGGATGGAGTAGGAGTGGGAGAGGCGGGCGACGGTGTACGGTACTAGCCTGGCTGCGCACATTCGTCAAATTGTCCTAGCTTTAATTTCGGTAACAAAATAACCACTGAAAATGTAAAAACATCACAAAGTAATAATACAATACGGCTCAACCATCATTAATAATAACTATAAACAGTTATTGATATGCAGTTGATCAAAATTCAATGTTTTACTGACTATTATTGAGTCAATGTTTTTAGGATGTTTTCAGCGAACAGCACCTGACAAGAGCTAACAGCTGACTGGCGGTGCTGCACTCCAGCGGCGCGTGGGCGCGCATGTGCAATAGCCTCTTTTGCTCCCATGCATCTGATACTCTGTCTCACGTCTCGTGCAACCACCTGTACTCATAATAATTTAGCCCTCTCGAACTTACCTGACTAACTCCTCTGGTTCCCGCTTGATTGTTGGCGCGATCGCTTGATATTGCTCCATAAGGCTGAGACACTGTGCTTTGCATTTGTCTCTGTACTGCAGCACTCTAGTTTGGTAGTAATCGTGGACGCAAACCATGCTTCCAAGGCCCATCTCGTAAAACACCCGTTCCATTGCATCCTGTTGTTAGAAATATAAAATCAAAAGAGCCAAGTGGTTGATAAAATTGATCTCACATTGGCTGAAAATCAGACTGAAATATGTTTTGACATGAATCACAAAATCATACCTGATGGCTGCTTTTGAACTTAGCAAAAACGTAGTTCAATTCTTCACATTAGGTATGGTTCAGTTAATAAGATTAACCTCCAAAGCTAAGAATGAATCCTAAGCATGAACAAATTGAACTGTCTAAACCAACTTGCAGGTTCAGTAAAATTAAAATTATAATTATGATTTCTTAGTTTTTGCATAGGATCCAATTTGTGTTTAACCATAAAATGATAAAAAGCACTTAGTGTGCCCTGGCTCACTAAGTGCTTTTTATTTAAGGTAACCTGATATTTAAGGTAACCTTCAGAACTGTACTGTCAATTGATTTGTTATGCAAAATGAATGCATCGGCAGGTCTTTTTAACATTTAACTTCCATAAGGGGAGTTGGTAACACTGTAGATTTTCCTCCCCCAGTAATAAAATGGTGTTACAGACTGTTTTTGTACTTTCCAACTACTGTATTTGAGAGATATTTTTAGTTATTTAACACACATAACTGTGACTTGCAGGGCACAAATTATATGAGGTATATGAGGTCGAAATTGTGGTTCGGATCCTATGTTAAACTGTAGGTCCCTAGATCCCATTGGCTGTTGGGCTTTTAATAAACAGTCTTGTCTAAGGAGAATGTGGGCTTCAGTCAGTAACAAGACTACAAGGTCGCGCAACAATCATCCTACACTCATCTCCAATTCATACTTGGCTTAAACTACCTATTTAGTTAGGTCAACATTTCAATAAAGGTATAAAAGGCATACGGTACCTATTTATTTGAAGGAATTTTCTTCATGTTCACATTTAACCTTTTTATTAATTTTGCCTTATTTCATTAACTGCAAAAGTGTATAAATATGTGCAAAAACTACAATAAAATAATAACTAGGGGGCTCGAGCCCAAATTGCACATTTTGTAATATATTTCTTTCTGTTTATGGAAACTCACCTGCAGTACAATTCGAAGGAATTTTACATGACTTTAAAGTGAATGTTTTAAGAATATTTATGTTGGTTATGCAATGACAGACGATCTATTTTTGTTTACAATCTGACTTAAAAATTCATCTGAAGTTAATCAGTTGTTAAGTTACAATTCTCATTTGAAAATCTTATATAGATAATGAAAATTCGTCAGTTTAAAACCCCACTAGAAATAAACAAAAGGCTAGGGGGGCAAAGCCCAAAACTAAATTACCTTTTTAATAGCCATTCGGATATGCAATAGATCATGATTTAAAATGACACCTCAATCTTAAAAATTGTTTAAAAGTAGGTTGAGAGAAAAATAATGTAACAGACAAAACCCTTATTGCATTAAGAAGATAGCTAAAAATTTCATATTTCTATGATTATCACCCATTGTTGCCAACAAAAACTGAGGACTGTAAGAAAGGAGCTTTCTAATATGCATGTTAATATAGGTAATATAGAAAAATAGTATTATCACAATTTTTTAATAACAAATGACAGTAAATTTTCAGTATGAATATGTTTCCTTCTATTAATAATAATGGTAACAAAAAAGTATAAACTGAACTCACTGGAAAGCCAGAAGAGCCATATAATTGTTCTCTGTCGACGGCGAACCTCAACAAACAAGTAAACCTCCTAAGGAAGTCCTCCGCTAAATCTGTCAGGAATTGTAAAGCAGACTGCATTGCACCTGAAAATTTTAAGATAATTCAAGAAAAAAATCAGAAGAAACAATTTATCACTCTGAGAAAAGGGATATCCAAAAGAATAAAATCACAATTTACAATCAAATAAATTAAACAAATATTTACTAGTTACTACAAAACTGCTTTGTTAGATTTAAGAAAACTGCAACATATCATAGTTAACAACCTAATCAACAAATTTCAGAGGCAATTCCGAAAGTAGCTAGGCCTATTATATTTTTAAAGTACCTGGGAGCCAAGCATTTGTTTGACTCAGGCCAATAGGAATATGAACAACTTCCTCTACTGGGGCTTGAAACTGTAGGCACTGAAAATATCTTACTGTAAGTTATTGGCTTGAAAAAAATCTAGATGATTGATTCGGCCAGAAATAAAATGATCCTGGTCCTTAAAAATGTTTTAAAACTTCTTAATTATTAGTAATGCAAACCCTTTAAAAAAAATGTAACTCTATATTTCTTTCTAAACCCCTGTTACCCCTGTTGTGTTAAAAACAAAACTGGGTTATTTATTTCTGGCGATAAGCGTTAAGTGTATGGTAAAAAGCAGACTTACTATCGTAGCCAACATGAGCACACAGTGTGGCCACAGACTTGTAAAGGATTTCTTTGGTAACCTCTTTGCCCAGAAACGGAAGTGAAACTGGTGTCCCAAGAGTAAACGGCCTATAACACAATAGTTTATTAATACCTTTACTTTAGTTAATTAACATCTGAAGAAGCCCAAATTAATTGATTGGAAACAATTTAAAATGGAAAGTACAAAGAAAATTCAGGTTGATTGCAGGTTTTCGAGTCTTGCTTACTACTAATAATCGGTTAAAAACACATCATAAAAAAAATTAAATTTCTGAATTTGTTATACTTTGTGAAACATACTTGTCATTCTGTTCAACTAAACTAATTTAGCTAGTGTTTAGTTTTGCACATCTTTTTTATTTGATAGTAGACCTGCAGCCACCTGGTGTGTGGCTAAGTGAAATCGATGTATGGGCAAAAATTTTGATTAGGGACAATTTAAGTCCCTGAGATGTTACAAGAAGTAAAACAGAGTAAAAGCTGTACCAAAGTTAAAATATTTAAGGGCATAACTTAGAGTAATTGTTCAGGCAACAGTTAGATTTTTCAAAAATTTTGTTAAAGTGAAAACATTCTAACTTTAAAAAAGTAACAGCAGTCAAGTATCTCCCCTCCCTTACTATACCTCAGGATGTTTGAAGTTAATAATTTTGTAGAAACTGTTGTTTAAATGAAAGGCAACATACTCAAGAAATTGTCCAAGCCATTTTTTTCTGAACTGGTATAACATTTCAGAGTTAGATATTTTTTAGACCATCAACATGTTTTAGAGTAGCTATGGTCCCTAAACAAATTAGTTCACATCACTGCTAGTGCTACCAGAGTGGCAAATAGGACTTCAGTCATTGGTGAAACGTGAAGTGAAAAGTTGACTTGTGGCAGATAAACATTTTTTATCATTCTGCACGAAATCAGCCTGTTTTTTGTTCTCTAAACTGTACCAAAACCGATTCTTTATTGTCCTAGGACTGAAAAATCATCTGGAGAATTTTTTAGGTCCTAGTACTGAAAAGTCAGCTGTTTGCTATGTATATTATTATTCATTTATTAATGCTGAGGAGCAGAGTTGGGAAACTCAAACGTTATAAAGAACATTGTTTGTTGATAACATAAATGTAAACACTGCATATTACTAACTTTGTAAATATAACCTCGAAAATACATCTTTGTAGTTAATATTTTTAATGATCAAAAGTCTAATTTCGCATTATGATAAAAAACGTTGTTCATCACTCGAACACTACTATTACTACCATGATTTCTTTGTTTGATTGTATAATTCTGTTCAAAATTCTTGCATATGTTTTTATTATGTTATTTCTGTCCCATTGATAAAGTGGAATTCTACAGATACAGGAAAATTTAGATTATTTCTATTTCGTTGTATTAAGTAGTTAGACCAAATCCTAGGGTTCGAATATGGCTGTCGTGAGTGAAGCCATAATATTGTAAATTCTTGATTTAATAATTGGTAACGGAAGTCCCTCAATATTGGGAAATCTAATTTATTAGGGACTGGCACTACAGAGACTGATGTTACATCTTTTAAAAATTGTGAATTTAGTTTTATTTTTTTTTATAGAAGATTTTTTTTTCTTTAAAATATATAAATTGTCTAACTTTATATGCTTAAGTTATAATATTGATATCCCCTGCCCTGAATATCTAGAGTCAAAAATGGTTGCCCGGTAGTTTTGAAACTGTGTGTCCCCTAGTAAAAGGTTTATACCCAAACAATGGGGTCTATAGAACCGACATATGGTATCATGATCAGGTATATCAATGACAGGTATTAAAAAAAATGTTAAACTTGAGTTTTATGCACATGAAAAAAATTGAATTCAATTTATCCTGCCAACTTGTACAGAGTAGCAACGAAGTACGTTGATGAAACTGCTACCAAACCTGTCAACCAGTAACAGATCTGTGCATATATGTTGACAAATGATAAGTAGGGTTAGACGTTTCAAGACTGCAGTCTATGTTTTGTTTAAAAATGTTCTGTGTTTTAGTTAATGTTTTAAGCATTTTAAATATTTTTTAACTTTTGATTCAACTTTGAATAAAAACAATCACTCTAAATGGAATGGTTGATAAACATGTAAATTTTTGTCCTTTATAAGAATACAAATACTTTGTATGAATATAACCGTACTCACGTTTCTTCCTTAGGTAGATAGTGCAGAGGATGGGACTCCTGACATTTTAACTCTTTAACAGGAGCCTGTGGCAATGGAGGACATTCTTTTATCTCTATAGTTGAATCCTCATCCTATAAGAAAGTAATAATTTTTCATTATATACACAATTCGTTTTGCCAATATCACTCTTTTGCAGTAAAATATAACGATGTGTATGCAAAAGTAATCGTATCTATTTTGTGTGTGTATTGACCCTAGTAGCATTTCGTACTTTTTGGTGGGGATGGGCCCAAACTCTGGTCCTATATACTACTAAGATTTAGGTATTAACACCTAAAATACAAGTAAGGTCTTTGGTACTAGACTTTTGTTACAACGGCCAGGGAGCTGAGTCATTATAAAGCTTTGGACCTGAAAGTTGCCAATTCGACCCTGAGAGAATAGATTTTTTATGGTTAGAAACTGGACCCAGCTGCATTTGGTCATTGTGCTATTATTTAATTATCCTGGCATATAATTCAGCTGTCACTAACAGTTACACCTCACACTCATTACATTCACCATTCATCATATTCACCTTATATGAACCAAAGAGTGTGTCAATTGTCTCAAGAAATGTATCAAATTTAATGTACCAGGACAGTTATTAAGTAGCACCTTAAATTTAACGAGTCTTTGCCCGTCAAAACTTGACGAAAACAGCTCCACCTGTGGTGATTGAGTAGAGCGCTGGGAAGATGGTGCAAAACACGTATAAAATGTACTTTCTAAATTGCTATTTCCTCTCAATTGATCATCTGATTTACAGGGTTTTAAGTAACTTAAAGTATAAAGTTACTACACAATTTAACAATTAAAACTTTTATTTATTTTCTATCCACCAAAACTTAAAAATTGTATAGTGTATAAAACTAAATATTATTTTTTTCTTGGCATTTAAAGAGTAATTCATTATAATTATGTACATTTTTAGGTACTGGCCCAAAATAATAAACCGAATTCTTCTTGCGTGTTTGCTCTTCTTCTGTTTTCAGACAAAATACCTTGTGTGTAACACAATCAGCTGATTGAGAGCCTGTAAAATAAATTTATTTGCAATGGTTTTGAAATGTAGATTTTTTTAATTGAAGAAAGTAAGATAACTTTAAAGTAAATAAAAACTGCTAATATAGAACACGTTTAGCTTTTATTTGGTACAAACTGCATGCAAAGTGGTCCAGCGGAAGTCTCAGATGGATTGAGTCCTATCCAAAGGATTGAAAAGTTGTCTTTTCCCCCATGTTTAATCTCCGTAAGAAAAATTTATTTTTAATTTTGACCAACTTAATGTAAATTTTTTTTAACCTGCTAATATAGGACCAATAAGGTTTGTTTTGGTAAAACCTCCTTGTAAATCGGCCCAGTAGAAGTCTCAGACAAACTGTCAAAAGGTGTTGTTTACCTTATTGTTTTAAATAAAACCTAATGTACCCAATGACAAATGTCTACAAATGACAAATAGGTCTACGATTACCATCTTCAAGGATCAATTGGCAATATCAGGAAAGCAAAGTGAGCACTATAACCACTCAGCTACCCATTCGGTTGAACAGTACTAGAGTTTGTTGCTGTCTCATAATATTAGTGAAACAAACTTTGCTCCAAAGGGCACAGTAAAAGGTGCATTTAAAATCAAATAATAATAATAATCTTTTTATTGCTATTACAACAATGTAAGTTGGAAGCAATGTTAACAATACAATAATTTTGATATAACAAACTAAAATTAAAATATTTCAAATATATAAACTTATGTGTAACCTAGTTTAATTCAATAACTACGAAATACCCGCCTAGTTTAAGTAAAAGTTTTAAATACCCCTTTGGTAGTTTACGAAAGTTCAACCTAGTTCAAAATGAAATTTTGTTTATGTATTTTGGCAATGATCCATAAATTCATCAACACTATAAAAGGCATTCTCAACTAAAAACATTTTAAATTTATTTTTAAACAGTCTTAAGTTTTGTTCATTTATTATATATTCTGGCAGTATATTCAAATATTTAGCACCAGCATTACATGGTAAATTTTGACTGATATTTAGTCTAAGTTGTTGAGGTCTGAAATTTTGGTGAAATCGAGTATTATATTGATGAATATCACTGCCCTTAGTTAATTTACATTTAAATCTAGCATAAATTGTTGTTTCCAAAATATAAATACAGGGCAGTGTTAACAACCCCATCCTTTTAAAGGTGTCTTTACATGACTGATTTTTTCTTAATTTAAATATAATTCTTAAAGCTTTTTTTGAAGTTTTAATATTCTTTTAAATTCAGTTTCAGCGCATTTCCCCCAGATTATGATTCCATAAGACAAATGTGTCGTTATAAGACCATAATATGCCATAATCAGAGTGTTCTCATTGCATAATTTGACTAAATATCTTAGTAAATATATGTTAGAGGATATTTTGGAGCAAGTTTTATCAACATGACTGTTCCAAGTCAGTCTATTATCTACTTGTATTCCTAGAAAATTAACACTTTCAATTTCTTCTATTATATTATCTTCTATCATGACAGAGATATTGCGGTATATCCTTGAATTAGCGCTAAAATTGACGAAATTAGTTTTTTGTAAGTTTACTTTTAAATTAATTTCTGAAAAATATTGTATACACGAATTTATATCTTCAAACATTTTTATCTCAAGATCATTTTTATCTTCAGTTGAGATTCATAATGTTGTATCATCAGCATATTGTGTTAAATTGCAGAACTTTATAGATGAATTGCAATCATTTACATAGATTAAAAACAATATTGGGGCGAGAATGGATCCTTGAGGGACACCATATTTTAACTTAACAGGACTTGATAATTTATTTTGTACTTCAACCTTTTGATTTCTATTTTTTAGATATGATTTTACCCACATGAAAGGAATTCCTCGTATCCCTAGTTGATATACTTTATTTAGAAGTATTTCATGATCTACACAATCAAAAGCTTTTGAAAGGTCTAGAAATACTCCAATCGTCGGATGTAGGTCTGTGGAAAAGTATCTAATATAAAATAAAAATATTTCATTTATTTATTTATTTACAATTGCAGTATTACAATTTGATTATTGTGTTGCAAGTGTCAATCAGTCCATAATTTAATAAAATAAAATCACTTATAAAAAAATTTCTTGCCACTAATACACATCAAGATTGCATTCATCCAAAACAGAGTCAGCCAGGCCAGAGCAGACACGTTACCCCACCCCCTCAGACCACGGATGAGCACGTTAAAATGATTTTAAGCTGCGCTTGAACACAATGGGCTTGTCAGCAACCTGTTTGAGATGCCTTGGTAAGCAGTTGAGCAGCTGTACTCCCATTTGTGTAGGAAGTCTACACCAGCCACAAGCCTGTGTTGGTCCACTCTATATATTTCTCTGGACCTAGTATTATACGAGTGGATTTCTCTACCTTGTGTGATATTTGTTTTTGAAAGACAGTATGAGAGAACTGCTAGAATGAGTAACTAGCAGTAACTTCATGAGGAACTAAAGGAAAAGATTGTACTTTTAGCCTAACAATTCTAATACAGGCCAGTGGTGTCAAAGTATAATTATTGAAACTTGAATGTTGAATGTCTTGAATAAATCTTTTTCCATTCAACCAGCATTATTTACTTTGTCACCACCATGGTCTGACATCTATCTGATTAGAAAAAATACTGTAACAAGAATCAGTTCCTTTTTAAAAGTCCATTGTTGCTATTGCTGAGTTGATATTGTACTTTGAGAATTATTGTGGATGGTTTTTTCGCATTATTGAATAATATAAAACTAACATTTTAGAACCTTTATTTTGATCCTGTGGCATCAAACCCAACACCACAATGTTAACCAACCCTTAATTTTGTGATGGGGACCACACTTCAGTCTCTAGTAAATTGCATGAAAATGTTCTGATGAGAGTTAATGCATTGTTGCCAAATATCCAGAAAAATATTGTAGACCGTATAACCTACATGTCTACAATAATTCCTCAAACAGTAACTAACTACATTATTAATTAACTGTAAGTTTTACTCACAGCCAAACTAGCAAGTCGAAGGATCTCTGAGACCTGGCGAGTATTCTGGATGAGTTTGATTGTGTATAACACATTTTCTTCCATCGCACTGTGTTCTGGTCCAAGCCTATTAAACAGCAGCACAATGTAATTATACAGTAAGCAGTAAGTTTTAACAAACTTTTGGCAGCTGAACTATCACTCAAACTCAGCTATGCTAAGCTGCCAGACCAAATCCAAGTAGGGTCTAAGGTCTACGGAATTGAAATTTGACTAGGACTTCCCTCTTTTTTCCTATGAACAAACTCACTAAGAAACGGTTTTGCAAATATAGTTTTTGAAGTCCTTTAAGGGCTTTGCCCCACAGAACTTCACAATAACAAAAGGGCCTGGGAGAAGTGGGGGGGGAGGGTTGAAATTTGACAGTGTTGTTCCTATAGGACGATATATAGGCGAAATATTATTCGCTCATAGGTGCTCACTAAGAAAGGGGGTTTGCAAAATTTGTTTATGGCTCCGCCCACACTACTTTAATGTTTCCATAGCCTTTAAATTTTAAGGAAGAAGATTTCTTTGCTCTTTAAAGATATTTTATTATCTATAAAATAAATCCAATCACGTGCGAAACCGTGATGGGAAACAGCTAAGTTAGTTTCTTATAAAATCACCTGTTTTGGAAATATTCTTACCAATGAGACTTTAGATTTAACTTATAGGCTAAAAATTGATACTAATAAAAGAGGAACTCTTTGATAATCCAGCGATGCCTAACACAAGTTTATACCATGAAAGTTATCTAAGCTAGGTGAGTTTAAAATAATATACCCCCGTCGCAGCAGACCTGCGTACTCAGCGAATTTCCAAAGGAATTTCAGATTATTTACTTTCCCCATAAAAACACCATAGGATCGAGTATGTAGGTTTTCTGCAATTGGGTGTTGTTAGAAAATCTAAGTTAATCAATAATTGGTGAATGTAAACACAAAATTGTATTAAACTCTGGCAATTTTTTATTTTCCCCATAAACCCCATGGGGGTGAGTATGTAGGTTTGCCGCCATATGGGTTTTGTAAGCAAGTATAAGTTAAACCTCATATAGATAATGTACATACCAAATTTGATTAAGTTATGTCAATAAATAAGCAAGATATAGGGTTTTCTTGATTTCCCATAAGAATGACATGGAAAACACATTTTTGGATTTGCCCCGTAACCAGTTATGCTATTATAAAAATTCAAAATACCAAATTGTTTGTTTTTTTAAGCTCTTTTAAATGGTTTCAGTTAAAATTGATGAATTTTAAAAATTAAGGTCCAAAAATGCCAAAAACCCATTTTTGACCCCTTTGAAACCCCATAAAACCCCGTTCCCATAACCCGACAGTACTGGTTCGCGAACTCATGAAAATAGACCTGGTCTTACACCTCCATACCAAATTTCATCAAAATCGGAGGTATCCTTCAAAAGTTATCAGTACCACGGACACATAGATATATAGATATATAGATATATAGATATATATATACATATATATGAAAATGAACGAATGGTGTTTTTGGCTTCTGGGGACCTCAAAATGAAAAAGTAAAGTGGTCCCGGGCTTAGGTCTTACCATGGCTACTACCGTAATAGCGTATTCCCTATAGGGAAATTCGCTAAAAGTAATGTTTTGTTTTTGAACTACAGCGGCTACTTGGATTGACGTTGCACTAAAAATTTACGAATATTCTAAGCGCTATTAGGTTGTAATACAACTACTTAACGGTCATTTCTTACTGTAAAAAATTTCAGAGTCTTACCAGTACCTTTCGAATGACATATAATGTAATCACTTTCAAGTTATTTTTCACTGGTTTTTTCCAGTAAAAGTTTTTGGAACCAAACAGCCGGATCTAACGAAACTACAAAAGGCCTCCTCCCACTGATAGGTGTTTAACTTATATCACAGAGAAGTGAGTACCTTATCTTTAAAAAAGTAACTAAAGTAAACCAAATGAACTGAAGTAAACTAAGAAACTTAAGTAAATTAAGCTTCTCTTCTCTGTCGTTAAATCTTGACTTTTTACAAGCGCGGGGCCTTTGTAAGTGTGGGGCCCGATGCAGTCGCACTGCCCTAAGGTTGGCCCTGACTTGGTGGCTGGGTAAATGAGCCATACGATATACTAACCTAAGTATAAAAATGGGACTAACAATTTTAATTGATTAAAAAAATATGTGTTAAAAGACCTTGGACTAAAACTAGACATTACAGAATATTGTGGTGATCGGTGATAGTGTATAAAGTTTCAGTTAAATGTATTCATAAAAAAGTGGGTTTCAAATTGTGAAAAGGCATGTTGGGAACTCATAGTTATTCACCGATTACCAAAAATGCACAACATTAGGGGTTGGAAAACTATATAAGAAATATATGGTATTTTTTTCTAAACTTATGGTACTGGCAATACAGTAGACTCCCTCTTAACTGGCCACCTCAGGACCATGACACGGCCAGAAAATGAATTGGTCGGTTAAACCGATGAACATTTAAAAACGCCAACCAACAATTTTATTTGGCCCAATTACAATTAATTATGACTTTAAAACACTCTAAATATATTACTATATATAATTTATAGCTAACATCCGACACCTGTGAAATCCACAACTAAACAATAATTCCTAATAATAATTCGTTTCCTTGTGGTCTAGCCTACTGGATTGTAGGTTCAAATGCACTCGCTTCGGTCTTGGACGGTATATTTTTAATTGGTTTGAGAAAATCAATATGATATAAAGTTCAATTGAATGATACAGTAGATAAGAAAACTATGTTTACGGCGAAATACGGACGGTTAAAGTGACGTTGAGATAAAAAATGACCGGTTAAAAAGATGTTGTTTTTGTGTCAGGGTAGGCCGGTTAAAGCGGAGACAGTTAAAAAGAGGCCAGTAAAAAGGGATTCTGCTGTATTTGAGTTACTTCCAATTGGACCCTGTGGACCAGGTTTGTTTGAAAACTAAGATCAATAAAATAACATCTAGTTTTATTTCTTACGTAATGGCTTGGTCCGCATCCTCATCAGGTTGTGGCTGTTTCACTTTTGGCAATTCAGGTTTGATCGCACTAAGAATTACTAATTTTCCAATTTCCTTCGGAACCACTTTATCCCACTCTAGGTTTCGAGGTTCTGGAATCTCACCCCAAAGCTGGTGGTCCATTTCCTTCCAGTTCTACAAAAGTTAAAATTATTTATAAACACACATAAAACTAATGAATCAAATGGTCACTGTACTTATATTTTAGTGTTTTACTTTAGGCGTACTACTTTATTTATACAGTATGAAACTAAGTTTGTTTAGAAAAATCTTCAATATTGTCAAGGACTTTTTTTCTTGTTTCCGAAAGGCAACTATCTTAGAGAGGATCAGAATGGACAGATGTCTGCTAGTGCCCGTGACATCAACCTGCCACATGAATTTGATCACTTCAAAACGTTCTGGGGCATTTTCCTGCTCAATACGGTAATAATAGCCTACTTTTAAAAGTCATTCAAGATAAGATGCAGATTCTAGAACACTTGTACTTCACTCCGTAAATCAATGCAGAGCGGCAGAATGATGCTGCATATACTGCCTAATTTTGTCCTAGGCCTATGTATAACAACAAAAATAATGGGGGTTTTTACAAAAGTAGTTCCAGTGGTTGGGGGCGAATGGTTCCAATGGTTATATCAAATTTTGACAGCAAAACAATGACAGAACCACCTACTACAGTACTTTGTAAATGAAAATATCCGGGTTGAGTGGTTCTTGCGACAAACTACCGTCAAAATGTGGTTCAAAAGTTAATTGATAGTCTTAGTAAAACAATAAGGAATAGAACTTATATGTTATAGAATTTCAATATATAACAATATGTTATATAACTTAAGTAGGCCTAGCTTTGACGAAAAAAGCATTATCTTTACTTAAAACGGAGTTTTTTTTTTAAAATGACATCATTTTTCTGAGAGGGGGGGGGTCACACAAATTATGATGGTAGGATGATTTTAGGGGGGGGGGTCCAAAAATGACCAAAAAGCGATGACGTAATTTATGGACGGCCCCTTGGATCAGGAGCTATCCAAACAGCCAGATCTATGACTCATCATGACCACTAAGTTTACTAATTTTATGTGGATTGTTATGGACTAAACTTATCTAGTAAAAGTAAGAGTTCAAAGAGAACGGATGAAGCTTGATCCGTGAGCACATGTTCGCTTCAACTCTGTGATTATTGCTAATTTTAGAGGTTGATATTTAAAATTTGATTCGTACCAGTGAATAGCCTTGTTCCTTAGACGGCAACTTCCTTGATTTAGCTATTTAAATACTACTGTCTTCTATTTACCTGTTCAATTTAATAAACATAATGTTTCACAACTAATAACTTAGGACTGATCTACTGATAAAAGCAGCTTGGTCGTAGCATACGTCATAATGCTCTGAATACACCGAGTCAGCTGACACAGTAAACACAATGCCTCCAACTAAGGAAACCTAGATCAGGGTTGTTAACACCCATGCCACCAAACTCATTAAAATAGCAAAGAACGGAGACTGCCTTGAAGTCTACAGTTCACTTCAAATGAAGAGCTGGTGATTCTACGGGGCGAGGCAGCAAGCCTGATGAGTCGGCTGCAGGCGAGACGAGGCTGAAGGACGGGATGGATGATTTTGAATAGTATGTTATCAGCGGCAAAAGAGCATATATATATATATATATATATATCTATATCTATAAAAGAGGAAGTATGTATATATATATTTATAAATATATATGTATGTTGCCTATAGACTCCGAAACCGCTTAACAGATTGGAATGAAACTTTCAGGCATTATTAAGCATTATTCAAGGATGGTTTGTGTGAAGTTTAGTGCAACTCTGTCCAAAGGGCTCTGACCCAGAGGGCATACAATGGTGCAGTGTCAGGTTTTAGAAATTTAGTGTTTACAAAATTAACTGCTGTAATTTAAAAAATGAAAGTTTCATTCAAGCATATGCTTATAATCATAGAAGTAACCAGGTGTGAAGTATAGTGTTGATGTTTGTGTTGTCTTTGGGGCTCCGCCCCACGGAAGCGCACAATTACTCTAAACGCCTACTTGTGTTGAAATTCGAAATGGACGATTCTCTTTGTTCCTAGGTACTCACTAAGAAACCGTTTTTGAAAATATAGTTTTTTAAACACTTTAGGGCTCCGCCCCTCTGGTCATCAAAATAACTTTAGGACCTCCGGAGATGAAATTTTACATGGACGATTCTCTTTGCTCATAGGTACTCACTAGGAAACGGTTTTGCAAATATAGTTTTTTAAGCTCTATAGGGCTCCACCCCACTGGACTTCAAAATTACTTTAGAGCCTCCGGGGTTGAAATTTGATGGATGATTCTTTTTATTCATATGTGCTCACTAAGAAACGGTTTTGCAAATATAGTTTTTAAGCACTTTAGGGCTCCGCCTCACTGGACTTCAAAGTTACTTTAGGGCCGCCGGGGTTGAAATATTGAAAATATAGGTTTTGAAGCTTTTTAGGGCTCCACCCTAATGGACTTAAAATACGTTAGGGCCACCAGGGTTGAAATTTAACATGGACGTGCTTCTTTGCTCATAATAGTTTTTTAAGCACTTTAGGGCGGCGCTCCACTGGACTTGAAAATTAATTTAGGGCCTCTTTGCTCATAGGTGCTCTTGCGTTTGCAATTACGGTCAATACTCTATAAAGCAAACTTTGACTATTCTGGGTTTAAATTTGCAAAATGCCTGTTTATCATTTGGCCTTACAATAATATTAATATACTTACTTTCTATTCCATTGACTTTTTTATATTAAAAAAACTAATAAAACAGCTTTATTTACGTAAACAACTTAATTTGAGCGCAGCAACGCGCACCGGGTAACTGCTAGTATATATATATATATATATATATATATATATATATATATATATATATATATATATATATATATATATATATATATATATATGGGTCTTTGATATCCATTTCACAGGGTCTGCTAGGATATGAATGTGAGGAAAAAAGTTAAATGAACCAGGTTCACCACACCATAATCAGCACCTACAGTAAAGCTTAGGTAGGTAGCGCCTATATAAGTTAGGCTACAGAGTCTTTATTCAATTTGAACCCTTAATGCCGGTTCAATAACTGAAAACGGTTTAAAAAACTCTTGCTAAAAGGAACATAAAATACCGACTTACAAAGCGTCGTCAGCACCTGTGGCATAACCTCCAAATTAAGCCAAATCTGTGCCAACGATTAGGATTTAGGAGCCTTTATATGTTGATGTAAACATAACCTATAAAGATGACATCGACCACGACCATCGACCGACATGGACATCGCTTTGTTGACGGTAGTGATGTGCGATACGTATCGTATCGTATCGGAATATCGCGATACGAGGAAGGGCGATACGATATTTCGATACGATATTTTGGAATCGATACGTATCGTATCGCCAAAAACGATATTTGATTTTGTATCGGCACATAGAAAAACGATACTTTTTTCCCGCGATATTGTTTTTTTCACCATGCAACCACGATCTTCAGAAAAAAATGGATTTAGCTTCATCAAGTTACTTATTTTACCATTAACTTAAATAAACATTAACTCCATTATCCTATCTTCTGTAACTTAAATTGCACAATTTAATGGAGGAGATAAAACAAGATTATCAAGTAAGATTTGACAGATACGATACGGCCAGCATATGAATGCGCATGACAATAAACAATAATTTTATTTATTTTGAGTACTTATTAAACAGTAATAATGTTTACCTAAAACCTTTGATTGTCTGTTTCATTACAATAATAGCAAATTTCTATTTAAAATCAATGGCTAAACCTATTTTTTAACTGCTTTGTTCAAAATGATACGATACGTATCGTTCATGCGATATTTTGGCCGATACGATACGCGTATCGCGATACACAGGACCGATACGATACGGCCGATACGATATATGGCTCCGATACGTATCGTATCGCCGTCGCGATACACGGCCGTATCGCACATCACTAGTTAGTTGACGGTTCAAATTCAAAGACCAACGAACGAGGTTCAATGGCGGGTAGGTTAGCTAAATTTCATCTATGCTAAGACTAAGAAAGCGATATCATCGGACAGCATCATATATGATAGTTGATCAACATATCATATATGATCAACATAATAGTTGACATAAAAATTATACCATTGACTATTGATACTACATAGATCCAAAGTCAATGATTATACCTTTCGAGGATTTAAAAAGCTTAGAATATGAAAGCTTACAATTAATTAACAATGTAGAGGAACAGAAAAAGCCAGATGGTACAAAACAATACAAAAATACTAGAAAAATCCCTTAGTTCAATAACATATAATGAGCAGAAATGAAATTATAAATGTAGACTTATATTTGGACATGCAAATTTAAATTTATTGCATGGGGAGCAGCATCCTACAACTTAATAGAACCAATACTCATAATTCAGAAAAAAGCAATAAGGACAATCAATAGACTACCACCCCAAGAACATTGCAAGCCATTTTTCATAGAAAATAAAATACTGACCATCATTTCAATGTATATCTACGAAACTATAGCCCACTGCTTAAAATATCAGCTACAAACTAGAGAAGACATTCACCAATATGAAACGAGGAAAAGACACAACATAGATCTGAAATACAATAGACTGAAGAAATCTCAAGCACACCCAAATTACATAGGAGCCAAGCTGTACAACCACTTACCCGACAATATTAAAACACATGACTACAACAATAAATTCTTAACACAACTTAAGCTATATTTACTACACAGACCTTATTACAACCTACAAGAATTTTTTACAGAACACACCAGACAAAAAACATAACTTACAACAGACTCAAACTATACCACCTATCCCAACTATCAAACCACCACCAAACCTATAGACAAACCCAGATTAACATAAACCCCTACCCAACCTAACCCTGACGATCCCCCTGTCTTGAGGACGGCGGAGGAGAAGAGAAGAAGTAAGAAGTAAGTAAGTAAGTAAACTCAAACCAGTTTAGGATAAAAAAATATTTCACTCTCTTGTGTCTCAACTATTTATTAAGGCAAAAATGAAACAGAACATTTTATAATGGAATGCCCACAGTATGTCAGAGAAACGTGTTTTAAATCAATCAAAGAAAAAATGAGACAAAAAATTAAATTAACGGAAGGAGGATTACTTCAGTGGATCTAATAGGCATGTTAAATAAACAGATTTATAAAGAGATCATCCAATTATTCTCTTCAACAAAATAAAACTTTTAAAAACTTGTCTTTAACCATTGAATTTACATACTAATTGAGTTTAGCATGTAAAGTCAATGCTTTAACAAAACATAAATGTATCCCTCGCCCTGGGTGCTTCTATCCGTGGTCTGGTCTAGACTAGAACTCCTTTGGGCTAGGAAAGTCTAATTGATAGACCCCTAGCAGTTAAGATATTCATAACCCAATAAGTTTACTTTCCAGATTTCCTTTATGATTCAAATATCCCAATTCTTTCTTGACAAAGTATGTTAAATTGTAACCAAAATGTTATTAACAAACAAAAATAATACAAATCACAAAATGTAACTATCTATGTCTCTGTGTGTCTAACAAAACACATTTTATTACAGAAAAGTAGTGTCAAATTGTTGGTGCTGGCCCAGTTCAAGGTCACCTGAGGGATGACGTCATCGAGGTCAATGACCTCACCGATGACGTCATCGATGACGTCATCGATTGCGTCATCGATGACGTCATCACTAATGACGTCATTTCTATGACGTCACACCCATGACGTCACAGAAATGACGTGCTGATGACGTCATCACCCCTTACGTCATCAAAATGACGTCACCGACGCCACTGAGGTCAAGGTCACGCCGAAACTTAAAATTTTTTGGCACTTTTGCCGTTTCTCGCACTACGCTCCGAGTTTCAGTCAGAGTCCCCGTGACCTTGACCACTTGGAGCGAATTTCCGACGAGAAACGGCAAAAGTGCCAAGTTAAACTCGAGTTTCTGACATGACCCTGCCTAAATGGGCAATCGGTTATCCCTCAGGTGACCTTGAACCAGCACAACACCAACAATTTGATATTACTGTGACCTTGAAAACCTAACAACGGAGCGCCGACACCGATGCGCACCCCACGACAGCCACCGAGTGACTGACTGTCAGGCTCTGTGTACTCTAGGTATATGGGGAAGTGGAGGGGGAAATCTCAAGGTCATCCAAATGGAGTTTTAAAAAAGTTGAAGAGTAGAAAGACTACTCTTGTGCTTCCTGGGCGACCTCATCAACTTCCAAAGGATCTGTAAACCAATCCGATCTGTAGCGGCAGGAGTCCAGAAAACAGGTGCACCACCCATCAGGTTGTCCGTAGCACTTCCGACAATTGGTAAGATTGGAGAAATGAAATTTAATACACCGCTGCGGACAACAAGTGTAAAAGTAGTTGGATTTGTAGATTTTGAAAGTTTGTAGTACCGGTGGTGGCAGCTGTTGGTTCTTGCATCTACACCTGCAACATCCGAAGCATTCACATTGCCGGCAGGCCAGCCCGTCCACTTGCCATCTTGGTAGTAGGAAACACTTGCCCTCGCAGCAATAGGTTGTCCCTGTCTCTTCCTCCCAAAGCTTCTTTGCACAATGGACGACGCCTTGTATCTCTAAACACTTATGCTCGCAACATGAGACACGCTTAGTTTCCATACTTGATGTTGCTTTGGCGAGGGAGCAAGATGAAGTGATGCCGTGGTCAGCGGGAATGGAGCTTATATAAACTAAGGTGAGTGGAGGGGGAAAGGTCAAGGTCATCCAATTTAGGTTTTAAAAAAAAGGAATGAAGCTTACTCCTCTTCAGCCTCGTTGTCCCCTGCATCTTCATCAGCCTCATCTTCATCGACGTCAGACTCGCCGTAAGGATAGATCGGGGACATGGGCGAATATTGTGGAGATTGTTGACCGTTGTTGTCGTCCCCTTGCATTCTAACTTGGGACCAATCATAATTTAAATTCATTTGTATTATGATCCCAGGGTTGTCCCGCAGTATTTCCTTCATACGTTCGCAAATTGACTCCAAATAGTGTACACTATCGACCGACAGTGTCCAACCCGTACTTGTACCGACATCAGTAGTGGAGTCAGCTTGGCTGATGGTGTTGTTGTCTGCCATGGTTGCTTGTCGGACAAGGAATGACGGTTGATGTGATGCTCATGCAGGAACATGGTGAAGTGGTGGGGGGTGTGGTGGAGTAGTGGGGGAATTTTCAAGGTCATCCAAACGGAGTTTTAAAAAAAGGAAAACTTACAAAGTAACATTGAAACTTTCCAATTGATGGTGGCGAGCGTTTTCTTCTGCAACCTTGCCGACACATGTGACTATGCCGTACAGTATGAAAAGTACAACCATAATAAGGCCGAACAATAAAAGATAGCCGTTGACTATCATGATATTTTCTGAGTGGATCTGTTTTCTTCTTATCGCCCTCTCCTGCATCCTCTTCTCCAACTCGTGGACGAAGTCACAACATGCGTGAGGACACCTTTCATCTGTTGGTAGGTTTGCCATTGTTGATGTTGTCGGTGTGGCTGTTGAAGATGGAATGAGGTTTCCAATTGCGATGTGCCATGTACACCAATAGTCAAGTGGTGGGGGTAACAAAGCAGTGGAGGGGGAAGTTTCAAGGTCATCCAAATTGTGTTTTAAAAAAAAACCTATCTTGTTACTGAGCTTATATGTCAGTAACAAGATAGGTGTTTCTGCTCTTTTACTTCTTTAATATAATGAAAAAATATACATATTCTACAATGGTTAGGACAAGAAATACAACTGCTAGTCAGCTGAAGTAGTCCAAGTTGTCTGGCTCGGTCTTCATGGACGCTGGTGAGGAAGCCGTCGAGGAGTGTCCAGGCTCTTCCTTTGACTGCCGGGTGTTCCGTATATTGCAAGCGTAAACTTGCACATTTATACGGTAGCCTCGTGCCACCATCAGCTGCAACTCCTTGTATAAGTCGTTTAGCTCCTGCTGAGTCTTGATGCTCACCTCCTCGTAACTTGCGCAACTAACGTTCAGAGACATCTTGATGTTGCTAGGTTGGCTGCTGGAGTAGAAATGAAGCCGAGGCACAGCGCTTGGAGGTACATGAAAAAGTGGTGGGGGTAATAGTGGTGGGGGTATAGAAAATCCAATTAAACAGTTCTAAACTTTTTCCATCGATACAATGGAATGGAACAAATAGCGCAGGTGTCCTTGTAATTTTCAAATCGAAACAGTGGCGCTAGAAATCCGAATTGTTTTATACCACCATCCTGTACGAATCGCCGAAGGTCTCTGACGGCGGCCTCGCCACAAGGCCTACAAAACTTTTCCCCGTCGTGGAACTTATACCAGGAGTATTCCGAATACCCTGTATTTTCCCTCCTGTAGCGTTTGACATCTTCTTTTATTGTTAGTGGGATGTTGTCTTGTAAACATGTTGGGAACAAGTCCTTGTGAGTTATAACTCGTTGTATGCAAAGCTCGTACAAGGTGCTCATCGTTTGCTAGTTGGCAACAGACTGACCGTTTTTCGCATCCAAGCAGGTTTGAATCCTAGTGCGGTAGTGGGGGTAATTACAGTAGTGGGGGTAATTGTGAAATGCAAAGGTCAAAGGTCAAGGTCACCCGCGAAGTTTAAAAAAAAATGCAACATATCAATACGTGAAGTCTGTCACATATTGATATGTTGCATTTTTTGTTTTTTTATTTTTTTTGTCTTTTATGATTTGTTTATTTATAAAACATTACAACAACAACATATGTACAACATTAAAACTTAAATCTAACACTGCTGCTTGTCAGCGATGTGGATGGTCAACTCTGTAGAATTGCTACCCGTGCAGCCGTGGGACACCAGGTATAGACACCCGGGTTGAATAGAGCGAAGATCCTCGTTTTGTAGAAGATGGACGAATCTCTTGGGCAGGTACACCTGGAACTTTGGTTCATCCCCCGGAGTAAACGGTGCCTCGCTGAGACTGCAGCAGATGGCCTCCCCAACTGTAGTCTCCATCTTCTTCATAGCATGGATTATGTAGTGCTTCTCGTCTTTTAGTTCCGAGCACTTCTTTACAGGTAATATTGTTGACTTGGAGTGAGCATTGAACTGCTCGACCAAAGTCTGAAGGAACTGGTGAGATGCCATGGTCAGGTTACAGATCGTCTTCTTGCTCGGAGATGTTGTCGTCTCGGAATCTCGAGTAATACTCATGCCAGGTCCCTGTCTGCTCCCCACTTATATACTCTCCGTTACCCCCACCACTCCCCAATTCCCCACTTTGAAGGTAAGAGGCGAGTTTATAGGCATTTTTCAAAGCGCAATGTCTATCTTTATCATGTTCTGGGCTTTTTGTACAAATACATATGGTTTCCAGCATGTATTGATAATTCTTATCCAATTCCACATCATTAACCGGAACATGAGTAAATCCTTCGATCCATCTTTTCTTTTCCAGCCCCTTTGTGTAAATATTGGTAAACTTGTCTGAAAAGTGATGCATAATGTGATACAAGTCCGTGTAACTTGTAAATCCATCATACCAATCGATATGATGGAAGTGTTTTGAAATCCATCTGTTGGTAGTAGCGGCTTTACTAGTTAAAGACGAATAAGAACATGGTGGTTTAAATAAAAACGAATAAGGAACACTTGTATTCATGTCCAAAAACACAAGTTCTTTTATAATGAATCTATCATCATTACCACGAAACGCTTGAAACTCAATAATACCAGGCTTGGACTTTACTTGTTGTTCTTCTCCCTTGTCCATTTTGAAGGTCACACGTCTGCTCATTACGAAGTCAGGAGGTCAACTGATTTCCACACCACGGTAGGTACTACTTTTATACCAGGCCGTACAGTTGTTGGCGCGTTGGTGTATATTTAACGTGGGCACCGTCCCCAATAGGCCTAACCCCACAAAATGTTGGCTATTGTTTTAAAAACTAACCATTGTCATTTAAGTTTCCATCTTTATATTTTCCTTATTTTCATTTTCATCACTAACACTTGATTCTTCTCCTCCATCTTCCTCTTCTTCCTGTTTTACTGATTTCTTATGTAGTTGAGCGTACTTTTCCAATTGTCTCCACATCTGTACTTCATGAGGAACTCTATTAAATATAGAAGTATCCACAGGTCCGTATAATATAGGTGCGTCCGGTTGTTTGTCCAAAGTGTCTTCCAGATAATCTTTAATAATCGAACTTGAAAACACCAGTTGTCTCAAGTATCTTGTTATAGGTTCAGTAGCACAAGTTAAAATGAAAAACTCCTCTCGATTAAGTTGAATTTTGTTATCATGTCTTGTTGTGTCTCTAAACCGTAGCTGATGATCACCACGTTGTTTAATGATATCAATTTCCACATTTGAATCCAAAAGTCCTACTCTTGTCTTTCTTCCAAACATGTTACTACTTAAATAGCATTCTAGTAGATGCAAATGTTTCATAAACGATTCCCAAGCACTGTCCGTAAACAAAATCATTTTGGGTCCATGAGTTAAAATTACAGTAGGGGAATAATCTGTAGATTTCATAACACCGATTAAAACACTTTTATCCAAACTGGAAGAGATTGGGTAAAATATTCGCAAAAATACCTCACTCAATATGTTTGGAGAAATATTATCTTCAATATCCCTTTTTCTCTTTTGTATAGTCTTTCTTCTTTTACCTTTTTCTTCAACATTATTACTGGCGTGAAGTTGTCCGCAAACGTTTTGTTCACCTCCTTCCTGGTGACCTTGAGGATCTAAAAACTCAGATATCTCCTTCTCAATATCTACCACATTTTCAGGTGTACCACTAGGAGAAGCCATATTGAATACGATGCTACCCATACAACAGTAGGCAACAAACTGATGAGGAGCGGTCTGTACGCTCTGCTTTTATACTCGCGGAATGAAACAAAACCGGTTCTTACAATACATTTTTAACAATTCCAGTTAAAGGTGTGTATGTTACGATTTTATCATGTAGAATTAAACAGTATGCAGTTGTATTAGCCGGTATAGCATCGTTGAATTCCATTTCTATTTTTATATCCACACTTGAAGACTTTACTGATTCATTTTGTTTAGAACAATCGATTACAACTATTGGGTAGGCATCGAAATATTTGTCAGGTGGTAATAAAGGTGTATTTGTTTTACCGTAATATGAACTTTGGAATCTCGCGTACATATCGTACAATATACTGTATTTCTTCTTAGTGAATGACACATTTAAATTGTCGTATGGAAAGAATTGTGAATTTAAATAAACTTTAATATTTTTCAAGTCACAATGATCAAATTGTCCTGCATGTTTAGTAATGGCGTCTCTTCTACCTGTTTGTAAACCAAATATAATATACCTGGCTCGTTCTACATAATTCGATGTTTTAACAGTCCAAGTGTGTCGATCCGTAGTAGGTAAACTGGGATGCTCATGAAATTCCCAACTTCTAAATGGAATAACAATATCACGATCGGCTTTTAATTTTCTTAAAAGTAGCATTCTATGCTCGTCAGCCAATTTAACATGTGGAACTCTCCATACAATTTTGTCTAATTTTAATTTCCATTCTAAAGTCGCATCTGTAGTAGCATCTGCAGCTTTAATAATGTCTTTATCGTTAGAAGATCTCAACAAAACTAATTCTTGTTTAACGTTTAATATTATTTTCCTATAATCTTCAGCAAAACCAAGCAGCAAACGTAATGGAATATGGAAATCAAAATATCCATTTGGATTTGGAGTGATCGTGTCAATCGTAGGTAATACCCATCCGGCAGGTTTAAGTAAATTGGTTTCATTGGGTGTTATAGATGTTAATCCTTTTAAAGTTGTCGTAATACCTACTTTTTTAGTGGAATCAACTGTTACACCTGATATTTCATATCTAATTTCATCAAATAGGAAAGCCATAGGATTATTTATAAATGGAACTGTTGTACCAACAGTAGTACCGTCCTTTTTAGTAACTTGTCCTTCAATATACAAGTAACTTTCACATGGTAGTGTGTAAATGTCTTGATTTTGTATGGGAATACGGATTTCATCGTTATTGTTTAATTTCGATGAAGTGTAAGGGTTGTGGGTGTGATATTCTTTTTCCCATAGGGTTTCGTCGAATGTTGGACCCTGCGCTATATCCAGTATATCCATACTCGGTTAATTTTAATCCAATTCTCTCTAAGAAACGAATGTTCTCGCGTGTTAACTCCTCCACAGCTGAAGAGCTACTAATGCGGTTTCCCGTAGGTTGTTCGCTTTTAAATGTTAAACCCATGGTTTTGTATTAAAGTGTCGATTTTAAATGTAATCTAATCGTAATAGGCTCTTCTCTGAAGTCTACCAAGTTACCGTCTTGATCCAATACGCTCAACACGATGTCTGAAATGAAAGTGGTGTTCAACGGTAGATATACCAGGTTTTGTGGCTTTTCAACAATTTTAAATCCAGGTGGTACACTTGGGTAAAAAGTATGTATGATGTGGGTGTTAGCCCCATCCCTGTAAGCACCTTGTATAATGTTACAAGTTATGTCTATACTATTGACTTTTAATATTGTTACTGTTTTCTTACCGGAATGTGTTACATCTGGTTCTAAAACAGGCTCATCGTTGGAAAATCCTAATAAATCACCAATTGAGTTTGGTTGAGTGAAATCTATATAATATTTGGAAGTAATTTCAGCTTTCATCGTATTATTATTACCTTTTAATGTTATATTGTCTTTTCCCATTTTAGTTTGCAAAAATTCATTTATATGATCAATTTCATAAGAACCTGTGGGTAACCTGCACTCTTGTAAGTCTGTAAATTTTCCACTGGCATCCTTTCCCTTATAATAATGCAATATGTTATTTTTACCTTCCGTAACATTGGGAATAGAGTTGTACGTTGTAAAATCCAATAGTGCCGCCTCCCAAAACCTTCCTTTTTGCAAGCGTAACGCTGGAAAAAGGATACTTCGTAAAGTGGACGATTTTCCTGTTAATGATACCGTATAGGAAGACATCTCAATAGTGACTGATACTTTTAGCTAGAAATTCCAAACATAAATGGCCGCATATTGAAGTATTATCAGGTTGTTCTCTTTTATAGTTATAATATATGTTTTTAGCAGATTTAAAGTAATTTTGAAGTTCTTTTGGTGGTGGCAAATTACCGAAACTATCAAAATAATATACATTGTTATTTAGTTTCTTATAACAAACCCAATGGGTGCCAGGCCCTTCAGTATTATCCAAATTTACAATTCCAGTCTCATTTTGCCACATTTTCTTTGGTAAACTGTCTTTCATAAACACACCGCGGAAAAATGGTATTTTTAAACAGGAAATATATTTAAATAATTCAATATTGGTTAATGCTTTATGTGGTATGACCAATTGATTTCTTTCATTTAATATGCACGATAAGGTCTTAGGTAAAGACCTGCCCCGTTTTTTACCATTGACCATACGGTGGGCTTCTTCCTGCCTTTTCTTGTAGATCGTCGTCTTCTTTTTATATTTCCTCCATGTTTTCTTGTGGTTGACCTCCTTTTTACTCTCCTTCTCCTCCTTCTTCCACCTCCTACTGCTGTTTTAGCCTTCATACCTGCTGTTACTGCTAAAGCTGCTGCTTTTTCTGCTATGCTAGCGTCACTTGATTTTACTCGTTGCCAAGCTATGTCCGCAAGCTTTTTGTCAGCTATTGATCTATTTTTTGAATCGGCAAACGTGGAATATGCGATATCGTGTTCTTTACAAGCCTGATCTAACTTGTTTATGCCAGGATCGCCTCTTTCCAGTCGTTTTTTCAATTTAGTTCCTGGTCCGCAATACTGATAACCTCCTGGTATATGAAATTCGTATGGTAATGCGTCTATTGCTCTATTTACTATGGATCCTACTGGAATTTGTTTTAAAGCTTTACTTAACAGAGAAACCGCTGTGGACGTGATCCCACCTCCTTTTCTTGCAGTGTCTCGATATGGACTGATGTACTTGAACGTCATTATTGTCTTTTTATAATGGCAATGTGCAACTCATGTGTTAACTCTATGACAGGTTGCACATAAATGAAGTCATTTATTGAGTTATTTACTTAAATATCAATATCACCCCAATCTGATGATCTAAACTGTTTCGTTTTAGGGTTAATAAAGTATTTATTATAAATTTCTCGTTTAATATAGTCACCTCTCATGGATTCAGCATAAGTATTATGACCTGATTTTCCTTGAAGAATATCTGGTGTAAAATGATTGTGTAAATCAAATATCGCATTACCTAAAACTTTTACAAGAAAATTAACAGTGACAGCATTATCTACATGTTCAGGGTCTTTAAGGTTTGTTATACGTTTATTATTACAATTATACACTTTACTATCCTTTAATGATGTTGTAATGGTCTGTCCTACAGTTGCAGCATCATTTGCTTCTCTTCCTTGTGCCAAGTCTCTTATCACTCTATTTTTACATGTAAACCATCTAAAATATCGATCTGGATCTAGATGTACGGTTTGTGATAAAGCAGCTGCATCTTGTTTTTCATAACCCCATCCCATATTTGATAACTTTTTATCCATGCAATCCCAAGCATCATTTTTGTATGTTAATAAATTAAACTTTTCATTACCTTGAACAAATTCATCCCCTTGCTTCGATACTACTTGATCTTGTTTTACAAAAGAGGTTGTTTCTTGTTTTAAGGTTTCCATCATTTGACCCACTGTTGCACCATCTGATGGCGCCGAACCATCTTTAACATTTGCTAAACAATTATTAAAACAATCTATAACCCCTACATCACGTATGATGCAATGATCTTTAATATATTTTAGATTTACAGCATCGTTTTCAGTTTTTGGATAGCCTATATCATTAATAACAAATTTACAAAAAGAAAATCCATCTTTTGTCTTTTCAGGTATCAAAGAATGTAAATAGCGTCTATTTACGCTGTCTTTTGCATCTTTAGGGTCATCTACGTTGGATATACGTTTATTGTTGGCACTATACGTTTTCCCATTGAATTTTAACGTATTTTTTAATTCAGATGACAAATAACCTTTGTTTATCGCATCACCATTTTCATTTGGTTTACCAACGTTGATAATTCTATGATTTTCCGCGTCATATGTGTTATTTTGTAGTTTTAATGTTGGCGATATCTTTTCCTTTAATATTTTTAGATTTATTGCATCGTTTTCATCCGAAGGATCTTTTATGTTTTTTAACCTTTTATTACTCATATCATAATCTCCATCAGGTGTTTGTGGTAAACCAGCACTTCTTTTTAAACTATTGGCATAATATAACCCATCCGAGGAGTAACGTCCGAACTTGTCGACACTCATAGTGCAACTGAATAGTATTCTAGGGAGTAACGCATTTTTATGAGATTACCCCACGGTTTCGGAGTTCATCCACTAAAGCCACCCATTCGTTTTCCAATCCAGTATGACCCGCTTCTTTAGCTTCATGTATTAGTTTCATTCTATCAACCAATTTATTGATATTATTGTAATAAATCACATTTGTGTTATACAGTTTCTTCATTAAACCTGTACCTGTAACAGACTTGTTTCTTTTTCTTGGTTCTGTAGCACTTATATCCAAAGTGGATGACACAAACCTTCGTTTTACAGGTTTTCTTGGTATTATTGGCATTGGTTGTCTTCTCGTTGTTGGTATTAACTTGGATACAAATTCTCTATATTTTAAAGACTTTGATCTAAAAACAGGTTGGTCAGCTGAATACTTCCTCCTGTATGCATTAGTTTGTTCCAAAATCTTTTTATATGCTTCCATGTCTTTTTCTTTAACTAACAATTCTAAAGGCTTATTTTCAAATAATAATTCAAATAATCCTCTTGTGCCCTTATATCTTTGATCACCAACAATAATATTATCATGTTCATCAATGTTTACCGGGCTATTACCAACCATTAAACCCTCTTCTGTTAATCTTACTCCATAACTATGGTAGTTTTTATTAGGGTTTGTTCCAGCTAACATTTTTATCATGTATTTCCTTCCTAAAGGTCCTTTGTTATGAATGTTTTCACCCAACAAGCTTATGTTTGACGGACCTTCCCTTGCTTCTTCTTTTTCCTCTTCACTAGCAGTTGATACAACTTCATGTCCTCTTTTGGCTTTTACTTCATATAATTCTCTTATTCCACTATAGTCTGGTGATTCTAGCTCTCTTTCGGGTTCTCCACCGGTAAAACCACTATATGTAGAGGATTCCGGGTCTTCATCGCTAAAATCTTCTGATTTTACATTTTCTCTTTCAAACTTTGTAATAGGTGCAATCGCATCTCCTTCCAATACAGGTTTAGCAAATTTTTTGTTTAATTGTTTCAAGGGTTCAGTAATAGGTTTAAAAGTAGATTCAAGGAATTTCTCCCTCTCGCTAATACCTAGTTTCAATGCTCTGTTTTTAGCCCGAATAGAATCACTAAGTGATTTTATTTCTTTTACTAATTTTTCTTGGTTAACCATGTTTGTAGCAAGACGTGTTGTACAACAATGAATGTGTTATACCACGTTTAATGTATTAATATAAATTTATCAAATCCTATCCTGTATCGACCATTGTTTAGCGGTTGTTCCTTCATAATTGTTAGGAACCCATACTTTTCAGCCCAAGCCTTTCCACACAACTCTTTAAATCGTTCAAATGTCATATCCGCATTTACATGATCAAAATATATATGTTTTAGGTTGGTTTCGTCCTGTTTAAATACAATTAACATGTTTGCATTGTCTCTAATGAGTTGTTTAGGTATTTTGCTGTAAGTTTGGCCAATATAAATGCTATCTATGTTGTTATGTCGACCCATAGCGAAGTAATTCCTTATTGTGTTTTGGTTTTCACAAGATACATCGTCGAATATAAACACGGAGAATGGTTTAGCTTCTTGTGGCTGCATGACACTCTCGCTTGCATTAAACTTTAAATATTTAACTTCAGGCACATTAGTCAGTATTTTTTCCAATAATTGATACTTTGGTTGTTGTAGTGATTTTGAAAATACATATAGATTGTTAAATCGTAATCCTTTAGGGTTTGTAATCAAATTGAATACTACATTAGTTTTTCCACAGTTGGAAGGTCCGGTAACCAGACAACGAACGGTGTTTGGTAACAAATCGCCATGCTTCCCACTATTGAATTCTGAATTATCCACTGTGAGTTCATCTATATTATTAATAGTAAAACTCTCTTTTTGTGGTACTATCTCCATCCTTTGTAATGGTTCAACCTAAAATGATTCTCTATCGTTATATCAAATCCTTTTTAGGTATCCAAGAATCTTCCGTCTTATTAAATCCTAACCATCGTACTTTGACCTTATCTTTTTTCCGTTGCAACACCTTTTCAACTAAATATACATCGCCTACTGTTGATTTTAACATTTCATGTCCATAAAACCCTCCTTCAAGCAATTGTCCTTTATTATCTTTTAAAATATATGTCTCAGGTACTGTAGGTTGTACTTTGAATACAGTAAAAACCTCATTGGTCCAATTTGGCAGGTATCTTTTACTGAATACACCTTTATATTTACTTATTCGCACTTTATCACCCACATTAAATTTTTTAGGCTTTAGTTTTTCAACTTTTGGTTTAGTATTCGTTTTTATACGTTTTAATACAAGGTTTTCATTTTTACTAGTTACTTGGTTTGGTTTCATCCCGATAGTCCTATGAAATTTGTTATTGTAATCGTTTATAAGTTTTGGTAACATATCAATCCATATGTGCGATCCTCTGTTGGAAAACATTTTATACATTGCACTTTTTAAAGTTCTGTTGAATCTTTCGATTATTGAGGCTTTTACTTCTGAATTGGTTGAATAATGGTTTATATTGTGTTTTTTCATTAAATTTGCAAATTCCTTATTAAAATATTCTTTTCCATCATCTGTTTGTAAATGTTTAATAGTATGTTTGTCTCTTTGTATAGCTGTTTCCATTGCTTTTGTAACACTTTTGCCACTTTTATCTTTTAGTGGTAAAGCATCTGCCATTTTTGAAAAACAGTTAATAACAGTCAATATGTATTTATATCCTTTATTTTGTTTGCTATAAGGAATCATTTCGATTAAATCCGCTTGATATAAATCATTAATTCCTTTTATCACCGTATTTCTTCGTGGAAACTTTCTTCTTGCAGGTTTATGAAGTTCGTTGACAATTTGTTGCTTTAAGTCCTTCATATTGCAGGTTTCAATGTTTGTTGTATCACATGTATAATCACAATGAATGTTGTTTTAAATATTCACATCATTTATATGGGTCAAGGTCATCCAAACTTGTGTAAAAAAAATGGGGAACACGGCGTTGGACTTGCCGTGTTCCCCATTTTTTTACGGAAGGAGAAAGGAATAAGGTCGTAGTTGTAGAAGGACGAAGAATAGGTTACTAGTTGATAGGGTTTAGAGAGTAGTGGCCAAAAGGAAGAGTGTGGATTTTGTCGGGCATAATGTGTCTTTTATCATCCCGAGCTGACAACGCTTTTTTAATTTCGGTGACACTGTAGACTTGATGCTTGAAGCTTCGGATATTGTTGAATGTTGCTGATATCGTAGTATCTTCAAACAAACAAGTCTTGTAGTGGTCAAATGTCACGTGTTTTTTCAAATAAGATGTCTTCACTCCTTTTGCTTTCTTCACTGTCGGTGTGTTGTTCTCGTGGTACATCTTAAATGAATACAATTTCGCCATCAGCGCCACTATTTCTTCTAAAGGCATTCCATTTGCTTCATCTTTGAATTTTCCAATTACTTTTTTATATTTTTCATTAAAATTTGGATGGTTTTTCGGATAGTCAGAAAAATCGAAATCTTCTTTGTATGGAAAAGTCCTTAGGTCTTCATACATGTCCAACGTCTTTATCCAGTAGATAAACGCGTCCGTATCCATGTATGCGACTCCAATGTTTTCCCTTCCGTAATGTTTAACCATTTTGTTATAATGGAAATCATACATCAGGGTTTTACTTATATCCAAAATCGACATACCTATGTATAACGGACGGTCCATGACTATTGTTGTTTTCTTCATACTGACAGCGACTAGATTTTCGTTTATAATCATGGATGTTCCGAAATTTGGTTTTTGCACTAATTTTTCCAATTTCCTAGGATCACTCACTAATTTTACATTTTTGTGTTTTCTTTTGTTCTCCAAGGTCTTCCCAAAGATGGCATTGTTCATTAATTTATAGAAGTCCTTTTCAAATGCTGTTGTCGCTGCAGCTCTTCTTGCAGTGTTGGAATCAATATATGGTTTCAACCAACAAGACTGGGTGAATTCAATTGCTCTATGAATTCTCACTATACGTAGACCCAATTCAAGAGCCTGTTGAACTACCCAGTAGTGAGCCACATAGCGATCCTTATTCTCCAAGGTCATCATCAATTTTGGCCATCTTCCTGTCGGTGAAACTTCAGTCTTGGCTAGGAGAGGCAAGTCGTAGTGATGGTCATGAAGGTGCTCCGGGTATTCAAAATCACAGTCCAAAATATAGCCTTTTGGACCATCCTTTGGAATCTGTGAGATGTCTCCGATGGTGGCCGGGTCGATCCACTTGAAGTCAGCGTAGGGAAGCGGATTTGACATTGCCCAACCATAAAGGTTGTTTGCATCAAAATAGCCTAGGTAGACCGATGGTTGTTGCTCGTCGAAGCCGGGGATGTACTTGTTGTTGGCTTTGACATGACGTGTTACAGCTTGTGTCAAACCGCCCCGTACACCAGATTCCATCATGAGCACCATATCAATATCCGTTAGAAGTTCCAGTCGACAGTTGGTTGACTTTAGCATAGCTTGCCATGCTAATCCTGGAGATGTGTACGAGTGTAGAGGGTCCAGTCCATAGGCGGAGAAGCAGGTGTTTCTGAATTCTTCCATCACATCGCACAGCAGAGTTACGTCCAATTTTATATAAAAGTCAGAATATTCCCCTAAGGTTTGAATGTTTAGTTGGTTCCAAACATTACATGCATGATTGTAGTCTTCAACGGAGATTTCACTTTCGTTTAATTTGCTGTTGAAGGCTTCAATCGGCGGTAGACTGGTTTCTTCAAATTTTTCTGTAGAAGTTATGTAATCGTAGGGGAACACTCCTTTCCGTAATACTAGGTCTAATTTATCTTCAGGTACAATTTTTCTGGTTTCTTTTAGGTCTTCTCTTCTTAGGTTTTCTGACAATTTGGCTAAACTAGATGCCATAAATCTGTAAGAGTCTACGAAGCGAAGTTTAATTTTACCTACTGTTTTTGAAAAGCTGATGTACTTTTCCAATGTTGTAGCAAGAACATCAATTTTACCATCATCTCTTCCTAACTCCGGGATAATAAAGTGGGAGTCGTAGCCGCTAAGATTGTGTAAAACGACAGGAATAAAGTTTGGCAGTTTGTAATTTATATTGCATGAATTACAAGCAGCTCCTCTGTATAACCCTGTCAGGTGATCGTGATCTCTTACTTTTGGGTTTTCTTCACTGAACATCTTCTTGCATAAATAGCATCTTGTCGCTAAGTTGTATTCTTCTTGTTGATTTTGGTTTAAAGGTTCCATAGGTACAATATTACCGAACAAGCGTTGAACCTTTCCAGCAATATCGTACAGTTGGTCTACAAAATACTTAGCGGCTTCTTCACCACGGTAGAGTATTGGAGTGGATGTTAAACCATAGTCTTGCAATTGGTTTTCAGACAAGGTTGATTTAACTAGTAAACAAAAACTGTTGGGCTGATGCAACTGATATTTTGTTCTTCTAGTCACTTCGCCGTCCGGCAGCTCCTGTGGTACTAACGTTGATTCAAAATCTGCATAGACCACTATTGGAATTCGGTATTGGTGAACTGTCTTGTTAAATTGTATTGAAGCTCGGGTAGGCGGTGGAAGACTTATCTTTACTTCATAGTTCTCGTTGCAAAGTCTTTTATGTTCCAATAACCAGTCCAATCCTCCACGTCTTGAATCTTTCCAAGAAAAGCAGAAACATCTCTTGCAAACTGTAATCCTATTTACTCTTTTGGTCAATTGTTTTACAACTAACGCTTCAAAGTCTTTTATCCATACATAATGGGAAATTTCACCCTTGGTTATCAATAGCAAATCCGTATGGTTTCTTTGCTCAACCTTTACTACCCGCAAAGGATAAACGTTGTTGGAATCATCCAGACCAAAAACATTGACTGAAACGCCAGGATTTTTCTTTTCAAATTTGTCAATATCTTTTAAAGTAACTGGGTAAGTAAGACCTTGAAAGTTGTAGCGGTGTTCATTTTCGTAATATTCTCTACCAACTCTTTCAGGATGATCTTTAACATACTTGGTTAACATTGCATACTTGAAACATTCATTACCCTCATTTTGAACATTTCTACACGACTTAGTGTTTTGGATTTTCTTTGGTAGAGGGATAAAACTACTACCTCTTAAACCATATCCATGTTTATGAACCCTAACATCCATACCTTCGATTGATGACAAAGTCCATCCAGATCCTCTTCCTTCATGTTCTTGGAGTTTGGTTATAAGTTCCTCCAAGCATTCTTCAATAATATCATCAATGTCGGAGGTGAAGGTAAGGGTTCGGTTTTTGGTAATGAATGCTCTCAATGCTGTTTCACCATCAGTATTGTTAAACATAGCCTCTAACACCATTCCAAATTTAATAAAATTTAGCCTTTGTAATTCTTCCCTCAACGTTTGACCAACAAGTTCCTTAGCCTGGGTTATGAATGTTTCCAATTCCAATTGAACGTTATTAATTTTGAAATGTGTTACAACTCGTCCTGGCAAGGCTGTGGTGCGCAGTTGTCTTACATCTTCCAGTTCTTCTTCTTCCATATCCTCTTCTTCGGTGTCCTCTTCTTCGGTGTCCTCTTCTTCAATAGGTCTTGTAGCAGTAGATGGTCCAGCACCAGCAAATTGGATCACACTAGGTCTTCTTCTTTGCATTTGCTGTAGATAGCTGTCGTAGTAGTCCATCTGCTTCTGATGCTCTTCCAAAAACAGGTCAATTGAGTCTAAGTCTATTTCATCCATGGTAATATCTTCTTTTCTATCTTCGTCTTCATGTAATTCTCTGTGTATGATGAAAAGATCTTCGTCTTGAAAGATTTCCCCACAAATGTCGCAAAGAGCCATTTCAAACAGTTTGGCTTTGAATGCACACTCTGTGAATGTCCACGCAATAATGAGCAGCGCACTCCACCGGGACCCTTTATATCCGAGGCAGATAAGTGGGGAAAGTGACGTCATATGGAAACAGGTTATCACTCATGTGCTAAATTTAGCCTTTACACAACCGTTTGTAATACATTTATCAGTAGGCTTGATAAATTGATGATATTTGGTCTAGATTCAATAATTTGTACAAGTTTTTTCAAAGATGTCTGTTTGAGCAAGTTTATATAGGTCAAGGTCATTTGGAATTATTATTTTGAGCGGGGGATAGAGCACTAAGCAGCATCATTTACTACAAAGTGCTCTATCCCCCGCTCACATTCTTTTTTAACTTTTTGTTTAAACTTTTTACAAGGGTGAAACATCACCATCAGAGTCGGAATCATCCTCATCACGGAATAGGCAGCGATGACAATACATAATTCTTCTGGCAACTAACATCCTATCCATTGGACGATGGGGAGTGTCTTGTTCTTGTTCTTCTTCTTCGATTTCCAATTGGAATTCTATTTCCGACTCAGATGACGACTCTAATGTTTCGTAGGCGTGCAAGTCCACCTCATTGTCCGTTGAACCAGCTTCGTCAGAGTCCGTTTCAATATCCATTATCTCTTCCTCCTCCTCTTCTTGATCAACCGCAGGTAGTTGGTCCTCTACTTCTATAATTTCTAGAGGTATTACCTCCAGAATAGAGACAATCCTGTTGCGATGGAACACGGTGTTGTCAAGTGGAGCCATGGTATGGAAGTGTTGTATCCATCCAATTTGCTTACCCTTTTTATACCCCCACCAACTATACAATTTATGTGGGTCAAGGTCACGTAAAGATACCCTTTGAGCGGGGGATAGACCACTAAGCAGCATGCTAGTCCATTGCCGCAAAGTGATCTATCCCCCGCTCTATTCCGCAGACCACACTCAAGTCCAAGTCCACATCCAAGTCCACATCCATATGTTACACTTTATTATTACTGCCACCAAGTAATTGTCACTCGCACATTTACTTGGTTTTGATAAAGGTACTGCACAAACTCCATATTGGTTGTTTGTTCGTTATACAAATGCATCATGAAATATGCAATCTTATCGATTGCGGCATTGTCCAACGGTTCGCAATTCACAAGTTCCAATGTGCCCTGGCTGGTCTTATCCTCTATAAGTTCCACCACTTCGTTGATGTCTTCTTCCAAGAGGATGAACTCAACACTGAAGCTCTCCATTGTTGTTGTTGATAGTGTCTAGACAAATGCTTGACTAAATACTTTATTCATTAGTCCTACATATATACCAATTTCCCCCTCCTATTACCTATTCCCCCTCTACCTTTATATAGGTCAAGGCCATCCAATAATACCCTTTGAGCGGGGAATAGACCACTAAGCAGCATGCTAGTCCATTGCCGCAAAGTGATCTATCCCCCGCTCTGTATTCCACACAAGTCCTAGTCTTTACACACACATAAGCCCCCCAGTCTTTTACACTTACTCATATACTCTGTCCTCCCTGCCAATTAAGAGTTCCCCATGTTTGCCACTATTTTCAATTAACCTTTCCAAGTCCCAAAACACAATGTCCAAATTAACCAAGTTCGCTCGTCCAATTTGAAACACACTATTCCCCCCAAAGTCACTTGCTCTCACTTGTTGTCCTGTATACTGCTTCTTCTTCCACGCTACAATCACTACCCTACCTTCTTCAACAACCATTTTTTTAACATTATCATACACCTTCTTCAACATCCCTCTACAGTTTAAATAGTTTATGGTTACATACTCCCACTCCTTACCAATGATCAGTGATCCACTCATTTTCTAGCGTTCCACTGGAAGGTTCAAAGCAGAATGAAGTCGGGATGTACAGACCCCCCTCTTTTATACCAGTTAACCGGTTGTCCTTGCTGTAAAGTGGGTCAAGGTCATCCAATGCTACCCTTTGAGCGGGGGATAGACCACTAAGCAGCATGCTAGTCCATTGCCGCAAAGTAGTCTATCCCCCGCTCTGTATTCTACACACACACACACACATGTCCCTGTCCAAGTCTTTCATTACATACCCAATATATATTCAGTTCCTTCATCATCACTATCACTCATCACTGCTTCCACAAACTCCACAGGATTAAAGTTAAATTGTTTCAATTGTTCTTTTAAGTTTTCAATTTGTTGGTCCTTTACTTCTAAAACACTGTGAAGGTGTGATATGTAGTCCGCTGCCTCGTTGATGCTTGCTACTCTCGGATCGCCTAACTTCAAGCTGGGAACTACACCCTGCAGCCTGTAGTACGCCATACGCCTTTCTTGCTCCTGCCGTTGACCAGGACTGAGCAAGCCTTGCCCGTCTTGGCTCACCTCCAGCAAGGTCCGTAGCATTGGAGCTTTGCAGGCGTTTGCCCGAGCAACAGTTATGCTGTGGAATGGTCGAGCAGGGGCAGGACGTTGGCAGCACGCCTTCTTGAAGAGGAAGAGGAAGCCTGAGAAGTTTTGCAGTTGGAAGCCATGTTGAAGTGAGGTATTCAGCTAAGCGATACAAAGCAGAATAACCAAACTGCACATCAATACCCGTATATATACACTTATCAGTGGTGGGGGTACTAGCTAGCCTTGGTAAAGTGGGTCAAGGCCATCCAAAAACATTACCAGAACGGGGGATAGATCACTAAGTGGCATGTTAGTCCATTGCCACAGAGTGATCTATCCCCCGCTCTGTATTTCACATTCACGCACACATTCATACATACACACAAGTCCCAGTCCAAGTCTTTACCCACACACCTATCCACTCTCATCCTCACTATCATCACTGTCCAACAGGCTTTCACACTTCTTAATCAGTTTTTCCCATTTACTCCTGACATAAAGTAGCTCCCTGCGAGTATTCTCTAGCATTCTGTCCCTTTGCTCTATCACTTCGTCGTACCACTCGATGATGTTTGGTGGAGTCTGAGTTGATGCATCCGTCGTGGTTGGTTGAGACGCTCCGCTGCTCCGCAACTCCTTCCTCACAGGACCAAAGCCGGAGAATCGGACACGACTTCTTGACGAAGGCGCCGATCGGATTGGTCCAATGCTCGGGCTGGAGTTGGAGGCGACCGGGCCAGAGGTAGAGGCTGGGACGTTCATAGCAGACATGGTGGTGTTCAGCTTAACGGTGTAAAGCAGAATGAGAGGACGGTTGATCACCACTCCTATATATACCCATTTTTAGTGGTGGGGATAACACTGGGGGGGGGGGGGGTTAAAAGAAATTTTGCTTAGTCTTCCCGGTCATCAGTTTAACATACCTTTAGCACACCCATTATTTTGGTTTCTTCAATAACTTTACACACCTCAAACACCCAAGCAAACAGCTCATCTATGTTGTTATAATTAATTTTTGTCCAGTGTTCATACTTATGAGTTTGGTTGTTTATAATACATAGATAAAATGTAGACCCGTCTTGTCTTATACAATACTCAACTTCCATTCTATGCTGGTTTAGTACTTCCCAAGCATTGTGTTGATCTATCAAGAAGTCACCACCTTTGTAATTGTACCGTGACATGTTTACACGGAGCACAGAAACAGACTGAAGCAAATGAACGGCTCATACAAGCTTAGTAAGAGCGTTAGAGTGGGGGTATCACGTGATACACAACATTAGTTGTAAGTAATTTATATGGGTCAAGGTCATTCAAACTTTGAAAAATTTTTACCTCCAAACACTTGTAGCAAGCTACAAGTGTTTGGAGGTAAGTTTTTATTTGTTAATGATTTATTTGTAACTTAGTCTTCACCCTCAAGGACACGGTTTGAGATTGTCCCAGTGACTTTACATCACCGCCAGGTTAAAGTATTATACAAGTCAAGTATTTTTTTTTTTTATTAGTTGACTTGTATAATACCCCTCTCCCTTACTTTAAGAGGGTTAAGACTAAATTTGGAAAAAGACTTTTTAAATATTGTCCAACACAGCCTAACAATTTTGTTTTTTTTTTTGGTGGGCCCATGTCCTAGTCCATTTCCCACACGGTTTCACATCCTTTCCTTCGTATTAGATAGGCTTTAGGTATGAAAAATTCTCTTTGTACCATACGAGGTGGTACTTGCATTGTACAAAGGCGGCCTTCACCTTTTACAACGATTTCTACTTTCTTATTACCTGCTCCATATGTCTGACCAATGAAATAGTATTTTTCATCAACCTTTAGCCTTCTAATATCCCGCGGTTGCGGACCGTGGGGATGTCTGAACTTGAACGTTTTAGGCTTAATGTACAGAGTATAGGGTTTGAATTGCCGAAATTTGACTGTACTTTTGAGGTGTCGTTGGCAGCGATCCCCTTCTGCACAAGCAAGTTTCTGGCAACACAAAACCCCAAACTTACTAGACATCCAAGCGTAATCGCATTTCTTACCCTTGCCAGCAGGGGCTTTAACGCGTTTACGTTTCTGTGTTGGACTCTTTAGCGGAGTGTCTTGGAGCTTCTCTGAATTAGGCTGGCTAGAAGGGATGGGGTTGGAAGGAGGTAGAAGGGGCAAAGATTGTTCAAGCGGGATGGAGCAAACAATTTTGGGCGGGGTAGGAGAGCGTGTTAGGTCTATGGTGGGAAGATCAGGGGAGAAGATGGATTTACGGGGTGGTTTGGTTGGTGTAGGTGGCATGGGGGATATAGGTGAAGGACATTGGGATGTAGTGTATGAGAGGATTTTCCGGGTTCTGCTGTATGGGGTGATCCTCGACCTAGACGTCTCTTCAAAAGCCGCAGACTCCGATCCTGAGTCCGATAGCAGCGAGAGTGCTGGAGAGGCTACCGGGACTCGGCCTGACGACTTGACGAGTTCTCCTGACGATGGCTGTGCACCAGCCTCTTCCACTGTCGCCGGCAATGGCGACAGGCTGGGCATTGAGGCGGGCTGTGGTGGCGGCGGCGGCGGTGGCGGCATCGTCAGGCAGCTCAGGATGTTCGCAGTCATCAGGTATTCCAGGATCGAAGTCGAGGATGATGAGGGTCGAGACGCGTCGGTCGAGGTTGAAGTTGATGGGTAGTTTTTTAGCTTCAGACCCATTTTACCCATTGTAATAAATGAAAAGAAGAGATGTAAAGAAAGAATTGAACGTGTAAAACAAAAGTCTCAAGAGCGAGAGAGAGTACCTGTCCGTATGGGAGCTTGGACCGGAATGAGAAGTGCGTGCAGCCCGGCCGCCTTATATCCCCACCGGGGCTGCCACGCCCAGGATATTAGGGGTGGGGGTGGGGGTGGGGGTGGGGGGGGGGGGGGTTCGCACTTTTAAAAATAAGCCCCACTTGAGGCATTAATGTTTCCATAGCTGAAGCCTCCCAAGGGACCCAACTATTAACAACTCCAAACTTGTGGGTTACAAATACCTAACTGTTATATTTTTTTAACAGACATTAATGTATTAACTGTGTTAATAAGACCTGACTGTTAAACACTTTGAAAGATTTTACATATTTAGGTCAAGGTCACCAAAAAACTTTAAAAAAATTAAGCCCCACACCCCCCTTTGGGGGTGTGAGGCACTTGGGTTGTCATCGCTGTAGCCTCCGAAGAGACCCAACTATGACAACAAGGCAACATCCAATGTCGTGTACCCTTCGCCACGCAAGACTTGTAAACATTTACTGCATTGTCTTTTCAGTAGTTAACAAAGATTCATTTACATGATTTTGTGTTTCCAGAAGGAAACAAACTGAGGACACCCTAGTGGCTTACGTCCTCGTCCGAGTGCAGAGGCCGCCGCAACCTTTTGCATGCCAGCGTACAAACGGACATGCTCCCAAATGCCATCCGCAACCTTTTGCATGCCTGGCAGGAGCCTACCGATAATTAAAATAGGCTTTACACGGGGGCCTACTCCCGTAACCTATCTTTAATATTTTTCATTTAAAATGCATTGAATTTTTACAAGTCTTTGTAGGTCAAGGCCACACGGACATTAAAAAATTTCGGCCCCCGTACATCCATGGCGAACCACGAATGTTCGGGGGCCTTGGGGACTAAAAACACAAATAGCTAACAAAGATTCATTTACATAATTTTGAGTTTCCAGAAGGGAAACATACTGAGGACACCCTAATGGCTTACGTCCTCGGTCCGAGTGCAGAGGCCGCCACAACCTTTTGCTTGCCAGCTTACAAACGGACATGCTCCCCAAATGCCATCCGCAACCTTTTGCATGCCTGGCAAGGAGCCTACCAATTATTAAAAGTGGCTTTACACGGGGGCCTACTCCCGTTCCCTGACTTTACAATTTACTTTGAGCATTGAAAAAGCTCAAGGGGGGATTGCTAAAACAAGCGTATACACTTTAGAAACATATAACACACTTACAACACACACAATTGAGCTCAACGTAGTCAATGCTGGAACAAGCACATACACATTAAACACATATAACAAACAGGACACAAAGGATAAAAGACACAGGAGACATAGGGTACAAGTAAAACACTCTCATATAAAACAATTCGCAATACCCAAACGCAAGCGCAATATCTTACAACTAATACAAGTCTTAAAGTTAGAGTAGACTTCGCTAAACACTGAAGGCGCCATTCAATGTTTAGTGATGCCTATGGCGGTCCGTCCCGGTCGTTCACGTTCAACGCGCGGGAGCGGACTGCGAGCTGGCTCTGGCCGGACCCCCTTATATCCCCACCGGGGCTGCCACGCCCAGGATATCAGGGGTGGGGGTGGGGGTGGGGGTGGGGGTGGGGGTGGGGGTGGGGGTGGGGGTGGGGGTGGGGGTGGGGGTGGGGGGGGGTGGGGGGGGGGTTCGCACTTTTTGCGGGGGGGGGGGGGTTCGCACTTTTTGCGGGGGGGGGGGGGGTTCGCACTTTTTGCGGGAGGGGGGGGGGGGGTTCGCACTTTTTGCGGGGGGGGGGGGGGGTTCGCACTTTTTGCGGGGGGGGGGGGGGGGGGTCAGGTAAGTTAAGTGGGTCAAGGTCACCCACAACACTTGTACTCTAAGTGTTGGCTATACCCCCACCACAACTGGGTCCCTAGGCTGCACAACACCGCTTCGCCAGTATGTCTCCGGCTTCCATGCGGTGCGTCTCGCTGTTCTCTAGCTCTCTATATGTAAGTAATTTTACAAGTTCTGAATGTAGGTCACTACACTTTAACTCTGGGACGATATCGACTTGTAGTATTTCAGTGTTTTGACTCAAGGTCATCACACTTTAACTCTAACACATCGGTTATCGTACCAGAGGTGCTCAATAACCTAACTTGTAATGTTTAGGGTGGCGTTTGCACGCCACGTGGTATCGCCATGAGTGTCCAGTCCAAGTTTTAAGTTAGATTAATTTTACTGTAATCTTTTCCATTTCCGCTTCGTTTTGCCAAAGTATAAGGTGTCGCTTAATAAAGTGGTATTTCTCTAAAGTTATAGGAGATTGCAGGGATACAATTAGTTTATTTAGGAGACTCTTCATCTTGGAGTTTAACACAATTTCCACTTTGACTTTGCTTCCTCGGCTCTCACAGCCTAAGCTGTACAGAAATGTTTCTTCTAGTGCCAACTCGGGCCAAGAGAACAGTGTGTTGACTGTAGGACAGCTCATGGTGAAGTGATGCGATACTCCAGCGTACCACCTCACCTTCCCCCACCACTGTGACCTTCCCCCACTCCTGCTGTTTCCCCCACCTCTTTTCCCTTGACTCATGCGCTACAAGCAGTCTCTCAGTATTGTGCGGACTTTTGTGAGGTGAAGCCATGTCGCAGGACACTTTAGGTAAGAAACTTAGCCGTGTTAAGACTTTATTAGTTGCTCACTGTCCACCACTCAAAGTTAAGAGAGTTTCAACTTTAGCTAAGTGGCGCAAACTGTTGCGCGGACACCCTAAGTTTTATACCAAACAGACTAATGTCAGTTTTACTGATGAAGATTTGTTTAATATATTGGATGAAATGACTTTTCCTTGCAAAATTCAGTTAGTTACTCCCATTCCTGACAGTTTAGAGTCTTAGTCTCTCAAGCCAATATACCTAGAGTACACAGAGCCTGACAGTCAGTCACTCGGTGGCTGTCGTGGGGTGCGCATCGGTGTCGGCGCTCCGTTGTTAGGTTTTTCAAGGTCACAGTAATATCAAATTGTTGGTGTTGTGCTGGTTCAAGGTCACCTGAGGGATTACCGATTGCCCATTTAGGCAGGGTCATGTCAGAAACTCGAGTTTAACTTGGCACTTTTGCCGTTTCTCGTCGAAAATTCGCTCCAAGTGGTCAAGGTCACGGGGACTCTGACTGAAACTCGGAGCGTAGTGCGAGAAACGGCAAAAGTGCCAAAAAATTTTAAGTTTCGGCGTGACCTTGACCTCAGTGGCGTCGGTGACGTCATTTTGATGACGTAAGGGGTGATGACGTCATCAGCACGTCATTTCTGTGACGTCATGGGTGTGACGTCATGGAAATGACGTCATTAGTGATGACGTCATCGATGACGCAATCGATGACGTCATTGATGACGTCATCGGTGAGGTCATTGACCTCGATGACGTCATCCCTCAGGTGACCTTGAACTGGGCCAGCACCAACAATTTGACACTACTCAGAAAAACCTATCAAAAATAGGGAAGCAACCAGTGAACGATCAATAACATTTCAATTTCGCAGTTGCATGAAGAAACCAAAGCCAGCCAAAATTTCACAGTGCAGAAAAAAAACAGTTATATTGTTTTTGGTTAGTTTGGTTAGTTTTGGTTTTGGTTTAGTGATGTGCGATACGGCCGTGTATCGCGATACGGCGATACGATACGTATCGGAGCCATATATCGTATCGGCCGAATCGTATCGGTCCTGTGTATCGCGATACGCGTATCGTATCGGCCAAAATATCGCTTAAACGATACGTATCGTATCATTTTCAACAAAGCAGTTAAAAAAGGTTTAGCCATTGATTTTAGATAATAATTTACTATTATTGTAATTAAACAGAATCAAAAGTTTTATGTAAACATCATTATTGTTTATAATAAGTAACTAGCTCAAAATAAATAAAATTGTTGTTTATTGTCATGCTCATTCATATACTGGCCGTATCGTATCTGTCAAACCTTACTTGATAAAATTGTTTTACTTACTTACTTACTTCTCCACTGTAGTCTCGTAGACCCTCTTCCAGGGCATGAGACCGGTCATAGTCCTAACTTATGCGGCGAAAGGAGCCTTGTCAAATGGATTAAAAGGCAATGGGCAGGAACTTAGTGAGGAAAATAAAAAAGGCTAGGCAAATTTGATTGGAAAAGGAATTTGGGTTAGTCTGGGACACTATAAAAGCACTCTTCCAACAGATGATTTTTTAACTGAGATTTAAATTTTTTGATGTCGTTGATTTCTCTTAAACTTGGGGGTAATTTTGAAAAAAGCTTTCGACCGATATAATCAGGTTTCTTCTCAAAAAGTGTGAGTCTATGTTGCACTGAAGGGTTTAAATGTCTATTTCTTGTATTGTAAAGATGATTGTGAGACTGAATGAGATTATTTTCTCTGACAAAACAAATTACTTCAAACATAAAGAGAGAGGGAACAGTCATAATTCTTAACTCTACAAAATGTTGTCTACATGAGTCTTGAGGTCTAAGTCTTAGCATTGAACGAATTGCTCTCTTCTGAATTACAAAAATCCTGTTCAAGTTATGTTTACTAGAATTTCCCCAAAGTACAATGGAATATCTTATGTAGCTTTCAATTAAACTAAAATAGACAAGTTTTGACAATGGGAGATTGTTCAAGAGTGCTATATTCCGAAGAACAAAAATGTTCCCAGACAAAGTGTTTGCAAGTTTACTCACATGTTCATTCCATGTGAGACCACCGTCCAACCTCACACCCAGGTAGTCCACTGTATCCGACTGATCGAGGAATTCATCATCCAGACAGACTAGAGGGGGTTCTAAACCTTCTCTCTCTAAAAGTCTCTTTTTCTGATCAGTTGAGAAAAAAACATAATTGGTTTTACTTGGATTGATATTTAGGTTAATATCAGAAAAATATTGAGACAGAGTGTTAATAAGAGTGTAATTACCATGTTCTAAGAATTGAAGATTTTTATGGCTAAAAAACAAGGAGGTGTCATCAGCAAAAATTGTTAAGGAACTACTAGGTACATAATCAGATATATTATTAATATAAATTAAAAACAGAATTGGGCCAAGAATCGACCCTTGAGGCACCCCCACCTGCAGATGAGATAACCTTGATGTATACTGTTCCCTCAGTCCGCTGGAGTCAGAAAAATCAATCACTGTTCTTTGACATCTATTAGAGAGATAAGAGGAAAACCACTCTAAAACTGTACCACAGATTCCTAGAGTTTGAAGCTTGTGGATCAAAATACTATGGTTGACGCAATCGAATGCCTTGGAGAGATCAATAAAACAACCAATAGCCATTTCACCACCCTCCAAGGCACCGATGCATTTATTTACAAAGTTTATCAAAGCGAGTTTAGTGGACTTCCTCTTTTGGTATCCAAACTGATTGGAAAAAATTAAGTCATTATCAGTCAAAAAGGAAATTAGTCTATTACAAACAACTTTCTCCAAAATCTTGGAGATGGACGATAGGTGCGAGATCGGACGGTAATTGGCAATGAGACATGGATCTTCTTTTTTGTGAAGCGGCTTAATGAGAGCTAGTTTTGCATTTTCAGGAAATAGGCCAGAAGCTAAAGAAAAATTAATTAAATGTAACAACGGAGTTTTGAGAGAAGAGTAACAAGTTTTTATTAAATTCATTGAGATGCCATCGGCTCCGCAGGATTTTTTCTTGGGCAATTCACAAATCAATTTAGTGAGTTCAGCTTCTGATACTGGTTCAAAACAAGGAAAACTAATGGAATTGCTGTTAATGGCTGTGGATTGTGAACTTACAATGAACTTTTATCTCCTAAAAGAGATTTTGCAATTTAGGTTAGAAGATAGGATATTATGGAGTTCTGTTTATTTAATGGTCAAATATGTAAAATGATGCAGCTAAATCCATTTTCTTCCGGATATCATGGTTGCATGGAGAAAAAAACAATATCGCGGGAAAAAAGTATCGTTTTTCTATGTGCCGATATAAAATCGAATATCGTTTTTGGCGATACGATACGTATCGTTTCCAAAATATCGTATCGAAATATCGTATCGCCCCTCCGCGTATCGCGATATTCCGATACGATACGATACGTATCGCACATCACTATTTTGGTTTAGGTTGGGTTTGGTTTAGCCAGCTTCACCTTTCAGCGTTGACTAGAAGATTTTAGTAACTATATTTAAGGAAAAACATGTTTTAAATATCATCTTTTTATTTTGAGATGGCTGGAATATCTTCCAAAATATTAGGAATACAGACTATTTTCCAAATCCATTGTAAATCTTATCCACTCATAAATGGATTGTCAAGGTAAGTTGGGCCTAGGCCTGCATAAGCCTTGTCCATATTAAGGATTATTATAATTGAATCCTATGGCGATAATGTGAGTTGGGGTAATTCTGGGAAAAATATCAAAACAATCGATTTTTTACTTTCAGGTGTGTTTGTACCTACTCAAACAGAAAATTGTTTTATGCCAGTGGTTCCCAACTTTTTTTGCATCTCGTACTCCTTGACCATAGGCTTCATTTATGGGGGGGAGGGGCGGCAGTTGCCTCCCAATAATTTCGGTGATTTTTTAAAATTGAAAATTAAAATGTTATGTTAGCCTATATAGTGAATTATTTTGATATCACAATTATAAACTTCTGAATCAAACTTTAACAAAATGTCAACTTTGAATTATTTTCGTAAAACTCGTCAATTGACTCATTCTGCAATCGTCATCTTTGGCAGGAAGCCCCATCTCACGTCTTTTGAGTTGTTTAGCATTAATCAATTTCAAAACCAATTACTGGGAAAATAAAAGAAAATAACTTATTGGACTCACAACTTAAAAAAATTATATATAATATAATAATGTATTACTTGATAATACCAATAAAGATATTATTATTATTATTAAGTTTAGGCCTATAACTAAAGCTGATCGGAGTGATCGCCATTAGTGTTCCCGCTACAGAAAGAGAGTGTCAATGTGTCAGGTAGCGCAGCTTAGCGGCAGACAGCAGTATTAGTTTAATTCATAAGGCTCATGCGAGGATCTGGAAGCCGGGCAACAACAACTTCAAGTGAATAAGACAGATGTGTGGGACGTATATATAGGTCTATGTATGTGTCATGAAGTTTAGAATGAAAGTTTGACCAAATAAAGTATTAATTATATATTTGTTGTCCAAATATAAATTGTTTTTTTTACAGCATCTTGAATGGTACGCTTGTGGTTCAAGTCAGGCACAAAAGACCTCACAAACATGTTAATCTGGTTAGGCCTCGATTCCCCTTGTGGTATCTCAGAAAGGAACATGTCGTAAGTTTTCAATATAAAATTATTTTATTTATTTGTTTCCTATAAATTACTTTTTTACATTTTATAACCTTTTATTTACAAGTAGGCTACTTATTAAGTCTGATCTTGCAGAAACCTTTTCCCCAGTAATGTATATTCTGCTTTAGAGTAGGGCTATAAGAGAAAAATAGCGTATTCCCTTTAGGGAAATTCGCTAAAAAAGACCTGATATATATCTAAAAGTGTGCTAGTTGGGTGTCTTACAGTGGTATGATGCTGGAGTCCCCACTAGCAGTTCTTAGGTTCACTTCCACAGGGTAGCACCATCCTCGAGCCCTCTCCTCGACCCGGTCAGCCACCACACAACTCGATTGAAGGAGGGGGCAAGGAGAGGGCTCTCTTTCTCTTTGGGATATGCAATGCCTTGCTTCACAGTCTTCTGCCTTGTTTGCAGAGTCTTAGAAATATTTGGGCAGGCTGCACACTCCTGCCGTAAAGATGCAATTTCTGGTCTTTTCCTGTGGTTGTTCTTAGTTCATGCAAACTGTGAGTGTGAGTCATAGAGTTATTTGGAAAATTGCTTCTAATTTTTCTGTCTATAGTGATTAATGGTAAAGAAGTGAAACATTTCTAAACCAGTTTATTTTTTATAGAACATTATTCCTTTCGTGCTTGTCAGCTGACCAAACATTTTCTATCTAATAAACTTCAATAGTCATAAACCAATTGAAAATTGCTTGATTCATCCTATTAACCTTTGTAGGATTATGATGAATCTCTGACAGAACCGAACAGGCAGTTTATCGAGGAAGTGGTGCATGAGAAATTTGGACCTCCAGCGATCATCAGCGGGCTGTCCTCGTACCAGCTCAAGACGCCGCTGCGGAATGAAGGCGTGCCGCGGGGAGAATGGACCAAACGGACTCGCAGAACGGGACTAATCGGTCGGAACATAGGCATTTACCCTATGTGGGACAAGAACGGCAATATGTTCCATAGCACTTTGATTCAGGTGAGTATCAATGGTTTTCAGATTGTACTTTTTCACCCAAGGGCCAAAAGTGGGGTTTAGGTAACTTTAGTTTACGTTTGTATGAGACAAAAACAAGATCATAAAAATGTTCAAGGGCTAAGTTATTCAAAACCCTTTTGGCAAAGGTGTGAATGCTTGTATTCACCTAACTACTCTGTGAAATAAATTTTATTGTGACAATAAGCATTCACAAATTAAAATGAATTGTCAACCGATAGATTAAACATTGATGCAATGTTTTGAATTTTATTATTTGTACAGCGTGTCAACCAAATTCCTCAAAAGTATGCAAAAATTAACCAGTTATTGTTTTTCCAGTGAATAAGGAGACCCCGGTCAAACCACTATTCACTTATGCCTTTAACGGGCATTTCGCGTACCGTAAGCAAGCATCCAGAAGGATGTTATATTGAAAGAAGAGAAAGTGTGATAAATGGGATAGCAGATGGCCAATTGATCACTGATGTGTGGCCAACTTGACACTCATCCTGTGACAATTAATTTTCAGGCTCAAATAGGCGTCCACTCTGCCCTCTAAATGCCCAACCAACCAGCTGTCCATCCATGTTCCTCAGCGAGGGGTCCATGCCCTTAGCGTCACACCAACCCCCCGCTATTTAGAACATGAATGGATCATGGGAGAAGGGAAATTGTCACAGTAGACAGCCAAGACATTGTTTCTTGCAACCCAGTGCCAACTGTACAACTAGTATAAACCAGTTTTAAACCTATCCTGGAACAAATATACCTATTAATTAAGTAATGTTGTATTTGCTTGACATATGTTGGAGGTGACTACTAATAGATCAGTTTACTTTCGGCCCTAGAGCTGTAAAGCTGTAGCTTAATTTTTGCACCGTATTCAAATGCCATTCTAAAAACAGCTGGATATAGCAAAATATGATTTAAAAATTATACAGTGTAATATGATTAAAAGAGTTTTGTTAAATATTGAGAGAAAATAAGTAGACTTTGAAACTCAGTCAACCCTTTATTTCCAAAGCACACTAATATTCCCTTGTAAATCTCAACGACATTCAAAGAAAACTTTACAAATATTGTTTTTCATTCTTATTTGCCTTAAAATACTCCCTGGCAACACCAACGTCTTAAAAAGTGATTAAATGATTAAACTATGTGAAATTTGTATCCTGTTGGTTACTTTCATAAAAAATCTTTATCATCGAATCAGTTAATTTTTGAGTCTGGGTATTGCAGAAAACAGAAATTAATGCTTTATTACATGAACTTTGAGAACAATTATAGCGTCATACAGAAATACAAATTTAAATGAGAATATTAGCCAAATGTTATTATTTTATCCTATCGATAACTTCCTGGACGGTGCAGGCAGGGTTTTCGATCAGTTTCTGCTTTGAGGCATCACCATGGAGTTGTTTAAAGTCTGGTGGAAGTGTTGTAGAGCTTGCTGCGTGCGGAGCTTAATTTCTTCTCTTGGAGGGTTGATCGGTGCTTAATGGCTGGGATTCTTGATTTCTGCTTCTTGTTGAATGGGTAGGATCTTGTTTTCGTTGAAAGTCAGAGTATATCCTCATTCAGAATGACTTCTTGTATGTAGATAACTTTGAGAGTTTTTATCTTCAGCTCCTTGAATGTATCCTGCAGCTATCACACGAGCCTTGCTGGTGAGGATTCTAACTGTTAGCTTCTGTATTGTAAACACCCTTTTTCATGTTACATACAGATATATCTAAGATGAGTTTCTAGAAGGGCGTGTTACGTTGCTTTTGTGGAGGAAGGGTTGCAGATGTTCTGTATCCTTATCACATATACTGCAGAGTTGAGCTTTTGCAGAGATTGTTTATATGAGGTCATCGAGGTGAATGCACAAAAGCTCAGTTTCATCAACCTTACTGACCCCATGCAGGGGTGGGTGGAATTTGGTGGCCTGTTCGTCCGAAGTTGATTCAATTGGTTTCTTCTGGTTTTCCACCAAGTCATTCGAAGAACAGTAATTCTTCAATGACTCGAATTTTATATCAAGGGCTTTTTGCGCATTTATACCTAGGTCATCAGGGGAGTCATTGTTGAGAAGGAGTGTGGTATCGTCAACATTCATAATTGCAGTACTCTATTTATTTATTAAGTCTGGAATGGCATTATAGTAGTAAGCAGTATAAAGAGCACTGGCCATTTAACTGATTCCTGAAGAATTCCTCTTGTCAATGGCTGTAGCCCAGATCTTGCGCTATGTAGAATGCCATGTTTTGTGTAGTTCATTTGTACGAGTTGCCTGCGGTCTGATAGGTAGCTGCACAACCAGTCTTTAGCAATGTCGGACTCCTAGAGCATCTAGTTTGTCTTGTATAATTTCATGCCTAAGACAGTCAAAAGATTTGGAGTAAACTTATATAATTGCTGAGGTGTACTTACTGTTGTCAATTTGATCAATAATGTACCTACTTAACAATATCACTAATGGCTGTGCTGGTAGACTTTTCCTTGATAAAGCGATGTGTCTGTGAAATCAGACATTCCAGGTCATTCAAGTGACTCATAAGGCTTTTGAGTATAATTTTTTGTAGTATGTTTTAGATGGTGGAGATAATACAATTTAGTCAATAATTATTTAGGTGGGTAGGACCTTCTTTCAATTTGGGACACGGATCTTGTAAAGAGCTCTAACAGTTTTCTTAAAACTTGGCAAATAACTTATTTAAACGATAAAAATATTTATGTGATAAATACTCCCGTCGCAGCATACCTACGTACTCAGCGAATTTCCAATGGAATTTTGGTATATTTTCTATTTCCCCATAAAATCCATGGGGATGAGAGTATGTAGGTTTGCCGCCATATGGGTTTTGTTGGTAAATATAAGTTAAACCCTACCTAGTGATTGTACATACCAAATTTTATAAGGCTATGGTGTTCTTTTTATTTTCCCCACAAACCCCACAGGGGTGAGTACGTAGGTTTGCCGCCATATGGGTTTTCTAAGCAAATATAAGTTAAACGCTTCCTAATGAATTTACATACCAAATTTTATCAAGATATGTCAATAAATAAGCAAGATAGAAGGTTTTGTTGATTTCCCATAAGAATAACATGGAAAACATACTTTTTGGATTTTCTCCATAACCATTTAAGCTAGGTAAAAAAATCAAAATACTAGATTGTTTGTTTTCTTAAGCTCTTTTAAATGGTTCAAGTTAAAATTGTTGAATTTTATAAGTAAAAGTAAAAAAAGCCAAAAACCCATTTTTAACCCTTTTGAAACCCCATAAAACCCCGTCCCCAAATTTCATTAAAATCGGAGGTTCCGTTCAAAAGTTATCGTGTTCACGGACATATACAGGGTGATTGATATAAGTGTGCCAGCTGTTTTACATGGAAACTGTAAGAGCTATCGAAAAAAGTTAAATGGTAACCCCCCTGGAAATTAAGTCTAGTTTATTATAATGATAATGAATTTTTTTTAAAGTCAGCCATTTTTCCAATATGGCGGCCAACTTTAAAATTTCTTATGAAACACCCTACATTTTATGGTGTTTATGAAATTTTCATAGAATTTTAAGACTTTTTTATTCTTTGCTATTTTTCTCTAAACCTAACGGTTAGGGAGCTAGAGTCAATTAAAGTTCATTTTTAGTTCCATAAGAATAACATGGGGCAACATTTATGTGCCCATATCTCTGAAACCATTGATTAAAATAAAAAAATACTCAAGAATAAAAATGTCTTAGATTGATGTTTTAAGAACATTTCACTCATAAAAATTATAATTTACGCATTAATTAAATTCTTTCCAATATGGCGGTCAAAAACTTAAATTTTCAAAATTATTTTAGTTATTATGAAAAAAATGTTCTTAAAACATAAATTTAAGACACTTTTATTCTTGAGTATTTTTTATTTTAATCAATGGTTTCGGAGATATGGGCAGATAAAGTTTGCCCCATGTTATTCTTATGGAACTAAAAATGAAATTTAATTGCCTGTAACTCCCTAACCGTTACGTTTAGAGAAAAATTGCAAAGAATAAAAAAGTCTTTGTGGTGTGGCGGGTTGGCACATGAAAAGAACACACGAAGTTGCTGCTACAAACTCTGTATTTCATCTGTCCGTGGCCGGTACATCAAGTAGGGGAGGGGGCACGCAAGCCGCCCTTATCTTTTGACCTTTGACTGTCTAGTACATGGAACATTTAACATAATGCCAACTTAAACTTAACTAAATATATTACATCTCCCTTTTTTCATATAAAATAAAAATAGCCTACATATATATATATTTTTTTTTTAACAAAATTAATTTATCAGTATTTGCAAATGTTAACAATCAATAGGTCAAGATCTGATTTGCATTGAGAATGAGCAGCTTAAAACTAACAAGAAAAAAGAGGACATTTGAAAAAACACATTAGGCCCTAATTCAAAAAAGGTTTAACTAAAATTACACACATCAGGCCCTAATGAAATTGCACAAATGAAAGTTCAACTTAACTAAAGATCAATTCTCTGTGGAGGCTTAACTAGTCTACCACTTCTAGTCTTATAGGCTACATTGTCATCATGGTTTGGGGATTTTACAAATCGGTTTCGGTTGGGTGAGGTCATGTGACGGTCATGGTCAGGAGACTTATGGTTGTGATCAGAGGAACTGATTTTAGGTGACCCAACAGGAGATTTGGAAGGTAGTTTTACAGGAGAAGCATAGGTAGGCCTATATACAGGTTTGGACTCATCATCATTTACATAGGTAGAGGTAGGCATATTTCTTGGACCATGATAGGGACGGATATGAAACCTGTTTCTTACATAACATCTACCGGTATCTCTATTTTCAACAACATAAGATCTTGGTTCAATTCTTTTCTTTAACACCTTACCATGTACCCATTTATTATTATGTTTCAAGAGGATGCCTTCATTATTACAAAGTGGTCTTAAAGGTCTAGCTTTTTTGTCATAATACTCTTTTTGTTTGGATTGTCTCATAACCAAGTTATGTCTAACATTCTTAAAGTTAAGCTTAGGCCTAAACAACTTTTCGTTACAAGGTAATAAACCATTGATTTTTCTGCTAAAGAGAATCTCCGCAGGAGATGGAATTGAACAACTAATAGGCGTGTTTCTGTACTCTAATAGTGCTAAGTACAAACCAGATTTTTCAAGCAATGACTTCTTTACAATGTTTTTCACATTCTGAATCGCTCGCTCTACCATCCCATTTGCTTGGGAATAGTGGGGACTAGTCATTACATGATTGAATTCCCATTGCATACTAAATTCTTTAAAAGCTTCCCCAGTAAAACACGTGTCATGTGCAGTCACAACATTTTTAGGAATCCCATGTCTACTGAAAATAGACTTAACCTGACTTACAACATGTGGGCTTGACATGGATTGTAAAGTCACAAGTTCAACATATTTTGAGAAATAATCAACCATCAAAAGAAATTGTTTACCATCAAGGAAAAATATATCTATTCCTACCTTTTGCCATGGAAGCTGTGGAACAGGGTGAGGTAACATCGGTTCCTTAAGGTTACTTTTTGTGTTGATTGCACAAGTTTCGCATTTGGAAACTACATCTTCTATCTGAGAATTAATACCAGGCCAAAACATGACATTTTTGGCTCGCAGCTGGGTTTTGACAATTCCTAAATGAGGGTAATGTAAACGCTTTAACATTTCAGATCTTACACTACTAGGAATCACAATTGCTGTACCCTTAAAAATCAAGCCATTACAATAGGTTAACTCATCTTTCACACACCAGTACTGTCTAATGTTCAAAGGTAAGCCTTTTCTATGACTAGGCCAATCATTACCAACAATAAATTTTATAAGCGATTGCATTTCATCATCATTACATACCAGATCTCTTAGCTTTGTTACATTAACAGGACTTATGTTAAGATTATCTTGAATGAAACTTACGTGTGCCTCTATCTGAGCATGTTCTAACTCCAGATCAGCGTTGTCACTTGTATCATATGCACGAGAGAGAGTGTCTGCAATAAAAAGCTCTTTCCCTTTTTTGTAGACTAGGTTTAAATTGTATTGTTGCAATTTAATTCTCATTCTCTGAAGTCGAGGTGAAAGCAATTCTAGATTTTTCTGGAAAATCCCTAACAAGGGCTTATGGTCAGTCTCTACCGTAATGGATGAACTACCAAATATATATTGATGGTAGCGCTCACATGCAAACACAATAGCTAAAAGTTCACGCTCAATTTGTGCATAACGTCTCTGAACTTCACTCAATGCTTTACTAGCATACGCCACTGGAAGGCCGTCCTGGAGAAGGGCAGCGCCCAACCCGCTTTGAGAACTGTCAACCGTCAAGACAATAGGTTTTTTAACATCAAAATACTGGAGGATAGGCCTCTTAGTTAACAACTCTTTCAATTTTTCAAACGCTTTTTGCTGCTCATGTTGCCATGAAAAAACTGTGTCCTTTCTTAAGATTGCTCTGAGGGGAGCAGTATGTTCAGAGACATTAGGCAAATGTCTACTAACATAGGTCACAAGACCTAAAAATCTTTGAAGTGACTTCTTATCACCAGGAGGTTCCATAGAGGTTATGGCCCGCACTTTACTGTCATCTAGATCGATACCTTTCTCGGTAAATTTAAAACCCAGATAAGAAATCTCTTTGATCCCTATCTTGCACTTGTCTTTGTTGAGTTTAATGTTTTCTGCTCTCATTTTATCTAGAACATGTCTCAAACGCAAATCATGTTCTGTTCTATCGCAGCCCCAAACAATTAAGTCATCTACATAAATTTCTACACCCTCAAATCCATCAAGATTTGTTTCATCTTTTGTTGGAAAACTTCTGATGCGGAACATAACCCGTATGGAAGTCTGAGAAACTTAAATCTACCAAAGGGCGTGTTGAAGGTCGTGAGGTCAGAGGACTCACTGTCTAGCTTAATGTGCCAAAAACCATTTTTGCTATCTAAAGTGCTAAAATATTTTGCACCCGCCATCTTACTTGCTATTTCCTCAAAGGAGGGCATTTGGAAATGTGGACGCATAATAGCGGCATTCAGTTCTTTGGGATCTAGGCAAAGCCGTAGGTCACCATTTGGTTTATACACAATAACCAGTGATTGAACCCACTCTGTAGGTTTTTCAACTCTTTCAATAATTTTGAGCCTTTCCAAGGACTCAAGTTTACTCTTAAGTTTAGGTCTGATAGCAACTGGTACCTTCCTAGCAGCATGAATAACAGGCACTACATCATTTTTCAAAATTATTTTATGAAAACCTTGGATACTACCTATTCCAGACATTAAATCAGGATAATCATTTAAAATATTACAGCTAGGGTTGTCAAGATCAACTTTATGATTCACATCAGTGGAAGTAGGTCTAGGCCTATTCTTAACAATACTGGTACCTGACAAGGATTCTGAGCTTAAATGAGAACTAGGCCTATTAAGAGAATTTACCCTCTTAATCAAATTAAGTTCAACTGAGTCTGATAGACCTAAAATGCAAGGAGCCTTTGAATTTACCACAAAAAATTCTAAACAGTGATTTCTGTTTTTGTAAACAACATCTAGAGTACATTTACCTGTTACATTTAACCTCTGGCCAGTGTAAGAGGTTAGTTTCACATCAGTGCCGGTTAGTTGAGCATCTGTACAAAGAGAATCAAAGACATGTTGATTTAAAACATTAATTTCTGCCCCAGTATCAATTTTGAAAGATACAGGACAATTCTCAACCAACAATTCAATACTCCATTGTTTTCGTGTTTTAGTTTATATACAATGTATGGTGTTGATAGAACCTACAAATAAATCATCATCAATACAATTTACATTTTTATTTTTGCACTGACTCGCAAAGTGATTTAAATTACCACATTTACCACATCTTTTGCCAAAAGCGGGACATTTACCACCCATTTGGTGATTATAACCGCACTTGAAACACTTTCGATTTAAATTTGCACTATTACTATTACCACCAAATTTTCTTGTTGATGTGAAGTTTGAAGTTGACGAACGGCCATGTTGATCGTAGTCCTGGTTCGCTGCCGAAGTTGAAGTTGAAGGGGGAGGGGGCCGATTCCGACCAGCTGATTGAAAATTTGTTGACCCTCTGCGCCTGCGCTGGTTGCTCTGACGTCGTATGGCATCTGACGTCATCGTAGAACTTCGCCGATCTTGCTTAGAGACATTAATTTTATGTATGTCTGAACCTGCTTCCGAACAAATTTCTTGCAATTGTTTGTTAGCGGTTTCTGCCGCTCTACACACTTCTAAGGCTTGATTTAATGTTAAATCTTTTGTTCTTAATAAACGATCTTTAAGTGTTCTGTCCTTTATCCCTAATATTAAGCGGTCCTTAATTAAACTATCGGTCAAGGTACCGAACTCACATGTACTGCTTAAATCTCTTAATTCAGTCACGTAACTATCAATGTTTTCGTCTTGCTTTTGTTCTCTTAAAAAGAAAATATGTCTCTCATATGTGACATTTTTGTTAGGGATAAAATAACTATCGAACTTGGAAAGAACTACTTTAATGTCCTTTTTGTCTTCAGTCGGGAGATATGAAAAATTATTATAAATTTTTAGTGCCCGATCACCAATTACTGACAATAAGAGAGCGATTTGATATTCACTATTTTCTTTGTTGCTTTTACTAGCTATCATGTAAATGTCAAATTTTTGTTTGAAAAATGACCAGTTCTCTGACATGTTACCTGTCCAACTCAATTCTGAGGGAACTTTAATTGACGGCGCCGCACTCTGCACGACGATGGCGGCGGTCGACGATCCTCCATCTTCTTTCGCTTTTTTCTCTTCCTTGTCTTCATTTCCCATTTTGGGGAAGATTTATAATTCTCACTTAAAATGCGCACCAATTTAAATATTATACTGTCACTACTGATGGCCACTTATCCATTTTCGAACTGCGCCATGTGGTGTGGCGGGTTGGCACATGAAAAGAACACACGAAGTTGCTGCTACAAACTCTGTATTTCATCTGTCCGTGGCCGGTACATCAAGTAGGGGAGGGGGCACGCAAGCCGCCCTTATCTTTTGACCTTTGACTGTCTAGTACATGGAACATTTAACATAATGCCAACTTAAACTTAACTAAATATATTACAGTCTTAAAATCACATGAAAATTTCATAAACACCATAAAATGTAGGGTGTTTCATAAGAAATTTTAAAGTTGGCCGCCATATTTGAAAAATGGCCGACTTTAAAAAAAATCATTATCATTATATAAAACTAGACTTAATTTCCAGGGGGGTTACTATTTAACTTTTTTCGATAGCTCTTACAGTTTCCATGTAAAACAGCTGGCACACTTATATCAATCACCCTGTATATATATATACATATATATATCAATTTGAACGAACTGTGTTTTTGGCTTCTAGGGACCTCAAAACAATGAAGTATCGTGGTCCCAGGCTTAGGTCTTACTGTGACTACTACCGTAATAGCGTATTCCCTATAGGGAAATTCGCTAAAATAATGTTGATACAGGTCTTTATGCCTGGAAAAATTGCGTTTTAATTTTTACTAGAAATTCTAAAATTTTTAACATCCAACTTATGGAGTTAAAAATAAAAACAAAGAAATATTGAAAAATAACTGACTCAACTAAAAGTATAGACCATACTGGAAGTACAAATATGTAGTTTTGCATTGTAGCCAATTACTAAATTACTGAGATGATACTATAATAAAAATAACTAGAATTAAATATTACTATAATACATAGGAAAACAAAAATAATATAATAACGCAATAAAAAATAACTTATATCATAAAAAAGCATCACCTAATAACTAAAAAAGTGAGTAAAAATTCTCGTACGGGACGGACATCGGAGCGTATTCCTAGTACAAAAGTTCCATTTAGTTTTAAATCAATGACATCCGACCAATCCAATATTGTGAATATCAGTGATCACCATAACTACAGCTGTACAGATGTTTAAAATGCTGAAACCAATTTCAATGTTATTCTAATGGGAAAATTTCAAATTTAATTTGTGTATAGCCAGGGCCGGATTTACGTTTTCTTCGCCCATGGGCATATAATAATCTGCCGCCCCTTCACCCCCCCCCCCCCCCCCCACCGGCTCCCTGTGTACCCTCCAAGGAGCCACATTGCGGCGATATTGCTTTTTTTAAAGAAGGAATCTAACTTTAAAGTTTGGACAAGCACTTCATTTTCCTTCTTCTTCTTCACTTGTGCTAATTTCCGGTATTCCGCGCCACTAAGTCTTTTTCGCCCATCCATTAGGCTTATTTATGTTTTAAAAATATAACGAAAATTATTGCGTAGCCTATATCAAATTCAAATGAAATCTCACACGAAACACAGCATTAAAGAGTTATGAACAAATCAACAACACACAGTCGCACACGCATTACTGCATAACAAGCAAGCCGCAAGCGTCCTCGTACAGGCTGTCAGTTCTAATGCGACATTAACAACGCCACACAACACTGACGAATGACGTTTGTACACTGACCGCCCAAGCGGAAGCGAAATGGCGACTTGGCGGGATGGGCTGATGACCGGTGGGGCATACGGAAGACAATCGGAGCAAACTATGATGTCATTGAATGAGTTCCTTGAGTTATCGCTAAGAACAGTCTAACGCTCAATACGCTTGATTTCAGAGTTGTCGTCGGCAACAACTGAATAATATTGTTTACACTAGGCCTAACCTCTATAGGATTAGTTGATGATGAATGGAAATGGATAAATTCTATCATGGTCCTCTTTTTAAGGAGAATTTGAAAACTCTTTTACAAAATAAAAATGTTTATTTTTGTTATAGGTATTTTTTGTTTTGCTTTTATCAGGCCTAGCTTACATAAACTTGGGCCTGCTTTAGTTTTAATAGAAAAGATTCAAAGCGTTCAACGTTTTAGGCCTAGCTAGGCTATATTTTTGGTTAGTATGAAACGTAATTTTATGCAACTGAGTTTAACTGTCTTAACAGTCAGCCTATTCCTTAATTCCCCATAAACAAATCCTAAACGGATTCGGTAAGATGTAGTTACAGTAATTACCGGTAGTAAAGTTTAAATTTGATAAAGTTTTTTTTGAACCAAAACTTTTTTTTTTTTTTTGAACACCCAATTTAACTTAACACTACATTTAAGAGTGCTAATCCAAAAATTGTTAAGGATCATGTAGTACTTTAAGGATACTGTATCTATTTCTAATCTTACACATGAATACCGGTATATTTATTAGTAAATAAAATGCTTTTAAGATTTGTAGGCTTAGGTTTTACTTATTTATTCATCTTTATCAAGATCTTACTACACTAACAACGATTCCTCAATACTCAAAAACAAAGAAAGAAAGAGGGCAAGCGAGATTAGCCGAGTAGCGGCAAAATATAGAAACTTTAATGTTATGACGTCAGCATCATAGCCGTCACACAGTGAAGCGACGTCATTAAGCTGCTCCGAATGTCTTCCGTATGCCCCACCGGGCTGATGACGGCGAGGAATACGAATACGGCTACCCCCTCCCTCACGGCGCCCCACCACTAGCACATCGTCTGCCGCGCGCAAATAAATAGACGCTCGTCCACGCATCTGCACAGCATGCACTGCAGTCTGCCCTTTGCCGCCTCACCACGATACGGCTATGTGGCCTGCGACCATGACGATGACAACGCGCCGTGCATACAGATATCAAATTTTAATTTCTCCAAAATTTTGCCGCCCTCGAAATTTGCCGCCCTGGGCATGTGCCCATGTTGCCCATGCGGTAAATCCGGCCCTGTGTATAGCGCCCTTATTTTTTGTCCAATTTTCATCAATTTTTGGTGGAAACAACTACAGACCAAACCCTATCCAACGACACCAAAAAGTTGAAAATCGATTCAGAATTGTAGGAGGAGTTCTCAACACAAAAATACCCTTAGGGTATTAAATAAGTATAGATTTATATACTTTATACTGGTATTTATGAATGATTATATAAATGAAAGTAAATTAAAAGAATAAAACAACTAAGCAATAACCCTAATTATATTCCACATGTTAGAGATTCAACGTGTGGTTCAACAAATATACCTACACCAGAGTGCAGTACCAGTATATGCTTACATCAAAACAGTCTAAAATTCAAGTGGGCAAACTGAACAAGCCTGTCGTGAAGGCGAGTGAGCGGAGCGAACAAGTTGGTCTTGAATAGAAACAAGCCTTTTTGCACTTGGTATTTTAGCGCACTGCCGGTTACTAATTCTCAGCAACTTCTTGTAGCTCTTCTAACATCATCCTTTTATCATCAGCACAATTGGTTTTTCTTAAATTTCATTCCTCTTGTTTGTCCTTTCCCAGTTTATGACATCCCATATCGCATTGGATTTTTGTCAGCTTGGTTGATGAGGTTGGATGTTGTGTCAGTTCTTTGAGCCTCATTTCATACATTTTTTTTATATTTTGTGCTATAACAGCTTTATTATCCTCTTCTCTGGGGAGGTCATTTTTGACTAATGCTGTGAGGTAGTTAGTTTTTAGTTGTAGGACTTCTGTATAAAGTATATTTCTTGCTTTCTAACTGGTTTTGACCTTACTTTATTGATTGGGCATATACCATTACCATTACCATTGACTATATACACTAATGTGAGTAGACTTCTCATAGCATAGGCGTGTTTGAAACCTTTTGACGGTGGTGCGATCTTGTGTGGCGTACATGAAAGTACAAGAGTCATATGATAGGCAAATCAGTACTACCACTCTTCTCAATTAAGGATTAAACATTTTATAATGGAGGTTTTTGTTTATGTTGTGATGAAATGTTTTTGCAGCACTGTAAATTCAGCTAAATAATAACAACAACATCGATGGCAGCACACTGGCGGTACACGAAACTTCCAAATTTTTGCCTCAAACTAAATACATTTGATGAGAGGTCTATTCACGTTAGTGTACATAGTCAATGTACACCAAACGTGTTTGTGTATACCAGACGGCGATCATTGCCCAGATGTCTGGATGGATGTTGTCAAATTTTTTAATTACTATTTTAAACCAATATTTACAACTTGACTTAACTAATATTTATACTATGTATACTTTGATGGCGGACAGTTTATGGTACTGAGCCTAGATGTCAATGATCGCTTCAAAACATTGACATCTAGACTCAGTGACATTGACATTGATAACATTGACATCTAGACTATACACGCCAAGTGTATAGCATCAAGTTCCATTGTGACTATTTATGAAGGTGTTGTATGTCTCATCGACTTATCTAGCTATCTGAAAATTTTCCCACTTGTGGCGTTCCATCAACGTGTAGAGTAGTGACATATATTTTGCTTTTAATTTCCGTTTAAACTGGATCTTTTGTTATTTGCTGTTCTGGAAAGAGAGCAGAGTTGGGCCTTGTCATCTAATAGGCCTGTTTTAATTACCTTTACTTTTATTTTTTCGATGGGTAGCTTGGTGTAATTGCAATCAATGGAACTTTCTGTACGATGGGTAGTTTCTGGATAATGAAAGACTGTACTCTAACTTTGATTAGCACTTACAAGTTAGAGACTGGTCTCAATATGTGTAGTCTTTTTCTCTGTTTCAGATTGTTGATAACCATGTTGTGAAATATATACCACCTGAGGAAGTCAACGATAAAAGAGAAATAAGATATAGAGAAAGTAGCCGTCGTGCACTTCTCATGGTAGGAGCGGAAAGTGCAGACCCTCAGCAGGTTAGTTTTTGAACGTATTAACTTATAAACTAAGCTTTTTAGTAGGAATGGGCCGATTCCAAATCTAGATTCTTTGCTAATTTTAATACCGGCGGTAATGAGAAATGGTTGATTTTCTATTCTTAGCACTATTGTAGTTTGTACGTTACTTACTAATGTACGATAATTTCATCTGGAAAAAGGAATTTTTAACTCTTTATACATATGAAAATTAATTCTGGAATATGTACTATCAACACTGCTTTCTGCTTTCGCACTTCGTGTTGTATGTTGCCATTTTGCTATAATATATTTGCATTATCTGGTTTAAAACAATACCTATCAATTATTTTTGAATGTGCATCAAATTACCAAAAGAAAAGTTAGTGAAGTTTGGCTTATGGATTGCCATTGATATTACAGTAAACTTCCTCTAATCTGGCATGTTTGGGACTTGACATGTGCCGGATTACAAGATGAATATCAGGAAAAATGTAAATTATATAAAAAAAGACTATAAAACATGTATTTTATCATTAAAAGAGCTTTAAAAGAATAAAAACAATAGTATAACGTACTCTTCAGTAATAAAAAATACAGAACATGATTATGAAACTCAAAAGAGTACTGTAGACGCCCGATCATAGAGGTACAGTAATTGGGACGAACGCCACCTTGGACAGGGGGAAAACTCGGATACAGTAATACGGAGATTATGTAATATAGTGTAACTTATCAAATTATTTAGTTAAGAGAATATTTTGTTACTTTTGTTGTTATTTAATAAAGTTTTTGCAATGTACAAACAGCGTCATATTAAAGAGACGCACATCAGCAGACAGAGACGCACACCTGCAGACTGAAACGCACACCAGCAGACTGAACACGACTACGAAATGTAAACAAAGCTTTAGTGACACCAGGCCTTTTAAAAAATTACACAATGTCACCTGATGTCGGCTGAAGACGACTCGTCTTCCCAGCACACATGTCAATACAGAATACGCCACAGTCTAATATGTTATTGGGAGACAGTCACAACACTCCTATCTAAGCTCCATGTTTAGTGTCTGCAGGGCAATTAGCGCTTTAAGCCGATGAAACCAGCGTGACTGGAGTCCTCGGCCGTTCTTGCTTTGTGCAAAAACTCTGTAACTCCAGTGAGTGGCAACCAATTCTGAAATACATTTCGGCCGTTATCATATGATTGGGATTTAATTCGACAATTTTGATTGTTATTAGCATTTTATAGTCAATGGCATTATTGTCAGCTGTGTTTGTGTTGAGCTGATGGCTGCCAACACCTGTGATTGTGTTGTCAACTCGGACGCCAACCACTATGAGCGCTAGTAAATCCACACTAGCGCTCCAAGCCACAGTTTCTTGCGTAACTGGAGTCCCCGGGTATTTCAGGCGGACAACCTAAGTGACGGAGTGTCATGACTGTCTCCCAATAAACTATATTAGACTGTGGAATACGCTTTTTACGACACATCGTTGCTTCGTGGCGACTTTCGATCCCAAACAAACTCGATCGCTCAATTGTTATTTTTGTTTCTGTTAATATAATTGTTCTCAAAGTCGTGCCGGATCATAGGATGGCGGATTACTGGAAGTTTACTGTACTATAGGGCAAGGTACTAGGGTATGGGTTATAGGTTGACAGTATTAAGGTATTGTAACCCCTTGTATTGAAATTATATATGATTTCAAAAGGGGTTTTATTTCTTGTTTTACACAGGATTGGTAATAAACAATGGGATTGAGAATTTTGAACCGAATAGAAATCAAGAAATTTTTAATTTAGTCTACTCCTACATTTTAGTCATTTATTTTGGTTTTGAGTTGACTCTCAGCAACTATATTCCAAACTTAAACATTTGACCTAGCATCTACCTATTCTCATAAATCTTGTTTGTGTTATTTTTATTTAAAAAATCAAATACCTCATCAGCTATTATACATTACATTTTTAGTTTTATTGGCTCCGGACAAAGTAACCTACAATTTTGTCCTTGGTTGCATCCCATTCCATAAAAGTCAATATAATCATGTCACCTTTTACTTCACTTTACCAAAATTACATTATGGTACTTTTAGTTTGTTTTAGTCATAAGTCATAGTCATACTCTTTATTGCACATAACATTTTTGTTTTACATTTGTAAAGTAAACAGGTGCATGTATAACTGTTACTGAGTTTTCTGACTTGTCACCTATTTCACCAGCTGTGCTGGAACCAAAAGAAATATTAATGTGACTAATAAAGAATTTGAATTATCAACTACCAGTGTTTAGTATTGAAAAGTTATTAAGATTAAGAGATAAAGTGTTTTTATCTCTGATTATAATAAACAAAACCTCTAATCTAACCATTTGCAAGTGCTTTATTAAAAAAATACTCTCTCGTTTTATCTTCAAACAGTTTCAACAGTTCTGTAAATGATCCTGATTTTCTGCTTGTTTTTCAGTACACAAGAGAATACTGTGGCTTATTCGCCCAAGCAGGCCTCTTACCCAAGAAGATCTTGTGTCGGTTTTTTATCACGCCAGAAGCTGCCATTCAGCCGGGCACACCACTTTATGCCAACCACTTCAGTGTTGGCGACTACGTTGATGTCAGAGGCAATACGTAAGTGGCACTTCACTGATGTTAGTTTTATTTGAGCTGTTCTGAAGCTTTTACTCCATTCAAAATCACAGTGCAGTCGTAGATCCATGGTTGATTTCCCACCACGGGGAAAATTCCCACCACTTTATTAGATTCCGCTATTTTGTTCCCAATAAGTTTCTTAGTTTAGTTAATAAGAAAAAAAATAAATATTTTCGTATTCTTTATTGCATATGTACATTTTAATTTGGACACCGCAGAGCAAAAAAAGAATGGCATTTGTCATTATTTTGAAAGATTGGAACTAGAAGCAAGGCCACCTCTAAGTTTTCTAGGCAAACTTTAGACTTTACTTTTCTTACACCTCCTCCCCCTCTCCATGCCACAATTTATTCAAGCTGTTATCAAAGGACAATAGTAAGGAAGATAAAAATATTTCCAAAGTATCAAATCATGATAATACTCTATTCAACTTATTGTTATTTCTTTATATTTATACCTTTTTAAAAATTTTGTCAGCAACATTGCACAAAAATATTGACTTTTTACCGAGGTCCATTTTCAGACACCAAGAACAAAAATTAATGTTAATTGGGAGTGCCGTTTAATGCCGGTTGAAAACTATTTAACTTCAAAAGACAGCGGCAAATTTCTTTACTGAACTTTTTACTGCCGATCAGGGGCACAATTTACTGTAATGGGGTGCGCTCTTTATCATTGATGGGGTTGGGGGGCGAATTTCACCCTTGACCGGGGATGCTGTTTACCACCACTAGATATTGTGCTGCTTGTCCCTGCTGCTGTTATGACGCCCTAGGTGATCGCCTAATTTTTATATATGGTAGAGCTGGCCCTGACTAGAAGTGAAACAGCCTTGTTTATTATGAAAACTTATTCTGAAGGTGAGGTTCTGGCATCAGTTTTTCTAGTAACAAATAAAAGTAACGAGCTAAATATTGTATAAGAAAGTAAATTGTTACACTTTTAAAAATAAATTTGGTAAGTTAATTGATTGTTAGTAATTTATAAAAATAATTGTAATGGATTGTAAATAATTTATTCAAAATAAATTGTATCTTTCCGCCATCGCAGTTTGCATAGATAAAAAAAATACCACACAATATATCAACTATACAGTTGATTTATTTAAATGCCAATCAGATGTTTTACTGCCATGAGCACAATTTCATATAATTTGGAAATTGGCAATTTTAATTTTTATAAAAAGTCTAAAACAATTTTGGAATAGTTGGCCTAGAACATATAGGCTAAATAACTTCTTAAATAAATAAATGAATAAATGTCACTTCGAAATTTTCAATGTTTTACTGTATTCATTTTTGTAAAAAGCTATTGTGGACTGGTATAGATTACATTTTTCAGAATGTACCTCTTGGGGTACTTTCTCATTTCCTTTGAATCTAATGGTTGGATCAGTTATGAAGGATTTGTTTCTTTTCTATTAATGACAATTATATCACTGCACCAGAACAAATTAATTTCTGCAACAGCTGTTACTTCTTTGTAATCTTCATATGATTTTTAATCTAAACTCATCATCGATTATTGTGACCTGTTTAGGCGAATATTCCTTAGTAGGCCTCCATGTTGGCATTGTCCTAAGGAATGGGGCAGTATAGTTTTCGGTTGTTGTACTTGAACTGCCCTAAAGGCCTCTCACTGGAGTTACATTTCCAACCATCTTTATTCAGATTCTAGTAAGGATCATTAGTGATGGATAGGATAAGCAGGCTTACCTTAGAAAGTGAAGGCATAGCACAAAAAATAAACACACAGATAGACAAAAACTTGGATATTTCAAGGCTACTGGCCTCTTTGTCAACACGAAGAAGATGATCATGGTGCTTTAAAGGATCCCTTCACTTTCTAATATAAACATGCTTATCCTATCCATCACTAATAATCCGTACTACTTAGGCATTTAGTCCTATCCAAAAACTGACTTATTCATGTTGTTAATCGTCGAAGCTGATAAGACAATTATAAATATGTTACATACCTCCGTCTTCAGCTTCAATAAATCCAAACAAATTCTGGACTTCCATGGTTATGACAAATAAATTGTCATCATCAGGTCTGATTTCACAAAATCAAACATTTGTTGAAATGAAATGAAATGAAATGAAAATGCTTCTTTATTGAGGCGAACATTAGGACCACATGGTCCTCTCTTACAGTTAACCTCTAAACAAAATAATATTAATTAAAATAAAATATATTATAATGTACAAAAAAAAAAATATATATATATATATATATATATATATATATATATATATATATATATATATATATATACACTTTAGCTTTCTCTAAATAATTTTATACAAGTAATAAAAAGAAATACAATTAATAAAGTAAATACAATTCTACAAAACATTCATTCTACATTCACACCATGCTGCACCTACTCCTAGAGCACGCCATCCCGCCAAGCCATGGCCATCCGGTTAAGGTAATACTCCTTCAGCGCCACCGTCAGCCGGGAACGGGATTCTATGGATCTTAATTTGTAGGGCAAGGAGTTCCAAAGGCGACAAGCTGTGACTACGAAAGATTTGTTGAAAACAGTTGTTTTGTGGTGTGGAATTCATTAGTTCCTTGTCATAAAGTTAAAAGTCAGTTATACAATATGATAACATCTCGAAAGGTTGCTATTTATTATTGTATGTATGTTAATAAAATTAAATATATATTATTCAAATAATAGTATACCAAAATTTAGAAATGTATGATTCTGTATTAATAGTGCTAAATCCGTATCAGAGAAGTATGTGGTCAAACCTCATACCATCTGATTATAACTGAAGTTGTCTGCTTTATTTTATGAAAAAAAAATACCCCAGAAAGCTCCCTCAAGTGCACAAGCCGTAGCACAATGTGTAACAAAACATTGTTTTCCCAGCATCTACCACGGGTTCCAAGGGGTGATGAAGAGGCATGGTTTCCACGGGATGCCGGCGACCCACGGCCAGACCAAGACCCACCGGAGGGGAGGCAACACGGGCGGTGGAGGGGGGAAGGCCCGCATCTGGCCCGGCACCAAGCTCCCCGGACACATGGGCCACCGATGGAGGGTCAACAAGGGGTTCAAGGTGAGCACTTGAAACAAGAGTTGTCCAACTTGGCTGAATGTTTGAAAATGTAGGCCTTCAAACATATCTAGCTTCTTCTAGTTTGTGTTGGTGGTAATATTACCGCTAATTTGTTAGATGATGCAATGTTGGTTGACAATCATGACTGCAACTGTTTAGTACAAAATTCATCAGTATTCTGTACACTTTACTTCCTAACTGGCCGGGACTGGTTGTAGAGCTTGCCTTTGAACCTGAGGGTTGCCAATTTGATCTTGAGAAAAGTTTGAAAGTGGCTTTTTGAGGGTTTGTAACTGGCTCCAGCTGCTTTTGTTGATTTGTCTATTAATTAATGATGCTGAAAAATTAATCAGATGTTCTAAGTCATTGAAATGCTTTGCCTCATCTTATGCAACACACTCACCACTGGTGTCCCATATTCATATTTAAACAGTCACCTGAATGCAACGGTGTCTCAAAAAGTATCAAGAAATATGGTCAGTATGACATGTTCATCCATCTAAGACTCATGATTGTACACCTCCATATGTCCACATAGTGTAACACTGGGTGTCCACAGAAAATTTGTTATTAGTTTTTCTGACTTTCACTGACTCACGGACTTTACTGAAAATTATAACACTTCATCTCGCAAAAAATATTTATACCTAGGCAGTTTAAATCTCAGAAAATATTGAAATAAGTTAACAGATTACAAAATAACGTAATCCCTATCGGGGAATTACTTAAAAGTGAACAAATTTTCAATAGCATTGCATTGAAAACAAGTTTCTCAATTCAAATGTCTTGCATCTGGTATACTTGAAGAACTCAGTACAGGATATACATTTTCTTATGATGTAGGCACCAATACTTTTTTCATAGACAAAACAGATCTTGCTTGCAGGGAATTTTTAACAGGCATGTATTTTTATTTTGAATTATTAGGTCCTTCAGAATGTGCTTTTACAGCTTGCTTACCCAAGTTACTGGGCTTGAATGCCATGCAACACACTTTACAATAATCAAAAGTTGTATCAAATTCACTAATTTCAAGAAATATCTTGGTATCAATCCACAAGTTATTAAATCTACTCTACTGAGCAGCTATTGTACAGCAAACAACAAATCAATACAAAAAAGATTAATAAATAAAAATATTGCAAGCCCAAATGTGAGGCAATAAATTAAATTGTCATAAAATAAAATAAAATAAATTGCCCCCCCCCCCCCCCCCCAAATGCTACAATAGTCAAGGTTACGGCGGACTGAAGCATTGGATCGTCCCCTCCAATTTCAGTAGTTGAATTTCTTTTAGTCTGCTTTAAGCATACATACGTTTCTGGTATTTTACTATCAACATCAAAATTAATTTGCAATTCAGAATAATTAATCCCCATAAAGCTATGGTATAGATAATATACATTAAATACTGTACTTAATATATTAAATTATATAATATAATTAATAGTATATTTAATATAGTTTGTCTTAAGGATGAAAAACAAACTTTGAGGGCTGCCTGTGTTGTTCAAAATAAAAATATATAAAACCTTACTAATTGAAAAAATATTTTGACACCTCAAATGTCCAGACATAGGGAGGAGTTATGTTAAGGCAAATCCTCAAAAAATTAACCTAAATAATCAAACTCACAATTACAACACAAGAGGTGGGAATGAAATCGAAATAGCTCAACATCGCTTAAAGTTTTATGAAAAGAAAACTGTCCATATGGGATCAAAATTGTATAAATACATCCCAAGTGTTATTAAAAATGAAAGCAATTCAAACAAATTCAAAAGGGAGTTAAAAACATTTTTGGTTGGACCATATATTCATTAGACGAGTTTTATAACTTCTCTGTTTAGTTTTGTTGTCACTTTCGTAATTCTTGTTTTTATTTTATTTTTTAACGAGATTAAGGAGATCTACAAAATCATAGCATTATGAATTAATAATATTAGTATGGTTTATTATTATTATATAGATATGTATTGACACTATTCAATGTACCAATGCGGGTGGTCAACAACTGGATGTCCGATCACGGTCTCTCACTTGCTCTCAGTAAGACGGAGATCGTGATTCTTACGAAGAAGAGGATCGACACCGTCGTCCCGTTTCGAGTGGGAAGGGAGGTGGTCACATCAACTCGTGCCGCCAAATACCTCGGGGTTATGGTGGACACCAAGTTAAGCTGGAGGGATCAGATCTTCCGTACAGCGGACAAGGCCGCTAAGGTAGTGACTTACCTTAGTAGGCTGATGGCCAATGTCGGGGGTCCCCGATCCAGCAGAAGACGTCTGTTGATGTCCGCGGTCCAGTCCGTGCTTCTTTACGGGGCAGAGGTGTGGGCAGGCGCTCTAGATAAGGAGTGCTACAGGTTGCGACTCGCCCGGGTTCAGCGTCAAGCTGCGCTCCGGGTGTGTTCCGCCTACCGGACAGTGTCCGAGCCTGCCGTCCTGGTGGTCGCCGGAGTCATCCCTGTCAAGCTCTTGGCAGGGGAGAGGAAAGCGATTTATCAGAGACAAGGCGAGATCGGCAAGGACACGGCAAGAACAGAAGAGCGCTCCCGAACCTACCAGCAGTGGCAACACAGCTGGGAGCACGACACCCGAGGACGATGGACTGCGCGACTTATCAAGCAGGTCCAACCATGGGTGGAACGGCGGCATGGGGAGGTGGACTACTACCTGACCCAATTTTTGACAGGTCACGGCTATTTTCGGTCGTACCTGAACCGTATGGGAAAGACCGGTTCACCGGACTGCATTTATTGCCCGGGTGTTCCCGACGATGCGGAACACACATTATTCCGCTGTCCCCGTTGGGAAGGGCCCCGCCTGGAGGCCACACAAATCTTTTGGTGCATTTTCGGTGGACTCGGTCTGCCAAAAGATTTTGGAGGATGAGGGCAACTGGGATTGTTTGTCACAGTTCGTCCGGGGCATCCTCCTGGAAAAGAAAACCGATCTGGACCGTGAAGTGGCCCAGATCCCTTGATCGAGCGGCTGGATAAGGAGCGAGCCCCACGGGCGTAAGCCAAATTTAGGCCTAGCCTGACGTAATGTGACAAACAATTCCAGGTTAGATTCCTAAAGAGTAGAGGAGGTTTTTTAGTGGGTAAACTCGTTTTTAGGGGAGCCCCACACTACAGGCTGGCCACCTGTGTGCGTAATGCATTTTTCCGCCTCTCCCTCAAAAAAAAAAAAAAAAAAAAAAAAAAAAAAAAAAAATTCAATGTACCAATGATGTGCAGATGATGAATAAAGATTTTTTGATTTTATTTAAAAAAAAACTTCAAGTGTTACAATGAAGGCTTGTCATACCAGTGATAGTCATCAAGTTTTCTATTTCCAGATCGTGAGGATTAACACCAAGTACAACGTGTTGTACCTTTATGGACAAGGGGTTGCTGGTCCAGTCAACAGCTACGTTTACATTTACGACACCATCCTGCCACTGAAGTAAGAAACATCAACTACCTAACCTTTTAAAATGTTATTATTGGTTATTATTGGCTACTACCCACCTTCAGGTTTATGGCGAAGTTTTGTAGAGATGCGGCAAATTCTTCAGCTTTGTCAAATTAAAAAAAAAAAAAAAACACACACAAACACATGGACATTTACATGGACACAGAACACGAATTGTGTCCATGTGAATGTCCATGTGTGTTTGTGTTTGTGTGTTTTTTTTTTTGTTTTTTTTTTTTTAAATTTGACAAGGCTGAAGAATTTGTCGCATCTCTTCAAAACTTTGCCATAAACCTGAAGGTAAATCAGGTGCAGTGATACAATTGTAATAAACAGAAAAGAAACAAATCCTTCATAACTGATCCAAACATTAGATTCAAAGGAAATGAAGAAGTACCCCAAGAGGTACATTCTGAAAAATGTTATATATACCAGTCCACAATAGCTTTTTACAAAAATGAATACAGTAAAACATTGAAAATTTTGAAGTGACAGGTCTACTTAGCCTATATGTACTAGGCGAACCATTCCGAAATTGTAGACTTTTGATAAAAATTAAAATTGGTATTATTGGCCACTACCCACCTTCAGGTTTATGGTGAAGTTTTGTGGAGATGTGGCAAATTCTTCAGCCTTGTCAAATTAAAAAAAACACAAACACACACGGACATTTATACGGACACAGAAGCACGAATAGTGTATAAAACACGCCAAACTAATCCTGACGTTTCGGGAAACTATAAAAAACGTTTCCCCTTATCAAGGGTTTTTAACTTTCTTCAAACAAGCCGAGCGCCTGACCACTACAAAAAAGGCCTAGGTTATAGTGAACTAGCCAATACACAAAAAGCCTAGTATTCTGCTTCTTTTGAGATCTGGTACTTTTCTATTGTCAGTATACTTTTCTTTTGTCTTTTGTTCTTCTGTTTTTTCAGTTTTCTTTTTCTTTTGTTTTTGGTACTTTTCTATTGTCAGATATTTGCTTTCAACAATATCTGTTGTAAGCAAATATGAGTTAAATCCCTACCTAGAGAAGGTACATACGAAATTCTTTCAATTTATGCCAATGAATAATTGAGATACAGGGTTGTGCTGATTTCCCATAATATGTGAAATGTATCTTTTGACCTTCTATGCTAAGTTGAAAATTAAAAATGCTGATTTGTTTTTTTCATGCTTTTAAATGATTTCAGTTAAAATTGTAGAATTTTTAAAAATGAGTTCAAAAATTCCCAAAAACCTATTTTTTTTCTTTTGAAAGTGTGTAAAGCCCTATTCACACAATCGGATTATGCTGGTTTGCGAACTCATGAAAATAGACCTAGTCATCAAAATCGTAGGTTCCTTTCAAAACTAATCAGTACCATGGGCACAAATATATATATATATATATATATATATATATATATATATATATATATATATATACAAATATATATATATATATATATATATATATATATATATAAATGAATGACTGGTGTTTTTGGCTTTTGGGGACCTCTAAATGAAAAAAAGAAAATGGTCCCAGGCTTAGGCTTTTCCATGGATACTACTATAAAAGTGTATACCCTACAGGGAAATCTTATACTCTTATACGAGCAATGTTTGCTTGTTTGCTTGCTTGCACAATTATCTCAAAAACGGCTCTGACGATTTCCTTCAAATTTTGGAATAAACTTAGTTTTACCTTAAAAATACGATTGAGATGGGTCTCGCCCCCAGGGAAAATCTAATTTTGCTAAAAATTAAAGTTTAAAATTACAAAATTTTAACATTGGGCTTATGGGTTGCCATGTTGGCAACGAATTAACAACATATAAACAAGGAGTACATTCAGAACTTCATATCACCTGTTCCTTCTTTTCCTATACTTTCACAGATGGCTGCCACTCATTCTGATATTTAAATTTACTAATATTTCACCGAGCAACGCTCGGTCCTCCTGGTACTTGTCTTAAAAAAGGTGTACAGAGAATATGGATTATGGCGTGTTGGTTATCTTATGCCTGTTATAAATAATAACTTTCACCGTTAGAAAAAATTTGAATTTAAACGCGTCACAGGAAAGCAGAAATTACTTCCTGTTCAAAAGTTTGTTAAACGACTTTCTTTTCAAAATGTTGAATAGTAATGCTTTGTGTAGAGGTTGGTCTCTAGCTCGATTGCACAGTTATAGAATCAAACTTCAATAATTAGTGTTTGAAAATGTTCACAGCTCCCAAAGTGTTAAAAAAGTCTTCCTTTTCTAAAATCTTTTTAACTCCCATAAAATTGTACTTTATTCTTTAAAAAATAATTTGCACTGAGAAAAGCCGGAATTACCTTAACAATTTTTGATATACCCACTATAAAACCCATATAATCTGAATACAGTTTCTTAGAACTTGTGAGCGTCTTGCTTATAACATCTACTTTTCATGTTTTATTATTCTAATCAAATACCTTTAGTTTAAAGATTTTTAGTGGTGATGAAAATTAACATATTTAAATATTTTTCAGGAAGCTAAAAGAGAAACCAGCAGCTTTTCCAACCTTTTACCCTGAAGATTTGGATGAACCTTTGCCTGAGGACATTTTTGACGAGTCAGTTCATAAGTTTTCTGATCCAGGAATAAAGTTCCAACCAGATAAGAAATAAGCTCTGGTCATCTTAGTGTGTAAATGTATCTGTATAGTAAACGTATTTAATAAAAAATATTTTCTAAGATTCAATTTTGTCTTATTTATTTAAGTCTCAAAAATTTTCTTCTTGATCAATCGAAATCCGTAGTTTTACACAATTCAAGGTTGTTTTGATAATCGACCCTCAGGCTCAATATTTTAAATTAAGAATTCCTACACTGGGCAGATTCAGGTTGTGACATCTGAGAGTAATTTCGCTGAAAGGTATGATAGGCTTATACTTTAATAACAAACTTATTCACAATCAAAACCCAGTGTAAATGATTTTATAGGCCTAAAAAGGTTGTTTATTTTCTTTATTTAACAATCCTTCAAATAATTATTGTTACAGCGCATTACAATTGTTAAATATCATTCCAAAAATTCGGGAGTGCAGCCCAACCCCGTAAAACCGCTCACGATCCCTACCACCATGAAATGTTATTACTCAAACACGGTTTGTAAAGGAGAATTTAGGTTTGGACAACATGAATTCAACAATTAATTGTGCTTTTCTTGGTTCTTCGAGTTGCTTGCAACTCAATCAGTTCTCGTTTGGGTTCTCAAAACTCAAATACCATGCCAGTTATTCAATATCAGGCCATGATTCCAATTGATTATGAACAGTTAGGATCTTATTTTTTATGGAAAGAGGCCTGCATTGATCAAGTCATCTAGCATTTCATGAGTCACAAACTGCTTTCTTTTGCAGTAGTGATATCTTGTTTACACTTGCACAGTAGTTCCACAGCAAAATACCATAAAGGCCACATAGCTCTGAAAAAAGGTGAAACAAGTTCGTCTCACAAAGCTGCCTGGAAGATCACTGGCAAGCCTCCTTAGTTGGTAAATAACTCAGCTTAGCTTGACACATAGCTGGTCAACATGAGTTTTCCATCACAATTTGGGATCAAGCATGAACCTAGCAACTTATGACCGGTTGACTAACTCTATCATAGTTACATAAACTAAAAATAATTGCCTGGGTCCTGGTATAATGTTGAGTGTCAGGTTGTTGTCAATGGGAGGGAGGCAATATTAAAAATTTTGGTGATCGTAGAGCCAGCTGTTTGTACATTTTTGTGGCTTGAAAACAAGGTTGTGTCATCAGCAAAAAATAACAAGCCACCCCCTACTTTGTAATACAGGTGATTGATTATAGTGACTAGAAAAAGCAGAGGCCAGGGAAAAAACGATGTTGAAGTAATAACAACTGGTAAATCACCAAAGCAATCACAACTAGGCCGCAATAACTCCATCGCCTATAAGTAAGTGTCCATATCTTGCTATAAGATAATACAAACAGGAAAGTCGTTCAAGCCCGAGAATGAGCACCACATAAATCCATAAACATGAAACACCAATAACACAGTTATAAGAAATAGAACTGGGGTTTGCTGGATTTCTTCCTTCAATGTGCAGCACTACTGACTGCCTAACCAATATAAGTTGTCACCATTGACTCTAAATAATACTTTCAGTATCTATAGTCAATGGTATCACTATGTGCGATGCTTGCTTTTTTGTAAGATTTTGTGTTTTAGAGCTTATTCGTAATGATAAACATCGTCAGCAAAACATTATTAGGTATTTTAATAAATTCACTTAACATAACTAGTGCGCATGTTTCTCAACATCGAGCAATTTATTTTGATACAATACAAAAGTTACATTTAGTTCTAAATCAATGAGATCTGACCGATTCCTATATTTTGAATATCAGTGTTCGGAAACACAACACATTCTTTTCTTCCTTAAATCTGCCTTAGAGGTATAGTTGGTTGTTGATGGAAATTTAATAGCTTTAGTACCAGGGGGACTGAGCTTAAGCTCGGTAAAATTATTACTTTCGTATAATAATACACCCAAAGGGTGTTGCACTTTAGTATAATTTTCCTTAACTACAGGTTAAAGATGTAACACATTGGTTTATATCCGCAGTTATCAGCTGATTTTCGTTCAATTAATAAAATCTCCATAAGGATAACATGGGATCTTTGAAGAGCTCTACCGCGAAAACCGGATTTTTCCCAGCTATGGGACCAGCTCCAATCGATTTCTGGTGGCCAAAACCCCCATATTCAATCTAAAAATCAAAAATCCTTGGAGCGAAAAAAAACTTTGCCCGGACAAACGGAGCTTGTTTTAGAGTATAAGATTAGCATGACACTATATCAAAAGTGAATAATACGATTATACTGGATCAAAAGCTACATGAAAATACGTTTTTGATCCTTCATCTTCTGACAGTGTTTCATTAAAATCAGAAGTTCCTTTGGAAAGTTATAAGTATTATCCGTGAACACATGCATAAATGTTGCATATAAAAGTTGTTATCTATACATATTTAATAGGCGACATGCATTTTTGTATAAGGAACTCGTACAGTTTTCAACCGATTTTAATTATTTTGGTGTCTTTGGATGGAGCTCGGATTGAAGTTGTTTTGACTACATTTTAATATTTTTGTTATCTTATACTATAATACGAGCACTACCTGAAGGGATGTGTGTTCCACAATCTCGAAATCTAGTAGGTAGATTTTGCTTAAACTTTGCATTTAAAGGTGAATTTACACCAGAGGTTGACAACAAAAAATTGTTGACTTTAGCCATATAATGAGACATATATTTTGATATAACAGTAAAAGTCGACAACTTTAGGTTGTCAACCTCTGGTGTAAACGCAACTTAAGAGTGTTTTGGCCCAAAAATAAGTTTAGAAACAGCCTTAATCTCAGAAAAAATCTAATTTGGTCTAAATTTAAGTTTAAAAATCGTAATTTACATCGGTCTTATGGGTTGCTATTTTGGTAACGAAATAAAGGAGCATTAATGTTAAACAGTCTTTTTAAAACAGCTGTTAATTGTGAAGAGGTATATTTGTTGATGATGGAAACTTAATAGCTTTATCACCTGCCATTTTGGGCTCGGTTGTCCTTTTTAAGTTGGGTTTGTGCAACACCACCTAGAACACAAAGCCGGAGTGTTGACATTTTTGTTTGCCTTTTAGCATCAGCTGATAGCGAAAACAAAAACATTTTCCGCTCAACCCTAACCCTAACAACTAACCTAGAGATGTACCACAATGGAATGTATTCATTTCCAATATTTGATTTTTAAAACGGTACCTATCGTCCTAAATAATATGAACTAGGGATCGCCCACTGGTCGAAATTCGACCAAAACTTAAGTTAACCTTGAGCCAATTAGCTTTAAAATGTTTTTAACTAAAACATATGTTCTTTCTGATATGCTAGCATTTGTTATTACAACAGCTGTCTATTCAATAAATTATCCTTCTCTCATAAGATTAGCATTAGAACTTTGAAAGCCTGTGGGGGGTAGCTCTGGAAACCGATGTGAATTAGAATGTGATTCTGCTCATCTACAGGACTATACCTTTCTAACGGTATGAGCGAATTTCTCCTAAGATGCACAAGAGCTGAGAAAAAAGGAGGAAACGAAACATGCTTGCCTATTAATATATAGATTATTTGCTTTCACTTCATGAAAAAGTTTAAACAATTGTCTAACTCCAATAATTTTATATCTTAAAATAATGTTTTTGAACACAAAGTGATACTAATTTTTACAGGAATTAAAACATTAGAATAGTACACTATCGGTAGGCCTAACTATCATTTGGCCTCTAATGAAATTGTTGGCAATACCATTTATTTAGCCTACACACGGTACTTTCCTAAACTATGAGTATGAAATGTGTACAAATATTTAGCCACAACGATTCAAACATTTTATTTGAAAATAACATATTAACTGGTAGACTATTCGTTATAATCAATGAAATGTAGTAATGCAATTAAAACTTGTGCTGCGTAGATTGAAAAATGTCTGTTTTTGCCATACTATTTTCGTCACTTCTGAGTTAGGTTATTGACGTATCATCTTAATTCTTCACAGCAACATCATTGATTGTAGTTTCGTCAATAAAATTTATAAATCAGCGCCTGATGCTTTCAATTAATTTTCATGAGTAGGCTGTAAATGAATCTTCACACGCTCAATCTCGGTACCCATGATAGTTTCATGAATTTTTCAAAGAAAGGTTGCTAGCAGGCAACCATGGCTTCGTTGATATAATTGATGTTAAGAATAACGTTTAGCCCAACCATCTAGAAGAAACTTTCTGATTATTAGGTAAATTAAATACGCCTCTTTCTTCCTCATTGTTGTCAGTACAATCTTTCTAATCTTCCAAAGTAAAAACTTTTTAGCTTGGTCGTAATACAACACACAAAACTATTCAAAACACTCAGATATTTAAATTGAACTTCGAGTCAATATGAAATAACCACAATTATGAACAAAATTGTTATTGAATGAAAAATCAGTTTTAAAACACCATACACCATACATTATAAATTTAATAAACAAAACACGAGAAAATTTTATTGAAGTTCACGAAAAACAGCCCATGTAAACAAAAACAAATTATTGTTTTGACATTGCCTTTTAGGTGACGTCACAAGGCATTTGACGTCAGAGCACTCCGGCTTTGTCTTAGTAGCAGGCACAGTCTAATATATAGGTTATTGGGAGACAGTCGTGACACTCCGTCACTTCGGCTGTCCGCCGGAACCACCGCGCGACTCCAGTTACGCAAGGAACAGCGGCTTGGAGCGCTAGTGTGGGCACACTTGCGCTTATAGTGGTTGGCATCCGAGTTGACGACACAATCACAGGTGATAGCAGCCATCAGTGCAACACTCACACAGCTGACAATAATGCCATTGACTATACAATGCTGATAACAATAAAAATTGTCAAATTAAATCCCAATTGAGTGATAAAGGCCGAAATATATTTCAGACTTGGAGTAACATTTTAAAGTTCCCGCCCATCCGGGCCGGGATAAAGTTCCGGTCGCGACTCCAGTCACGCCGGTTCCATCCGCTTGAAGCGCTAGTTGTCGGCGGACAACACCAAACATGCAGCGTCGATACGAGTGTCACGACTGTCTCCCAATAACATATTATTAGACTGTGGTAGCAGGTGTTGGTTTGTGGCACAGTCTAATAATATGTTATTGGGAGACAGTCGTGACACTCGTATCGACGCTGCATGTTTGGTGTTGTCCGCCGACAACTAGTGCTTCAAGCGGATGGAACCGGCGTGACTGGAGTCGCGACCGGAACTTTATCCCGGCCCGGATGGGCGGGAACTTTAAAATGTTACTCCAAGTCTGAAATATATTTCGGCCTTTATCACTCAATTGGGATTTAATTTGACAATTTTTATTGTTATCAGCATTGTATAGTCAATGGCATTATTGTCAGCTGTGTGAGTGTTGCACTGATGGCTGCTATCACCTGTGATTGTGTCGTCAACTCGGATGCCAACCACTATAAGCGCAAGTGTGCCCACACTAGCGCTCCAAGCCGCTGTTCCTTGCGTAACTGGAGTCGCGCGGTGGTTCCGGCGGACAGCCGAAGTGACGGAGTGTCACGACTGTCTCCCAATAACCTATATATTAGACTGTGGTTTGTGGCTTTGTATTCTACTAAACAAGACCTTTTTAACTTGATGTACATGTCAACGTGTGCTCACATTGAGGATTTTCTTATGACTCCTGGTGGGCCATCCTTCATTAGAAGAACTCAAATATTATGAAATGTCTCAAAATGAAGCATTGGCAACCCAACTAAGATACTAATAAAAGTTTTATGTGTCTAATTCCACACATAACCTATAACCCCTGCCACGTAACTTGACGAATGAATTTTCACTACTATTCATTTAAAATGATTTGATAGTCATCTGTTCTATAAAAAATTTCATGTAACGTAAGCTCGATGTTTTTGGAGAAAGTACCCCCTCTCCTCCACTCGCCCTACCCAGCTGTTTTTGGCCATTCGTCAACTTATGTGGCGTGACTTATAAGAAGGGTGATTTGCTTCTTAAAGCCCTCAACCCATTAACAAGGTAGATATATAATATCCCCGTAGCAACATACCTGCATAATCAGAAAATTTCCAATAGAATTTTAAATTTTTTGTTTCCTCATAGAAATTATGGGGTTGAGTATGTAGGTTTTGCCGCCATATAGCTTTTGTAAACAAATATAAGTTTTGTAAACATATCCTACCCTATAAACTGGCTGGGAAGCTGAGTGGTTAAAGAGCTCGCCTTTGAATCTGAAGGTAGCCGGTTCGATCCTGAAAAAAGTTAGTGCTTTTTGATGGTTCGATACTGGACCCAGCTGCCTTTGGTCATTGGGCTATTAATTAATGATCCTGACAAATAAAACAGTTGATATTTGTCAGTAACAAAGCTACACCTCATCTGATCCATCACAATCATCACACTCACCCCTTCAGTCATACTCACCTTAAAATACGCACCACAGAGTGCGTCGGTGTTTCAAAATAAAGTAAAGTATAAAAAATGTACATACTAAATTTTATCAAGATATGGTACTCTCTTCATTTTTCCCATAAACCCTATAGGGTTGAGTACGTAAGTTTGCCGCCATTTGGGCTTTGTAAGCAAATATACTAAGTTAAAGAATTCAATTACTGTACATACCAAATTTAACAATATATGTTAATATATGCTTGCTTTAAAATGTTCAAACCAATTTCAAAATGTTATTCTAAAGGGAAAATTTCAAATTTAACTGTACCCAATGTCAACTTCGCAACCATTATAAACCAGTTTTAAAGTTGTCTTGGGAATAGTGGGTATATTTTAACCTGAATATGAATTAGAGATGATTTTAGGATGAATGTGGTGATCTTGTAGTTTTGTTACTGACTTTTAGACAGGACAGTTATTTATTAGCCCATTAGCCATTGGTTGGGAAATACAGTTTAACGTGGGATCCAAACCACAATTTCGACCTCATGTATACGAATTTGGTTAAATTTGGCAGATTATCCTTGACAAATATAACCCAAAAAATCAGATTTTCAACGCTACTCGTACTGGGTACAAGGTTTAGAGCAGCGAGTACAGAATATAAATAGAGGTACCACTTGTATTTGACTAACACGATTCCCCACATAACGATTCCAGTCGATGTGGGACTCTTATATTTGCCAAGCCTAATCTTAAATGTGATGAAATTGCTACATCTCATTTTTGTATTGAACGTACAATAGAAGCATGTGCTGTTTTAGTCAGTGACTATAAACTTATACTGATTTCTATTTACCGTACACCAGACAGTAACGAACGGATCTTTCTTGAAAACTTTGAAAAAATCCTAGAACTCTTAGTCCGCAAGTGGCCTAGTCATAACATTGTTGTCGGTGGAGATGTGAACTCAAAATTTGATGTGACAAAGACAAGCCGATCTGTTGCTGAACTGCTGAATCTTCTCAGGCGTTTCAACATGCATCACCACAATGACCAACCAACGAGACAAATGGCCTGCCTCGACAATGTTTTCTCAAACTTCAGCAGTGAGGATGTTTCCACCTCAGTAGTGCCGTTCCACTTCTCTGATCATGATGGACTTGCATTCAACACAATTGTTCATGACCTTGAGTCTGAGAAACTAGACACCTGTATTCCGAGAAGGTCCTTCTCGGAGCAAAATTTAGCGACCTTTAAATTCAAAATCTCCAAAATCAATTGGCAAACTGAATTGGATCTTGGTTCATCTGACACAGGTAAGGTATTTGAAACTTTTTTCCACATTTTCATGCATGAGTTTGAAGTGTGTTTTCCACTAGTCAAACTTAGGCCAAAGCACAAGAAGATTTTTAAACACAATCCCTGGTATACTGGTGATCTATTCAGGCTCAAGGAACAACTTAATGTTAAATATCTTAACCTTAAGGCTAACAACTGTAACTTGTTAAAACTTGATTACTATAATGCCAAAAAATCATATAAAAAATCTGTTAGAGATGCAAAACTCAACTACAATGCTAATATGTCATCAATAACTCAAACAACAAATGCAAAACTGCCTGGTCAATTGTTAAAAATAACTCAACCTGTAATAAAACTAGAGATACCATTCCCCTGCACCCTGATGTCTTAAATAAATGTTTTATCGACTCTGTAATTAGTTTAAGTTCTAGAATTAACAGACCAAATGTAACTTTTGAAGAGTTTTTAAATAATGCACACAAATGTAACTCAACTTTCACTTTCAACCCGGTAACTTATGATGATGTCAATTCTGTTATCAATAAGATGAAAAACTCAAAGTCCAAAGATGCCTATGACAACTCAAACTGGCTTTTAAAAGAAATATCTTCTCATATTATTGTTCCCTTAACTCGTTGCATAAATGTCTGTCTTCTTCATGGGGTATTTCCTGAGGTTTTAAAATTTTCCAAAGTTTGCCCAAAATTCAAAAAGGGGGACAAAAACAATCCGGAAAACTATCGGCCTATCAGCATGGTTCCTACCCTGGCAAAGGTGCTTGAGCACATCATTTTCAACCAGGTGAGTGGGTTTTTTGAAATGCATGCTCTTTTCAATACTCAACAGTTTGGTTTTAGGTCTGGGCGCTCAACCACTGGTGCCATCGATGCCATGGTTCGTACAATCCTTAATGTCTTTGAACAACAGAACACTGCTTGGGCCACTTTTATCGACCTAAGCAAAGCTTTCGATTGCGTCAACCACGGCATCTTGCTCAAAAAACTTGAGTACTATGGCATTGGTGGAAGTGCGCTCAACCTTTTCAAAACCTATCTTTCTGACAGAAGGCAGGCTGTGTGCGTTGGTAATCTCTGGTCCTCTACTCTTACCTCGAACCTAGGAGTCCCACAGGGCTCTGTCCTTGGGCCCCTCCTGTTCCTCATTGCCATAAATGACCTGCCTCACAACATTGACTGCATCTCATATCTTTATGCAGATGACACCACATTCCTTAATATTGATAAGAATATCTTAGATTTAGAAGGTATTGTTGCCAATGATGTTGATAAAGCCTCTGATTGGTTCTCTGCTAACTCCTTCCTTGTAAATGTGGAGAAAACACAGTCTGTAATTTTCACCTTAAATCAGATTCCGAACAACTTAAATGTAACTCCTCATGTCAAATTTTTGGGTGTCACTGTTGACCAACATCTTACCTGGACCCCCCATATTCAGCAAATCTGCATCAGACTCAGCAGACTCATTTTCCTGTTTAGAAAACTGAAAGATGCCCTGCCTGTTAACCACCTGAAAAATGTTTATTTTGCACTCTTTCAATCTGTTTTGAGTTATGGCATCATCCTCTGGGGAAACAGCTCTCATATCAATGATGTGTTAGTTTTGCAAAAGAAGGTAATTAGAATAATGGCAAATGCTGACTACATTGCACACTGTAAACCTTTATTTGTTAGATTTGAAATTTTAACTGTTATCAATCTTTATATTTTTAATGTGATGTTAACTAGTTTTAAGGAGCAAGAGTCATTTAGATTAAGAGGTGAATCACACTCCATAAATACTAGAAACAAAAACAAATTTGAAATACCTTTTGCCAGACTTGAGAAAACCAAAAAAAATCACTGTATAATGGGGAAAAAATTTCTTAACACCCTACCCTCAACCTTACTACAACTTCCGTACAACCGTTTCAAAACTAAAATGTATAAATGGCTCGTAAAAAATCCACTCTATAATGTAAGAGATTTTTTTTGAACTCCCTGCTATTGATTGACCTCCATTTCCCCACTCTGTTGCCTTCTTATCTGTGATATATTTTAACGTAATTTATATTTTAGTCAATTTATTTATTGTTGTCACGCTCACATATTATTTATTTTTAATATAGTTTAATTATGTACCTTAACTTGTTGATCAATTGCATGAAGAAAATTCATCAAAGACTGACAATCTTGCTGCTGCATTGAAATTATCCTGACGTTTCCATACATTATGTAATGTTTTACGGAAAATAAATATCTGATTCTGATTCTGATTCTGATTAACATTACAGGTAGCCAATACTTTTGTGGGCAACTCGCTAAATGAGACATGCATCAGATTTTTATTTCGTGAATTCCTAGTGTGAATATTTTTATTCTTGTTGATTATTTATTTTGTTATTTCGTTCATAGTTTTATTACTCGTTATGTTCTATAGTATTACCAGTCAATGGTATTACTCAGGCTTGATAGTTGTTTTGATTATTTATTGTTAATCATTAATTAGAATAGTTAAAGTATTGTTGCAGTTGGTCTTGGGAGATTTATAATTAATAGAATCTTACATTTCTTGTGATATTAATTTGTTTTGTATGAAATTGAAAATGGAAAATTCCGTGTATAAATAAATAAATAAAATAAAATAAAATCACTGTTCCCACCCACTCCTTTTGTGGGCATAACAGCTGTCCAGTGTCCACATGGCTTCACCGCTGCGCTCAAATGGCCTGTCTATTTCTATTTTTTTTTTTTTTGATCGCTGGTTTAGGGGCAATATTTCCACGTCAAGTCCAAGGTCTGTAAAGGAAGAAGCATAACTTCTTCCCAGGTCAGCCGTATAGCTTTTTTTGTGTTCCAGGTATGAAGCGAAGCAAACTAAAACGGAAGTCAAGTTACGTTATAATATATTTACCATTACACAGCTGATTAAAAAAGAGAATGAAGCAGTCTTGCCATGGGTACGATATTTATCTAAACGACACCATATTACTCTATATTAAATTTGGATTATTAGTTGATAACAAACCATTAGGTAATGACCAAATTACAAATTATCAATCAAGGTAAATCTAGAACCATAAATTCTACCCTACTCTGCCTTGAAATTCCTTATTTTAGTAATTGTTGAGACAAATAATTCCCAAAGCAAACGAGAACGATTGTTGTTTGCTGTTGCGTTGGCAACACTTGCCGGTAACAAAAAGTAATATGTTGGTTTTTTAACACATTCTTAACAACCGACAAAACCTCTATGGCGACATCTATGGATGTCGTAGAATAGTGACACCATTGCTCTTATGGGATGTGGCTCACCTGGCCCTGGCCTACAGTCACCTTGCATCAAGTCAAGGTGCATGTTTTTCAGCCACTCAAAATAACTTTTGCTATCAAGGAATAAAAAATGTATAACGCTTTGCTTAGTAACATTAGAAATTTGTCTAGATCTAAATTTAAGAATGTTATAAAAACAGATTTAACAGACATTTAGCTGAATCATTGACTATCGATACTACCATATAGGATCCTTAGTCAATGGTTGAATGTTAAACCTTTTATAACAGAGTTGAATAATTTTAAGTGTTAAACAAAATGTATATTATTAAGTCTACAACTGAGTAGCATGATATACTACCTAAGCCAAGCACTACTGAGAAAAGAGGAAAAAAATAGTAAACATAACCTAAAAACTAAAATTTCTAAATTTCACAGAAATTAAGAAACAGTCAGTGTGAGAGTAGCAGTAGCTCTAGCAGCCCAGCAAAATAATGAAGATAAGCAGACATAAAAAGGTTAACAAATACCTTAACTTTTACTGCAATAATTTTGGCTTTAGGAAACCGTTCCAAGTACTAATTGACGGTACATTTTGCTATGGAGCTTTGAAGGTAAGTATATCTTAAACATTTTTCAATAATTATCTTGAGCCCTAATGAAGAGGCATTGAAAGTGTCATACACTCCATCATTCACTAAACCGTGATACGTTTAACCTCATTAATTTTTTTGCTTGTAGGCTTGATGCATCAGTGTCATTTTTGAAACAAAAATGTGTCCCTCCCGTAGTTATCCAAGCTAAAGATCTTTTATTTGGTCACTTCAATAGATTTTAGAACACCAAATTGGTTGTTGTTAGAATCCAATAGGCCTATGACAATATTAAAGCATAGAAAAACTAACCAGGTACAGAAGTCTCACTCAATGCTAATTTCTGCTACGCAAAATTTTGTAGTTGAAACGGCCAGATCATAGGAAGTGCTGCGAACAAAACCGGCCAAGCGATGCTAACGATCCGTGGCTTTGCCGTCGGATCGGCAACATCACTTGGCCGGTTTTGCTCGCAGCGCCTCCTATGTTCCTATGTGGCTGGTGTTCCTGGTTATTTTTTCTATTGCTAAAGTTAAATATAAGAAGCCAAGGCTAAATGGATTGAAAGCTTTATCCAACACTAGTAACGAGTTGAAGAAAACTTGGAAAATCATTGACAAATTCTGCATCAAGGACCCTAATTTTTTTAATAACTTAGCTTTAGCATTTATTTCACTTACTTAAAATTTTCACTTATGGTCTCTGTCCGTAGACTTCCTTCGAAGCGCTGAACGAGTCAAAGTATCAACTCTGTTGTTAGCCACTATAGGATGGGTTGGGTGAGGTATAGACCCGAGGGGTTACAAATTTTAGAGTCGTGCTCAAAGAAGCTATCCAAATCATAATAACAGTGAAGCAGAATATAATACCTTTATGGAGCAGCTATAGCCTAGATCACTTTTGTGACAGAATACTTCTTTAGCAAAAAAAGCTGTTTGGTCTATTTTTTGGCTTCCTTCTAGGGAACACTGTGAATTAAGTATAATGTCTGCTCCTTGGTTATATTTTTATGAATTACAGTAGAACCTCAATAGTTTGACTCTCTATAGTTCGACACTATCCGTGACAACTTGATATGATAGTGTGTCCAGATGTTGGAGATTGACATAGGTGAAAATGTATATCAAGTGACGAATGACTTGAATGTTAATTATGTTTAAGTTTAATAAAGTTATTGTTTCATTTAAGTTTAGAGTTCAAATTAAACTCATGATTTTTATACTCCCTATGTTAAAATTTCCCATATACTCCCTATACTTCGCCATTTCAATACCGTACTTAGACACTCTCTAAGTCCACAAAGTGTCGAACTATCGAGGTTCTACTGTAGTGTAGTTTTTGTCAGCAATAAGAAAGTTTCTAACCTATGTAAAAAATCACACAACACCCGTTTCAAAACAAATTTTGCCATAGATTTTCCATAGATTGTCGTTTTTTTTAGAAAAAAACAGCTTATGCTGGTTTGAAATTCTATCAACTTCTGCCACACTTTATGTCTGAAGTAGTAAATAACAAAAACTCTTAAAAAAAATTATCTTGTCAGGCACAGAATATAAAGGCTGTACAGAATAATGTAGCCTACAGCCTTTATATTCTGTGTACAGCCTCACCAGCCACATGAAAGATTGTAGGGCCTAAACCCGATTCTTGCCCATACCTATCCTCACCCAACCCTCAACACAGGTCCAACATTGAGGTGGCATACTGACCACTCTACAAAAGCATCTTGCCTACAAAAGGAATCTGCAAGTAACAAGGTATGATCGTAGACTTTCGGCATAGCTTCAAAACTGAGTAAATCGTTTGTGGCATTCACCTTATTTCCTTACTAGATCAAGAATAATTTTATATTTGAAACTAAATCTTTAAATAAATAGGTGTAGGCTATATAACTTTTTTTCTTATTTTCCAGAACAAACTCAATATTCAAGAGCAGCTTCCAAAATATCTTGGTGACGTAAAGCTTCTCACAACACCATGTGTAATAGTTGAAACGGAGTTATTGGGTAAGATTAAAACTTAACTTAATTCTAATTACATTGCCTTTACCCCTTAACACGCTTCATCCTCCTCTGCTGCAAAATGCTCAATAACTTAGATGTTCTCCAGTTTTTGGTGGATCCCAGTTTTCCCACTGGGTTGAAAAAATGCCATCGAAAAACTAAGTTTAATATAGTAAGATGTGAGGTGAGTACTACATTTCCAGAAGCTGTAAAGAGAAAATATAACTTCCTAAAATACTGGATTTTTGGTATCAATGTGAAAAGACAATGGAATGCACCCTTCAACATTGTATTTATAAGATTCTTTAACAATGATACAAGTTACACATATGAGGTCCACCTAATTAATCAAGACTTGATTTGGTAAAACATGCCATTTGTATGCTTCCAATTTTAGATTATGAAGTCCTAAAAGTCCCTTGAGCGTATTGTCCCGTGTAAAGTAATATAATTTATGAACATTATATTTCACTTTAAATGTAATGTTATTAGCTAGTTAGACTGCCATTTAGAGGGGGAGAAAGGGCTCCTCTCAGAACGTCATGCAGTACTTTGCCTCCTCCTATTTAGTGCCTTTATTTAAAAATCCGGTAAAAGTGAGAGAGTTTGAAATTAAAGATAAAAGGGCTATTTGATTAATGTTTGTTCTTTTTTTGACTTTGATACACTGAGGTTTTGCAATAAAAACTTCCATAGACCTATGTAGAGATTCTTAGGTTGGATCAGTATTACAAATGTTGGAAATATTGAGGTTATTCTGGCAAATCCTTCGATATACTGATGTTGAAATATAAGATTGAAAGGCAGGATCAAGATGAGTGGGAAAACTTCACTACATTGAGGAGTTTGATATATTGAGGTTTTTGATATGTAAGTTATTGATATCAACAAAATTGTCATCAGACATTTTTGTACTACAACAGTTTTGCATAACAATCCCAAGTAGTTCCTTTACCTAGTATATTATAAGTTTATTTTATTCAGTAACAGGAAGCCCATTTTTCCCACTTTTCAATAGGAAAGTAGGAATTGTCCTACCTTTTCAGGTCTTATTAATTTTGAATTTTTAGAAAACATAAAATTTCTTTATTTTAAGGTCTTTTGGTTTAAAAAATAAATGGTTTTATTAAAAAAAAATTGTGGGTACTTGAATAAAATGGGTTTTGTATTTACTAAACTGAACAACTCAATAATTTCAATAAATTCTCCAAAGTTAACTAACTAAAGAGTTTATTCTTGATGCACAGTAAAAATGAGGTTCTAATTTATTTTGAGATAGAAAATTGTTTTACCAATGAAATTAACATATTTATCCAGTTTTATTTTTTAATACAATCAGGGCCGCCAAGAGGGGGGGGGGGGGGCAGATTGCCCAGGGCCTCAAGAGACAGGGGGCCTCATCTTCAGGTGTTTTTTTTTTCATTTTTTACAGTAGCAAACTTTTACTGCTGCATAGCCTTTTAGTAACACCATGTATGTATTTTTGAAGACCTATCAAAATCATCAAACCATAACAAAGTGTAGCCAATTATGACCTGAGTAGTGATCAACCTTTATGAGTCATGAGTCTCCGCGGTTTGAAGCTCTGTATCGGTGAACAGACGCCGCCTCGCACCGAACCGCCATTGGAGAGATACACCATCGTGCTCGTGCCACCAGTCTACCTGTAGACGCGATATTGTGGTGCGCCTTTATCAGTGCACGAAGTATGGCACTACATCCAAAGACTTATATACTTATTATAATTCCTGAATAATAATTCCTGAATTATAAGTCAAAGACTTATTATAATTCCTGAATATTTCTGAGTGTGATTGAAATGAGCGTGCGGTTTCTCCAAATTATTGAATTAGACGTTTAATACAGTTGTAAAAAAATAAAGGTAATTATTAAACAATTTTTAAATAAATTGTATTTAAAACTTTTTCTATAAGCTTAGATAATTCAAAATACTTAGGTCTAAAACCACGTGGTAGCTCTCCAATAAGGACCCTCGGACCAAGGCAGAGAGCAGTTTTGTACAATATTTCATATCTGTACCATATAATTCTTATAAAATATCATTATGAATCACTAAAGAGAAGGAAGCAGATTGTGTATATTAATACAAAATACATGTTAAAAGAAATGAAAATAGAAAAGTGTATATTGTATCTGGTTCGACCATGGACGGCGGGCATGGATATAAGGCGAGCGGGGGGGGGGGGGGGGGGCGCTCACACCGGGAACTCTGCCCAAAAATTCTCTCGGCGGCCCTGAATACAATTTAACATATAGCTGGTATCCCTAGTCCAAATAAAAACAGATTAGACCTATTTTCTTTAATTTTTACAACTATCAATTTATTAGACTTCATTTTTATGAACTAGAAAGAAAATTTAATGCTGGAAATAATGTCTATCCAAATTAAATACACGTTTTTGTTTGCAAGTCTTAGTTATTGAAACAAAATGCCGAGACGCTGGTGGGAATTTGGTCAGGGGACTTTTTCAGAAGGGTAAGGAAAAGTCAGGAAAATTAAAGATTGAAATTCTTTAGAAACCCTGTATAATATGGCCTGTTCTAGTTCTTGAGATAAATTATCTGGATACGTTTCTGTAGATGTCTAAGTTGTTGGGTTTCTTAAGAACACTGAGAAGGTGACGACCAATCAGCTCATCGTTCCACCTCTCAACCCACTTATGACTCAGAATGTTAGAATGTGGTTATGCAGCTGGTGAGAGTTTGGGGTTTGGAAGGCACGAGGTACATGTTATGTGGGTGGACAATCACTAAAATTAGTGAACACACAGTCATGAATACATTTGGCCTACCAAATTAAACAAAGTTGCTAAAGAGCCGGGAATGGTGCTGTACCTAAACCATCATCATCATCATCGTGTTAGCACCTCCAGTCTCCCGGGTATGCTGGTAAGCCTCTTCAAACTTAGCTAAACCACATGTGAAAAATATTTATAAGGATGTTGAATAGTTTGTTACATATTAGACATCGTAAAACCTACTACTTGGCCAGGGTGCCGCCCAATTATTGAGTTGTGAGCGCCTGTGCATGTGCCAGTGTCTCCATTATGACTATGCAACAGCATTTTGCCACTAATGATTAGACAACTCACAAAATTTATTTTAAATTTTATTTTATTTTAAATCTGCTAAACAGTTGTAATTTAATGTCTTTTTACGTATTAAGGGCTTTTGTTTCAGTTTGATAATTATTATTGATTGTTCAGGAAAAGCCGCTTTTGGGGCGATGATGATCGTGAAACAGTTCTCCGTGCATCGTTGCCAACACGGGGCCAAACCCGTGAGTGGATCCGAGTGCTTCCTATCAATGCTTGGTGACAGCAACCCATCCAGGTAAGTTGAAATGAGTTAATTACTAGAGTAGAATGGAACAGCATAGAGCCAGTCTTTGTTCATCATATTCTCAGAATTCCCCAGATGAAGAAGTTGTCAGCTGATGACGACAGTAGGAGAATGTTTTTCAATCCAAATCTAACTCAGTTTATTACGATAAAGTGATTGTAATTGTTTATTAAGGTAGAGAAAGTACGTTAACTCGTTGAGTGCTGAAAATCAATATAATTGCATACCAAAATTGCGGAAATATATTTTTGGTTTAATTACTAGGTGATTGCTTGTATAATACCAAAAAGTCGTCAAAAGTTGTGTATGCCTCTATTTTCTCTCAAATTGCACGACGTCATTTCCACTACGTAAATTAACGTAGTCCGCCGGTGGTGCCGGCGATCTTCACTTATAACTGTCAGAGCCGTTTTCATCGTCAGAATACAAATTCTACAACAATTTGTCATCATTACCATGCTTCATTGCACAAATAACACAAAAAACAACAATAAAAAACACTGTGAACACAATCAGTTCCTACAATGTGCGCCCGCAGGGGGGACCGGCAAATGATCATCCGCGAACCATGCACATGGACTGCACCAATAAGAGGCGAGCAATATGACCTCTCCCAGCAGTGGCTAAAGCCCACATTAAATAAATAAACCAATGTTGCACAATCCGGGAGTGATACGCAGTATTACGCAGGCCGCTGCACGTGAAGCTGCCCTCTTCATTCCTTAAGAAATGGCGGACCAGGAAACGAACCCCGCCGAAGTGAACACATGGACTGGCACAATAGGCTATGAGCAAATCAACCTCTCCCGGCAATGGCTAAGCGCATACTGAACCATTAAGTTTCGGGCAGGAGCGCTACATAAATTAACCGCCGTCCGTGCCACCGTGGCTCTACGTTAATTAATGTACCCCAATTAACACTCAACGTGTTAAGATAAACTTATAAACTTTATGATGAGGTGATATTTATGCTGGGTCAACCTTATAATCAATTAGCGGACTTTGAAATACAACATTTGTCAATTGAATAGAAACAATTTTTGGACAAGAAAATTTCTCTATCTTTTTAAACCTTAGATATGTTATTTCTTTAATGCTTGAAGGTGGAGTAGAATCCGCTTATCCCAAACATGTTCTGTCGGTGAGATTTTGAATGAGAGAAAACGTGTGGGGTGGTTGGGGGGTTCTATTTTTTTTTTAACATTGTCTGCATTATTATCAAAGATCATTGTCTTCCCCTTCCGGTCCGTCACTGCAACCTGTTTATGAGCCAAACAATACTGTAGAGCTGCATTAGCAGATGTTCCTACCATAAATTTTAGATGTCACCATTGCTTTATTTCCAAAAATTTACGGTGTTTGTACATTGATGAACAAAAACCTATGTTCTTTAAATTAATGTATGTTAATTTTTGTTACAGTTACAAAAATATCAACAAAATATCCTTTAAACTAAGTGGTAAAAATTCAGTTAAATATAAGCGATTCACACATAAAACTATAGCCTAAGTTTTAATTTTCTCATATCAGCCTAATCCGTAAATCCACTAAACCAAACAAGGTCCAATCCCAATTAGTTCAGATTAGCAGGGCTCTACTGTAATTTATGAATGATTAATTAAAGGTTAATCTTTGCCCATTAACACGAAATAATATATAATTTTTTGTTTTGGTTTAATATTAATTTATTTAGTATTAGCAACTGTAATATTTTACCCTAGATAAAAAAGGTCACTTAGTTTTACTAGTTGAAAGGTTATTTTTTGTTTCTTATCAATGCAATCAGTGTAATTAATGATGGTAACAAAGAAAATTGTACAGTTTTCACTGTGAAATTATCGTTTCCAGATATATAATAGCAACACAAGACCGTGAGTTGCAAGATGTTGTTCGGGGCATACCCGGGACACCATTGTTGTATCTCCATCAACACACACCGCATTTAGAGGAGCCTTCCCCAGCCACTGTCAAGGTTGCATCAGAAAAGGTCCACTGCAGGTGATTATCTCTGTGCTTACTAACCTTAAAGTAAAATCCTAAGAAGGCCTATAGTGTAACATGACATGTGCTCCCCCATAAGATAATGAAATTGGTGGCATATTTATCTAGTCGTTTTTGTTCAGTTTTTTGGTATTTAATTTTTCACTATGCTAAGACAGAATCACTTCTGATTAATAAGAAGAAGCTTTTAAGAAGTTGACAATATGGTATTGCAAAATTATTATTATAATTGTTCCAATTAATACACCTGAAAAGCATTCTGGTTGTAACCATTGTTTATAACTAGAGATTACCATGGGTGAAATTCAACCAACATTAGTGTGGACCCGATTAGTTTATATAATAGCTGAAATATATGTTCCTTTGGTTTTATTAGCATCTGTTATAGGTCAAGCCACATAAGTTGACGAATGGCCAAAAACTTCTGGGTAGGGCGAGGGGAGGAGGGGGTTACTTTTCCAAAAACATCGAGCTTACGTTACATGCAATTTTTTATAGAACAGCTGATTATCCAATCATTTTAACTGAATAGCCTAGTAGTGAAAATTCATTCGTCAAGTTACGTGGCGGGGGTTATATTAAAACAACAGTCAAAATACGTCCGTCGCAGCAGACCTGCATACTCAGCGAATTTCCAAAGGAATTTTTATATTTTGTATTTTCGCCATAAACACCATAGGAATGAGTAAGTAGGTTTAGTGCCATTGGATGTAAAAATGTTAGTTGCAGGGTTGCCACAGAATTTTTGAGGCCATTTTTCCTGACTTTTCCTGACTTTTACTGACCAATCTGAGAGATTTTTCCTGACTTTTCAACCGCGGGGTTTTACAAATAAAGACTCGTTTTTTTTTGTTTAAAAACAAAAATTGGTGGATTTCATTTGGAATATTTTTTTAATGCAATCTCCTACATTCCTTTAGTTGCCCATCGCTAAAATTTTTATTGAAATCCCCCGTCACAGCGAAATACTCAGAGAATTTTCAATAATTTAGTTAATTAACTAAAGAAAATAAATATTTTTTTTACATAGGGTATAGCATTTATGAAGCTTAAGATTTTTATTGGGAAATGTTAAAAAATAAGCAATATACCAAGTATTATTGGTTTCCCTTAAAAAATAAAACAGAAAACTTGTTTTTTTTTAATTTTCTCCGTAACCAGTGAAGCTAAGTAAATGATTCAGAATACTAAATTATTTGTTTATTTTTAAGTTCTTTTGAATGGTTTCTTTGAAAATTGATCAATTAAAATTTTTAGGGCGAAAATTACTAAAAACCCCTATTTTGGTCTTTTTGAAACCCCATAAAACTCTGTTCCGACTGTCCGATCAACCTGGTTTACGAACTTAACCTAAAGAACACTATCCACACCACCTTACCAAATTTCATCGAAATAAAAGAGGTGTCTTTCAAAATTGATTGTGTAAACGGACACATATATGTACATATATATGAATTTGAACAAACGGGTGTTTTTGGCTCCTATGGACCTCAAAACTAAAAAGTAATACAGTCCCGGCCTTAGGTCTTATCATGAGTATTATCATAATAGCGTATTCCCTATAGGGAAATTCGCTAATATTCCCTGTAGAGAAATTGGCTAAAAATAAAACAAAGTGTTCCAATAATAACGTAAAAACTAACATTATAACAATGAAAAACATAATAGAAATAGAAATTATTAATAGGTAATTAATGTATAAAATTAATACATTTTACCCACTTAATTCTGATTTATGAAAACGATCGAAAATCGAGACGGTTGGACCAAAACCCAAAAATCCTGACTATTCCTGACTTTTAATGTCTGTGGCAACCCTGTAGTTGTTAGGAAATACTGTAATGGTAAGGTAAAAATAAAAATTGTTTCAATATTTGCCACTTATGGTCCTTTCCCCATTTAAACCCCATTGGTGTGAGTACGTAGGTTTGCTGCCACATGGGTTTTGTAAGCAAATATCAGTTAAATCCTACTGAGTGAATGTACATAAGAAATTTTACCAAATTATCTATATATTAATACGCAAGCGTGTTTCATTTCCTCCTTTTTTCTCAGCTCGTGTGCATCGTAGGAGAAATCCGTGAATACCGTCAGAAAGGTACAGTCCTGTAGATGAGCAGAATCCCATTCTAATTCACATCAGACTCCAGAGCTACGCCCCATAGGCTTTCAAAGTTACAATGTTAATCTTATGGAGGAAAAATAATTGATTGAATCATTAGACAGCTGCTGTAAAAACAACTGCTAGGAAAGCAGGAAGAACAGATGTTTTTGTAATAAAATGTTTTTTTAACTTCTTGGGTCCAGATCAAATGATATTTTGATCGAATTTCGATCAGGAGGCGATCTCTAGTATCAATAAATAAGCAAGATAACATGGTTTTGTTGATTTCGCACAATCAACCTATTGTTGATTTCGCATACATGGACTTCGCATATTTTTGGCTTTTCTCCATTATGTGTAGATGCTATAGAAAATAAAATAAAAATTTTTTGGCTGTTCAAAGTAGCCCCACAGATGGGGCTTCTATGAACACTTTTTAAATCACATATATCTCTGCCCCTGTTGAAGCTGGAGGCTATTATGAAACACCATAAAAAAGCTGGGGTGTGAATGAACAAAGACATAAAATACCCCTGTCGCAGCAGACCTGCGTACTCCAAATGACCTGCGAATTTCCAAAGGATCTTGAGACTTTGTATTTTCCCCATAAACACCATAGGAACGTGTATGTAGGTTTGCTGCCATGGGATGTTGTTAGAAAATGTTAATTTTGTTATAAAATGTAATAGTTAGGTAAGGTAAATATCAAATTGTATCAATATACTTTTTAATTTTCCCCATAAACCCCATGGAGGTGGGTATGTGGGTTTGCCGCCATATGGGTTTGAGCATATATCAGTTAAACCTTACCTAGTGAATGTACATACCAGATTTTATCAAGTTATTCCAATAAATAAGCGATATACAGAGTGAACGTGCTTTGTGTGAGAAACGAAAGTAATAATTTTACCGAGCTTAAGCTTGGTCACCATGGTATTCAATAATAAAAACAAGCATAATGAACTCCAAGTCTAGTTACAACTAAAAATTTCAATAATTAATTTTTAACCACTAAACATTCAAAACTACAATTGGCCTTTATTTTTAAAGATTAGGTCTACAAAGTAGCGGAATATTTTAGCCGCTTCTAGATAAATAAATTCACCTGTAGCAATGTTTATGTAGTTTAATTTGTTAGGACTAAATAGGCCAAATTACTCCTTTCCAAAGTATTTCCAAAATATTTACACCCTACTTTGGAAGTAGCATATTTTGTGGTTTTAAAGATATTAGTAAAAAATCTATAAGGCCCTACATTTGAAAAAAATATAGTCTGCATTTTGAGGGTCTTAAGTGAGTGCATGGGATAAAGTGATGCGGTAGAATATTTTAAACAAGACCACTGATGGTTGTTAACTGAAATTTGTACTGGTCAGTTGTGGTGGCGCGAGAGGGTTGCAGACGACCTTGTTTTGGAGACGTTGTGAGCATGCGCGAGCCAAAACTACCGCGCCGATAGCAGTAGAAAATCGCTCGAGGCCGCGGTAGTCCGGTGTGAACTGTCCCATATGATAACATGGAGAGCGATCTTTTCAAAGTTCGCCCAGCGGTAGTGGTAGCCGTAGTGAAAAGGCCTTAAGGACTGGTTACCAAGGAAACAGTTTGAATCGTGGGTAAAATGGCACTAATCAACCGTGGACAATTTTCTGTATCTGTGTAGCACTTTAGTTAACCTCATTGTACCCTATAAACGGCATTGTGCCATATAAAACACTATTATAACATCTTCACTCGATAATACAAACACTATAGGCTAATCTCCTTCACAGCTTATATATTTGTATTATAACATCTTAACCCGAATATACCTTCACTATAAACTACATTGGCGGGGTGAATCATATTCAAATATTTTACCGCCGGTAAAAAGTGACCAATCACGAGAGGTTATAATAAAGAAGGGTTCAAGCACGAAAAAAGGTTAAACTGGGGTCCCCTTTAGAAGCAACTAATTTACTATTTATGTTTCTACTAATTTTATCCTGGAGTGTAAAATTCTGAAGTGATTAAATACGGATCTATCTAAGTTTTTAGTTTAGGACTTGGCTTTTGTTCAATAAAAAAACTTGATAAAATTTATTAATCATGACCCCTTATGGTACCCAAAATGTACGGCTAGGACCGCCGTTGTCAACGGTATGTGCAGATTTTCAAAATGACAAGCTGAGAAAAAAGCGGACCAGTTTTATAATTGACTATTAATATAAAGATCACCCACTGGTTGAAATTCAACAAAAAATCCTTAAAAATATTTTATAACTGAAATATTTGTTCTTCTTGTTTTACGTACTTGTTTTGCTTGTTTATAACAGCTGTCGAAATATAATAATTCAATCAATTATAGTTCTGTCATAAGATTATTATTGTTTTGTCATAAATTAACATTTAAACGTTGAAAGCCTCTAGCCTATGTAGCCTGGGGGCCGATGTACATTATAATGGGTTTCTGCTCATTTATCTACTCCTTTCTAAGGGTATGCACAGATTTCTTATTTGATGCATACCAACTGAGAAAAAAGAAAGACAATTTTGTGCTTGCCTATTAATGTACTAGGTGCCCAGACTACCTGCACTCACCTCTTAAAAATTACAGAAGTAATTTTTCACAAAATCATATTGTGCCATTTTAAGTAAACTGGTAACGGTACTCTCTATTGATTGACACAGATTTCAATGTACAGGGTGCATTAGAAGTAACCTACCCATACATAAAGCTCAAATACAAACTGCCATTTTTTATGGCATATTTGGATTCTACACATAATTTTAAGACCTAATTATACTTGTACCCCTGATCCTAATGGTTTGGGAGATGATGGCAGTTGAAGTTAAATTTATTCCCATAAGAATAACATGGGGCAAATTTTCACATCCATTATTTCTTCGGAACATTTTTTGTTAAACAAACATGTCCAGCATAAAATTGTCTTAACACATTCGCTGCTGCCAAAAATGTCGATAACTACCTAAGAAGCTAAAAATAGTTATTGCATGGAATCTTTCCTTTAGTAATTGAAAGACCATAAAATGGCTTGGAAACCATATTTGGACGACAGCATCCTGGTTCCTGGACCTCCGAAAGTCATGGGTCACCGGTGACGTAGCAGCATTGCGCGACGAAAGTCGCCTGCAAGGACGCAGGCGGACGCAGTTCACCGCCTGCAAGGCACGTTCTCCAGAGCAGTCAAGTTTGATTTACCGGCTTTTGTATGATCCATTGTAAAAAAAACAATAGCTAAACACTAAAATAATTCATATAAATGCTAATATATACAGCGGGAAACACGATTCACAACAAAAAAGTTGTGCGTCACGGGAGACGCACGCAGCACCCCGGGCGAATGAACGAAACACACTGCACGGCAGACTGGTATCCAAGACGCAATGCTAGTGCGTCTCGACCGTCCTCGACGAGTGGCTGAACCACGCTGGCTCCGTAAATGAAACATGGCGCACTGCGTCCCCGGTGACGCACGCGCCTCTCGCTACGGCGCGCCGTGCGTCACCGGTGACCCACCCACAGCGTATGTGTTAAGACTTATGTGTTAAGGTTTTTTTTAAATACCTACTTCACTTTCATAAATTACTAATTTTGTGTCATTTCGTTGTTGTACCTATAACACATTAATTTAAACATCATTTTAATAACTAAAAATTACAATATTTGTAAATAATTGTATCTAAAAATAATGAATAGTTTCACATTTGACAAGCTCAGCAAAGATGGGGGTGTGGAAATCACAGATAGATGGCCAGACACTAGGTCAGATAGGTGAGGTTCTACTGTATTTTTTTTTTTTTTTTTTTTTTTTTTTTAGGTTTGGAGTGAGTAAACTTGATGATGCAAGAATATCAACTTTAAAGACTGCAGTTTTTGGTGAGCAAACTTCTGCAGACGAGAAAAAAAGAAAAAGAAAATTTAAGAGTGGGCCGAATCCTCTCTCCTGCAAGAAGAAAAAAAAGAAACCAAATACTCCTGAAAACATACACAAAAAAGAGAAAACAGAAGACAAAAAGCGAAGAAGGAAACGAATCAAACTACCACAACATGTAAAAGAATGTTTAATTAATAAATCACAATAACTGTTTAAATATAATAAATTTTTTTTACATTTTATATACTGTGTTTATGTCCAAACATTTACATGATTTGAGTCATGTATAATTTAACAAATTAAAACAAAGGTGTCATGAAACATAACTATCTTTTGCCTTACGATAACATTGCAAGAAACGTTATCATGGGCAAATTAAAATCCGACCAAAACATGGGTCTTGTGTTTTTTTAAACTTAAAATTAGAGTTATTGATGGAGTGGATATAAATTATTAATCAGTTATATTTACATAAGTAGTTTTGGGCCTTCCTAAGCCCAATCGTCCGTGATTGTCAGAAGAGAACGCTTGGAATGTTGGGATTTTTAATCCTCAAATTGCCCCTGTAAAATAACAAGTTTGACATTTAGAGGCGTTGAAGCAATGATTATTAAACTTATCTAACAATTTTTCCATTGTTGTTAGTCATTATGGAAATGACTCTTCAGATTCACCTTGAGGTGTGCCAAGTGAAACAAAAGATGTCGGTAATTAAATCTCACTCATGTTGAAATTTAAAATATCATTCCTTGAAATTTAAACTTCCACTCACTTAGTGGAGGAACCTTAGTTAAGCAAGTGCTGGTTTCAGCTAACTAACAAGTAACAGCAGCAATTCAAAATTAGCATTTTTGTTATTTAATAAATTTATACGTAGAAACAAATGTACTGTTCTATTTTAAACACCACCCTATTGCAGGGCTTGTAACAGTTCTTGAGGTTAATAAAAATATAAAAATAACCTAAATGATAGAAAAAATAACCTTGAATAAACAAATCCAAAATGTCGCTAAAAGTTCCAAAAACGGGCGTTTTGTCAGGATAATGAAAATATGTAGGCAATAAAAGTAATGTAGGATAATTTTTAACTAAGTAAGTGATCATCTACTAAAGCAATAATAATAATAAAACTTATAAAAAAATTTAAAAAAATAACCTGTTACAAACCCTACTATTGCTAGACAAAAGTTTCATGGTTTAATCAGGGTTTCCAGCACTCGACTTAGAAAAATTAAACCAATTCTGACCTTAAACTGCTAATTAAGTTGACAGTTCACTAAATCACTATTTTGAGACAGGGACCTCACATAGTGGGTATCCTGAATATGAATGAGGGATGAGTGAAGGATACTTTTTACTATTCGGCCAGATACCAGATACTTAAATCTATTATTTGGCACTGCTTGATCACTACTTGTAACGGTCTTCTTTTTGGTCAAGACAAACATAAAAAAAATAATAACAACAAAAAAAAAACCTACAGACTGACTGATAGCGAATGAAAAATTTGTGCCTCCTACACGGTCCCACGGTCAGATGCACAAGTTCTTACTTGTTTTTTCGTAAGAAATTTTCCTTAAACTAAAAGCTAAATTATGAGCCGGATATCCGGAAGCCGGATATTCGGCGCTCCGGCCTAGAACCTTGCCGGATATCTGGTATCCGGTATCCGGCCAAAAGAACTATCCGTTACATCTCTAGTTGAAACAGAACTTGAAATTTCATGGGAGGAAATGGCCAACTGTTCCTCGTAAATCGTATCACACATACATAAGAGTGCTTTGCAACCCCACCCCAAGATTACAAACTAAAGCATAAAAGAAAATCGACCCAGAAGATTTGTTTGCTTAGCGACCTCTCAAGGGTTGATTTTTCATTCGTAGATTCTACGATTAAATAAAATATTAATTTAGATAAGTCTCTGAAAAGCTTCAAAGGTAAGGGAATTGAAAACACCGGAGGATCCAACAGTAGATATCACCTGTCAGCGTCAGCGGGAGTTGGTCAGCGTGGAGTTGAGCAGAGCCTGTGACGCCATGAGCAGCAGTCTGAGGCTCCGGGTCACGCGGTTGTTGGGGTTGTTGGCGATGTACGTCTGCAGCTGCCGCTGAAGGTTGTTCAGCACCGTGGGCAGATGTTCTCTGGTCATGGTGTTGTTCACATCTAGGTTCATCAGGGCTTCTTCGAGGTATCTGGGAAACAAGGAGTGGGTAGCACAATGAGGGCTTCTTACAAAATCAGGTTCAATTAAACACTAATCGTTGTTACCGGTACTTAATTGTCGAGTGCTATAGCGTAAGTTTTAGAAATATTGCAAGTTATAGCATTATAAGCATCACAGGTAACTTTTTAGTAGAAAGGTAAGTTTGAATTTTGCTAATGACTTTATATTTGGATGGGGAAATTTAAATTGAAAATTCATCAATATTGAAGCATGTTCTAGAGTAATATTAAGTTATCAAGATATTGTTAATTCTGGTACCCAACAATCTTGCACATTTATTTTAAAATGCACGCCAAAACTTAATTTGAACAAAAAAAGGAGAAATTAAGTAAAAGAGACAGGTTAATATTCTGATAAGAGTAAGAAGAACCACAAAGGATAAAATTTCAGCTCCATCTTTATACAGTAGAACCTTCATATATCAAACCTCAATATTTATTGAGGTTTCTATTTAGAAATCCTCGATGTAACAATGTTTTCTCATTCCCTTGAACATTGGAGTGAATCCTGGACCGAAATTATGACCCTGGGATTTTCTGACTCATTACTCACAACCACGGGATCCGGGGATCAATCCCAGGATCAGTATATCATAAATATATATATATATATTATTCAGCTATGTTATATCAAAATTTAAGACATTGTTACTTGAATTCACATTAAATTACACACTGGGTGCTCACATCTTATATTAGACACACTGGAAATCTCAAAGCTTATCTAGCATCCGGTCAGTTTGTTATACAATTGACATCTTTTGTTAGTAATACGCCTCTGAGTTTAAAGTCGGCAATTTCGTTACTGCTGTACCTCACGCGCCTCCAATGTCGCTCTATATACCACTATCATTAGAAAGCCCTATAATTTAACAATATTTCCTATAACTACAAATTAACAAATCCACATTATATTGAGGTTTTGCATTAAGATTCATAATTTATATTACATTTCCTCGTAAACTACTACTTTCAACTATTCAACTAAGAAATAAAACAAATAGGGCTAATCCAAATTTAAAAAAAGAACTATTTGAACAATTAAACCTCATTGCCTTTTAAGGTTAGACTGTTCACATTATAAAAAGTAAGATAAAACTATTTTAAGAATCAAAACTTTTATTTTCAAATTTTAGAAGTAAAACGCCACAAAACTATAAAAAGAAATATAAAAAAAAAACCCCGGTGATCCCGGGATTTAAGGTAAAAAATTCCCGGAATATCTAGGTACCCAAATATGCTCGGGATCCAGGAATCCCGGGATTGACACCCCTACCCTTCAACCTGCCTATCAATCTAATGTTTTTACTACCTCTATGTATCAATGGATTAGAGAGGATAACCTCAATATAACAAACTTTTGGAACGCTGATGCACGACCTAACCACCTCTACATATCAAAGTTTTGACCGTGAAACCTCATCATATCGACGTTTCTAGACCAGGCCCTTTATTGGGGACCACAACTCTAAAAGGTAATGGACCGAGGTAAGTGGTCACTTATTACATACAGGCGGTGACCGAGGTGGGGAAGGGGTACATGGGGAGTGAAGCCAAAGCTTATGCACTGGCTTTACGTCTCTGTGGTCAGACCTGCCATTACCCATGGTTTGCTTGTATAGTGGCCCAAGACTCGGGGTCGGCGGTGAAGGGTTTGGCGCCAGTTCAAAGACTTGCCTGTCTCCTCATCAACGAGCGCTGAGTTCCAGTCCGGGGGCTTCCCTGGACTGTCTAGAATCAACTTGTTGCCGATTGATTCATCAAGACCTTGGCAAAGAAAACTGCTCATTGACTCAAATGTGAAACTATGGATAGACACTGGAGAACTCTGGGGTCACTCTCGGATCATTCTGACGGTACAAGGGAATGTTTTGGACATACCCTCGGACTACATGCCAGTTAAATATGCCTTCGGTAAGTCATTCAAGGTACTCCTTCCAGTAAGGGAGGATTGGCTGTCCGGGAGTATTTGCTTCCACCTGCGGACCTGGGATGGTTTACTGATGGGTCCAAGGTAAGAGGAGGAACAGGAGCCAGAGTACATGGGGTGCAAACAGGGGTGACATCAACGTTGTTAAGCGGCTGCTATCCGTGTCGCTGTGATAGGCCTATCAATTCATGTAACTGTTCGTATGCATGTATATCTCAATGTTCGTTTTGTGTTGTGTAAATTTTAACTTTTGACGACTACGAATGCTTTGAAAATGTTGTAATAACAACGAAACATGTCAGGTACGTAGGAGAATGTAACCTTTTACCGTTGTATGAATGACAGAGGTAAGATTACCACTAATTGATACTTTGTATCTGGATACTTTGCTTTTCAGTATCAAGATACAACATAGTGTTTACTGATACTTGGACACACCTCTAATAGATACCTCCAGAGCACAGACAATGTTACAAAAATAGAATCCCCACCTTTCCTACATTCCAAATATTTCCAACATGTCCGTCCAAATTATCATCCAGTCCGTAGTGCTGGCCGGTGCTGTTTGTGAGTAATGAGGTTAAGGACTAGTTGATAAGCGAAGGATGTGTAGCCGTAAATATAACTTTCATGTTTTGTTAAGTGCCATGTGTGGTTAAATGTGTTTTTAATATTAACTTTGAAAAGAACTTTATGTTCATTATGTATCAACCTCAGGGCAGAGTGTGCAGATGATGCCCCTCTTGAACAACTGGGGCGAAACAACTGTTTGCATCTGAACAAATAGGATTATTATAGACAGTTAGTTTTAGCTTATTATAATAGCAATTCCTGGTCGCCAGTCACCACAATATGAAAAACTTAGTATTGACGGAAGCTGTATGGAATAAGCGGATTTTCAGATTAGCTAGGTTTGGATTGGCGGGACTCTCCTGTCATTAACTTTTTTCCTTTACGTCTATTAGAAACCACATTGACAAGGAAAGGCTACAGCGTATTAGCGTGTGCTAAAACGTATTCTTCTCCTTCAGAAAAGGGACATCCGCCTTATCAAGGGTCTTGACTGGAGGGAAAGCTGCGGGCAGACTTTTGCTGAAAAAAACATCCTGACTGTTGTCGCACTGTACATCAGAGAGGTGATCTTCCATGTGGATGGGAAACCCCTTCTAAAAGGAACAGACATCCACTGCCGTAACACCAGGCATTCCGCCAGTTACCAGCTACCATTCCACCACAGTGGTTTGAGAGGAAGCTTTCATACACCGGCAGAAAACTCCACAATCTGCTTCCGGAGGACGTGAGAAGACAAACAGGGAAGAAACTGAAGACAGCCCTCGTCAACTGGCTGTCAAAGAATCTATTCTACTCCCTGGACGAATTCCTGCAATGGAGGGACATGCTTCCACCTCCACACTAATGAAGAACATGAAATTGTAAACATTTGACACTATTACAAATCTTTATGTTTATTTAGTAAATAGATTTTGACTTGATTTTGAAGGCTCAAAAAAATGAGATTTGTATCAATGGTACTCATTCGCTTACTTGTGCTTGATTTCTGTATGGTTGTTCATATCGGCCGACAACTGCTGCACCAGCGAGAGAAGGACATGCTGCTGAAGCGGACACGGAACTTGACTAAACAGCTGCTGAGGGTTGACGTTCTCACAGATGAACACAACCAGGCCCAAGTCGGACGCAGAAAGAGCCTGGGCAAAACAAGCATGTAAAGTTTGGACCAATACAGGAATATTATAATTCCACACGATGATAAAAGGAGTGTCTATAGCGATTTTCTTAAATTTTATATAAAAATCTAGCATGTGGATGTTGTTAAAAATTTGTAAGAGAATTTAATTAGCTTAAAAAAAGGCTTAACCCCAGAAAAAATAGTTCATAATAAAAAAAAGTTGAAAAACACATTTTTTTATATTCAAGGTCTAAGGGGTTGCCATTCTGATAACAAAATAACAACAGACAATAAACACAAATAAAGACAAACCACTACTTTAATGCATTGCTTTTGAAATAATTGTAAACTGTGAAAAGGAACAGTAGGTGTGGTTGGTATGAACTAGCCCTTTTTGCTATAATACTACAACAAAAGTGACTTAAAATTTTAAAAACAACTATTATCAAAATATTAAGACAATTTTTTTTTAATTCAAACGTTGGCATAGTGATTTTTTTTTTTAAATTATGATGCAAAATAACCTACCAATGAGCAAGTTTCAGTCTTTCAGCACAATTTAGCTTACTTATTAGGGTGAGCACCTAACATGAAAACTAACTTCTTGAGAATTAAAATGTCATTAAGCTATATACTACAAACTTTTTTTGCATTTTGCCTCAATAATAGGCCTATTTTCAAAGTTTATGAAATTATAATAAATGAGCAGTTCTTGGCCTTATGTTTAATAGTTCAAATAATTATGCCTCTGGTTTTTTGTTCAACGCTTTCTGTTAGTGTTTTTATGTGTTCAGACTATTCATACTCAAAACAAGGGGGTTGATTATGGATAGATGTTTTAACATCACCATTTATTACTTTTCAAATCCCAACTGTTGATTCTACCGAATGAAATTGTGGATGATAACGGTATACAACTAATATTCATTATAAACTTTTAAAAGGTTTCACTAATTCATTCTCAAAATATAATATCTGTATGTGCATCCCAAACGAAATGTTCAAAGTTGCTACCTGTTGGAACGCAGTGTTAACTTGTCCCTGGCTGATCAACTGCAACAGCTGTGTCTGTTGAAGCTGTGTGTCTATTATGTGGGGCGCTGGTGTCACAGCTCTAGACCTCACAGCAGCGATCACACTGCCTTCCAATGTTGCTTGCTGAATTGTCAACGCTCTGGTCACTGAATCCAACACTTGCTTCTCAATACTGGCCATGTTCTTCTTCAGATCAGTGCTCATTTGATTTGTGCTATTCTTCAACATTTCAGCCACTGCCTGCAGCTGAGCGCTCTGGTCGTTGTTCTTGTCCAGGACACGTTGTGTTTGGGCGTTGAGGTTGCCAACAAATTCTTTTGATCCTTTTGAAAAAGTCTCGTTGATCTGGTTGAACATGGAGTTGCAGGACTTTTCAAACCCGGGGAGAACAACGTTGCTGAAGTACTCCTTGTAACATTGGTTTATAATGGGTGTGACAGCTGAGACTATGGCTGTGCTCATAACATCCATCACCGATTTGCTGTGAATCAGTTTTGTAATGTTTTCTTTCAGCAAGTGGTCTGTTGTGCTGAGCTTCTGGGTCAGTTCCAAATGCATTTGGTGTTTCAGACCATCCATCTGGTTCATAACTGCTGGTACGACAGTTTTGGAGACTTCATTATTCACCGAGTCAAAAAATTGTGTTGACAGGAAGTTGATCACAGACTGTGACACATTTGCTGCCACAGCGTCTTGCTGTTGTTTAGTATCCTTGGAGGCCAAAAGATTTTCCAAGTGAAGAATCTGTGTTTGAGAATTCCTCGTCACAATATTATCTATTTCACGCAGTAGATTCAGCTGGTGTATTTCTTCCCTTAGATGTTTTACCTCAGCCGCCTGTTCTTCAAAAGCCTGTAATAGTGAATTCATGACATGAATCATCGAACTGACAGAAGTCTCCAGCCTTTGGTTTACTTTCCATAATTCACTATCTCCTCCACCTGAGCATTCTCCTTGAATCACACTTCTTCGAGCTTGTTCTTCGTTCTTCCTCACTTCATTTGCCCTCAGCATTGGAATTTCAGGCCAGACATCAGCAACTGGCTTTTGTTCAGGTGGAGTAACCTGCTCTTGTTCCTGTTGTATATCATCTGTTTCTTGATAAAAGCATTTACCCTCACCTAAAATTTCTTGAACCTCTCTACTTGGACTACTGCCTCCACTAGCGAAACCCATAGCTATCGCTCCTCCAGCACCTCCGGTCAATAGATTGTTATCAGTCTCATCAGGAGAGTGGGGACTCGCCACTAGGGTTGTTGTGTTTGAGTATGAAGGTTCCTCGGACTTGTTGAGCAGTGTAGAACCGGAAGAGTCATGTTTAACTGGGGAATTGAATGCATCCGGTGTCATAAGGTTGAGCTGTAAGGAACTATGGCTGGCTGGTAACTCTTGCAAGTTGGGATTGGACGAGTTAAGATCTCCATTGCTAATATTTACATCTAAATCACTCAGGTTGTCATGATATGTTAGCTGGCCCGGAAGCAGCAACTCCGATCTATTTACAGAACCAGGCTTGGGTGGCATGAATGCAATCTGACAGTCTTGTAACGATTTTGGTTGAACCAAATACATTTTTACTAAAACACCTAATGTACTCTCTTCGTCATTCTCATCTTCACATATTTCTTCTAAATTTTTAGACTTAAAATGTTGTACTCCAGCATCAACAATTCCAAAACTTAATATAGGATAAGGCAACAGGAACTCAGAAATGGATATTATCGCCGCAGATGTCTCACTATTGTTAGTGTATAGTTGTAGCACATAGAGTATTTTGTGATGGAAGTCTGAAAGAACCAAGTACCCGGAGGTCAAGTCCAACCCGGCATTTAACTTGATTTGTCTGTCTGGCCTCACCTGAAATGCCAAAGTCTGTAGACAAGTCCACGATTCACAACTCCAAACTTTCAGCTCCGAATTGTTGTTAGCACCAGTAATAGCAAATTTCCAAAACTGAATCTCGGGATTGTAGTTTTTGTGGTTGTCAAGGAAAAACAAAGAAGAAACTGGCTCGCCTCGATGAGGTTTCCACTGATGTAAGCACCTAGGTTTTTTGCCATTCTGCATGTATACTTGGAAAAACTTAATGTCACCATCTAAACTAGCAGTGGCTATGGCGGTACCATCGGGAGAGAAGGCAGCATCCACAATCGGTTTTGTATGTTCTATAATTTCGAGATAGCCCATTTCGACCATTCCAGGTTTGACTGGGCCTGCTCCATGCCTATCGGTTACCATCTTTACGTTCCACAGTTCGACTTTTTTGCCTCTAGATAAAGCCAAAAGAAAACAAACTTCTTCAATATGACCTGGCTCTTCCTCTTCTTCTGGCCCTTCTGGAATATATGGGCACCAGATGACTCGGTAGAAATCTCCTGGCTGGGGCATGTACGCATCGTCTGGCTTGATGTGCAATATCAGTTCACAGTTCAAACGGGGGACAGGGCTTGTATCTTCTAACACTTTGTGAATGAACAAATTCCCAGACATATCTACACAAGCGATAACTATCTCATGAGGTACGTGCGAGAAGGAAATATCTTGAACAGCTCCCTCCAATCCTTTGATGAGCGTTCTTACATCAGACTTTCTGTTAACTACTCTCACATTGCCAGCTGTCTTACTTGCAGCTGAAACAACCACAACTATTGTAAAAATAGAATGTCACGTAGGATTCAACAAATTTAACAACAATTGTTAAATATACAACTTACAATTATTGTAAATCACACAGAGTTCTAGAATTAAAATCTCTATAAAAGGCAAAATATTTTTGGTGAATGTCACTGTATTACAATACCACACTGTTTACAGCACCCATATGGCGGCAAACCTACCTATCTCTTACGGGGAAAATTTATATGTACTTTCTATTTTGCGTTTCCTTGATTTAAATCGGAACAAATAAAGAAAAATTATTTTCACTGTGTAAAGCCCAACTTGTAGGATCAATTTTTTTTTATTTTCACAAAAATAGTCTTTTATATAAAAAAAATTGTTGTTTTAAAATCACAGGGAGCCCTAGTAGCATTTAAGTCACCGTAAATTTAAATTTTATTAAATAAGTATCCCTGATTATTACGCTTGTACCACTTATACTAAGCTTATAATAAATCAAAATACCCCCATCGCAGCAGACCTGCGTACTCAGCGAATTTCTAATAGGATTAGGTTTTTTAACTTCCCCCATAGACACTATGGGATTGAGGATGTAGGTTTGGTTCCATGGTGGTATTGTTAGTAGATATAGCAAAATCTCTTCCCAGTGCACGTACATACTAAATTGCATTTGACTCTTTTTATTCTGGGTGAGGTCTGTAAAATTGTGGACCCCATGAGCTTGCAGGGCATGGACATTGACAGAGCGATTAATGGCATCTTAAATAGGTCTAATGAAGATGTTAATTTCTCAACTTGGAAGGTTGTTACACCCATTGATATTGTAAATATAATACATAGTTTTAAGAATTCAAACAGCCAAGAGATTTATGAAATGTCAATCATGGTTTTCAAATATGTGGCGGAAATCATTGCTCCCCCATTAGCAATGGTCATTAATAGTTGCCTAGCAAATGGAGTCTTCCCAGATGCGATGAAGAAGGTAAGAACTGTCCCAGTTTTCAAAAAGGGTGACCCTGAATCAATGAAAAGCTATAGGCCTATATGGTCAGTCCCCATTGTTGGAAAAATAATGAAAGCGGTAATGAAGAGCCAGTTGGTCCACTATTTTGAAACTAATAAATAACTTGTTTTCACAATCCCAACATGGCTTCCTGCAAGGCAGATCAACGACAACTGCAGTGACCCAGCTAATCGAAAAAATCTATGACGCATTTGAAGAAGGGGACTCAATTGCTCTAACCCTTGCCGACCTATCGAAGGCTTTTGAGTGTGTCTCACATGAGATCCTCATTGCCAAACTTAAAGCCTATGGCATTGGTGGAGCCGTCCTAGAAGTCTTCACATCATATCTGCAAAACAGAACACAAGTCCTCACTGTCAAAGGCGCTAGGTCTAAGCCGCTCAGTGTCAGACACGGGGTTCCCCAAGGATCGTTGGTGGGACCAAGTCTGGCTAAAATGGTAGTAAAAGATGATATGTTGACAAGTTATTGCTCAAGATAGTAAATCTATTTATTAAGAAATAATAATCAAACCTACCTTTTAACCCATAGGCAATATATATTCCACTCATGTGAACTGCAAGTAGTTGCCCTGTGTAAAACCTCTCTTCCCATGTGTAATCCACGACGTTGTGCAGTTTGACTTTGGAACTCCCCGAGTCATGGTTTCCTTCACTCGGTACCACTGCCACTTCAGTGGCGATAACCTCAAAAGATTCTTCAACATCTGCAGTAGAAAAGTCTCTGAAAGGAACAATAAAGTTTTTAAACATTTAACCCAAAAAGACTATTAAATTTTTTTTAAGTCAACCTACAAGCAGTTTCTTTGAAACTATGAAGGATCTAGAGCAAACAAATTGTAAGATGTAGTAAAATATTGATTTGATTTTAAAAATTAGTGATTATTATTGTAATCAGAAGAGTAAAATGGAACCCAAAAACAAAATGCACCTAATCTGAATAAGCACTTACTTATTAGTAAATTTAAATTCGTACGCTAGAAGTATATCACTTTTCACACACATTTTACATAATTTTTGTTATCATTCCTTTGTTTGAACAGGTAGACACAATGCACAATGTGCATTGTGTCTGATAGAAGCCTTGAAAAAAATCATGAAATGAAGATAATATTGTGTCTTAACTTCCCAGAAGTCAGAATCAATCAATTTTTTAATTCAGTAAAGTTATAATAGCTTTGTTAACTTTAGTATCAGAATAAATAATTTAATCAAATATAAATATCAAATTTTTATTTGATGAAAGATTGAAAGGCTTTATGGAATTCTACTCCATTGTTGAGCGAAACCCTCACCAATCCTCTCAGGTAAAATGTAATAGTAGGGTGTGTTCATGTATAGAACACACTGTATAACTAAGGACTGTAGAAATAAGCATTTATATTTAAAATAAATGTTATAAATTCGTATAATCCTTGTTATACATGTTTCATGAATGGCAACATATCAAAGTAAAACTTACATTTTTTGGAATCCTTTTACAATTTTGCTCGATTTTGAAGGGCTTGGTGAGCCTGGCGGATTCATAGTTTATATTTTGAAAACTAACGATTAATGAAATTATCTGAAACATAAAGTACAACGAAAATTTTAAAAATCAGCACAACACTTTCATTTATTTAGATATAAGAGATCCAGACTATCAGACAGTTCTGAAACAACAAATAAGTACTTCATTGTGTTATAAAGGAACTATGCACATTGCACATATATATATATTTTTTTACATGCATACATTTAACCAAGAGCCAAGTATAAAAATATTAGATTTCATCATTACGATTCTGAGTGGATTTTTTCTGTGTGTAATCATGCTTTATGAGAGAGGTGAAGCCAAGCTAGGAAATGTGATTAAGCACAGAAAAGTACTTTTGATCTGTGTGATGAACAGCAGTTTACATCAAAAGTAGGAAATATTAAATAATAAAAAATGAATTAATTACAATTTTATTATCTGTTTATGTTCAATAATTAACTTCAATAACTTATTAATTTAAATTTTGAACTAAAAAATAAGCAAAATCTTTTTTGGAGGACTTCAAAAGTTTTTGTTTGTTTACGGGAATTTTGGTCATAAGGAATAAGTTGTACCCGGGCACATGATTAGGAAATATTTGTTTTCCGTCCTACAGTTCTTTAAAGTGCAGATGTTATCCTTAGATTTTCTGTTGTTAGTGCATTGAAAAAAATGAGCTGACAACTAGGCCTATAGAAATCTATATTGATAAAAGAGGTGTAATCAATGGACTCAGAAACCACTGGACCATTTTTGTTTTCCATGAAATAAATACCAGAGATCGCCTAGTTGTAGAAGTTCAACCAAAATTTCTGTTGATATGGACCCAATTTGTTAAACAAATATTTAAAACTAAAACATCTGTTATTCTTTATTTGCTGGCATTTGTTCTTACAACAGCTGTTCAATTATTCCATCAATTATCTTTCTTCCATGAGATTAAAGGCCTGCGCACACAGCAACAGAAGTCTGACGTATGCAGACGGACGGAGGAAAACTCCAGGTTATTAAATATTGTAACGCACACGACGCCCGTCTGTCTGCGTGTCTGCCAATGTCTGCATGCAGATATTTAGAATCGCTCCGAAGCCGATTTTCTGAATGTCTATGTGCCTCCATTTTATATCGCGCATGCTAGCAGCACTGAGACTAGCAGCTGAAGATCTCCCATCCGTATGTGGTTATGTTCGTTGACTGTAAACATCCGTCTGCATGCAAACGTCGGTTTGTTGCTGTGTGCGCCGGCCTTAAGAGTTATCTTCACCCTTGTAAAAACACTGAAAACATGCCTCCATATTCCCCTGTTTCTTTTTTTTATATTTATTGGTAAAATTTATGTTTTATAGTAGAATAAGGTTAGATCTAGGTCCCTAATACCTGATATATGAGTAAAAATTAATGGTTTAAGAACAAAAAACATCTTAAAAGTAAGGAAAATCGAGTTAATTACTTTGCAACGTCACAGAGAGTAATATTTTTAAGTTTTCTAAATTTTGAGGTATAAAGGACCTAATATAACTATTCCACCGAACACTTACCAAGTTTAAAAAAAATCAGTTGAAAAACGGCATCCGAAGCAGGGGAATAAAATATCATGTTTTACATAAAAGCCGTATGGTTAACATTTCCGATTGTGCAACAATGGGCTACTAGCCCAAAGGTGAAGATGACTCTCAACATTGAAACTTTTAAAGCCCTATTATAAACATTGTACAAAATTGTTAAACATTGTCGAGCGTAGCCTGGGGGCCAATGTGGATTAAAATGTGATACTGCTCATCTACAGGACACCACCTTTCTAACAGTATGAGCAGTTTTTTTTTTTTTTTTTTTTTTTTTTTATGATGCTCACAAGCTGAGAAAAAAAGGAGGGAAACAAACATGCTTGTCTATTAATCTTATATACATACATATAATAAAAGAGTGCATTTAATGGTCTAGAGAGAGAACTACTGAACGGATTGAGGCCGTTTTGGTGTCAATGGGTTTCTTATGACTCCTAAATGATAGGAAAAATATATGGTATCCCTCAAAAAATGTCTTATAAAGCTGCAAAATGAAAATTAGACCTTATTTAGACCAATCTAAGACGTGATTTTGTCGATTTGTTTACTGCTCCAGGTGATCCATATCTTACAGTGAAATTTGAAAGCACTGCTGCTTTAGGCCGGCCGCACACCAAAACGGACGCGACGCGACATAGCATATTACGACTTCGCGAACAAAGGTTAAAACATAATATTAAATAGAATACCCATGCACTATGAAACATATGTAATTGTCTTTTCTCGCGAAGTCGTAAAAGGTTTAGTCGGGTTGTGTCGCGTCGTGTCCGTTTCGGTGTGCAGCCGGCCTTACTAAGTGGTTTTGTAAACAAAACAGGTAACTTTTCAATTATATGATAATTGACAGATACAAATGAAATAAAGGACATGTAATGTTGCAGTGGTTTTTAAATAGGGGTGTCAATCCCGGACTGAAATGACGATCCCGGGATTTCGGGATTCATTGATGACGATCCCGGGATCAATCCCGGGATTCATATAGCATAGAAATATATATTATTCGGCCATTTAACATCAAAATTGAAGACATTTGTACATTAATTCACAATAAATCATACACCAAGTGCTCACAATCTTGAATATCTAGACACTCTGGATTTCGAAATCTCTAAGCTTATCCAGCAGTTGGTCAGTCGTTCAACTGACATCTTTTGTTTGTTTGGCCTAATATACGCCTCTAATTTGAATTCAGCAATAATTTTGTTGTTGAACTTATTAGCTACCTCTATCGTTAGAAAGCCCTATACTTAAACAATATTTAAACTCTAACTACAAATAACTGGCTGGGTAGCTGAGTGGTTATAGTGCTCGCCTTTGAATCCAAAGGTTGCCGGTTCGATCCTGAGAAAAGTTAGTAGCTTTTTTAAGGTTCGCTTCCGGACCCAGTTGCCATTTGTCATTGGGCTATTAATTAATGATGCTTTCTAACAACTAGTCGATGTTAGATAGTAACAAGACTGGGGTTTGGACCGGTCCCCGTCAAAACATTAAAAAAATGCCACGTAGATACACCCAAAATAAAAAATAAAAATAAATTAACAAATCCACATTACTATATCCAGTTTGCTTTGTGACACTGCATTGATTCATAATTCATATTATATTCTCACCTAAACTGCTAGGCCTGCTCTCAACTATTCAACTAAGAAATTGCACAAATAGGCCCAATCTAAATAAAAAAGAAACTATTTCAGCTACCATGAAACTACACAAAAAAATCAAGACTTTTGTACCAAAATGTATTTTTTCAATTATTCATGAATTTTGCAAACAACTAAAAATAATGAGATAATTTATCAGATCCGACAGGAGCCTAATTTTCTTCACAGGAGGCTAATAGCAACTGAAAATATTGTGACCCAGACTAAAATAAACCCATGAAAATATAGTCAACCATGGGAAGAATTATTACCAGATATACGAAGCAATAAGAAATTACTTGTAGCGATGGATTTATCGATGCAGATGCGGCTGATATCAATTTCAAACTTGAAGAATAGATTGGTATGTTGAGTTGAGTATTGTAAGTTTGTAAGACAACTATTTTCAAGTTTTATTCAACGTTAAACACAATAAAACTCTTAAAAACCATACAAAAAACAATCCCCCTAATCCCGGGATTGAAGGTAAAGAATCCCGGGATTTTTAGGTACCCAAATGTGCGTTAGACTCTGTGTGGATCTAACAAAATTAAACAAGAACGTAAGGTGGCAAAAATGACAGAGGTTGAAGACACACTTAATCAGACTGGTAAATTTCGAGTGTTTAACAAATAAGATACAAATTCTGAATTCTGGCATATTAAATGGATTTTGAGTCAGCGAAATTATACCAATAGGTTAATTGGCCATACAACTGGAATGGAATAAATGTAAATACGGTTAAAAAACCTTTAATCATTTTCTTTTTTTGTTAAGTCTCATAGGCCTACTATATTGTAAAACCATATGATATTAAGTATTATAAACTATTTAAACTTATAAACTATTAATGAAATACTAGAGATCGCCTCCTGGTTGAAATTAGACCAAAATTTTAGTTGACATTTTATAACTGAAACATCTGTTCTTCCTGTTTTAGCAGTTGTTTTTACAACAGCTGTCTAATGATTCAATCAATTATCCTTCCTCCAAAAGATTAACATTGAAACTTTGATAGCCTGTGGTGCGCACAGGCAATAAGGCGCGCGCAGAAAAATACAATTCTGCTCACCTACAGGGCTATACGGTACCTTTCTAACAGAATGCGCGGATTTATCCTACAATGCACATGAGCTGAGAAAAAGGAAGAAAATAAACATGGTTGCCTATTATAGAAGACTAGAAAATCGCCCACTGATCAAAATTTGACCAAATATTTTGTTGATCTTGAGTTAGTTAGTAAAGAAAATTATAGATAAAACATACTGTTCTTCCTGATTTGCTATAATTTGTTATTACAACAGCTGTTTCATGATCAATCAATTATCCTACTCCCAACATTGAATCTTTCAAAGCCTGTAATGCGTATCCTCGGGGGTCGATGTGAATTAAAATACCATTCTGCTCTTCTAGAAGATACTACCTTTCAAACGGTATGCGAGGGTTTCTTTTACGTTGCTCACAAGCTGAGAAAAAAGGATGATAAGAAACATGCTTGCCTATTAATATATAGAAGATAACTGTTCACATTGATAAATAAATTTGAAAATGTTAGTTTTAATACTGTGTTTTCTGTGTATTAATAAATTCTGTAACCATTTTCAAACCAGAACATCAAATTCATGAATAATCATCGCGAAAATTACGCGTCATTTTTTACGGGCTGTTTGCTAGTATATAGATAATATCTTATGCAATAAAAGAGTGCAGTTAAGAGTCTAGAAAGCAACGAATGAATGTATCATGGCCATTTTGGTGTCAATGGATTTCTGCACCTAGGAAAAATATGGAATCCCTTAGAAGATGACTTTATAAAATGAAATTTAGACCTTTTTTAGACCAATCTAAGACGTTATTTTGTCAATTTGTTTACTGTTCCAGGTGATCCAGGTCCCTCACTGATATTTCACACTACTTCTGCTTTATAAAATTTAATAGATTAAGACCCCTTTTATACATCTTGTCGAGCAACGCGCGTCAAGCGCTCGTCGCTCAAATCGCTGTATTAACATTATCTTGAATGACGCGTGGCGGGCGACCGTCGGGCGCGGGGTATAAATGCTCTTATCTGGTGCAACGTATTTATTTTATGCACGTCTTTTAACCCTCGAGGGGTCGCGCCGCTGTCTTTTCCACCGGGCGATAGGTAATTTTTTTTTTACTTCTCCGCGTGGAAGCTTAGCGCTACCCCCCCTCCTGTACCTTCAAATGGACTCGTCTGCTACGCTATCGCGCATTCCCTCACCCCCTCCAACAAGCCAGTCGGCTGCTGTATTGCAACAAGTTAGCTACCTGTGGTTTCCACCGTGCGCGACAGCATTTTATAACATATGATGTCGCGCACGGTGGAAACCACAGGTAGCTAACTTGTTTTCATATAGTATAATTTTTATACTATATGTTCATAGTATAGTGTTATAGTTCATATAGTGTTTTATTAGTTAATATTCTATTTAATATTTTGAATTGTAATCAATAAAATGGAAATGTGTACAACATTAGCATTTATTTATAAACCCGGTGGAATCCACCGTGCGCGACCTCTAAAGTGATATATTTTGCGCGACCTCTCGAGGGTTAACGTGTGACGAAAGACGCGATGTATAAAAGGGGCCTTAGTAAACAAGCAGACAACTCCAATTCTACCATTATTGACATATGATGACAAATTAAAGAAAGGATTAATTAAGATTGCTTAGTTATTTCTGAGAGTGTTAAAATAAATAGTTAACAGCTGATACGATTAAATCAAATTTTTGTCACTTTATATAGAGTTTATTGATTGTAGATATTTGCATTTACTGTATTTTAACTTACTAGGGGCCCCGTGCCCAAATTGCGTGTTTTGGAATATATTTTGAATGGAAACATTGTAAAAAAATCTGTTATCTTTGGTTAAAAAATTCCCATTATATATTTTGAAACCATATCAAAGAACTATTATATATTAACTGTCCACATTTCTAAAGAAACCATCAAATTTTAGGTTATAATTTCATGTTGTCAGAGATTTTAAAACTTTTGTTCCCATTGAAACTTATAATTCATCACACCTCTTTATGGCATAATTCATAAAAGTTTCCTGTCATTTTTGACGGGCAGTTAGCTAGTTCTTATATAGGCCTAAATGGAATATTTCTTAGAATAGTTTTATATAAGTTATTAGAGGCCTAGTTTTTTTGCCCTTAGGGCTTAGCCCTAGGACGGTCATAACGGTAGCTATGTCAGGATTTTTGGGAGTTTTTGATCTCGTTTGTTGATGGTTAATGGAAAACACAGATGGCTAAGGGTATTTTTATTTTAAAAAAGCAAAACAATAACAAGCGTTTGGCGATGTAGGCCCTACTGTACTGAACATCAACATGACATGAATGACTTGACTCGCTCTTGACTCTAGTTAGTTGTTTGAAATTGTATAAATTCATTAGGCCTAACTGAAATTAGTTGTGATCTGGCACACTCAAAATTTGCAACCCCCTTCATATTGTAAGTGTAAATCTATACTTATTTAATACGCTAAGGGTTTTTTTGTCTTGAGAATTCCTCCTACAATTTTTAACCGATTTTCAAGTTTTTGGTGTCGTTGGATAGGGTTTAATAGTCCGTCAATATTACTAAATTTTACTCACTCAAATATTGTGATGCAATGATTTTTTATTTTGAAAAATTATGTTTTCACTTTGAGATTCAGATTTAAGTGATTAAGATCAATAAGTTCAACAAAATATTATAATTAAAATTATTATATGAAATTACTGGGCAAAGCATTCAGCTCAGGTCTAATTGGGGCCCTACAAGTCTATTTAACTATTAAACTAGGGGCTTTGGTCTATTTAAGCCACCATACTACGCCACCATAGCTACTTTAATGCGCGAAAGACCAATGTCATCTTTGTAAAGATGACAAAGTGTATATTGGCCTACAAAAAATGTTTTTCAAGAGTTGTTATAGAAAATGCAAATTTATTTGCTATAACTTAGTAGGCCTAGGCTAAAAGAAAATTTTATCAATGTCGAAACTAAATTGCTCAATTTTGAGCAACTAGTACACTAAGTTAGTATAACCTTATCCAAGAACAATACAAAATAAACTACATAGGCCTAAGTACTTTTATTTAGCTAGCCTACTATAGTTTATTTTGTAGGTGTAGGCTATCTTAATTGTATGAAGATGCAGACTTCATTAGAACTAAAATGGTGTCACAATACAGTTAAATTAGCATTTCTTACACCTCAATATCCTTGTTGATTTGTTTTCATTGCACAATTTTAATCGCAAAATCAAAAATTTCAACCATTGATAATAGCGATGGAGTAGGATGGCAAACTTTTGCTGAGAAACTCTCCAGAGCCAAATTTCATAAGATAATTTGGGTTGGCTTTCTTTAGGCCTAACTTATGTTTAGGTATGTTTACACCAGAGGTTGACAACCAAAGGTTGTTGACTAAAACATTAAAACAGTAAAGGTCAACAACTTTAGGTTGTCAACCTCTGGTGTAAACACACCTTTAGCGGCCTAAGTTGATTTATAAGCAAAACCGTTAAATTGGCAGGCCTCAATAATCATAAATAATTACCTAATTCTATGGTCTAAATTTTTCCATCCTGCAGTGAGCCGCAGCCTATTTTACATAGACACAGGTTAGGCCTATAGGCTACCCAGTATATTGGATGTGGCCAGGGGTTTGTTGGTAGATAACAATTGTCAAAATTATCATGAAAAACTACAACTTAAGTTATTTTAACTAATTTATGTCTAAGACTTATAAATGGCTGAAAATAACAAATAAGAATATAAAAATCAAATACTAGAATTCATTCTTTTTATGCAAACCCTTCCTCTTTTTATAAAACTATTGCCTAATACACGGGATTTCCAATAGGTTAAGGTTAGAATAAGATATATGACAAGACACAAATAGAACGGTTAACCCGAATCGAACATAAATAAAACTTTGTTAAGTATTCCAAAGAAATACTTACCTTTCAATGTTTTTCCGTCATTATTTTGACGTTTAGGAATAACCGAAAGCGGTTTGTCAGAAATCTGAGTCCGTCAAAAGATAACCAAAACCAACACTTGGTACTAAGCGTTATTTCCCGGAGCAATTCTTGGGGGGTTAACCCCTGAGGGAAAGGAGTGGGGGGAAGTGTCGACAGTGTCGCCAACCACGCAAATGTTGATCTTACAAGCAATGCAGAAAATTGTACTTATGAGGTTAAAAGAGGTCAAGCAAATAACACCAAGGACAGCAATTAAAATATTAATTTTATGGCATTGTTTTACAATAAAAATGTGTTTAATAATATTTCTTTTTCTCATTTGTAGTATAGTAAAATTCTGTATTGACGTTGTATTCAAGAAAGAAATCATAACACCTGTAATAATGCATGTCTAGATAATTTCTACACACGCAAATTGAGACTTGTTTGTCCCCCCCCCCCGTTCCTTCTTTGACTCAGCCAGAGTTGATTGAGTAAATTATAAAACACCGCATGAGATAGTTTTTTAGTGGTTTTACTTTTCTATAATTCAATTACTGTACTTTTAAATTAGTTACTTTATTTAGATTCGATTTATGAAAATGCTGGTTTATCATGCAAGGTCAGTTAATTGTTTTTAATTGATTTAAGTCAAAATCATAAATCAAAGTTATAAAAGCTTACAAAGTTATTTATTTATTTATTTCAACGGACATTTCCATTTTTACATTAAATTATGACATGAAATACATAACTCAAGATGACTTAATTATTTGCTACATCAGCCACATTGCAATATATTTGAAATATGCAATATATTTGAAATATCTATCAGTTTATTGTTACTTGTTATATGAGCTTACATTAATACGATATAACAAATAAAGAAGTTATTAACTTAAAGAATAATATTCTGTTTTGCACCACAATATACGGGCAAGGGAAGGAAGTTGAAAGAAGTGAAAGTGACAGTTTGAAAACAAACATAAACAATAACACGTTGTATTTGCTGTATTGGCAACACTGTCAACACTTCTCCCCACTCCTTTCCTACAGGGGTTAACCCCCCAAGAATGCTCCGGGAAAGAATCCTTAGTACACTTGGTCCGGTCCGGTCCACTCCACCAAGCAAGCGGTCAGCCGGTCAGCGCCTCAGCGGTGAGGTGGTGCGGTAGGGTAGGTAGGTAGGTAGTCGTCGTAGCGGTATTTTCAACAATCAGAGACCCATGTTTTTTGTCTTTAGTTTATCTGAAGGTTGGCTTTAGAATCTAACCATGCAGCTACAAATTTTAACAGTTATTTATTATCCATAATCATCATCCAATCAAACACCATATATTTTTTATAGGAAAGCAAGCTCCTTGCAAACTAAACTTGATTTAATTTCGAAGATTTTTGGGGTAAATATCATTAAAAAATCACATAGTGGGCTGTAATAATGTACCTTATACATAAAAAACGTGAAAATAAATTTAATCTTGATGAGTTTTCTATTCACAATGACAATAAACTAAAATAGCTAGAGGTAATAATAATAATAATAATATATAAAGTATATAAAGTAAGCACTTAGGAATAACTAGCAGTCGGCTGAATGTGTCAGCTAAGTGAACTTAAGGATGAGTAACTTAAGTGGAATTTTGGCAGGGTTATGCAAAACGACTGTTCCCATATTATTAAACTCAGAATTACCAACTTTTTCATATCCTTTATTGATTCTACGCACAGTATCTTCTAGATACTGTGCCCATATCGGACCCAAAAATAATCAGTGACATATTCAATGACCATTTCATCAAAACAGGAGGAAGCCACACATCTAATATTCAGAGGACGACTCATCCCACTCTGACCTCATCTCACACAGCACTTCAGCCTCAAAACAACACACCCCGGCCTTGGAAAACTTCTCCCCAATTAACCGACAAGACCTAAAAAACATCTTCAAAACACTCCCACCGAAATCATAAGCCGGAAAGGATGATATATCCAACAAGATCCTGAAATTCTGTGAAGAAGAACTCAGTAACCCAATACTAGACATCATCAACTCATCCCTCACACAGGCTACAGTTCCTAAAGATATGAAAATCGCCATAGTTTACCCCAAACACAAAAAAGGACCCAAATCTCAAACCGAAAACTATCGGCCTATCTCGATTCTACCCATAATATCAAAATATATCGAAAAAGCTGTATACACCCAACTGATCACACATCTGGAAAAATCTCAATCACTATCCAACAACCAACATGGATTTCGAAAGGGAAAATCTGTCAACACAGGCCTAAACCAACTCTGCTACAGCATCACCAAGGCCTGGGAGGACAACAAAGCAGCAACAGGGACTTTTCTCGACCTACAAAAGGCGTTCGACAGCCTCAACAGAGACATTCTTCTAAAAAAGCTCAATGAACTCAACATAAAACACACTCAAATGGATCACCAGCTACCTCCAAAACAGAAACCAACAAGTAGAAATTGAACACATCGATAATAATAAAGAAACCAAAATCAGATCAGATACAAAACTCACCACATCAGGAATTCCACAAGGATCCATCCTTGGCCCTTTATTTTTCCTTGTATACATAAACTCATTCCCTAGCTTTTTGCCAGACAATAAAACCTGCATCATGTTCGCTGATGACACCACCATCATCTCAGCATCAGACCCAAACCATTTCTCACAAACTTCAGAAGAAACATTAGAACAGGCCAAAAATTTCTGCAACCCCATCAATTTAAAAATCAATCAATCCAAAACTGTCAACATCAATTTCACCCCCTCAAACAGGACGTCCGACAAAAACTCAGCACAATCCACCAAATTCTTAGGCATCACAGTCGACAAGAACCTAAATTGGCAGGATCATATAGATAATCTCCATAAAAAACTATCATCAATTCTCTTTGCGTTGAGACGAATCAGACTAATAACAAACAAGGAAACCACAAAAATTGCGTACCATGCCCTCTTTGAAACACATGTACGATACGGCATCATAGCCTGGGGCGGAGCTGGTGAAACCCATTTGAAGAAAATTCTAATCCTGCAAAAGAAGGCCATCCGGATCTTGGAGAACCTACACCCCCAACAGTCATGTAAGGAACATTTCATCAATAACCAAATCCTCACCACAACCTCCCTATACATCCTTGAACTTATCAAACTAATTAACAAAACCCATCAAACTAAAAGACAAGAGTGCCATAACTATAACTTAAGATCTAACCAACACCTACACTATCCACAACACAAACTAAAAAAAACAAGCAAAACCCCCACATATATGAGCTTAAAAATTCACAACATGCTCCCAGAAAATATTAAAAACATTAACAACAAAAATTCACTTTTGAAAAAGCTCAAAACTTATCTCCACACCAGACCATACTATACTCAAGAGTTCTTTGATGAACATACCCTGAGGCCTGAATACACCAGCGCCTAACAACCTCTGATTGGAGGGATTGACGACTCCCAGGTCCCGGAGACTGCGGAGAGGACGCCATAGTAAGTAAGTAAGTAGATTTCTTGATTCTACGATATTCCAGCAGGGTGTTTTCATTAGCGAGTTGGCTACCGACAGTCGGGAATCCGGGTCGCCGGGAGTTCCCAACAGACCTAGCCCAGTATGGTACTCGAAACTCCCACCACAGACCGAGGCATTGCGACCAATAGTAACCCAGAGACCGAAAATGTTTTCTATATTTTTATATAATTTGAAGTGTTATATATATATATATATATATATATATATATATTTACCCATAAAAGATGCAATAAAATATTTCAGTAATATTTTAGCATTTTATTTGCGTCCGGTATGTTATGTTGGTTGCTATGGACCAACTGAGTCTCACATTCCTGTAATGAGAAATGTGAGGGTATAGTATATCCTCTACTCGATTCAGTCTATTGGAAATACTTTGTAAACTGTCAGAATGGTTTTAGCGAATTTCCTTAAGGAATACGCTATAACGGTAGTATAGCCATGGTAAGACCTTGAGCCCGGAACCATATTACTTTTTCATTTTGAGGTCCCCAGAAGCCAAAAACACCATCCGTTCATTTTCAGTATGTGTGTCCGTGGTGCTAATACCTTTTTATAGGGACCTCTGATTTTGAGGATGTTTGATATATGAATGTGTGTATGATTAGGGTTAAATCATAGATGGGGAACAGAACTGAAGTCACAGAAATTTTTCACGAAACAACTAATAGAATAACTTCAGTAAGATCCACCGAAAAGCAAATTATAGCAGGAGTGCCACAAGGATCGATACTTGGGCCCCTGTTATTTCTTGTTTATATAAAAGACGTTAAAAAGAAAACACCAGAAGAAAATCTTTTCATTTTTGCCGATGATACAACCCTGATCACCAAAAATAGAAACTTGGATACCCTATATATAGAACAAGAATAATTAAAAAAAATAAATGATCTGGCCTAGTTTTTCGAAGAAAACCACTGAAATTGAACCCAGACAAAACCAACTATCTATGTATTCAAACAGATCAAAAGCGGCTTTCAAAATATAACAGAGTACCAATAAGTCTTCAGATTGGTGATACAGAGTTGAGTCAGGCAAAATTAGCAAGTTTTCTGGAAGTGGTGTTGGACGATGGTTTGATCTGGAGATAGCAGTTGGTGAATATCAAAGATAAGATGGCATAGGGGACCTTTGTCATCAGAAGTCTCAGGACTTTGGAGAACCTGAGCCTGTTGAAGGGTGTTTACCACATCTTACTCAAGTCGCACATCTCTTACTCCATCGCGCTCTGGGGTGCTTCTGAGACAAATCTCAAACAAATTTTCACATGCCAAAAGAAATATTTTAGAGCAATGCTCAAACTCCATCCAAGGGAACATTGTAGGGATCATTTGATCTCATTGGGGGTTTTAACAGTTCCTAGTCTTTATATTTTTGAAATTGCAGTATATGTTAAAGCTTTTCTTCCTGAGTATGTAAATTTAACACATCAAAACAACACCTTATAAGAATAATTTTTCAGAGCAGCACAATCTTAAATTGTATAAAAAAAACCACAATACATTGGCAGGAAAATTTTTCAATCATTACCAAATAATATACAGACCTGTAAAGGTAGTCAAATTTAAGAGTAAGCTAAAGTGTTTCCTCATCCAAAACTGTTTTTACAGTTTGGATGATTTTTTCACCCACAGAGCCAATAGGTAAACCCAACCTCACCTTAGGCCTAACCCTACCCTTCCCCTGAGAAGGAGAAGAGGATGACGCTCCCAAAACTCACGAGTCTACGGGAAAGCAGAATAAGTACGTACCAGGTCTATTTTCATGAGTTCGCGAACCATCATGATCGGATTATGGGAACATGGTTTTATGGTGTTTCAAAGGGGTCAAAAATGGGGTTTTGGCATTTTTTGACCTCAATTTTTTAAAATTAAACATTTTGAACTAAAAACATTTAAAAGAGCTTAAAAAACAAACAATTAGAGTTTTTAAATTTTTACTTGGCTTAAGAGATTACGGAGAAAAGCCAAAAATATGTTCCCCATGTTAATCTTTTGAGAAATCAACAAAACCCTTTATTTCGCTTATTTATTGGCATAACTTGATAAAATTTGGTATAAACATTCACTATACCCCGTCCAAAATAAGTGTGCGGTCGAAAGGCAGAACTTTATTTCCCATTACAAGGAAAATTCCCTCTATATATTTCTGAATTCCCCGTTTTTCTTCACAATCAGATATTATTTTAGTTTCGCCCTTAACATTTAGAGTAGAAAATAGCACTGATGATCGTGTTACTTCCCCTACTTGCCATCGGAAGCGCTTCTTGTTACATCTCAAACTCAAAATTAGAATATTTGGTTACAAAAAATCAAAACATTGGCATAAAGTGACGTGAGATATTAAACAGCTGTGGTAATTCTCAAATTCTCAGTGAATCTGATTGGTTGGATTCTTGGCAGCGGGAGGAAAGGGATAAATGAGGGAATTGAAATCTGCGTTTCGATTAAACATTTATTTTGAACGGGGTATATGTTACTGATATTTGCTTACAATACCCATATGGCGACACACCTACATACTCACCCCCATGGAGTTTATGGTGAAAATTAAAAAGTGCTGAATTGATACAATTAGATATTCATCTTACGAAACCATTAAATTTCCTAACAACTAACATTTTCTAACAACATTTCATGGCAAAAAACCTACATACTCATTCCTATGGTGTTTATGGAGAAAATACAAAATCTTAATCTCCTTTGAATTCGCTGAGTAGACATGTCTGCTGCAATGGGGCTATTGTATAATCTTGCAAAGGTATTTAACTGCATCATTGTTGGCAGTTGAGTATTCTGTTATATCCATTGTCTTACAGGAGTCCATTTCAATCCGATGATTAAAATTATTGGGGTATTGAAGATGTGTTGAGTAGTTATCTGGCACGACTTTGTAATTATAAGGATTACAGTGTAATATTCTTTTTAGTGTTTCAGCTATTCTTTTTACGGATTGATATTGCAGATGAAAAGTGCTTTCATGGAGACCCACTGTCATGGTTTTTGAACAGTTTATGAGGTTTTCATAATTTTTATAAAAGAACAGATAGAAAAATTTAAAAACATATTGAACACATCAGCTTAAAAACAACACACTAACAAGTTTAACACTGACCCTTTAATGCGATGAAGGAATGTAAAACTGCTTTGTTTGACAGACGACTTTGATAAAACCACACCCAATTGTCATTATTTAAATCACTTCACAAATAGAATGTTTTAACTTTTCTAACTTTATTATAAACCAAAAGTTAAGTTTGATAAACTTTGAGGTAACGTTTTAATCTTATAGCCCATATTTAGGCCCAATTTAAGATATTTACTGTGGTACAGTACATTTAGACTTTAATTACTAATTCTATCCTATATTATTATACCATAATACGAGCAATGTCTGAGTTGATGTGTGTTCCACGATCTCAAAATCTAGCGGGTAGATTTTGCTTTAACTTTGCATTTAAGAGTGTTTTGTATGGGCGGAGTTTCGGGGGGGCCTGGGGGGCCGGGCCCCCCCAAAATTTCAAAAGTTGTAGGGCCTATGTAAAAACAAAGTTTAGGAGCTAAATATTTAAGCGAGCCATTCAGTTTTATAGCAGAAAAGTTTCATCTCACTTTAACTTACTCTAAAAAATAACACTATTTTTCTTCATTATTTACATTTTCTACCTATGTTCATGTTACCTATGTTCATGTATGATACTGAAAAGTAAATTAAACAATAGTAGATTATCGTACATTGAACATTGTTTGCGGGAACTACTAAGTAGGGATATTTCGTAGATCGCCAAGGGAAAAAATAACCTTAGGCCCTACAGTTGGCAAAAATGACTGCCAAACTCAGGTGGGTAGGTGCCGCTCCCCGCTACGGCTACGACACTTAAATGTATCTTAAAAATAGCTTTATGTGTATCTTTACACTTTGAATCAGTAAATATGTCATATTAACATGATTTGCAATTATTGTAAATTTTCTATACATCCCTATGTCACTAGACTTTTTATGCATCCGTAGGCTACTATCGGCAGAGTTTAACATCACTGTCATGATACACGTATATACTCATGAATGATAAGTGTTCGGCCTAGAAGACTAGCGGTCAGTAGTACCGCAGAGCTTCATAATATGGTTAATTGGGTAAAAATAATCATAATAGTTAAAATTAAAAAGGTATATCTTGAAATATATTTACCTAGATATCCACAATTTTGTTTATACAACTTAATAATTTTTATTTCGGTGACGGATTGTTGTTGGAACTTCTTGGAATGGACCTTTCATTAATGTATTTTTTTCCCATATTTTCATAATGGCGGACATTTTAAATTTGAACCCAAATATGTTAAAACTGGTAAATTTTATAAAAAATGTACATGAGACAGAAAGTGTTAACATATAATTATCTAACCAGTAACCAATGATATGAAGTTCGTATAAGGATCTGACGATAAATAACGGAGTTATTTGATTTTTTACATCTTTTACATTTTTTACATGATTTTATTGTGCATCTACTACATGGGCAAGCCTTTAGTTCGTAAATCATTAAGTTCAAACAGGTATATATAATCACTTATTGGAAATCTATAGACTACGTAACTCGGCCAGTGCAGTTCCTTATGCTTGGGTTTCATAAAAACTGACTGAGTGTCATGACTGTATTAGTATCCCCAAAATACTTGTATCAGACTGTGCTATCCACCAAGTGTTTACTTCGAACTTCAAACGCCGCGGCCTAGTTAAAGATGGCTGTGTGTAAACCTGTTTGTAGAGGATATTGGTAAATGTCTACTTGACCAGTTGTAATGTGAAGTTTTCTTTGATATTAAGACGCAGTCTATCCACCAAAAGTGGTCAAGGACGAAATGATGGTATTTCAAGGTATTTATCACTGACCCCCGTTGGCCCCCCCAGCAATCAGAGGTAAACTCCGCCCATGGTGTTTTGGTCCAAAAATAAGTTTAGAAACAGCCTCAATCCCGGGAAAAATCTAATTAGGTCCAAATTTAAGTTTAAAAATCGTAATTTTTAACATTGGTCTTATGGGTTGCTATTTCGGTAACAAAATAACAACGAAAGGTATAACAAAATGAGGGGACATTAATGTTAAGCAGTCTTTTTGAAACAGCTGTTAACTATGAAGAGGCATAGTTGGTTGTTGGTTGAAAGTTAATAGTTTTATTACCATGACACTTTATCAAAAGTGAAATAAAATCAACGAGCAAGGCTCGGTTATCCTGGTAATTACTATCATTAACAAGTTTATGATACAAATATTAGAAAATACAATCTAAATAAAAAAAAGGACATACGAAACCTGAGCAAAGCGAGGAAGGTTAATTGTTACTACAAAATTTATAAGTGAGTAAAGCTGACTACAAGTATTCAATGAATTAGATAGGGTTGGTAAAAATTTTACTTTTTAAATAAGTTATGTCTTCAGGTGGTGAAAGTTTCCTTTTTTAGCACCTTAATTCTTTCTGTGATAAATAACAGCAATGTATTCAAACTGAAAAGATCAAAAGGGACCATTTGAAACAACATAAAGATTTAATTTGATCCCCGACCAATTGAGGTGTAAAATATTGTTGCATTCAAATGACTTCGGGGACAGTGCGCAAATAGCGAATTTTGTAATATATCTCTTTGCGTATGATTTAACAATATTTATGTTGATTATACAGTGACAGACAATCTATTTTGTTTACTATCTGACTAAAATTTGTTTACTATCCATTTATTTTGACTACATGACAAAAATGTCCATGGCTTGCCATTACAGCACTATAATATTCTTACAGTTTAGAGGTATTTACATTATAAATTATAAATTTGGAAATGCATTGAAAAGCTACATTAAAAACATAAACAAGGTTATTTATAATAGTAGTTTTCATCACTAGGAGCAAAAGTGAGTCTTCTTGGTGCGTAATCGAGTTTTTAAAAATGACTAAGCATCAAAAAGACTCTTTTGCTCCGAGTGATGATCAAAGTCTTTTATCATAATGCGAAATTACATTTTAGATCGTTAAAAATATTAACTATAAAGTTTTTTTTCGAGGTTATATTTACAAAGTAAGTAATATGCATTGTTTCTGTTATTGTTATTTACAAACAATGCTCTCTAACCCTATAAAGGTATCGTACGCAAAATTGACGTATAACCGGTTTTTTTTTGTCGCCCCGCTCGTTAACCCCTTCACTGAGGTTCCCCTCCTTCCAGCAGTGCTCTCAGCAGTCTATTGCCGTGGGATGATTGCCGTGGTTAAGATCATTGTGCGTTTCTTTGAGTTCTTGCTGGTCAGTTTCTTGGAACGTGTACGTCAAACTTACGTGTCAATACCTATATGAGGTATGCAAGTGTTTTGTAATATATGTTAACAATGTTGAAATAAAAGTGTAATTTGTGTAAATTTCGAGTTTATTGAACAATGAAGGATTATATAAGAACAAAAAAGAAGAAAAGCAATAAAAATACAAACATTGACTAAAAGTTGAAACTATAAATTTGTTTTGATGGTATTCAAGGATTCAAGTTCCCCAGTTATTTTATTATGTTTTAGCTGTATAATATAAAGTAAATTTAACAATAAAACATTTTCCCTCTAATTATTTTCTTTTAATTGCCTTATTCTTGCCCTTGAATAAAAAAAAATAAATAAAAAAAACAATACCTTGTAATGAATATATATATATATATATATATATATATATATATATATATATATATATATATATATATATATATATATATATATATATGTAATAAGCAAACTTTATCCCTAGAACATTTTATTTCGTAATTATATAGCTAAAAAAAAAATAAAACTATAAATACGTCAAATTTGCGTATCAATACCTTTAGCGTCATACTGAAATACGATACCTTTCTAGGGTTAAACAATAACTTTTGAATTTCAAAATTCTGCTCCTCAACATTAATAAATCAATAACAATATACTTAGCAAACAGCTGACTTTTCAGTCCTAGGACCTAAAAAATTCTCCAGCTGATTTTTCACACAGAACAAAAAACAGACTGATTTCGTGCAAAAACAGTAAGTCATTTTGACAACATCCACGTGAGTGAGAAGAACGACACTACAGGGAGAAGATATTACGGCATTACCAGTTCAAAGGCTGGGACCTTGTTACTAGAGATGGCTGTGGTTATTAATTACTACAAAAGTACAAAAATAAATAAATAAAAAAACAGAAGAAACAAGCGAAAAAACATAGTTAGGTAATAACAATGAAAATCATCTCCCAACTGTTTAAATTTTGAAGCTCACAATTTTTTGCCACCTGTTGACCACTTCTTTTCTAAAAATAATCAATTTGGGATGTAAAATAAATTAGCCTGAAGTGTAGTGAAAAAATGAAAAAAAAAAATTCAGAGATTGAATTCTGAATATATTTTATTACAGTAGTTACAAATACAGATAATTTTAAATAAGAGTAAGTGAAACTAAGTCTTTATTTACAGACAATCAGAGATAAACCCACATAGATTACCAAGTTATCAATGGGATGACAATTTAAATTTCAAATTATTTCTGAGATGAGTTGCTCTGACGTTCAGTTACTGGAGGACGAATGGTGCATTGCCTCGGACGGGTCAAGGTCTCCACGGATAACCTCTTGTAGCCTCCGCTTCCACCTCCTTTCCTTCCAATCTAGCTCCTTGGCATTTTCCATCTTATGCCACGACTTAGAATGAGACAGATATTCCAAACGGTCCTGACCTGTACCCTGAAACGGAAAATAATCTTTGATTTAAATTCTAAAGGGATCTTTCGCAGTCAAGTGGCTGTTTTAGTAACTACCGGGATATGTTTTGCATTGTTGCACGACCATTCTGAGGTCGCGCATGTAAAAAATTCATCAGAAGTGCTCCACCTGTGCCTATTTTTTGCCTTTATTTAATGACCGGTAAAAGTTAGAGAGATTTTAAATTAAAGATAAAAGACTTGGGTTATTTGATGCGCTTTCAGATTTTTTAATATTTTGAATCCATACTAAGCTACAAGCGTGATGGTCAAAATTTGATAAATTTTAAACCAATTTAGCTTATAAATAGACCGAGTGCCTTTATTTTTTATTTAAAACCTCTCTCTCACTTTTATCGGACTTTGAATAAAGGCATGACATGGGAGCAGGCAAAGCACTGCATGTTCTGCAAGTTCTGAGAGGAGCCCCCCTCTTAATGTGATAAAATAACCCCTTATAGAAATCTGAAAAAGAAAGTCGTGTTAGTTACACTATTTATAACTCAAGAACGGCTTAACGGATTAGGCTTATAGTTGGTCGGGATTTAGCTTAGAACCAAGAAGAACATATAGGATACTTTTTATCCAGATTCCTCTAGAGTGCTCCCCACAATCTTCAAAGTAAAGTATATATAACCAAGTTATTCTCAAGGAAGCAACATTTTTGTATATGAACATATATGATTACTTTTAGGAATATTAATTCTATAGACATATGTTCCTATTATATATCACCTGGCTAACACATATCCCCGTGCTAACAATTTGAAATTCAACACATGGCAAATAGTCTGTAACGATTGTGTTTTGGGCACAGCTAGTTACTGACTACACCTAAAACTTCCTGGACACATTTGAATGTAGCCAAAAATGCAGTTGAAATACTTGGCTAACAGACACAAGCTGATTACTCATGGAGAAACTAATTTCTCACCATCCAATCCACTGACCCCTCACAACCACAGCAAACACAGGAATAAGCGACATTCGCATTCTCCATCTGCATTCACTATCCGCATTTTGAATTTCATTGATTCACCCTCCGGTCATTAGGTATTAAATATTGCAAAAACAAATTGATTTTTACACAATTAAGTGGCTAAAGTAAATTTAAAATTTGTCGACAGAGTGGTATTTTACTTACTTCAGGCATTTTTATGTAGGTGACGGATTTGGAAGACTTGGCCATGCATGGCCGGCAGCGGGAGTCGGGTTTTGACGCTAGTTTGATCTCCTTCGTCTGTTCAAGGTCGCGCTCCCCTCGCTGCAGCGTCATGTACTTACGGTTTAGCTCTTCAAAAGCCGCCTGGAGCAGTCTAAAGTTCATGGAATCATCAAGTCTATATTAGCGTGAGTTAACAAATTATTCAAGAGGAAAGCAATTTTTTCAACTGGGATAGCATTTAATGAAACTTAAAATTTGTATTGCACTGAAAATTTCATGTGTAATTGTGTGATCAAACTGGACCGAGAGAGATATTCAAGTTATTGTGGAATATCCTTGCCACTCTGGATGTCCAGGTCAAATATGTGAAGAAGATAAATGCTCATTTTTCAAGCGCCTAACTCTAAACAACTACACTATTGCACTTCAACATTTTTGTTCGGCTGATGTCTTTCCTGACTTTTCTTGACATTTACTACTGACATTTACATTTACTGATGTTTACTGCTGCAGACAAACGGCTGTTTTTCATACATGTGTTGCGGGACTAGAGTAGTTTTTTTCACTCTCGGGGAAGAAGAATCAACTACTGTCGATATTTTAAGCTGTATTAACAAACTATAATGGTACTTATTTAATACGCTAAGGATTTTTTTATATAATTGGACCTACTGCTACAATTTTCAACCGATTTTCAATTTTTCAATGTCGTTGGATAGGGTTTGGTCTGTAGTTGTTTCCGCCGAAAATTGATGATAATTAGACTTAAAATAAAAACACCATCTATGATTGAAATTTTTCCGTAAGAATAGTTTGTTTATTGGATTGAGCATTTTAAACATTTGTTAATGTACAGCATAAGTTTAAATCAGTATGGTTTTGGATGATTACTGATGATCGCAATACAACTGGTCGGGTGTAATTATTTTAAAACGAAACAAAGCAATTTTAGCAATATGTGATAGTACAAATTGAATTGCTCGGTCTCAAGCAACAAGTAGACTAGTACCATAGACTTTGTACACTACGTGAGTAGACTTCTCATAGCATAGGCGTGTGTGAAGCATATTGAGGGTGGTGCGATCTCGTGCGGCGTCCATCGAAGTACACGTAACATATGATAGATAAATCAGTATTACCACTCTTCTAAACCAAGGATGAAACATTTTTTAACTGACAGTTATGTTTATGTTTCGGTAAAATGTTTTGGCAGCACTGTAAATTCAGCTGAATAATAAAAACATCGATGGCAGCGACTCTGGTGCGGCGTCCACCGAACTTCCAAATTTTTGCCTTAAACTAAATGCATTGGATGAGAGGTCTATTCACGTTAGTGTACATAGTCAATGCTAGTACTATATCAAGCTGCAGAAATAGCAGAACATTTTTTTATAACTACAACTAAATGGATTAACGCCATTTTATGAGCAGGTTTTAATTTTTAGCTCAAAGTGACTTGGAAACTGAGGTAATAATGAAAATACCTCCGTCGCAGCAAACCTGCGTACTCAGAAAATTTCTAACACAATTCGGTTTCTTAGTGAATTTCCCATAGGGAAGTAGCTATTACTGTAGGTCTGATGGTAAGAACTAAGCCTGACACCATGTTACTTTTTTGTTTTGAGGTGCCCAGAGACCAAAAATAATAGTCACTAAAATTTATATCTGTATATACAAGAGCTTTAAGATGATATACAAAATTGCATGTGATTGCATTTAGAACTTTTGAGTTTTGTTTATGTAAACATTTAAAAAAATTTTAAATTTCTTGACTAGTCTATCTTCTTATTTCTATAAGGGTTTCGTCTGTTACGTCCCTTTTTCTCTTGATCTACTGAACCGATTTTTAAGATTGAGGTGTCATTTTAAAGCTTAGGATATACCGCAGTGACGAATTGTAATTAAAAAGGTCATATTGTTTCGAGCTTCGCCCCCCTGCCTTTTGATTTATTTCTAGAGGGCGCTTTAAAATGTTGACCAACTTTTATTGTAAGTTCTTCAATGTGAATTTTAATTTAACAGCTGATTACCTTCAGATGAATTTAAAAAGCCAGATAGTAAACAAAAATAGATCTCTGTCACTTCGTAATCAACATTCACGTACTGTCGGTGAGTTTCACTCATACAGGATCATAAAATGCGCAATTTGCGCACGGGCCACCTCGTTATATTTTTAAAGCTGTAGTATTACCATGATTATCAAAACTCACAAAAATTATAATCAGACATAAAAATTTTGGTAATTTTTGTTTTAAGTCTAATTTCTATATTTTTTTCACCAACTACTTTGTTTTTTTTGTTTGTTTGTTTTTTTGTATTTTTTTTTACTCATTGGAATACCAATCAAAATAATTTATGATACAAAAATATTGTTTTCAATTGTTTTATTTCAACCCAGCTTTCTATACATAAATCACAATGTATTACATTAACATAGAAACTTGGCTGTTGCCTCTGCATCAATTTTCTTCCTGCTAGGCCTCCTTTCCAGTTCATAGAAGTTGTTATCTGTACCAAAAACAACAAAGGTGCATGATTGATGACCACTCCCCTCTGCAGCCATGGTTTTGTGCAGGATACTCCTGTGGATCTTGAATTTTTCCAAGTCTTTGTGTCCTTTGTAGGGTACTGGGTGACCAAACTGCATCCTTAACTTCACGGCCAAGACCCGGGACTGATGTTCAATGGAATGGTTCCTCCTCCGGGTTGGCCCCTTCTCCCAGTTGGCAACTTCTCCGGGTTGGCTTCTTCTCCCGGTTGGCCCCTTCTCCGGGTTGGCCCCTTTTCCGGGCTGGCTCTCCCCTCCGGGCTGGCTCTCCCCTCCGGGCTGGCTCTCCCCTCTGGGCTGGCTCTCCCCTCCGGGCTGGCTCTCCCCTCCGGGCTGGCTCTCCCCTCCGGGCTGGCTCTCCCCTCCGGGCTGGCTCTCCCCTCCGGGCTGGCTCTCCCCTTCGGGCTGGCTCTCCCCTCCGGGCTGGCTCTCCCCTCCGGGCTGGCTCCTCTGAGCTGTTTCCTTTCGGCCTGCTTCCTTCTCACTGTCTCCTTTTGCGATGCCTCCTTTTGTGATGCTTCCTTCTGGCTACCACCTCACTGGTGGTTGTGCTCCTCTTGTCTGGGACGAGAATTGCGGCGAGTATTTACTGTTGGTCCGCCCAAGTGACTTTCTTCAAGTCCGCCAGTCGGTACTGCGTCGCTTTGTCGGAGGTTGTGGGGGACGCCTGGGATGCTTTGATTTTAACTGGAACAGTTGCTTGGACCTCGTCAGGACGGGTGTCTTGTAGGATGGGTTGATTTAGCCACTTGCCAATACTAAGGCAAGAGCATCCAACAAAAATTAGAATACCAGATACGGCACTTACAGGAACCATTTTTATACTTGTTCCAAGTAATGTTTGAAATGAAAACATTACCACGGTTATTTCTTAATTGTTAGTTTTTGTTCAAGGTTGATTGCAACATGTTAAAAAATCTATTTGCAAGAATTCTTTTGATATGGTTATAGCTTCTCAGTGACTTAAAATTAAATATGGTTTTAATCTAATTTGATTATGAAAACTTTATAATATAAATGACAAAAATTATTGTAGGTAATAAATTATTTTTGTCACTGTTTTTACTAATCACATTTTTGCTCACTATTATTATTTTATCCATTTCATCTTTACTTGAAGTAGGAACTTTGTCATTTCATCTAATCCCAGCACTAAACCAAAAGTATGCAATTTACCATTATATTATATATTGTATAGGAAAAAGTTTTATGTCGAAAAAAGTTCCGGTTAAGTTTATTGCAGACAGTAAATTGTCTCTAAATATTGAGGATTTTAAGTTTTCAAGTAAGTTAATTACAAAACACCCCTGTCACAGCAGACCTGCATACTCAGCGAATTTTAAAGATATTTTTGTTTCATTATCAAAGAACTTTTTGGTTATATAATTGCCAAGCTTTACGAGGAAATGTAACATATTTAATGGCATTGTATTTCTCAGTTTGTTACTTCTCAATTATCTATACTTATTTAATACGCTAAGGGGTTTTTTTTTGTCTTGAGAACTCCTCCTACAATTTTCAACCGATTCTCAAGTTTTTGGTGTCGTTCGATAGGGCTTGGTCTGTAGTTGTTTCCGCCAAAAACTGATAAGAATCGGACTGAAAATAAAAGCGCTATCCACCATTGAAATTTCAAAATTTCCCATTAAAATAACATTGGGATTGAATAAAGCATTTTAAACTTCTGTTAATAATCAGCTGTAAATACGTGTAGTTATTGGTGATTGCAGATATTCACATTATGGGATTGGTCGGATGTCATTGATTTAGAGCTAAAGTAACTAATGTAAATGTGTACTGTATAAAATAAATTGCTCGATTTCGAGCAACACGTATACTAGTTTTTATTTAATAATCAATATATTATTATTTATAAGGTAATAAATTAATTTTTTAAATCAGTCATAAAATTGCATATTTAAGCTACCAAGCAAAAGCAATGATCTGTTTACAAATTCCAAAACGTAAACGTTCCAAATTAGACAAATGCAGGAGACAGCTGATCAGCATAAGAACAGACACCTTATTATCTTCATCTCTCTTTCTCCCATTATACACTTACTAGCTGTTGCCTAGCCTGACTTCGCCTATGATTGAATTTATTTTATAGGTAATAAAATTTTTTTAAAGAGCAACAAAATCTATTCCCTTAAGAATGACATTGAAACAATGAAGTGGTGTGAGTGGGGCTTTGAAAGAATTTCGTAAAACCTGTTCTTAGTGAGAAAAGGTATCTTAAATAGAAAAAAGCCCTGAGAATCTATGAGCAAATAGGAAAGACCATGTGAAATTTTAACCCTGTTGGCCCTACAGTCATTTTTAAGTATGTGGTGTAGAGCCCTAAATAACATAAAAACCTAAACTGTTTCTTAGTGAATAACTATTAGCAAAACGGAACGTTTACATTAAATTTCAACCCGTAGGATCTGTGGTGTTTTTGAGAATTTGTGGGGAGTAGCCCTCAAATTTTATCGAAATTTGCAAAATCGATTCTTATCAGGGTGTCTATTTTATTTTTCTTTCAAAATTCAAGACTAATTCCAGATATTTTCAAGACTTCTTTAGTTTTTTCAAGACTATTTCACTACTCGACATATTAATTTCTATTTTACATTTTACAAAATTATTTATATAGTTGCCACTAACATATTTGTTTTAAAATAGTATACACATACCTTACGTCAAACAGCTCAAATTTTATTGTTGAATATAATCACTACATGTTTTGCCGAGAATGCGACATTGTCAAGTGATACAAGAACATACTATTCAAGGATTGGTCAAGGATCAAAATAGACAAACTGAACTGTGTTTGTGATATATTTTGTCTATTTTAAGCCTTAAGACCAATCCTTCGATGTATAGTATGTTCTTATATCACTTGACAATGCTGTATTCACGGCAAAGCATGTGGTGAAAATAGACAACAACAAATTTGAGCTGCTCGACAGAAGGTATGTGTATACTATTTCAGTCTTCAATAGCAGTTCAGTGGCTAATAAATTTTAGTCTTCAATAGCAAATCAGCGGCTAATATAATGAATCTTAATATTTTTTGTCAAAAGACTATTAAAATGAAACCATAAAATTCTAACTTATTAATAATAAGCAATATTAATTCTGCAACAACATTGAAAATTAATACGGTTTGAATTAAAATAATGCAAATAGAATGTAATTCTATTTTTATTAAATACTAGCTGTGTGCCTGTGTCCTTCATAGGGCTGTTTAGTTTATTATTAAAATAAATAATATAAATAATTCCACAAATTCAATAGTGATATCAAAATTTATAGAACACATAAAAATTGCATATATTTGTTAATAATTAAAATGTTGCTTCTCCTTGTTTTTCTTTAGCTTGTAGGCCAATGATAGTTAACACCATTTTTAGGCCATTTTTCAGCATACACTGAATCAAGAGTCAATACCAGCGTCTCCTCACGGTAGTCGCGAGCATTTACTGTCTACAGTCGCAAGCGTTTTGATTGGGGATCATAAGCGTCTCCAGTTAGCAATCTTGATTGGCGATCACGAGCGTCTCCATAGTTAAAATTGTTTATAAATTTCAAGACTAGAAGGCAAATTCAAGACTAATTCCAGGCTTTTCAAGACTACTAGACAACCTGTCCCACTAAGGTTTAAAGCCGAGGAACCTCAATACTCAAGAAAGAAAGGAACAATTCTAGACTACTTTACAAGATTAGGTAAATAAGTTGTAAAATCCGCATTTCTTATATGGTTAGTTAAATAAATTTAGGAGTATAACAAAAAATTTAGTTCATAATAGAGGTAGTTCTCTCAGTTGTAAACCTTTACCTTATACCAACAGCATCTCTTTGGACCTTAGATGTATTGCACACTTTCAGTGATTTTGATTGACTTTCCAGAAATGAGAACCTGATGTCAACAATGAATGTCCGCATGTTTAAAGTCAATAAACGGTATCAGATAACTGACACATACTTTCTCCCAACAATATAAAAAAAGGTGTTAAAAGCTTCAAACATTAATGTCTTGATGGCTCAGTCGGAGAGCTACCAGCTGAGCAACGCGAGTTTGACCCTACGCGCATCTGTGACTTTTAACAACATAGGCCTACTGTGTTTACCGCGGAACGAAAAATTAAATTTTCTCTGCAACCATTTCACGTAGAGCAATAATTTTAAATACTGGATTATTTAGTTTTTTGAGCTTGATTTAATGGTGATCAGTAAAATTTATTTCAAAACAACAGCTATTTCAAAAATAAAAAAAATTGATTTTTTAATTACTTTTTACTGTATAACTTTTGAACGCGCATTTTTTCAGAGATGCGGATGGTGTCACTTTATTGATCATTTTAATCTTAATCTTAATAAAATCACAAAATTTTAATCAAAATGGTTAGAGCCATTTTTGAGAAATTTGTATTTTCCACGTTTTTTGAGGATTTTTGGGGGTAAACTATCCCTAAAATTAAAAAATTCAAAAAAATGAAAAACGCCTGGAATTATTGTGGGTTTTAACCTACTTAACAAATTTTACTAAAATCGGACCATTGTGGAATTCTCTAGCTCTGTTTACATCCAGACACACAGACAGACATTACTCTGAAAACCACTTTTTTGGACTCAGGGGGCACCAAAATGGATAAATTTACAAACAATTCAAATTCCAAAATTTTGGCAAAACTAATACTTTCTCCACATACAAATTTATAGGAGGAAAGGGGGCTCCAAAATGGATAAATACATCATTAAAGGAATAGGAAAATTTTTACGAATCCAATACTTTCTCCATATACTATGGTATAGGGGGAGAAAGTAAAAATGTAGTGTTAACAATGCCAACCCCATGGCACAGCTGTAATCATGATTTATTTCAAACAGGAATTTTATTTTATTGCCATTAAACCTACATCATATCATGCCATGCAAACATGTGGCCTAATACTTAGCCTCAGAGCTACTCAGATAGTTTACGACAAGACCACTCACTTGTAGTCGTGCTTGGTGGCGTGCAGTTTCTGCTTGACGCTTCTCAGCTGGCTGGTCAGGGCAGTGCTGATCTCTCGCTGCAGCTCGATGTTCGGCTGCATGCGAGCGTCAACATGAGCGCCCGTGGAGTGTTCGCTGTCATACACAGCTCTGTGCAACTACAACAGAACAGATGAGAAGGTGTTTGATATTAAATACTGAAAGAATCATTCCACTTTCAGGTGGAATGATTATTATCATGATTCTTACAATGATTCTTATCTTATGAGTGTTCGCTGTCATACACAGCTCTGTGCAAATACAACAGAACGGATGAGAAGGTATTTGATATTAAATACTGAAAGAATCATTCCACTTTCAGGTGGAATGATTATTATCATGATTCTTACAATGATTCTTATCTTATGAGTGTTCGCTGTCATACACAGCTCTGTGCAACTACAACAGAACAGATGAGAAGATGTTTGATATTAAAGACTGAAAGAATCATTCCACCTGAAAGTGGAATGATTCTTATCATGATTCTTACATTGATTCTTATCTTATGAGTGTTCGCTGTCATACACCGCTCTGTGCAACTACAACAGAACAGATGAGAAGGTGTTTGATATTAAAGACTGAAAGAATCATTCCACCTGAAAGTGGAATGATTCTCATCATGATTCTTACAATGATTCTTATCTTATGAGTGTTCGCTGTCATACACAGCTCTGTGCAACTACAACAGAACAGATGAGAAGGTGTTTGATATTAAAGACTGAAAGAATCATTCCACCTGAAAGTGGAATGATTCTTATCATGATTCTTACAATGATTCTTATCTTATGAGTGTTCGCTGTCATACACAGCTCTGTGCAACTGCAACAGAACATTGAGAAGGTGTTTGATATTAAAGACTGAAAGAATCATTCCACCTGAAAGTGGAATGATTCTTATCATGATTCTTACAATGATTCTTATCTTATGAGTGTTCGCTGTCATACACAGCTCTGTGCAACTACAACAGAACAGATGAGAAGGTGTTTGATATTAAAGACTGAAAGAATCATTCCACCTGAAAGTGGAATGATTCTTATCATGATTCTTACAATGATTCTTATCTTATGAGTGTTCGCTGTCATACACAGCTCTGTGCAACTACAACAGAACAGATGAGAAGGTGTTTGATATTAAAGACTGAAAGAATCATTCCACCTGAAAGTACTTTTGTTTTTTAGCCATGCAAAAAAGCTATTATTTGTTAAATAATAATTTACCTGTTCTGAAACCTGGGCGTTGTTCTGCTCCAACCTGTTGATGGTCGACTGCAGGTTGGAATTACCAACTTTTAGTCTGTTAATCTCTTGTTGCGATTGGTTTAGATCAGACAAGATCGCATCTCTCTGTAACAGATAGCGTGCAGGGTTAATTGATTTTTTTTCATTAATTAAAAAAATATATATATATATTTATATATTCATTAACTACTATTTAAAGGACTTTTACCATTTCATAAATAAAGATGAACAATGTAACAATAAAAAAACATAAATTAGTGGGAAGAGAAATTAATTTGTGTGTATCATATTAGGCTATAGTAGAAATACCTTTCTGTCAGCAGTTCTAAACATGTTTCGGCTTAACGTCATCTTTAGACTATATCCAATACAGGAGATGTATTCACAATCATGATTCGTCAGTTTTTTAATAAACACAATATACACACAGTTAACAAAAACGATACTGAGACGGACACATTTTACAAATACAAATAAATTACATATAGAAAAACTATCACTTTTCGCGGCGACATTCCACGGTCACAGGCAGGAAGGGACTCGAACTGTAAGTGTATTGTGTTTTTTAAAAACTGACGAAGAATGATTGTGAATACATCTCCTGTATTGGATATAGTCTGAAGATGGCGTTAAGCTAAAACATGTAGCTACATTGATTAATTTGAAACTGCTGACGGAAAGGTATTTATATTATAACCTAATATATGTCTATCTGCAGTTTAGGGGCTATAAACATCAATAACTTCAACAGTGTGAATCTTTGTTCACAATGCATCGTGAAATGCAAGTACTAAGGACATATATCCTGTACTATAATATAAGCACTCCATAATATGAGTACTATAATATGTCCAGGGTGGCATGTGTGTTCCACATTCTCAAAATCTAGCGGGTAGATTTTGCTTAAACTTTGCATTTAAGAGTGTTTTGGCCCAAAAATAACTTCGTAAACAGCCTCAACCCCAGGAAAAATTGAATTTGGTCTAAATTAAAGTTAAAAAATTGTGATTTTTAACATTGTTATTATGGGTTGCTATTTTGGTAACGAAATAAAAACGAAAGGTATATAAAATAAAGGAACAATAATATTAAGCAATGTTTTTGAAACAGCTGTTAACTATAAAGAGGTATAGTTGGTTGTTGGTGGAAATTTAAGAGCTTTATTACTATGACACTAAGTGAATTAAAACAAACAAGCAGACTCGGTTAACCTGGTACAGTTGAAAGAAAGAGACAAAAAACTCTAAAGTGTGAGCCCTTAAAAAAGGAGTGAACACATACAGTATTAAACTGGCCATAAAGTTTCAGATTGGTTTATGGTTTAAAACGAAGATAGCTATTAAGTGGAAAGGAAGACAAATTTCTTTATTCAAACAATTTTAGGTTTTTTAAATACTAAATCTTAAAATATTGAAGAAAATTTTTTACATTACCTGTAAAGTTACTTGTTTTATTTGTGCTTTCAACTGATAATTTTCCTCCTCCTTCTTTGAATATTTATCTCTTAGCTAAAAATTACAAAACATATAAGTTTTCTGACCATTATACTGTTAAACTCCTGCCAATATGTATTTATATCTAACATATTACTTAACACGTTGGCTATGGACGGCCGGAAATTCGGGTCGCCGGGAGTTCCCAGCAGACCGATCCTAGTACTCGATACTCTCACCACAGACCGAGTCATTGTGACAAACACTAACCCAGAGACCAACAATTTTGTTTCGCTATTTTCATATCATTTGATGTGTAACATATATATTTGCTCATTAAAGTTGGGAAACAAATTTATTTCAGTACTCTTTTAGAATTTTTATTGTGTCACATATGTGTGACGTTGGTCTATAGTTATATTTTGTATAATGTTTGTTTGCTATAGACCGACTGTCTCACATATGTGTCATGAGTTGGATGACTGGGAAATAAATGAAAAATGGTTTTACTACACTAAAAAATACTAAAATATACAGGACAATGTGTCACGCAATAAAAAACGCCATCTGGAATGTGCAGTAAACAAACACTAATGACAGCATGTGAGCAGACAAGATGGTCAACTTTGAAAATCTGTAAAAAATAAAAGTTGAGGTCGTACCCAGAGACCAAGCGACACACATTTGTGTCACACACTCCTATAGACCGATAAACAGGTTTTAGATCGATTCAGTGGACCAAATGGGCGTGGCAAGTCATTTAACTGAACCGTGACTGCGTCCCATGTGTGTCGTCGGTACACTGGATTTGACCTGAGCGTCCCATATATGTGTCGTCGGTACACTGGAAACACCTTGAGCGACACATATATGTGACGCTGGTCTATATTTAAGGTTTTCTTTTAACATTACGTCACATATGTGTGACGTTCGTTAGCCAACGTGTTAATATAAAACTATTCAAAGTAATACTTAATCATAACACTGTTGTGTATCTAGATTTAAATAAAATTACAGTTGTGTCTGTACACAATGCCTGGATTAAATTATTAAATTTTTTTAACGTTCTATAGCCAAAGAAAGACAAAATTAATGTGTCTTATCTCAAATTCTGCCCATTTGAGAGTTTATCGGTGACACTCATGTACAATACTTTGTCAAATTAATGTTTTTCTGTCATGGACTAGAGTAGTGTAAAAGATCTTAGCAACTTGAATCGCCTTTGTGACTTTAGTACATTGCCCTCAAAATAAGTAAGTTATATGCCCGATCTTTTTCCGTTTTCCACACGATAACGGCCGAGGAAAATTATGTGAAATTATCTGTTATTGTTATTTGTTGTTGTAACCAATCTAATCAAAACTTGTTGAAAAAGTAAGGATGAAAAAAATGATGTTGACAGGGATGTTTTCAAAAGGATAGAGGTGAAGTTTTAAATCAGTTTTAACCTTGTGGAGAGATTAGTATTCCAAGTGTTAAAAAAGCCCAGCCCGCAATATTGACCCATTTTATCTAAAATGAGGCAAAAGTCAATGTTATAACCATTATGTCACTATTTTATGAAGTAGAGATTTGTTGTACCAAAGCCCTGGTTTGCCTGACTTATTAACCAACCTGTTACTTGTTTGATCAAGTTACAAAGTTGAATCAGTTTAAAATGAGTAGAGTGCCAACAGACCATAGATCATAGAAGCATAATCTATAACCAGGCTGAAGCAGGCAGCGGACTATGACAACTGTAGTGAGAGACATTGCTGCCCAATTAGTTCTTTCTACATATTGATGATATTATAGTAGGGGTGTTCACCAACAATGAATTACCGATTTAACCACTGATTGTTGCAATCATCTTACAGTTAAGTTTGTCCCAGTTTCACTGATGGCAGGATTTTGTGTTCTGATTATTGCAACTCTGATCCAATTCTTATACCATACTCATCTTGGAATTATTCAACCAAATAACAGAGATATCAGAGGCCATATCAGAGGATGGTTGGTTGAATAATAAATGTCAATTAACTTGGAAATATATAAGATTTTGTATTAGTTAATCATCCAAATATTTTCTAGAATATGTAAAACTATACAGTTAGAGGACTCACATCTTTCAGCAGTGACTCATAGCTGTTCTGGCAGGAATGGGCAACCTGCAATTCTTTAGAAAGCTGGTGAACCCTCTCCAATAGAAATGGACACGTCTCCTCTTCCTTCTACAACACAATTCAAAACCATGATATAAACATGAACATGTAATGAATAATAATTTAGTGTTTTAGAAAAATTAAATAAAAATGATAGAGACTTAAAGGAGACTTGAAGGAAATCACAATACTCTGCAATTGCTAATATAATTATAATATTGTCTCAATCCTGTAAAGAATGGTGGTTTATTAAAAATTACAAATATCTCTGCCATTTGGGGAAAAACAACTCTGACTTTGGGAGGAGCCTGTTAAAAGGATGAAAAGTGAAAATCATACTTTAAATCCAAACTTTTGTATACACCCTTTTATAATTTTGCATAACAGTGTAAGTTTTTATTTGGCATAGTATACACAATGTAGCATATATTAAACTTGAACAAAATAAGAATATCATAAGTGTGTTTTTTAGATTATAACTGATGAAACAAATTGATGAATTTAAGTGGGACCAAGCCAATATGTATATATTACAATGAAAAGGGACATATGAGTAAAAGGCTTAAAGATTTTAAACAAAATTATGTGTTTTTTGTTGATATAGTCAAGGAGATTTTTAACTCTTAACCAAGCAAATTTAATTGATTTTGTCTTGGTTCCTGCTCTGAACTAGTAAGAATATGTTAAGTGTTTTAAATTACTTCAGACATCTCCAGTTCAAACTGTAGTATTGAGCTATTACCAAGTTTTGGTTCTGTTTTGCACTACATTCATGTAGGTGGACAGCTTAAAACATTAAGCTATTAAAAGAGCATGCGAAAAATTTATGTGACCTTTCACAGCAGTGCAAAAACAGAGAATAATTTACAACATTCAACAAAAGTTTTTCACACAATTGATACACTGGAATTACATTAAAGCCCTCAATCAAAAAGAATATACAAAAATAAAAATTCGGTAAATATTTCATTTTTACTAAAATAATTTAGAACCAAAAACAGCACACGAGTCCATCTATCTTGTATATCTTCTTATATCTATAAAAGGCAAAGCCCTCACTCACTCACTCACTCATCACTAATTCTCCAACTTCCCGACTAGCTAGAGTGCTGAAATTTGGTATACTCATTCTTTAGGCTCAAAATAGGAAAGTCTGACTATTTTCATATTAATATTCACAAAGGGCTACGCCCTAGACGTCCTCAAAGTTACCATGTTATTCTTATGGAAGCAACATTTTTGTATTCTAACATATGATTATGGAAATTGAATTAGGTTTGTTTATATCTGCCACATGATAATTCATGCAAGAAAATGCTTATAAGCATAGAAGTAACCTGGTGTGAGATACAATGTTTATTTATGTTTGACATTGTCAAGACTATAGTGATGTACTATTACTTTTAGTCTGGTGTACTTTGGTTGTATTAAGTGCAGTTTACTTTATTTCGTATTTTATTACTATATACTTTTTTACTGTTCATAGGTACTAACAAACTGTTTTGCAAATATAGTTTTTGAAGCACGTAAGGGCTCCGCCACACTGGAATTCAAAATTACTTTAGGGCATTCGCGGGGTTGAAATTTTTTACATGGACGTTCCTCTTTGCTCATGGGTGCTCACTAAGAAGCTGTTTTCGAACCTAAGAAACGTTTTGCAAATATAGTTTTGAAGCCCTTTAGGTCTTCACGCCACTAGACTTTCAAATTACTCTAGGGCCCACGGGGTTGAAATATGATGGAGGATTCCCTTTTCTCATCGATACTCACTAAGAAAAGGGTTTGCAAATATAGTTTTTAAAGCACCTTAGGGCTCTACCCCACTGGATTTCAGAATTACATTAGGGCCTTCACGGGGTTGAAATTTGACATGGACATTCCTCTTTGCTCATGGGTGCTTACTAAGAAACGGTTTTACAAATATAGTTTTCGAAGTTCTTTAGGGCTCTGCTCAACAGGATTTCAAAAACATTTTAGGGCCTCCGGGGTTGAAATTTGACATGGACGTTCCCCTTAGCTTAAGAATTTAAAAAAAGTGTATATTTTGAAATTGTTTAGTGCTCCGTCCCACAAGTCTTGAAAATTACTTTGGGCCCACGGGGTTGAAAGTTAACATGGACGTTTCTCTTTGCTCATTGTTGCTCACTAAGAAACAATTTAGCAAATTTACTTTATGGCTTATGGCTCTACCCCAAAGAACATCAAAATTACCATATATGCTAAGGGATTAAAATCTAACATGTATGCTCCGTTTTCCAAATAGCTGCTCACTTAGAAACGGCTTTGCAAATATAGTTTTCGAAGTTCTTTTCCGCCCCATAGGACTTCAAAGTTATTCCATGGGCTTCCTCCCACAAATCCTCAAAATTACCATAAATCCTACGGTGTTGAAATTTAACGTTTATGTTCCGTTTTGGTAATAGTTGTTTACCAAGAAACAGTTTTAGAAATATAGTTTTTTATATCCTTTTAGGGCTCTGCCCTACATGATTTTAAAATGACTGTAGGGCCTACGGGGTTGAAATTTGACACATGGTTTTTTTAGTTTTTTTTTCAATGGTTTTCATTAAGAAAATGTTTTGCAAAATTCCTTCAGAGCTCAACACACAGTAATTTGTTGTTTCAAAGTCATTCTTAAGGAGGAAGATTTTGTTGCTCTTTTAAAGATTTTATTACCTAAAAAATAAATTCAGTCACGGGCGAAGCCGTGACGGGAAACAGCTAGTATATTATATTTATAAAAGGCAAAGCCCTCACTCACTGACTCACTCATCACTAATTCTCCAACTTCCCGACTAGCTAGAGTACTGAAATTTGGCATACTCATTCTTTAGGCTCAAAATAGGAAAGTCTGACTATTTTCATATTAATATTCACAAAGGGCTACGCCCTAGCCGTCCTCAAAGTTACCATGTTATTCTTATGGAAGCAACATTTTTGTATTCTAACATATGATTATGGAAATTTAATTAGGTTTGTTTACATCTGTCACATGATGATTCATTCAAGAAAATGCTTATAAGCACAGAAGTAACCAGGTGTGAGATATAATGTTTATTTATGTTTGACTTTTTCAAGATTATAGTGATGTACTATTACTTTTAGTCTGGTGTACTTTGGTTGTATTAAGTGCAGTTTACTTTATTTCGTATTTTATTACTATATACTTTTTTACTGTTCATAGATACTAACAATCGGTTTTGCAAATATAGTTTTTGAAGGACTTAAGAACTCCGCCACACTGGATTTCAAAATTACCTTAGGGCATTCGCGGGGTTGAAATTTTTTACTAAGAAACTGTTTTACCATTATAGTTTTTGAAATTGTTTAGGGCTCTACCTCAAAGAAGCTGACAATTACTGTATAGCCTACGTGTTGAAATTTGACAAGGACGATTCTCTTAGCTCATAGGTACTATCTATCTATTCTAAGAAACGTTGTGCAGATATAGTTTTGAAGCCCTTTAGGTCTGCACCCCACTGGACTTTCAAATTACTCTAGGACCCAAGGGGTTGAAATATGATGGAGGATTCCCTTTGCTCATGGGTACTCACTAAGAAAAGGGTTTGCAAATATAGTTTTTAAAGCACTTTAGGGCTCTACCTACTGGATTTCAGAATTACATTAGGGCCTTCACGGGGTTGAAATTTGACATGGACATTCCTCTTTGCTCATGGGTGCTTACTAAGAAACGGTTTTGCAAATATAGTTTTCGAAGTATTTTGGGGCTCTGCCCAACAGGACTTCAAAAACATTTTAGGGCCTTCGGGGTTGAAATTTGACATGGACGTTCCCCTTAGCTTAAGAATTTCAAAAAAAGTTTATATTTTGAAATTCTTTAGGGCTCCGTCCCACAAGTCTTGAAATTTACTTTGGGCCCACGGGGTTGAAAGTTGACATGGACGTTTCTCTTTGCTCATTGTTGCTCACTAAGAAACAATTTAGCAAATTTACTTTAGGGCTCCAACCCAAAGAACATCAAAAAGAATACACAAAAATAAAAATTCGGTAAATATTTCATTTTTACTAAAATAATTTAGAACCAAAAACAGCACACGAGTCCATCATTGATAAAAGGTAACACTCACAGGATGAGTTCACGGCTCAGAGCACTAAAGTCAACTCAGGACACTCTCCTTAAGTGTCCTCAGGGCCGGATTTACCGCATGGGCAACATGGGCACATGCCCAGGGCGGCAAATTTCAAGGGCGGCAAAATTTTGGAGAAATTAAAATTTATATTTGTATGTACGGCGCGTTGTCATCGTCATGGTCGCAGGCCACATAGCCGTATTGTGGTGAAACGGCAAAGGGCAGACTCACTGCAGTCTGCCTGCGCGGAAGCCGCGGATGCGTGGACGAGCGTCTATTGCGCGCGGCAGACGATGTGCTAAGGTAGTGGTGGGGAGCCGTATTCGTATTCCTCGCCGTCATCAGAGCCCGGTGGGACATACGGGAGACATTCGGAGCAGCTTAATGACGTCGCTTCACTGTGTGACTGCTATGATGCTGACGTCATAACATTACAGTTTCTATATTTTGCCGCTACTCGGCTAGTCTCGCTTGCCCTCTTTCTTTCTTTGTTTTTGAGTATTGAGGAATCGTTGTTAGTGTAGTAAGATCTTGATAAAGATGAATAAATCAGTAAAACCTAAGCCTAAAAATCTTAAAAGCATTTTATTTACTAATTAATATACCGGTATTCATGTGTAAGGTTAGAAATAGATACAGTATCCTTATAGTAGTACATAATCCTTAACAATTTTTGGATTGGCACTCTTTAAATGTAGTGTTAAGTTAAATTGGGTGTGTGATAGATTGGTGTAGGATTCTGCAATCCAAACCTTGCACCTAAGTTTTGGTTCCAAAAAAACTTTACCAAATTTAAACTTTACTACCGGTAATTACTGTAAATACATCTTACCGAATCCGACTAGGATTCGTTTATGGGGAATTGAGGAATAGGCTGACTGTTAAGACAGTTAAACTTAGTTTCATAAAATTACGTTTCATATTAACCAAACATATAGCCTAGCTAGGCCTAAAACGTTGAACGCTTTGAATCTTTTCTATTCAAACTAAAGCAGGCCCAAGTTTATGTAAGCTAGGCCTGATAAAAACAAAACAAAAAATACCTATAACAAAAATAAATCTTTTTATTTTGTAAAAGAGTTTTCAAATTCTCCTTAAAAAGTGGACCATGATAGAATTTATCCATTTCCATTCATCATCATCTAATCCTATAGAGGTTAGGCCTTGTGTAAACAATATTATTCAGTTGTTGCAGACGACAACTCTGAAATCACAAATCAAGCGTATTGAGCGCTAGACTGTTCGTAGCGATAACCAAGGAACTAATTCAATGACGTCATAGTTTGCTCCGATTGTCTCCCGTATGCCCCACCGGTCATCAGCCACGGCCATCTCTAGTACATAGTAGAGTACTCGATGGCCGTGCATCAGCCCATCCCGCCAAGTCGCCATTTCGCTTCCGCTTGGGCGGTCAGTGTACATACGTCATTCGTCAGTGTTGTTGTGGCGTTGTTGATGTCACATTAGAACTGACAGCCTGTACGAGTACGCTTGCGGCTTGCTTGTTATGCAGTAGTGCGTGTGCGGCTGTGTGTTGTTGATTTGCTCATAACTCTTTAATGCTGTGTTTCGTGTGAGATTTCATTTGAATTTGATATATGCAATAATTTTCGTTATATTTTTAAAACATAGGCCTAATGGATGAGCGAAAAAGACTTAGTGGCGCAGAATACCGGAAATTAGCTGAAGTGAAGAAGAAGAAGAAGGAAAATGAGGTGCTTCTCCAAACTTTAAAGTTAGATTCCTTCTTTAAAAAAAGTAATGTCGCCGCAATGTGGCTCCTTGGAGGGTACAAAGGGAGTCGGGGGGGGGGGGGGGGAGGGGGGGGGGTGAAGGGGCGGCAGATTATTATATGCCCATGGGCGAAGAAAACGTAAATCCGGCCCTGAGTGTCCTGACGGAACAGTTTTGTAAGTGAGAAGTCAAACTGTATATATGTAGTCCATGCGTCTATAGTATGTATGTCTTCATTCTTAATTTTGTTTATTTATGAAGTCTTTGAAATACCTTACGATGTTGGCACGAAAAGGTTTAAATTACCTCTGAGCCTGTCTAACAATGTTATACAGACCGATATTTCTTTTTTAATAGCTTGATAATTTAAATTGTGCACCTACGTGTACATGGCACTAAACAGTGACAAAATCTGGTATTAGTCTGTATCCCTACAGTTGGAGCTGTAGAGGACTAAGGGAATTTAAAACTACATATATAAAATTTAAATTATTAAAATTTGTAATATGTAAATTTACTTGATGTGACGTGGTCATTGTTACATGGTCTAGTTCACTTCTCAACCGTTCCACCTCCTGTTTCAATGCGGAAATCTCCATCTCCTTGGAACGCAGTTTACAAGCCGTCTGAAACACATAAAGAAGATAATAAAACTAAATTTTAACAATTTGATAACAAACAAACCGTAGAGATAACTGAACTGTTGTCCTGAAATGGGTTGTGAATGTAATCTGATATTTACTTTACACTCATTATATTATTCTCAAGAAACGTAAAGCTGGATTTTTTGCCAAAAGATTAATTTTTTTTAATAGCTTTCATCAATTATTTCAACTGGAGGTAGACTGCAGTCCTTAAATGCACATTACACACCATGAAGTATATTGCACTTGTTTTTTATTAAGTCCAAAGTTAATTAGTTAATTTATCCTCTTGTGTTAATTAGTTTTGAATAACTAAATATAATTTCTAATACAAGTTTTCTTGCAGAAAATAATCTACAAAAAGTTTTTCAATTCCAATTTTTTTTTAGCTTGAAATGTGTGTCTAAGAATGTTCACCAGCATATATCAACAATGTATTAAAGACCAACTAAACAAGTTAGTAGATTGTTAGTTATCTAATGTTGCTAAATTAGTTTCTGCGATGTGTGGGAAAATTTATTTTCAAATATGCCACTAATGACTGCTTAAAGCCAAACTCAGGATTACGGTAGAGTCCCGTAAACCCGGACTCTGACCGGTATCCGGTTTTGTGATATGTCCGGGTTATCCTGAAAAGATTTAACATAAGATAAAGTACGAGTAGTTGGTTTTATGTCTATAAACAACATTTATTTCCAGCATAATATACATAATACAAAAAAAAAAAACTTAAACCTTATCTGTTAAAACAAACTTAAAGAAAAACCAAAACTGTTTTGTAGGCTCTGACAGATGCCGTAGCACTTAACGCCTTGGAAACTAGTGCACTTTATTGTTCTGGCAGGCTTTCCAAATTGTCCAGAACTCTGGGTTATCAAAGTCTGGGTTTGCGGGACTCCACTGTACAGATCTGAATTAACTCTGCAAGACCAATGCTCAAGAAAAACAAACCAACTATCTATTTTGTAAACTCTCGGTACTAATATTTTTCACGCCCAATAACGAATGAGACAAACAAATATTGCGTAACATTTTAAAACAAGCAAATAGATATACTTAAATGAGAAAAATCCATACTGGGAAGTTAAAATATCATTGAGGTGTCTTGTTAGCCCAACAGCATCTGCGTTGGAATTTCATTCAGGTGGTCACGGGTTTCATATTTAGGTTACCTACACAGTTTGAGGGTTATGTATACTTTTATAGACCCTCTTTGAAATCAGTACAAATGCTCCACGTGTCAATTTTGTTAAGAAGAAAAAGAAATCAAAGTAGTTGTAGATTGTTTGGTTTTCGCTGACCGTGTTGTAGAGGGCCTCGTACTTGGCACACTCCTCTTGGTAGTGTCTCAATGTCCCCGTGTCGAGCCGCCGGGACACAAACTTGTTGCTCAGCTGCGTCAGAGCCACTTGGAGCTTCTCCGTGTGCGCCTCCTTCTCTCGCTCCTGTCAAACATGCACTCGTACATTATTTTACAATAGACAATAATTCTTAATTTACATCAATTGTTGAGCGTAAATGTGTCACTAAAACTAACACAAAAGATATGAAAGTTTGTATTTAAAAGTCTGTAGTTTAAAAAATCAGATCTCCAGTTATGAAACTCGTCCACTGTGTAGAAGGGGCAAAACAAGTAGCCATGGCTGATGTAGCCATGGGATGATGTTTATTATCACTGAGATAATAACACTCCTAAATATCTTACTTGTGACACTTGCATCACATCTGGCAGTCGTGCAACTTCCTCTCTTTTCTTCCCAATGATAAGCTGTTGGCTTTTCTTCTTATTCAGTACCAGACTGTTAGCATGACAATATTTTTGTGCCATTCCCAAGGAAATAAAAGATTGTATTTCTAGATCAGTGGTCTTTTTATTTTAATTTTTGAGTAACAGACCAGTATCGCCCGCAAAATGATTGTTCCAGCCTAATGATTGTTTGACCAGGAGAGCTTTATAAGCATTTATATTGTGGAATAAACCAACAATAACAGCTAATTTGGTTAAATCTTACATGATTAAATCCAGTGATTTCGAAAATCAAGCTAATGATTCAAAGATTTATATAACACACAGAATAGAAAAGGTACAAAGGAATAAAAGTGAAACAAACAACATCAAGAAGGAAATCGATAATGCAGATGATATAGAGCAGGAAAGTATAGGACAAAGCAAAACACCAAGAATAACAATCTATGGGGACCGTCTATGGAGTCAGGGTGTGAATATCTTACAACAAGTAAGTAAAAGTATTGGTGCTAGGGTAAGTAGAATAATTAACCCTGGTGCGCCTTTAGAATAAATTTACAGCAAAATAAACAGAGAAAAGTCTTCTTATACGAAATATGATGTGATTGTTGTTGGTGGAACATTCATTGGTGGCCAAATAACATTAATATTGACTATGAAAAAACCTTGTAAACTGATGGAAGATAACGTTAAAAATCTGAAACATACTAATGAGGTGTTAGCAATGGTACCCTATAAATATGATTACCCTCAGGACAATGCTAAAATCAGCTTTCTGAACTAGAAAATTTATGAAATCGTAAAAAAGCATCATGAAGTTTCTTTTATCCCGATCAACAACCTCATTTTACAAATCATGGTCTCCACCTTCATAAAAAAGGAAAGGAGCTTCTCTGCGGTATTAATGCTCCCCATGCCTCGATCAAACAGCTAAACTCCTCAAACCCCAAATGCAGCAGTGGGCGACGACGGACTTCAGGTGCGTGTGGAACAACCATCCACAACTTGTAGCGCTACTTTGGCCTCAACTACTGATACTGACCATCACAGCAGGTAAAAATGATGTAAAAAATTTTTTAAAAAATATATAACCTAGGATTTAATAAGTCTGGGCAGAATTTTAATATAATGTTATGGAATGTACAGAGTACAGTCAGTAAAACTGATATAATTGATCCACTTATTGTTTCTAATGATGTAAGTGTCATCTGTGTGGCTGAGCATTGGTTAAATTCAGATCAGATTCATTCATTAAAAATTAGTAATTATAGTCTTGTAAGCTTTAACTGAAGGTCCAATATTTCTAGAGGGGACTCTGCAATTTTTCAAATTAAATCGAGAATGTGAAAATAATGCAGTACGTAAACACTTTATCTATGGAACAAGTTTGTGAAATTTCTTCAGCTGTTTTTCAAGACTTTTGATTTTCTTGATAATAGTTGCTCTAAAAAAAGAAGAAATATATTTTTTATGCTTTTAAGTTAAAATTAACAGGAACTGAAATTACAAGACCATATATGAGACCATAGACTCGTATGAATAAATTCAGAGTTACAAAATCAGGTTCATGCATAGACAACAATGTTATATTCACTATGATAATTGGGTAAGGCTATGTTATTCCCACTCCTGAATCTGATATTGATCATGTCTTATTTTCCATCAGATTATTTAGTAGTAAAAAAACCTGTGATAGTAGTTTAAAACAGCCCTGTCTAAGGAGTTTGTCTGCCTTAGCCATTAACAAGACTACAAGATCGCGCCACAATCATCCTACACTCATCTCTTACTCATATTCAGGTTCAAATACCCACTATGTGAGGTCCCTGTTTTAATTAATTGATATTAATTGATACAATTGATACAATTGATATTAATATTTTAAAAAAATGTGTAAAGTCCCTTAATGTTTTAATTGACAATTTTTTTTTATATTTTAAGTAATTATAATTGGATTAATCTTTATTTTTTAGTAATTGTTTTACATGTATATCATAAATACTTCTAGCATAAAAGAAGTTCTAAAAGTTTACAAAGTAATTAGTAAGGAAAAATGTCATTTACTAATAATATAATCATAAAAACGATGTAACTACTAATTGTATTCCTTTCTCTTAAAAATATGATAATTTTAATTGTAATTAGAACTTTAGCTGTTGTACCTTCACTTTGAGCTCCTCATATGCACTGCAGATACTCTGCAGTTTTATTTCTACATCACAAGTCTTCCTCCTAGTTGAATCAAGCTCGGTTTTAGACTCATTAAGTCTTTCAGTCAATGACTGCACTGCGTTGGTTAGTTCATTAATTTCTTGTTGTTTCTTGCAAATATCTTCCACATACTTTGATTCCTAAAAAGATTATAGAATTTAACGGTATAGTGTAAAATTAGTTGGGAAAAATGAAATAATTTTGGACAGCCAATTTTGTTACAAACGTGTGCTATGGCATACCCTGAACTTCCTCCGCAAAGTCCCCTAAAATCCCATATGGGGAACATGCCCAAAAAATGAGGAGTTGGGCCATAAGGAGTTACAATAAAATTTGATATTAAGCATACCAAATTTAAATACATTCCAGAAGATTTATATACAACAAATTAAAGGTCTTAAAATGTAGAATACAGTGCTGTGATCCCGACCGTGAAATGTAATAATACTTTTCATCACACTACATCGATATCACCTGTTTTCGACCCTCGTTTCTACCGTCGAAACACCTGTTTTGCCGGCCTAGGCCGGCAAAATTTTCCGGCCTAGGCCTGCAAAATCAGCTGGCCTAGACCTCACATAAAAACATTCACATCAACACGTTGTATCACAAAAACATGTGACTGCAACAATGAAATGAATTGGTTGCCTAGCAACCGGAAACTGAAGCAGTACATCTCGCTAGGTTAGTTGATGTTATGTTTTGTTTGTTATGAACGAAAAAGTAATGTTTTCACTTGTTTAGAATTTATTGAATTGTGTAGTGTGATGAAAAATATCGTTCGTAACTCGGGCCGAAAGCGTTTTGCCAACCCTCGATCGTTTCAAGTTCTCGACTTCGTCTCGAACTTGAAACACGATCTCGGGGCCGGCAAAACGCCACTTTCGGCCCTTGTGACGAAATATACTATTTCGTGAGTAAGTGCGTCGATGCCTTGGAGGGCGGCGATACTGCAGTCGGCTGCTTTATCAACCTCTCTAGGGCGTTCGACTGCGTTGATCATGGAATTCTCTTGAAGAAACTATTGTCTGCTACGGCGCACAAATTTGGGGATTCAGGGAGAGTGAGTGGGTGGAATCTGTTCAGAAAACTTCTATTAAACGCCTTTTTAAATTGCCATCCAATACCCCAAATTATGTTTTGTACATTGAAACTCCTTTTGAAAAAATGCATTTATTTATAGCTTTAATGATTATTAATTATTTAATTAAAGTATCTAAATTGCCAAACAACCGATTGCCTAATTATTTAGCGAAAATGGTGATAAATAAAAATGTTTTTTGGTATAAAGACTGGAAAGTTTTAGGTTAGAAATTTGTTTTTGACATTTATTGTAATATGGAAGATTCTCTTGCAATTGAATTTCAGCTTAGGCAAATTTTGGAGGCAGAAAGGTTGCGCTGGAAAGCGGATTGTCAAGGACGAGCGATAACGTCACAATTCCACGAACAATACCGGGCGATCGACCTTGAACTCGGTGAAAGAAACTTCTTATCTGATGCCAATAACGTAAACGTAATGTCTTGGGCCATAAAAACTAGAGCGGGGCTCGTGAATCTAAATTACAAGCCCTGATTTCCTGACCAAAATTATATTTGTTTATTATGTAATTTGGGCGAAATTGAAAACGTTTTTCATTTCATGGCTAGATGTCCTGTTCTTTCAAACGCCGGAACTGGCTACAAAAATCTCCTTTATCTCGTGAGGAATTCCTTGCGTATCTTAAGGGTGTGCTCTACCCATTTGCCGCGCGCGGATGCAACGGTTTAGAATCTCCATGTTTGTCGCCCCAGTTGTAAACCGATTTAAAACATTTTGGTGTCATTCTTTTCGTAATATAATTTTGTACTCCGCTATGGTCTTAAAATTTTGATATTAATTTAAATTACTAAGCAGAATGCTTGCTAATAATGTTGAAATGAGCGTTTTTGTATCAAGTTTTAACATATTAAAAACAATTTTTTAAGAAAAAATAAGACGATACGAGAGTACAATATAATCTTAAGAACAAGAATCTGCAATAAGATTGGTAAAAAGTTTATGGATAACGATGCAAGGAGGGAGATGCGGAAGGTCTGCAAAAAATTGTTATTAGACCACCGATCGATTTCGCACTGAAACCAAAAAAAGCATTAAAGTAACAAAATTTAAAATCACCCGTCATATATTTTTCAAAATGTGAGTTTCGGTGTATAGCGGCAGTTAACAGTCTCGCTCGACGATTTTGATGCCGAGGTAGAGCGCACCCTTAATGGGAAAGAATTGGCAGGAACTAGCTTATTTTATGCGAGATTCATGGAAATATAGATCTTAATTAATACAAGAATTTAATTTTTTTGACATAATCAAATGTTTGATAAAAAATTGTTGATTCAATCATTAAAAAATATTAAAGACAAATTGAAAATTTATTCATTTATAGCACAGTGCAAAACTCATAATTATACAGTAGTAACACAAAATAAAATAACTAGAATGTATAAAATATGTTACTGAATGTTTATATAGAAAAAATGCCTCAGCAAGTACTTCAACAGGTACTATTCTTACAATCAAGTTAATGCATGTAAAGTTATTATTTTATTATTATTTGTTATATTATTTATTAAGAGCTTGGATGGAAATTTTACTGTTATTCTTTTGAACTATTCATGTTATATTGAACAGACTTAGATTTAGTACCGTATGTTTATAAGTTAGTGTTTCTATTTGTAAAAAAAAATTATTATTTTTTGAAGATGTGACCAATATACGTGCCAACAGGCTGACAGTCAATTGACTATGGTCTAATAGTGCACAAAAAACCTGAACTATGTCACATTATTTAGGAATAAGTAATAAGATATTTTTAAGTTATTAAATGTAATATGTGTATTTAAAGGGATTAATAAAGCACTTTTTTCTTCTTATTCTTCTCTTCTTGAAGAAACTCAAATCACTTCGAATAAAGGAGAGAGCCCTTAGTTGGCTGACGTCCTATTTAAATGACAGGCGACAGCAAACTACAGTAAACTTTACTTTCAATCTTTACTTAAAAAACAGTTTTTCTCCCATATTGCAAATAATAATTTTGGAGTTCCGCAAGGATCAATTTTAGGCCCTGTGCTTTTCATTATTTACATTAACGACATTTCTAACTTTTCCCTCAAGAATCTTTGACTATTTTTGCAGACGACACTTCCCTTTTCACTAAAAACAGCAATGTCTCACAATTAGAAATGGAAACGTTTGGTCAGCTCGGAGCTCTCTCTCAATATTTTTCAAGGATAAACTTAAACATCAATCCAAAGAAAACCAATGTCATGTTTGTTTCTACCTGCCAGAAGAAAAGAAGACTCAAAAGGGCTGGCTTGCAACCACCACTAGTTATGCTTGAAGATAAAATACTCGAAAGTTCTCCTATTGTGGATTACCTGGGAGTGAGATTGGACGATAGTCTCCGGTGATCGGAACACATAGACAAATTAGCTTCAACTTTAACCTCAAATGTTTTTGTCATTAGGAGTTTGGCCGTTTTCAATAATATCTCCCTTTGCAAGTTAATTTATTTTAGTCTCATAGAAAGCTACTTGCGATATTTGGTGGTGCTTTGGGGTTCTTCGAGTAAAATCAATTTGAACAGGATATTCGTCATTCAAAAGAAAGCAATTAGAGCTATCTGTGGGCTACGGCCTATGGACTCTTGCAAAGAGAAATTTAAAGAGCTTCAGATCATGACACTCCCTTCACTTTACCTTTTTGAAGTTATCAATTATGTAAAAGAAAATAATTTGATATAGGCTCATAGTCATTCTTACTTCACTAGGAACCGTAATGTCAATCCATCTGTTCAGCAAAACTTAAAAGTTTTTTAAACAAAACCCAGTTATCTTGGTGTTAAATATTTTTCTCAATTACCATCAACATTCAAGAATATTGAAAATTTTAAAAGTTTTAAGAAGAAACTCAGGCAGTACCTCATCGATACGTGCGACTATAATCTACCCCCTTATCAATAATCCTGATTTTTCTCCCGGTCATTCTTTTACAACACCCACTCCCCAACCTTACTACAACCTGATTGGGCAGCGTCTGGAGTTGACGGCCAATTTTTAGCATTAGGAGAAATCAAGGACGGGTCCCATCCCTTTGTAGTCTACAGGACGGACGTAGGAGGTAACAGGTAACAGGCAACAGGACCTCAATATAATGGTCGGGAGAAAAATGAAAGACGTCCAAAATTTATAGTAAAATAATATTATCAAAACTTTTAAATGCAATAACTTTTGAAAAATTTGAAATAACATGAATCTAAAAACAAAGTTTAAAACATTTAGAGATCTCTAATCCGACAAAAGCTGCAGCAGGCAAGTAATTAGTGTGACTGTTTGTGTATCGCAAGTAGATATTCACCCTCGTTAGTGGTAAAAAGTTCCTACACCATATTGTGAATACTTTTAAATTGTACCTGATTGAGGAATTAAATTTTATCCATCCAAATTTCAGGTGAAAAATCTATGATATGCAATCTTCATCACACAGGAGGGTGAAATTACACAGATTATCCTCACACTAAAGAGTTTAGTTAATCAAATAGAAATCAATTGTTAGTATTGTGCTAAAAAAGAATTCTGTAAGCAAAATTTTCTAAATCAAAATAATGAGTACTGAATATTTCATTTTAATGTTTTGTATCTTTACAATACTAAAAGGTAAACAATATGTTTTTCCCTATAACTAGTTAATTTTCACAATTTAAGGGCAATTTTTCTAAATTAAATGTTTATTATGCAATTAGATGGGTAGTTCTCTCAATAAATAAACAGACAATTAATTGTTAAATTACACACAACAAATTATCAGGTTTATTTAAAATTTCTAAAAGTTAGAAAATAGACTAAAAATGTAATCTTAAAATCTAAATTAAATTAAATAAAAATTAAAAACTGTAATCTTTTGAATCATCAGATATAAAAAAATTATGGTCTTATCAAACATTTCTGGTGGAGAGTTGGGGGTGTCTCAACAATCTTTCAATACAGTCATTATGGTCACTGAATATTGTTATCTGTTGTACACAGTAATTTTTTAATATATTAAGATATAATACCCCTGTCGCAGCAGACCTGCATCCTCAGCGAATTTCCAATGGAATTTTGGTATTTTCTCTATTTCCCCATAAAAACCATGGGGTTGAGTACGTACGTAGGTTTGCCACAATATGGGTTTTGTTAATAAACAGTGGCGGCCGGTGGTTAGGGACGCTGGGGGGCTCTTATCATTATTTTATTTATATTTACGCCAGTGAAGATAAGTAATGTCTGCTTCAGGAAAAACGGTTATCTCTTTATGTCAATAAATAATAGTTATTCCATCAAACAGGTATAATTCGATCTCAAAGTTGGATTAAATTGCAATATAGCCTAAAAATCTTAATCACAATTGCTGACGAAAAGTCATCTCTCTTGTACATAACTGATAATCTGTTGTACTGCAGAGTATCAGTTATGTACAACAGAGATGACTTTTTAGGCAATAAAATTGACCTAAAACTAGCAGTTGTTTTCCGTCAATTTTATTCAGTTGATATGAATCCGTTTAATGCTTAGGCCTACTTCTTTTTCGTGACATTTGTTTGAATTGAGGAAACAAATCAGACTGAAATAGTTTTGCCGCGGACAGGTGTGTTCTAAGAATTGAAGCGGTCCGCTATCCCGGATGTTAAGATGTTACACACTTCCTTGGCGACAATATATTTCCGGTCTTCAAAGCATGTTTACGTCTGGGTTCATGTACGCTACTGTTCAGACACTGGACTAATCCAGTTCAGGGGAGTTTCTTATTTTTTGCACTTCATATTTAAATTCTTTATCGTACTTGAAAGCCTTAAACAATAAATTGTTTTATTAACTGTAAAGGATACATCACAATGTGGGATTATTTTGCCATTGACTATATGAATACATAGTCAACGATTTTGCTTAACGAAATAATCCAGCAAAATAAAAAATAATTAAATACAAAAAAAAATATATAAAAAAAATCTGCATCTCTCAAGACATTTTGTAGGCCTATAGTTTTATTTAATGTCGCAAGTGTAATGTTGATCTTTCCAAGTACTTCATCAAATTCTATACCTACACGCATTGATGTGTTTGTCACTCGTTTTATGTATCTCAATTTTTTAGTTCAAATGTTTAATCTCTGAAATACCACCAACAGTTAAGGCACGATCATGAATCCCTATAATCAAGCAAGTGTTACAGAAAAACGAGTTTTTAATTTTACAGCCACAGAGCCAATTGGCCTAATTGTATAAATTTCTAAAACACTTTTGATTAAAACTAGTTTTCTTTTTATTCAACTTTGCATTTGATTAATAACTAAATTGGGCCTAAGAAACCCCAGGTTCTTGAAAGTAATTCCAATATTCAATTTTTTTCATTCTATTACTTACTATATGATTTACCTGGTGTAAATGTTGCTCATCTCCAACGTCACTCATTTCACTTTCACCCATTTAATTTCCTCACAAATCTATATAATTCACTATTTCAACACAACACACACCAACACGTACATTACGCACAACAGAACCCCGACGGACGACACTGCATCACGAGGGAACTGACAGTCACATTTTTGGCACTGCTCGGTTGGTATAGCAGTGACTGGAGTAGTGGCGCGCGCAGCCTAGGGCGCCGGGCAGAGCGTTGCATTAGCAGCCGTTGGGTGTGCCTGTGTGAGTGAGCTGCGCGTATGCGCGTCTCCATTTGATTTTACAAGAGCGCTAGGACGCCGTGGCCGGCGTCCGTCGCTCCGTCCCGAGCCGGCCGCGATAGAATTAGAGACACAATCGTCGTCGATTTTGGATTTATTTTGGTACAATCTGTTTCTATCTTCAACTTATGACCTATACAATTGTCATTCTGTTAAATATTCTCATAATACTATTTTTTTAGTTTATTTATTTTGATTTTTAATCAATTCTTTAGGAGGGGCGGCGTCCGGGAGTCCTTATGGGCGAGCCGCCACTGTTAATAAATATTAGTTAAACTCTACCTAGTGAATGTATATACCAAATTTTATCAAGCTATGGTATTCATTTCAATTTCCCCATAAACCCCATAGGGGTGAGTGTGTAGGTTTGCACCTACACCTATATTATGGGCTTTATAAGCAAATATAGGTTAAACCCTTCCTAATTAATGTACATACAAAATTTTATCAAGATATATCAATAAATAAGCAAGATCGAGGGTTTTGTTTATTTCTCACAAGAATAAAAAAAAAGTGTATACCCTATAGCGAAATTTGCAAAAAAAAAAAAATCAATATACTATATTCTAAAAGAATCCAACTGCTCTTTATCCAAATTATAGCAACCGTTCAACAATTACTGGTTTTGTTTATGTTTTCATGGAAACACTTTTGATCTTGGCTGTGATCTTATTCAATCTACAGCTACTTTCCTTTGCTCTGATAAAACTACAAAACTTGTAAAGAATTTAGAGCTTCCAATCTCAAGTTCTAGGCACCAATCAGAAAAGACTAATTTCCTTCAAAGAAGAAAAAGCCCCCAGGAGAAGCGTAAAAAAGAAGACATCTAGGAAGGGTTAAGTTCCAGGAGCCCTAGCTCACCAAGGAGAGGTTCTCCTTTTCCTCGTTGGTCCTAGGAGTCAGTTGAATTCCGAGCAAAGGAGTTTTCAAGGCATGCTGGCCTTGTGTTGTGTAGTACTAATCTACGTTTTTATCCTTATTTTTCTCTGTTGTGCCATCAAAGCTGTGTGAATTGCATTAAATTAAGCTAAATTAAAATGAATATTTAAAATATAATTTTGAGTTTTAATCTGTCACTAAGTAAAATTAAATATTACAAAAACAATCTAACAAAAATTTTTTACATTTCATAAGAAATTTATTATAAACAGAGAGTCATGGCAAAACTTAATGGGTATTCTAATATTGTTATCTAATTGTGTGCCTACTAATAATGTTCAAAACAATTGAGTCAATTCAATTTAAACTAGTTGTAGCCCGGCAATACATAATGGGTACAGCTTCATTGGAGCTCTCAGCAGATGGAGAAGAACATGTGTAGAATAGACATTTCAAACTACTATTTCCTTCCAATTATTTTTCTCGTAGCAAATTTTAAGAAGAAAAAAATTGATTCAACTACAGTAGAGTCTTGTTAATCCGAACTTCGGTTATCCGAAAGTCCGCTTAATCCGAAACCAAAATTAGTATTTTTTTGAAATATAAAATTACAAAAGAACAGGTTTATAACAGTTATAATGGACGAATTTGTAAACTGGTTGTAGGAAGCACACTATGAATAGTACAAAAGGATATTTTGTGCTCTATATTGTATTCCATTATTATTTACTTTCAGCACTCGGTTATCTCACTTTTACCAGGGTTCTTACAACCAAATCTCAATAAAATTCAAGGATTTTTTAAGGACCTCGAGAAGTAAAATATTTACATCGATTAGTAGGGTTACACATTGGTTACAAATTTGTTCTTCTGGATTCTGAGGGTGGGTTGAGGTTATTTGGTTCATAGAGGTTATTCTATTCTGGTAGAGTACAAAGAAATTAATAAAAACGTAAAAAAATAAAAAATAGGAAGACAAGAGAAAACAGGATTACTAATAATAAAGCAATTCAATAAGTATAGTAACTAATAATTACCTTGACAAAAAAAGAGGTTTAGTTGAATTCACAATTTACAGAGCTGTAAAATGTACTCCAAACTGGTAATTTAAAAAATTTATTTTCACCACTGGATTTAGCTAAAAAAACACACACAATTTAGTATTTTCAAGCTTTGCTCTATCTCCATTGGTTACCAAGATATTAAAAAAATCTAAAGACAGTACATTGTATTTTGGAGTTCCAATGTTAATCTTATGGAGAATAAGGATGTGTTAATATTTCACTGTTTCACTTATTAACCAATATGTTTTGAAACTTGGCATTTAGCTTTATTTGGTTGAGATTCATCCATTTATGGTAAAAAATCTTGGTTTTTGTATTTATCATGGCAGCAAACCTGCGTACTCTTTTCCCATGTTAGTCATATGGATAATATGCAAACTCCTTTATTTATGGACAGATATTGATGAAACTTAGTACATGGCTTCATATGGTTGAAATAAATTTTGTTATGCTAAAAACTTACTTTTAGTGTTCCCCGTGGCAGCATACCTGCATACTCTTTCCCTATATTTATCATAAGGAGAATAGACATTTATTTCCCTATTTATGAGCAAGTGATGAAATTTTGTTTATAGGTTCATCTGGTCAAAATAAATATTACTAATTTGGAAATTCGCTGAGTACACAGGTCTGCTGCGTCAAGAAGTATTTTTTTTCATTCCAGTCATAAAAATAGCTGCATAACATATTAATGCAGTAATAATAATTATCTATAGACTGAAGATCACTTGTAATGACTGATTGAAATAATATAACCACTTTTTTACAATAATCAGTCATTAAATTTTTGGTATTGTTAATACTGAAAAAAAAGATTGAAATTAATTCAATTAAAGCCATGTAAATCAAATCTTGTGAGATTTGAATATTATTTGTAACAAACCTTTACATTTTAGCAACCAATTTTACATTTGTTTTACGATTTTACGATTCTTTAAGAATTTTAATGACGGAAGTGGATACACCCACAAAGTATTTTAAGCACTCGGGAGGTAAGCAGGAAGTCGGGGAAGAATGTTGGAGAGAAGGGGGTGAATAATTACAACCGTCTGAGACATAATACCTGCGAGTTGCGGAAGTCACCCCCTCGCCCCCTCGCCACCACGTCAACCATCCAGGAACATAAGTCGACATACTGGATTTTGCGGGTGGGTTGAGGTTAAAATATTTGGTTCATAGAGGTTATTCTATTATGGTAGAGTACAAAGAAATTAATAAAAACGTAAAAAAATACTTCTTGACGCAGCAGACCTGTGTACTCAGCGAATTTCCAAATTAGTAATATTTATTTTGACCAGATGAACCTATAAACAAAATTTCATCACTTGCTCATAAATAGGGAAATAAATGTCTATTCTCCTTATGATAAATATAGCGAAAGAGTATGCAGGTATGCTGCCACGGGGAACACTAAAAGTAAGTTTTTTGCATAGAAAAATTTGCTACAACTTTACACTTAAAAAAATTTATTTCGACCATGAAGCCATGTACTATTCATATATAGCCCGTCACAATATAGCCTGTATTCATATATACTATTCATATATGTACTATTCATATATATGATATATAGCCCCCTTATTCATCAATATCTGTCCATAAATAAAGGAGTTTGCATATTATCCATATGATTAACATGGGAAAAGAGTACGCAGGTTTGCTGCCATGATAAATACAAAAACCAAGATTTTTTACCATAAATGGATGAATCTCAACCAAATAAAGCGAAATGCCAAGTTTCAAAACATATTGGTTAATAAGTGAAATATTAAAACATCCTTATTCTTCATAAGATTAACATTGGAACTCCAAAATACAATGTACTGTCTTTAGATTTTTTTAATATCTCGGTAACCAATGGAGATAGAGCAAAGCTTGAAAGTGCTAAATTGTGTGTGTGTTTTTTTTAGCTAAATCCAGGGGTGAAAATAAACATTTAAAAAAATTACCAGTTTGGGGTACAAAACCCCCTAAATCTACCCCTTCTGGTAGGCCGATATATCTGGTTTACAAACTCATCCAAATAAAGGTAGTATTACACATCTCTACCAAATTTGGTCTCGAACGGACCGTTTTTACAAGAGTTATCTTGTCTAGGGACACATACATATATATCGCAGCAGACCTGCGTACTCAGCGAATTTCCAAAGAATTATCGTTTCAACATCAAAGAACTTTGTGGCTAACTTATATAATTAATTAATCTATCTTCTTATTTCTATAAGGATTTTGTCTGTTACGTCCCTTTTTCTCCCGATCTACTGAACCAATTTTAAGATTCAGGTGTCATTTTAAAGCTTAGGATATACCGCAGTGACGAATCGTAATTTAAAAGGACATATTTTTTCAGGCTTCGCCCCCCTCGCCTTTGATTTATTTCTAGAGAGCGCTTTAAAATGTTGACCAACTTTTATTGCAAGTTCTTTAATGTGAATTGTAATTTAACAGCTGATAACCTTCAGATGAACTTTAAAAGCCAGATAGTAAACAAAAATAGATCTCCTGACACTTCATAATCAACATTCACGTACTTATAGGTGAGTTTCACTCATACACAATCATAAAATGCGCAATTTGTGCACGCGCCACCTCGTAATCTTTATAAGGAAATGGGTGTCCTGGAACTCTCTGGAACCCTTTTGTATATTTGTTCCTTACATTGAGACAAGAAAAAAACATCATACAAATAGGGGTCTAAAATCCATCGTTTAGCCGCTAGCCGTCATTTTGTTTTTTTCACGTAATAATTTTTATTTCCGTAACGGATGGTTCTATTCAAATCATATTTGGTATGAATCTTTATCATACTAATTTACATTTTCAGGAAAAACTTTAATTTTTTCCATTGTGTATTTTCAAAATGGCGGCCATTTTAAATATTCAAACTCAAATATCTCAAATTTGGTAAATTAAAAAAAAAATTTACTTTGTACAAAAAAGTTGCCAAATTTAATTATCTAACCAACGGTACCAAGTTGTAAGGATCTGATAACAAATAATGGAGTTATTGCGATTTTTCTCCAAAAAAACATTGATTTTCCTTTATAATTAATACAAATTATGGCCATTTTCACAGAAAAATCGCAATAACTCTGTTATTCGTTATCAGATCCTTACAAACTTGGTACCGTTGGTTAGATAATTTAATTTAGCAGCTTTATTGTACAGAGTAAAATTTTTTGAAATTTACTGAATTTGAGATATTTTAGTTTGAAAATTAAAATGGCCGCCATTTTGAAAATACACAGTGGAAAAATTTAATTTTTTTCCTGAAAATGTACATTAGTATGATAAATATTCATACCAAATATGAACTGAATACAACCATTCGTTAAGGATATAAAAATTATTACGTGAAAAAAACAAAATGGCGGCTAGCGGCTAAACGATGGATTTTAGACCCCTATTTGTATGATGTTTTTTTCTTGTCTCGATGCAAGGAACAAATATACAAAAGGGTTCCAGAGAGTTCCGGGACACCCTGTATAATATATTTAATGGCATTATATTTCTGAGTAAATTATTTTTATTTAATAATTTACATATTAATATTTATATTGCAATAAATGACTTTTTTAATAGTAATAAAAGTGCATATCCAAAGTTTCCATGCAAAAAGAATGATTTGTTTACAAATAAAAAAAACATAAACATTTCAAATTTGACAAAAATATGCAGAAGACAGCTGATCAGCTGATTAGGAACAGATACCTTATTATCTCCATCTCTCTTGCTCCCATTATACTTTTATTTTCCATAAAAATACCACGATATTTAGCATTTAGGTTTGCTGCCATGTGGGTTTTTGATCAAATCCTAATTACTCACCACCTAGTGAAGGGTTATACAATTTTTTATTAAGATATGTTGATAAATAAGCGATATATAACTTTTTAAAGATTTACCCATAAGAATAACATGGGAAACTTAATTTGATTTTTCTCTATAATCAGTTAAGCTATTTAAAAGATTCAAAATACTAAATTGTTTGTTTTTTTCAAACTCTTTTAAATAGTTTTAGTTAAAATTGATGAATTTTTGAAATTTAGGTCCAAAAATGCCAAAAACCCATTTTTGACCCCATTGAAACCCCATAAAACCCCGTTCCTATAACCCGACAATGCTGGTTCGCGAACTCATGAAAATAGACCTGGTCTTACACTTCCATACCAAATTTGATCAAAATCGGAGGTCCGCTTCAAAAGTTATCGGTACCACGGACACACACACACACATATATATATATATGAAAATGAACGAACGGTGTTGTTGGCTTCTGGGGACCTCAAAATGAAAAAGTAGAGTGGTCCTGGGCTTAGGTCTTACCATGGCTACTACCGTAATAGCGTATTCCCTATAGGGAAATTCGCTAATATAAGTTTTAAGTAAACAATTCAAAGTAATCATCATCATCGAGGACCAATAACTTTTGAATTCAAGCCTCAATGAAATACAAAGACGAAATATGAAGGGTGTTCAGAGGCCATATCTTGGCTACACCATTTTATGCCTTCTTAGGAGATCAGCTGATAATTTGCCATTAAAAGAAGTTATGTCCTTACATTCCATTATTTGCACAGGTAAAAAACTTTCTACTAATTTAGCGTAACCATAAACTCGTTGATTGCCACTATATGGGTTTCATAGGTTGTCGTCACTCATTGGCATAATCTGGTTCTCAGAGCCGCCCCGAGGGTAATAGGCTACCCGGGGCGAAATTTTTATCGGCGCCCCCTAAGTTTGGCCTATACAGGGTTAAGCAAAAGTCTGGACACCCCCAGTTAACTTTTAACACGTGATCGTAGGAAAACCAAACTTGGCACATGTTTACAACATAAAAAACATCACTACTTCATAAACTACACAACTTTGCCCCTGCCCCCAAAATGGGGAATTCGGGGGTTAGCCCCAAATTTTCAAATGTAAACCAATATTGAGTGACCCCTCATTTTAAACGGTTTATCTAGACAAACTAAATAGCCCAAACCGGAGGTCGATATCTCACCCCTAACCAAAATGGCAGCCATTTCAAAATTTGATATGGGCAAGTAAGTTTAAGTCTGGACACCCCCAATTAACCTTTTAACGCGTTGCAGTAGGAAATCCAAACTCAACACATATTACCAAAACAAAAGACGAGATTTTTTCATCACATAAACAACTTTGCCCCGGGGCCCAAAATAGGGTATTTTGGTGGCAGCCCCAAACTTTCAAATGTAAACCCCTATTTAGTGACCCCTCATTTTAAACAGTTTATCAAGAGAAATTGTATGGCACAAACCGGAGGTCAATATCTCATCTCTAACCGAAATGGCAGGCATTTTAAAATTTGAGATGGGTTGATTGACATTCAATAAAATTAAATCGAAAAATAGCTATTTTAGAAATATGAATTTGTAGAATTATTTTATAATTAAACCTACTAATTCATTACTGCTACTAGGTTCAATTCTAAAATAATTCCAGAAATTTCTGATTCTAAAAAAGTTATTTTCCGATTGAATTTTATTGAATGCCAATCAATACATCTCAAATTTTAAAATGCCTGCCATTTTGGTTAGAGGTGAGATATCAACCTCCGGTTTGTGCCATTCAATTTCTCTTGATAAACCAATTAAAATTAGGGGTCACTCAATAGGGGTTTACATTTGAAAGTTTGGGGCTGCCACCAAAATACCCTATTTTGGGCCCCGGGGCAAAGTTGTTTATGTGATGAAAAAATCTCGTCTTTTGTTTTGGTAATATGTGTTGAGTTTGGATTTCCTACTGCAACGCGTTAAAAGGTTAATTGGGGGTGTCCAGACTTAAACTTACTTGCCCATATCAAATTTTGAAATGGCTGCCATTTTGGTTAGGGGTGAGATATCGACCTCCGGTTTTCGCTATTTAGTTTGTCTAGATAAACCGTTCAAAATGAGGGGTCACTCAATAGGGGTTTACATTTGAAAATTTTGTAAACATGTGCCAAGTTTGGTTTTCCTACTACCACGCATTAAAAAGTTAACTGGGAGTGTCCAGACTTTTGCCTAACCCTGTATGTGAACTGTAATGTTAAATTACAGTCAGAAGTATTAAATTAGGAGCTTGGCTAACTTTTCAATGTTTTTAGTTTTAATAAACTAATTTAAAAAATTAACTTGTACTATAAAGCTTTGTTGACTCAACCATTTCTTGACAACACATAGTCTGGGTCTGGGCAGAGCCTACGAAAACTCACGGGCCTGCATACATTTTTGGTCACGTGATCAGATGGGGTCGAATTTCAGCTATAAACTCCATTTAAAAGCATTGCAATAGCCTGATTTAGCTTCAGTTTTTAGTTGTAGTTTTAAATTAGGTAGTCAATTAGGTCCTAAGAGGTTCAAATAGGTTCAAATCCCTGTGCTCTTGGGGAGCACTATTTACGTTATGTTCGTTTCTATGCCCCGTAACTTTTTGGATACACCAATATTTCCTCTAAGTCCTTGAGACAGAAATTTTTGATTTGAGACCCCTCCAATAATCCTGGAATTTGTGAAACCTTCAGAATTTTGATTTATACAATTTATTTGCTTACAGAATCTTGTACAATTACTATTCCTAGTGATGTACGTGTTGCTCAAAACCGAGCAATTTATTTTGGATATTGATAAAAAATTACACCTCATGCTATTACAAAAAATGTTATGTTTATGTAGTTCTAAATCAATAACACCCGACCAGGGCCTTATTTCTAAATAGGCTGAAAAGGCTGGAGCCTATAGCGGCAAATTTTCAGGGGGCGGCATTTTGGCGATTTATTAAAAATTGAAAATATACATTTCAATAAAATTACGGACATTTTTCGAGCCGTGTATGGACGAGTTATTTTACAAATGCTAATTTTCATCAACACACGAACAAACGCTATTTATAAGCAGCCGTAAACACAATGCATCACCGTTAAAACATAATACCATAACCTAAGGTAGTCGTTGCTGCGTGTTGAGTTTCACTGACATAGTCAGAGCTGAAGCGCCCGACGCCGCGCGCCGGCCCGACGCTCGCTACTGTGTAGCGCAGTGACGCATGCGCAATCGAGTGCCGCCCTCCAACTTCAGTGGGCTCGTAGGGGTCGATTTTGCTTTTACTGAACCAAGTTGTTCTAAAACAAATTATAGTAAGTCCAAACATATATAAATAAATTATGTATTGTGTTTGTACAATTATGCCTGTAGTAGCCTACGCAATTATTCATATTATTATTGTAGCCTGTTTTTCTAGTTTAACATTTTCATTTGTCTCTTAATGTCAACAAAATAAACATGTAATAAACTATTTTTGGTGGTTGTAGTGTTATTTTTCAGCACAATTTAATTTGATTAACGTAATCCATAATTTGTTGTGTAAAACGAATACACAGTAGCATATCAGCCATTAACCGTGGATCTCTAAAAGTGGTGGTGGGGGGGGGGGGGGGGGGGGGCGGCAAATGGGATGTAGCCTATAGGCGGAAAAATCCTAAATCCGGCCCTGCCCTCGACCAATCCAACAATTATCAGTAAGCCCCCCCCCCCCAATAAAACCACTTATTTACAGTTGTATATTTAAAATGCTTAGGGCCGGTTTCTCCAAACAAGTTTAACTTAAACTTAGTTTAACTCAATGTTAATCATATGGACAATTTTGGTTTAAACTTGATTTTAGGTTTAAACTTGCTTCGAGAAACCGGCCCTTAAATGTTTAATTTTAGTTGTTTAAAATGCTTCACCCAATCCCATTGTTATTCTGATGAGAAAATTTCAAACTTAGATGATATATTTATAGTCGCGGCCACGAAATCAGGCGGGTGAATTATTTTGCAACTTTGCCAAATTTCCAGTGCTTATTAATTAATCATATGGTTTATATTTATGTCAATGTTTTTATCTGTTTTATTAGATGATAGTTATTTTGATAATTTCTATAGAATGTACATTCAACATACGGTCTAGGCAACGCTGCATGATCAGTGTTGCCAGTTTTTGCATCAAAGTAAGCAATTTTCGACAATTCCTTTCATCTTTTGGTTCCCGCATTTTCAGTCACCCGCCTATTTTCGTGGCCGCTACTGTAAGTCCAATTCTCATATGTTTTTGGCAGATACAACTACAGTCCAAGCCCTATCTAATGACTGCAAAAGCTTGAAAATCGGCTGAAAACTGTTCAAGCAGGCCAGTTACAAAAAACCTTAGCGTATTAAATAAGTATATATTATTTTTAAAAATACCTTTGAAGACAATTCTTTTTCCAATTCCTTTTCACGCTGAAGTGATTTACACAGCTTTTCTTGATTGGTTTTCACTTGTTCTTCAAGGTCACACGCTCTCTTTGACAAACACTTTATCTACAAAAATCAAATTTTAAAATTCGTAACTTTCTGTTGTTTTTGGTTTTATACTCCAGTAATTACAACAACAATTATTGTCAGTAAGTTTTTGTTGGGGAGTCATATACTTCATATATTTAGGTATCATTTATCAAAGAAATTATTAGCTAAAGACTGTTTTTAGGAAGACACTTAAAAACTTGACCTCCACTGGGAATTGGAGCTAGGTAAAAAATATAAGCATAGAATCTATATATTAATAGACAAGCATTTTCCTTTCCTCCTTTTTTTCTCAGCTCGTGTGCATCGTAGGAAAAATCCGAGCATACCGTTAGAAAGGTATATTTCTGTAGATGAGCAGAATCACATTCTAATTCACATCAGACTCCAGGGCTACGCCCCACAGGCTTTCAAAGTTAATCTTATGGGGAAAGGAGAATTGAATGAATCATTAGACAGCTGTTGTAAAAACAACTGCTAGAAAATTAGGAAGAACAGATGTTTTAGTTCTAAAATGTTTTTAAGCTTCTTGAGTCCAGATTAACTGAAATTTTGATCGAAATTCGATCAGAAGGCGATCTCTAGTAGTTATAAATGCAATACCAGTATAGCAATAAATAAAATTGCAGAAAAAAATTTAATTGCACAATTTTATATTTAAAATTTTCAAGTTAAATATGAATTATATTTATATGTTGGCTTTCATGTGCAGAAAATCAGAATCAGAATAAGAATAGTTTATTTGGTCATTACATATAAATAAAAAATAATTAATTATTTTATTAAATCCTATACTATAATACGAGGAATATCTGAAGGGATGTGTGTTCCACGATCTCGAAATCTAGCTGTTAGATTTTGCTTAAAGTTTGCATTAAAGAGTGTTTTGGCCCAAAAATAAGTTTAGAAACAGCCTCAACCCCAGGAAAAATCGAATTTGGTCTAAAATTAAGTTTTAAAATTGTAATTTTTAACATTAGTCTTATGGGTTGCTATTTTGGTAACGAAATGTAAACAAAAAGAAAGAAACATTAATGTTAAGCAGACTTTTTGAAACAGCTGTTAACTGTGAAGAGGTATAGTTGGTTGGTGGTGGAAATTTAATTGCTTTTTTACCTTGACACTATAACAAAAGTGAATAAAAACCAACGAGCAAGGCTCGGTTAACCTGGTACTATAAGATGACATAGCAGACCATGTCACATTTCATAATATTTACATGTTTGTTTAAAAATATTGCATTACAGGAAATTAAATTAATAAATTCATCTTAAGCTTATTAAACATATTTTTAATTTAAATATTATTTTAATGTTGCCTACCTGTTTTTGGAGATCATTCAGTTGGTCTTGAGTTTCCACGTTTGACTTGGACGTATTTTTATTACAGTCTTCTAGCTCTTTCTGAAACAAATAAATTACCTTGTAACAGTATGACAACAGATAAATTATATCACACAAAATGAAAAAAATGGTAACTGATTAAATTTAATAAACACAGTTAGTTTTTCTCCATACTGCAGTAGATTTTATAATATATCTTTGTAAATTATTATCAAATAATGACACACAACAACATCCTTTACCAGTCATTATTTAGTAAATGATTGCGGACATTTTCCATCATTGATTAGCAAAAACAAATTTACAACTTTTAAAACTTTGAATTGTTTTAGTGGGAGCATCTCAAGGTCACAGTCCCACAAGTCACAGTGTCACAAGTCTCAGTTTGCTTAAAAATCACAAAATATTAATAATTTCATAGATCCCAGGTTCAAATTTCCCAAATTTAATAAATTAAATAAAAAAAATCAGTTGGTTTACTGGTTCCAGTTTCATGAAGGATAAAGCGCTGATGCTAGGATTACTTCCCCTAATTGCCATGGGAAGTGCTCTTTCTACTTTTTATATGTCAAAATGAGAATATTTGTTTCCTATTCCCAGGACAGTTTTAAAACTGGTTAATACTACTTGCGAAATTGACATTGTGTGCAGCAGATGAAGTTGTCAAAACATGTGGTATGTCTTCTGGCCGTCCACTATGACAATTCCCTTCCTTTATGATCCATTCTCGTTCTAGACAGTGGGGGGCACGTTAATACTGTGGGCATGAAAACCTGAGGAACATGAATGGACTTTCGGTTGGTTGGCCATTTCGAGGGCAGAGGGGACCCTTGAGCCTGAAAATCAGTTGTCACAGGAGCACGGGAGTTGGCTCTCTGAATGGTCAAATGACTATCTGCTGTTCTGTTTCTCACCCTTTCTCTTCCCTAAATATTTTGGGAACCATATTTACACCACACTATGCCAAATTCAAATTCAAATTCAAATTCAAAACTTCTTTATTCATGATTTGTACAAGTAAAAATTGACATGCACTGGTACAAATACAGAATTGCGTTTTTATATGAAATCATTGTGTTGTTCACAATATATGATGCATATAATTAACTCAACAACAACAAAAACAAAACAAAACAAAAGCAAAAAACAAAAATATATCAACTAATGAAAAAAAAAAACGAGAAAAATACAAATTTTAGTAAAAAATTATGGGATTGATCTACTGACTCAAAATTTCCTCAAATGAGTATGGTGCCTTTTGTATCAGATATTGTTTTAGCTTAGTTTTAAATGATTTTAGATTTACTATAGCCAAAATATCTTTTGGTAACTGGGCAATGAACCTAATACCAGCACTTGTAGGCTTTTTCCTGAAAAAACTCATGGAATGTGATTGAATGGCAAATTTGTTTCTATTTCTTGTGTTGTATGTGTGGAAATCTCCTAATTTAGGTAAAAAATTCTCAGTTTTTTTAATAGTCATTATTGTTTCAAGCACATACATGCCATAAACAGTCATTATTCCTAACTCAGAAAAGTAGCTTTTTACTGAATCTTGATTTTTGAGATTTAAAATAATTCTAATTGCTTTTTTTTGGAGGGTTAATATACTACTAAGGTTTGCGTCACTAGTCCCACCATATAAAACAACCCCAAATGATATATGAGAGTGTATGTGAGCATAGTAGATAGCTTTTAGTGTTTTAGTTGAGCAGAATTTCGCCATGGTTCTTAGAACAAATAATCCAGAGCAAATTTTGTTTTTTAACTCTTGAACATGACTGTTCCAAGACAAATTTTCATCTACCAACAGGCCTAAAAATTTGGTTTCGCTAACTGGTTTTATTTCATTGCTACAAATTTCTCTTTTAGCTACTTGTTTACTTCTTTTTTGTTTTGTACGGAATTGTACAAAAGTAGTTTTTTCCAAACTAAGCAATAGGTTCCTACTATCAAAATAATTCTTAATATCTGAGAGGTTCTTATTTATTATTAATTCTGTTTCCGATAACTCTTTACCACAAACAATCAGATTTGAGTCATCTGCATATAGACATAGTTTACTTTGAGAACCAGACACTAATGAAGGCATACCCTTAAGATAGCAAATAAACATGACGGGTCCAAGAATTGAACCTTGAGGAATTCCATGGGCTATTGCTTTAAAGGAAGATCTTGTTTTAGAAAGTTCATTTGGTTTATTTAAATAGGATAGCTCTACAAACTGTTTTCTATTCGAGATATAAGATTTGAACCAATTCAGTTCCCTACCTTTTATGCCGATACTCTCTAGGGTACTAAACAGTTTACCATGGTGAACACTATCAAAAGCTTTAATTATGGTCCATAAAAACACCGATCGCATTATCACCTCTGTCTATGGCATCTACTACTGTCTCAATGAAATTTATGCTAGCAGTGGTGACTGATTTGCCAGCCCGAAAGCCATGCTGCTCTTCATTGTACAAATCATTTTGTTCTAGATAATTTACCAATCTGTTATACATTGCTCGTTCAAAGATTTTAGAAAATGTTGGTATAATTGATACTGGCCTATAATTCCCTGGATCCAAGTCACTTCCTTTTTTATGAATTGGTTTAATTTTAGATACCTTGAGTTTTTCAGGAAAAATCCCGGATATGAATGAGGAATTTATGACATGTTTTATAGGTTTTAATAAGTACATTTTTGATTGTTTTATTACTGTCATGGGAATATCATCATACCCAACTGACTTTTTATTTTCAAAAGAGGAAATAATTTTATCTACTTCCTTCTCATTAACAGGCTGTGCATTAAATTTACAAGAGGGTAGATTTGAGTCAGCGAGATCAATATCACTATTAATTATTCTTGGTAAAACTAAGTCATCTACAATGTTAACAAAATAATTATTAAAAATGTTACATACTTCATGAGGGTCAGAGTACTTTTCACCATTGAAAACTAAGGATATATTGTTGTGAGTGTCTTGTCTCTGTTTAATTTCATTATTTATTAAACTCCAAGTATCCTTACAGATGTTTTTAGAATTATTGATTTTACTTTCTAAGAACTCTTTTTTTGCATCTATCAAATTATTATTGTAATTCTTCTTTAGTTCTTTTAAGTTTTGTTTCAAAAATTTATCTTTAGTCACTCTTATTGTTTGGCTTAAACTAACAATTTCTTCTTTGTCCTTTATAAGCTGGCAATTGAACCAATTTTTCCGTTTAAATTTCGCTTTAGATTTAACTTGAGGAAAGCAAGTGTCAAAATAGTACATGAAGATATTGTGAAAAGTATCAAATTTTGCCTCAATTGGTGCTACATAAACTTCCAGCCACGATTCATCCCTTAATCTCTGATTAAAAAGTTTAATGTTTTCTTCAGTAAATTTTCGGACAAATTTAGATTGATTTTGAGGAATATATTGCTTTTTAATGTTATTTATTTCTAATAATTGACCATCATGGTCAGAGAGTTCTGTGATCAGTCCTGTGATGGATAAATTTTGTTTCTGCATGTTAGTAAAAAAGTTATCTATTGCGCTTTCTGATGTTAATGTTACTCTGGTTGGGAAATTTACTAGATAGTGCATATTATATTCTTTTAATATATTGCGGAATCTATTCGCTTTGTTAGTCATCTGTAGCACGTCCACATTAATATCTCCGGCTATAATTAAATTTACAAACTTTTTTGTCAGTAACTCCAAAGCCATTTCTAGTTTGTCAAGAAATATCTGATCAAACGCAACACCAGGTGTTCTATATATTCCCACTAAAATAAATGAAAATCCCTCTAATTTGCAATCAACTAAACAACACTCAAATTCTTTATCTTTATTCAGTCTATCGATCTCTTCTAATCTTACTTGTTTAACTTTAAGTGCCTTATGACTAAGAATCATAACACCTCCACCTCCAGATTCCGTTCGACAATAGTGAGATTTGACCAAATAATCTGAAATTTTTATAAATTTAATTGCATTAGATTGTTTGTGCTCAGTTAGTATAACCAAGTCTGGTTTCACTTCCTCTAATGTTACTTCTAACGCCAATTTCCTGGATGAAAAATGTTGTATATTCTGATGAAATATTGATAATGTAGTTCCTTTATTTTTTTGTTTTGCAGATTGTTTAATTTTGGAGGTTGTGGAGTTATGATTGTTTCTTTTTACAGAATTGATTTTATGTACAGTATCTGCTAATTTACCGCTAACCTTTTGAAATTGATAAACATTACAAGTTTCAACATTTACTTCAAAGGGGGGAAGTGGTTGAGGTTTGCTAAAAAACCTATATTTGGGATGGGAGTCTGGGTGTTAATTAGGGATGTACTAGGTAGGTCAGAGGTCGGGTTTGTGTTACAGAACTGGGCAGGAGGGGGGAGAAGTGGAAAATTAAATTCATTTATAGTCTGTGTGGAGTCACTCTTCCCTATTGCAGTCGACGTGGCAGTCTCTGTTGATAGAGCTGGTTGTACGGTTGAGGGTTGATTCAACAGAGACTGGTAGGTGGCCGGATGATGTTGACAGTTGTCAACAATAACAACATACAACAAGAAGGTGTCATCAATTGAAAACTCTGTTCAATCCAACATTTGGATACTAGTAAATTTGAAATTCGGATTCATGATCTCTATAAAAACAAGACAAAAACCTCATAACAGAGGAAATGATGCCTCATGGCTGATTGCTCCGAAACTGAAACTGGCCTACAGTCACTTTACGTTCAGATATTGAAAAATTTGAGAACAACATCTTACTTACCACTCTTTCCCGTAGCAAACAGTTTTCTTTTTCAACATCAGAATGCTTTTTTCTTTCTTTGTATATCTGTAACATGAATCTACGTTGAATTACACATTTTTTTGCGTTGTTCACTTGGAACAAATTATATTGTTTTTAAAGATATTTACCAATTTAAAGTTTTTTCTGACCACAAACAAGAATAAATTAATTCATTGATCAAATTCTGATTTTTTAAAAGAGATTGGCGAACGTCTTTTTGCTTTACTTTGCCCCGTTTTACATAGACTATTGATCAGTGCGTGGATTGTATAAGATAAAGTAAAGGTAAAGGTTAGTAGTAAAGGTAAAGGTAAAGGTAAAGGTAGTGGTAAAAGCCACTACAGTACAAGGTGAAAGGTACTGATAAAAGTCACTGGCAGAACACGGATTTGAACCAACGACATCCCTGCCATGGTCCCGAATCCGGCGCGCTAACCACTACGTCACCGATTCACCGCAAATTAAGTCTTCAGAACATACGAATACCCAAAATCAAAATAATATTTTCCTACCTCTGCATGGAAATAACCACATTGCCACATGTGTAAACAATGCATAAACCAGTTCATTCCCACATTTTTAAAAGGGAGTGGCAATGTAAGTACCTGCTCACTTTATAAAATAGCTAACGTCAGCTGTTGTTACAAACCATATCATAGCTGTTTGGCAGTGTTGCTTGTTTAGCAATTAATTGCTGTATTTTGTAGTGTAAGTTTATGTTTGATAGATGTTAGAATGTTTCAACAGAAAAATCAATCATAAGCTAAATGACATTTTGTATAAAAAACTTAATCTGTTGCAATTTTGGTGGCAGTAAAAATTTTGTATGTAATAAGAGCACAAATAGTCATTGCCGCACTCAAAATGTCTGGCCGCAATTAGCTAATGCTTTGAGCGGCCATTTACAATTCTTGAGCAGCACTGATGTAATATATGCTTCTAATACACAGGGCCGGCCCTAGGTTTTCTGGCGCCCTAGGCAAAAGTGTCGACAGGCGCCCCCACCCCCTCCCCCCCGAAACCATTTGAGCCGTTTCTTTTAGCCGTTTTTAAGCCTAAACACTGTTTACAAAAAAACCTTTTAAGATAAAAATAGATTTTGATTCCTAACTTATTATTAGGTAAAGAACTTGGAATAAAAAATATAACTATACATAATGAATTGTAACAAAATTTGCAAAACAATTATTTATCCATTGCCAAGATGCAAAGATCCATTTAGATATCAAGAAAAAAAATCATGTGTTTCATTGGGGCGCTCTTTACCTCTGATCGTTGACTCTTTCTCTCTACTGCAGATCGTGGGCGCTATTTACATTCTATTGAAAGCGCCCTTTTTACCACCAATATAGGCGCTCTTTGCTGCCACCGATCTAGGGCGCTCTTTACCGCTAATCATAGGCGCTATTGGTGCTTATTCGGGACTCTTTTCAGTCGATCAGGGGCGCTTTTTACCGGTAATGGGGGACATTGTTTACCGCCAGCCGGGGCGCAATTTCACTCTAATCAGAGGCCCTATTTTCAGTTGATTAGAATGCAATGTTTGCCGCTGGTCGGGGGCGCTATTTACCATCGTTCAGGGAGATTTCACTATCGGTTGGGGCCGTTTTTAACTGCTTATCAGGGGTTCTATTTATGCTTATTGTGAGTGCTCTTTTCCGTCCATCAGGGGTGCTTTTTACCACAGGTCGGGGGCGCAATATAACTCCGGTCAGGGGCGCTATTTATTGTTGAGTAGAAAACAATAATTGCCGCCGGCCGGAGCGCTCTTTACGTTGATCAGGGGCACTTTTTAATGCCGGTCGGCGATGTGATTCAATTCTTATCAAGCGTTTTTGGCCTATTCGGGGCCCTATTTATGCCGAATGGCAAGCTTTATATTACCGATGAAACATGTTTTGAGGGCGCTCTTGGCCTCCGATGAAGGGCACTGATTACTGCTGATCGTCGACCCTCTTTATTACAAACCAGGGGCGTCTCCACCACGATGGCGCCCCTCAGGCCTCGGCGCCCTAGGCGGTTGCCTAGTTCGCCTATATGGTAGAGCCGGCTCTGAATACACAAATAGCTATAAAAATGTTGATAGTAAAGTTCAACAGAAAATAGGGTAGTTGGGCACAATAAAATGCATAAAAAAGTATTAGGGTATTTTAAATGAACTGAAATTGGGTCAAACTAAAATAATATATATATCTTAAATCTATATTTATTCAATACACTAGGGTTTTTTTTTATTGGACCCCCTCCTAAAATTATCAACAAATTTTCATGTTTTTGGTGTTGCTGGTTAGAGCTTGGTCTGTAGTTGTTTCCGCCAAAGTTGCTGGGAATCAGACTTAAAGACATTGTCATTGAATTTTTCACATTAAGATTGATTTAAGCATTTTAAACACCTGTTAATGTACACCTGTAAATAAATGTAATTTTGGGTGATTACTTATAATCACAATAATATTTTATTAGTCGGGTATAATTAGTTTAGAACTAAACAAAGATTTTTTAACAATGACATGTGATAGTCTAAATTAAATCACTCGATTTAGATTAAGAAGTATACTAGTAAATTATAATTATTCCAAAATTAAACATAAATTAAATAAAAGGGAACATAACAGCTTCTATGTGGCTTTAGATTAAAAAATGAATAAATATCCAGTGTTACATCACTAAGTTAGGAAACAGGAAAATATGTTTACAGACATTTACTTTTCTAAACAAATTATTTTATTACATAAGAGTTTAAAAAAATAACCAAGTAAAAAAGAAAAGCATCAAAAATAATTTAAAGTAGCATAAAAAAACAAATAAAACTTTTAAAATTACTTACAGTTTCTTTCAAATTTGCAATGACTATCTGTAAAGCAGCTTCTGACTTGTGATATTTCGTCTGCAACAAAAACAAAAAATCGGCAATATAGAATCTTGGATTTCACTGGGGGGAAACTATATTTTCCTCAAACCTTAATTCTAATCAATCTACAGAGCTGTTGACTGCTTCATAATAGATCTACAATAGATTTCCATAATTGGGAACGCCTCTATTATGAAAATCTGCTTGTTCCAAACACATTTTGTCGTAAACACCAATTTTACATTATTAAAAAATCCTGGTAAAATCCTGGTTGTTGAAATTGCGTTAAATATAATTGTGACTCCGCCGCTATTATGGCCATTTTTCTATAGTTTGATTGTTATTGACAATGTTCCATTGGTATTTTCTGCTATTGAACACGGTTCCATAGCTATCCAACACTTATCTGCAGTCTGATTGAATCTGAGTGCTAAAATCATATGGTCCGTTCCAATAAACATCGGGAATAATTGAGTCAATATCATGAATTACATATGAACCCTGCACATGCCCAAATTAGCTAAACTGGTCAGCGTCCGGTCCCTATTAATTAAATCTGTGGGACTCCACTGCATATACAGTTAGGTTTTGAAGACAATCCACCTTGGAATTGCTACTCCAGCAGTTGAATAATGAGACAGATCTAGGTGAAAATACACTGGAAAATGACATTGCTTAGCATTCGTTGTAGTACATAACATAACTTTACCAAGGAAAAGCAATGGGTCGAAAACTCTAATTAGGGAAACCTAAGTGACTAAACACCTTGAACTATGGCTCACTTCATGAACCATTTTTTTTCAGTGTCACTTGGAAATGTGGCTGGAACACTTGCAACAATCAAGTATACCTTTTACTAAACAGAATAAAGATCAAATTTAATTTTCCCGTTAATAATAAATACTTTATATGATAACACTTGCATGTTAGTAAACTAGATAAGAAATTTAGAAAATTGAAACAGTACGGTATAGGAAGAAAAAGATGAAAAGAGAGTAAGAACATTGTTGAGTCATTAGTAAGAAGATAGTCTACCAGTGTTAGTGCTCTCGTCACACGAAGATGTAGATAGAAAGAAAAAGATGAATAGAGATTAAGAACATTGTTGAGTCATTAGTAAGAAGATAGTCTACCAGTGTTAGTGCCAGTGGCGGCTCGCCCATAAGGACTCCCAGACGCCGCCCCCCTAAAGAATTTATCAAAAAATCAAAATAAATAAACTAACACAAATATTATTATAAGAATATTTAACAGAATGACAATTGTATAGGTCATAAGTTGAAGATAGAAAGAAATCGTACCGAAATAAATTAAAAATCGACGACGATTGTGGCTCTAATTCTATCGCGGCCGGCTCGGGCCGGAGCGGCGGACGCCGGCCACGGCGTCCTAGTGCTCTTGTAAAATCAAATGGAGACGCGCATACGCGCACCTCACTCACACAGGCACACACAATGGCTGCTTAATGCAACGCTCTGCCCGGCGCCCTAGGCTGCGCGCGCCACTGTTCCAGCTACTGCTACCAACCGAGCAGTGCCAAAAATGTGACTGTCAGTTCCCTCGCGTTTCAGTCGTCCGTCTGGGTTCTTTTGAGCGTAATGTTGTACGTGTTGGTGTGCGTTGTGTTGAAATAGTGATTTATATAGATTTGTGAGAAAATGTAAATGGATGATAGTGAAATGGGTGACGTTGGAGATGAGCAACATTTTCACCAGGTAAATCGTATAGTAGGTAATAGAATGAAAAAAAAAACATTGAATAGTAGAATTACGTTGAAGAACCCGGGGATTCCAAGGCCCAATTTAGTTATTAATCAAATGCTAAATTGAACAAAGAGAAAAATAGTTTTTAATGAAAAGTGTTTTAGAAATTTATGCAATTAGGCCAATTGGCTCTGTGGCTGTGAACTCGTTTTTCTGTAACACTTGCTTGATTATAGGGATTCAGGATCTTGACTTAACTGTTGGTGGAATTTCAGAGATTAAACATTTGAACTAAAAAGTTAAGAAATATAAAACGAGTGACAAACACAGCAATGCTTGTATAGAATTTGATTAAGTACTTGGAAGGATCGACATTAGATTTGCGACATTAAATAAAACTATAGACCTACAAAATGTCTTGAAAAATGCAGATTTATATTTATTTATTTTTTTGTCTGGATTTCGTTTAGCAAAATCATTGACTATGTACTCATAGTCAATCACAAAATAATCCCAAATTGTGATGTGTCCTTTAAAGTCAATAAAACAATTGATTAAGGCTTTCAGGTACGATAATGAATTTAAATCTGAAGTACAAAAAATAAGAAACTCCCCTGAACTGGATTAGTCCAGTGTGTGAACAATAGCGTACCTGAACCCAGACGTAAACATATTTGAAGACCGGAAATATATTGTCGCGAAGGATTGTGACATTTTAACATTCGGGATAGGCGACCGCTATCAATTCTTAGAACACACCTGTCCGCGGCAAAACTATTTCAGTCTGATTTGTTTCCCGAATTCAAAAACAAATGTCACGAAAAAGAAGTAGACCCATGCATTTAAACGTATTCATATCAATAAATAAAATTTACAGAAAACCAATGCTTGTTTTAGGTCAATTGACCTAAAAATGTCATCTCTGTTGCACATAACTGATAACTGCACAGTGATAACTTTTCGTCAGCAATTGTGATATTAAGATTTTTAGGCTATATTGCAATTTAATTCATCACCTTTGTGATCGAATTATACCTGTTTGATGGAGTAAATATTATTTAATGACACAAGAGATAACTGTTTTTCCTGAAGAAGAGACATTACTTATCTTCACTTTCGTAAATGTAAATAAAATAATGATAAGAGCCCCTCCACCGTCCCTAACCACCGGCCGCCACTGGTTAGTGCTCTCGTCACATGAAGATGTAGATAGAAAGAAAAAGATGAATAGAGATTAAGAACATTGTTGAGTCATTAGTAAGAAGATAGTCTACCAGTGTTAGTGCTCTCGTCACACGAAGATGTAGATAGAAAGAAAAAGATAAATAGAGATTAAGAACATTGTTGAGTCATTAGTAAGAAGATAGTCTATCAGTGTTAGTGCCCACGTCACACTAAGATACCTCATTGAGTCTGATTTGGCGATAAACATCAGACAATTTGGTCTCAGCATTTCTGCAATCTTCTTGTAAATGACCAGCCAGTATGGCCAACTCTAAGTTGGCATTTTGTAGACTCCTTAAACTGTCATCTTCTGCAAACACTGTCTATGGAAATAAATGGTATAATCCTACTACCATTAAAGCACAAAACATTGCTGAAGTTGTTATAAGTCCATATTAAAAAAAATTACTGGAGGTTGTGATTTTTCTAGAATGAAACAGAAATTGATAATAATAGGTAAATACTTGATCAAGTTTTCAAATTTTAATAGAATTTGTTAAACAAATTAAGGTAATAGTCATTCTCATCAACGTGATATAATGTAGTAATTTAAATTTAAAAATAAAAGAGCATTATAGAAAGTTGGGCAAAATATTGATTTACTTACAGAAGTATCTTCTCCCGACTTTAGGTTGTTTTGCAGATCCTTTATCTGAAAAACAATGAAAAACGTGTGTCTCAGAAAGTAACTGATAAGGAGCCAATTTAGTGAAGTCCTTTCTCTGATTTATATTATTTATACAAACAATTGCTACACAAATAAGTTGATAAGTTGAGCGATACATGAAATCCAGATGGAAACTCAGCTTAGCAAGCAATGATATATGGGGATTAAAATGGGAATGAAATATTAATCCTCTGGTTTAATGAAAACTATTTCACAGACTTAAAAATATCACAGAAGAATACTTGGTGACCCCGTGGCGGCGCTTTAAAATTTAAGCATCTTTTGAAGAGTTTAAATAAGAAATATTGTTTAGCCTGTCACACTGTAAGGTTGATACAAATTAATAACTCACTTTATTTTACTTGTGTTGGGATTAATTTTATTCTCATATTTATATCTGACAGTAGACTTTTTATAGCGAATGAGAGAGAGGGATCTCTTCCTTAAACATTGCCCTTCCCTGAGTGCAGTGCTGAATATGCCACTGTTTCTATCAAACTCATCAATTAATTGTTGTTATAAATTACTGTACACTCTCGTTCATTGGACTCGGCGACATCGGAACTCCGCTTCATCCAAACTGAAAATCTGGATATCATTAATTATTTTTTTCTTACGAAATAAATAATTTTTCCGTTTTAGCGCCTTCAATTTCCATTCGTTCTATCCGCACAACAGTGAAGTATCTCATTTTGCATCAAACGTCATCAGGCGTTTTCCATAATCACATCGATGTGATTTACGAGGCCATGGAGTATTCGCACAAAAATAGAAAGAGGAAGGGGGCAGGAAGTGAACATCCGTTTCGACCGCTTCCCAAACTGTCATTCAGTCTGTCTCGCGTCGCGACTGCACCTGTGTTAACGTGGAAGTCAGTTGACTGCGGTAATATGAGTAGAATATGAATATGGAATATGAGAATAACAATTTTGGATCTTTATTTCCTGGGTTGTTTTTATTCCAATAGGTTCATTGTTACCATGTTCAAAGTTTGAGTGCCTTATTTTCATAAAATCTATTGTGTTATCTTAAAACAAGAGTGAATACAATCACGATAGGTCACCGTATGGGCGGAAATGATGACTCATGACGGACTCCGCTTCATCGGAATTTTTTGACATCCGAACCGGCCGTCTGCCACATTAGTTCCGATGAACGAGAGTGTACTGTATTTAAATATCAATATTGCTTACCTTTTTCTTCAAGGTTTCAATTTGGTCTTTGAGCTCTTTCTCTGTCTCAGCTTTTTCCAACTCCTGAGAAATAATTGTTTAAATTAATGTGGAAATATAAATTAATAGGGAAATGTACAAAGAAACACAAGAAGAGAAAACACTCTTAATCCACTTTCATCGCATTCTTTTATGAGCAGATTAGTTTTTTTTTCTAGTAAAATTTTATTCCAATTTTCAAAACATTTTGTTAACAGTTTGATGTTCTTCCCTGTCACTTTTAGCAACCAATAAGGCCAATGTAAGTTTTTTCTTGACTTTTTCAATACAATTTCCAGATTACAAAATTTACATATTCATTTTTACAGCAGCCTGGATTGTTGAATTACAATTAAATTTTGTTACTTACGTCATACAATCCTTTGATTTATGAATGGCGAACACGTGTTTCGGCTCTAGGCCTGCAGAAAACCTGCAGAAAAACTAGAAGGCGCTGATGATGGCCTAGAGCCGAAACACGTGTTCGCCATTCATAAATCAAAGGACTGTATGACGTAAGTAACAAAATTTAATTACAAAATTTACTTTTCTCACAGTTAAAACGTATTGTTTTTTTAGCCTCGAAACTATTGCTCCAAAATTAAAAATGAAAGTTGTTAGAGCTCTTTGTAAAAAAAGATAATAAAAAATACAACAATTATTACGTATTACAACAATTATTGTTTATTTCTTACGACCTTTAAGGTTTACACAGAGTTAATGACATCTAATTGACAACCAACATCTAGCAAAAATTCTCAATCATTATCACTGTTTCAGTAAAACACAAATAAAGTAATAGACATCAAACATCAAGATACCAAACAGTAGAAATAACAAAAAATTTATAGAGAGTTTAAACTTTTAAATTTTTCAATATTAATTTTATTTACAAAGATGATCTTAGAATTTTATCAATAAACATATAAATTATTAAAGATAGTTGAAACCTAATTTCATGATACATTTTTTCGGTCCTGAACTAATTAAGCAAAGTACATTCTTACCAAGCATTTAAGTTTTTTACAAAGTTTTCGTAGTTCTTCTTGTGATGTTTTTAGTGCGTTCTGCAGTGAATCAATTGTTTTATCTTGATCTGGCTGCAATAAGATAAAGGTTTCAATGGATTTGTTAATCAAATTAAAATAAATATTTAACAAAAATTCAATAAAAAAATACACAGCAACATTATTATTTAAAATCATTAACAATACATTCTTATGTTTAGTTTTTGATATCACGAATAAGTTTAATTTGTTTGACTATTAATTTTTATATTATATGATGCAATTTTAGTTATATAGATGAATTGAGATAGAAGTTGTTTTTTTGTGTTATTTTATATACATATGTACTTTATAGATACTTTCTTGACACACCGACACACTATTGTGCGTATTATAAGGTGAGTAATACTGAAGGGTGAGTTTGATGCATCAGATGAGATGTAGCTTTGTTACTGACAAATAACAGCTGATTCATTTGTCAGGATCATTAACCCGGGAGAACTGACATACCGGTTGAGAGGACCAGGTTAGAAGTTTTTTGATAAAAACAATATTTCCTGGGTGTCAGCAGTCTTTGCCGGCACTATAGCTCGCGCGCCACTTTCCAGGAACAGTATGACGTATTGCCCGTCATTTTACAACTTGTACAGCCAGTGCAGTGGACAATTCCGTAGAAGACTAGTGCGTTCGACCGTGAGTCAACTCCGGCGTTACGGGATAAACGGGTACATGTGCCCGTGTGTCAGTTCTTGTGTAATAGAGTTGTGACAGTTTTAAGGGATGACGTATTTGTAATTAAATCATTTTTCCTGTATAAATATTTTTATTCTTGAAATCATGGACTCAGAGGAACGTAATCGGATCGATAGACCTCTTTCCTTACAATTCTCATCATCAATAAAATAAAATTATGTAGTTCATTGACTTGCTAAAAATTGTATTATTTTTTTAACAATAAATACATAAATTAAAAATTTTAAATCAAAATGAATTTAATTTTGAGTGACAAATAGATTGTTATCAAATGTTTAAAGTTCAATCAGTTTTTAGCGAATTTCCCATAGGGAATAAGCTATTACCGTAGGTCTCATGGTAAGACCTAAGCCCGGGACCATGTTACTTTTTTGTTTTGAGGTGCCCAGAGACCAAAAATAATAGTCATTAAAATTTATATATATATATATATATGTATATGTATATGTATATATATATATGTATATATGTGTCCCTAGACACGATAACTCTCGTAAAAATGGTCCGATCGATACCAAATTTGGTAGAGATGTGTAATCCTATGTTTATTCGGATGAGTTCGAAAACCAGACATATCGACCTACCGGAAGGGGTAGTTTTGGGGGGTTTTGTACCCCAAAAATGGGTTTTTTGCATTTTTCATAGGTAAATTTGAAAAATTTTAAATTTTTATTTTGACCATTGGATTTAGCTCAAAAAAACACACAATTTAGTAATTTGAAGCTTTGCTCTATTTCCATTGGTTACCGAGATATTACAAAGTCTAAAGACAGTACATTGTCTTTTGGGGCTCCAATGTTAATCTTATGGAGAATAAGGATGTGTTAATATTTCATTTATTAACCAATATTTTTGGATGAAACTTGGCATTTAGCTTCATTTGGTTCAGATTCATCCACTTAAGGTAAAAAATCTTGGTTTTTGTCCATATCATGGCAGCAAACCTGCATACTCTTTTCCCATGTTAATCATATGGAGAATAGGCAAACTCTTTTATTTATGGACAGATATTGATGAAATTTATGATACGGCTTTATATGGTCGAAATAAATTTTTTCTAGGCTAAAAACCTACTTTTAGTGTCTCCCATGGCAGCATACCTGCATACTCTTTCCCTTTATTTATCTTAAGGAGAATAGACATTTATTTCCCTATTTATGAGCACATGATGAAATTTCGTTTACAAGTTTAGCTGGTCAAAATTAATATTACTAATTTGGAAATTCGCTGAATATGCAGGTCTGCTGCGACGGGGGGGTATTTTCTCTTCCACTAAATAGGCCAAACTAAAATCTTTGATAAAAGTAAAAAAAAAACATATTTTTTTAAAACATAAATTTCATAAATTATGTAAACACTTGTTTACAGTGTAAAATGTTAAAACAACTAATAAGAAAGGCATGTGAATGGGTTTTGAAAAATAAAATACCGATTTATTCAATATATATGGTATTTTATTTAAACTTAGTCTAGTCAGTTCTCACGTTTCCAAATCAATGTCAGTTCTGCCGGATTAATTAGCTTAATGACCAAAGGTAACTGAGCCCAGATTCAAACCATCAATAGTGACTGATTTTTCTCAGGATTAAACCGACAACTTTCAGATTCAAAAATCAAACATTATAACTACTCAACTACCCAGCCTTACTACTATTCCTTTATTTCCAATCTCCTATCTACCTAATGTATACTTACAGAATTAACACATTATTGAGCAATAATAACATTGCCTTTTTACAGTTATAACATTAATATTTGCCCAAACAAGTGTGAACATTGCGCATTGCCGAAGGATGACATTAACATTCCCAGAAGGTAACCTATTTCAATGTATTTTCCTTTTACCTTTTATTTCAAATATTAAAAAAACAAAACATCCTATACATGTGAACACTGGTAGTTTATTGGGTTAATGTAGTAGAATACAATCAAAATACTTACATTTGATGTTTTACAGTTTTCAAGTTGTTTCTCAAGCAGTTTATTATTCTTCTGTAAATCATCAAACTTCTTCTGTTCTTTAGATATCTACACAATCATTTACAAACCTTAATTCTATTATCAATGTAAGGCAATTCTAAAACTTGAATGAAAGTAGAAATATTTGTAAACAGCGTTTAAATTTAAGCTTAGAAATAATGTATAAATTATTGTTGTCAATAGCTAGTAAGCTTCTACAATAATAATAAAATTCTATTAGCAATAGTATCCTTTCATAGTAATGTTCGGCAAATAATGGTTTGCTGTAGAAAGCTTTCAATAAGTCATACATTCTACTTGGATTGAAATTGTCTGATTATTAAATTTAATAACAATTAAATTATCAAGTAATTTTTATTGTGTAGCCTGGATCGTAAAATATTTCTGCCCCTCAGCTTTCACTGATGTTACCACCAGTGAGCTCTGAAACCAGTAAAATGATTTTTGTCTTATAAATCACAGCTAATCGTATATTTTCTTATTAGAGAAAACTAATGTACATGTTGCTTGAAATCGAGTAATATAATATGAACTATGACATTGCCAAAAATGTTACATTTAGTAACTCAATAACATCCGACCAATGCAATATTGTGATCATCAGTAATCACCCAAAACTATATCTATAGTACCACTATATAGTAACTACATACAGTTTTAAAATACTGAACCCAAACCCAATGTTATTTTAATGGGAAAATTTAAAATTTAAATTATGGATGGCGCCCATGTTTTAGGTCCGATTCTCATAAATATTTGGGTAAAAAAACCAACAAGATTACAAAGTAACCAAACAGCCGTGATATATTAGAGCAAGGGGAAAATCTTTGGCTATACCTGTAGCAATATTCATTTCTGTTTTCTATAAAATGTAGCCTACAACTAATTCTAAACTCACATTTTCTTTCAAGTTTGCAATTACTAATTTCAAAGCTTCTTCAGTTTTCAAGTGGTTTTTCTGAAAAAGAAAGATCCTATCAGTAGTTTAAATTCAAATCTTAAAACTCACATAAATAAAAAAAAAATGAAATAGTGAATTTAATGAAAAACTTATAAAGGCTTAGTAAACAAAGTATTCATTTGATGAATTGGTTCCATAGAACTCTATATATACACCTGGAATTCTCGCACAAGACAAAACTCTTACCAAAAACCGCTACCGATGTTCTGAAGGGCAGGCAAAAACACAAATTGAGAATCCAAAGCTTTTGTGCACGCGCTCACTTACATGCTTCTTTACCGATTGCTAACTATCCAAATTCATTGAAACACGGTTAAAAAGAAAAAGAGTTGCTGGTTATAAAGATGTAAATATCTTAGTCATTATGTTTAACTATTAAAAGCTATTATATACAAACAAATGTCAAACACAGCTAGAACATGAAAAAGTTACTAAGCATAAATATTTTTTATTTATTGGTCAGGAAAAAACTTTAAACGACAAACATTGTACATGATTAGATGAATCCAAATTCTACATCCAACATTTTTTTTATAAGGTGAATGGTTTTCTCAGAATACAGGTGTAAAGATAAAAATCTTCTGATGCAAAGATTTCGGAGAATCGTGTCTGTGCGCGATGCCCAGATTATCTCTTCTGTTTTAATAGCCCATTTATTCTCACATATGGAATAGTTTTATTCCTCCCCTTTTCTCTCATAACCTTCATAACAAGAAGACGTTTCATGAGGTACAGTTTAAGTTTATGAATCGAATTTTAAATTAATTGTTAATATGTTTAGTTGGATGGTTTAGTGGTGTTGTGTTCAGCATTCAACTGCACTAATCGTAACATGAGAGGGAGCAACATTTCTTTTCAGAAGTAAGTGTTGAATTTTAATTTTACTGTAATTTAGTTAATTGGTTTGATTTTATCAACTTACTTAACAAATAGTCGCAATGCCACTAAGCGGCAGCCTGACAATAACATTTAATGCTCGCTTTGTGTTTGATTATACATCCAAAACTAAAACTGTTATGTCACGTTTTAAAAAGTATTTGGTTTAACAATTATTATAATTTCCTAATTTAAAAATGCAAATATTGATATACCTATGGAATCAGTAGTTCATGCAGATTACAAATACAAAGTTCATTCTTGTTATTATTTTTATGTATGAGGAACAAGCGAATGAATGAAAGCATGCACACTGCCAGAATTAGTCATTTGGTCGTTCTTGTCTGCCCTTTTTTCCCCAGGTTGCGGGTTCTGACAATGGTGTGAGCGTTCCAGGTATATAGAGTTCTATGCTTGGTTCACAAAAAATCTACAAGTAAATCTTATTTCTTTTTTTAATAATTTACTCTGTTTTACTCTAGTGTGGTGGTGGTGTCCCATCAAAATTGATTATTTAAATCTGCCTCACACCTCAGAATGAAGGATAATTACTTGTAAAATTTATAGGATGTTAAGGTGGCTATTATTATAGTGGAAAACTTAAATTTGTGACTAAAATGAGTAGAGTTGACTTTCACAATGTCAAATGGTTGATGTTATTCTATGTCAGTGAAAGGTTTTAATTTTTTACATTTTAAAGGGGAAAAATTGGAACATAAAAATTGCAATCAGTATACTATGGAATAGTAAAATAAATAAAAAAGTAAACATTATATTGTTAGTATTTAGTAAATATGGCATTGTTATTTCACAACATATAGAATAATCAAGCAATGTTAAAATGTGCAAACGCTGAATGGAAAAATCGTCCGCTAGGGACGCCACTAACTGGCTGACCATGCGATATAATCAAAAGCTTACTCGATTAACTATCGACTGTTCAATTAAATTCTTCCATCGTTTTGATGCGATATGTAGTGGATTCAACAAACCGAATGACCAAGTTTCAACAATCGATAGTTGCCTTTAGACTGGTCTGAGACCTGTAGCAAGTGTTTTTTTCCCTATCTCTCGATCACTCTATACGTTATGAAATACCAACACCACATTTACTCAATGGTGTTAGTAAGCTTAAAGTCAATTACGAGCTTTTTTAAGTAAGTACCGTTTTGAAATAAAAATTAAACTAGGAGAGATTTTTTTATAAATTCTATTTTTACATGAAAGCATGTACCCATGAAAGCAAGTAGTGCTTAATCTACTTTTCCACATAACTTCTGTAATTACTAAGGCACTTGTCATGTCGTACAATTAGCTTTACAGTTTTGTTGTCATAGAATTCGTCCGCCTGCCATCATGAGAAATACCAAAATACAGCTGTTTTGACATCGTCATCATTGTTGTGGTGCACACCGCTTAGGTCTTTCTTCAAATGAACATGTGATAGTCACTCAGCGCTAAATCAAGACTGTAGGGAGGTTGATCAAGTTGTTCCCAACCAAATTCTCTGAACAAATCCTGGATTTGAAAAGTGACATGTGGACGGGCATTGTGCGGTATCTTTAAATGCCCTAACCCACTTTTGTACTATTCCATCACTCCAATGTTTTCTCTGTACACTCCACCGATCTTGCGATGAATATTGATTGATTTCAGGCCTTTAGCTTACAGAAGACGGGTAGCAGATTGGACTACACAGTCGAGGGGAAATCTTCATAAGCGAAGGCACTTTAAACATTTGAAATAGTCTGAACACAGCAGCAAAAAAATGACGTAATGGAATCTGTGTGTTGCCGACAGATGTAGGTACACAATGCGCATGAGCAAAACGCCGACCGCAGAACTGCATTGGCTGGATTTAAAAACGGTACTTACTTTTAAAACATGCCTTGTATTTTAATTTGTTATTTAACCGCACTAAAAAAAAAAAATAGTGAAATAATTACAGTATCAGGAAAAGAGGGCAAAGCAAGTAACCGAGAAAGAACTAAAACAATAAGAAAAAGCAGGTATATAAATTAATTCTTCAAAATGGATGGGGTCTATCAAACTTAAAAGCTATTAAGAAACCATTTAGTTTGAAAATAAAGAAGTTACATATAAATTGAAATCAATGTTTAAAAATTCTTTAATTTTTATCAGATTTTTTATGATGGGTTAATTTTTGCACACTCTTCACACATAATACCTCATTATCATTCAGCTGAGCGTAAAGTTCAGTGATTTTAAGATGAGCATTTCTGCAGTCTTCCTGCAAATTCCCCGCCAGAAAAGCCAATTCAAAATTGGCATCTTGAAGTTTCTCAAAATAACCGTCCTCTTTTAAATCCTTTGTTCAAAGCAATACAAATGTATTAATGTGGAAAAGGTATTGAATATATCAAATGTGGTAAATAAATACAAAGTAGATTGAGTCCATGTATTTTTTTTTAATAAATAGATTATAACTAAGTAAACAGTATATTTTTGTTTATTTTTATACTGTTTAAGTTTTGCTTTACTAATAAATGAATTCTGTTACTTAAGGCAATTGAGGAAAAGTTACTACAGGGTTTAGCGTTAAGGCTGCGGTCTACCCCAACCAAAACAACAACAATGCCGAATGCCGCCTCGCGGCCGTAGCGCTAGGCGCTGCAGAGGTTTACGGAAATCGTGTTTCAGAATTAACCGATTAAGATAGAGATTGGGTGTTAACTTATTCTAAAAGTAGAAAAAAGGATCTAGTCGGCTATCTTTTTTAGAATTTTTAAATAAAATTTCTAATTTCAGTAATAACTGTCTAAAATCATCTGTTTTTTAGTTTTGTAAATGCAGAGGTTTATGGGGATCGTGTTTTAAAAATAACCTCTTAAGATAGAGATTGGCTGTTAACTTTTTTTTAAAGTAGAAGAAAGGATCTAGTCGGCTATCTTTTTAGAATTTTAAAATAAAATTTCTTATTTCAGCTATAACTGTCTAAAATCATCTGTTTTTTATCGATTTTTAACTGAAGTTTTCTATTGGTTTTAATGAACTAATTACAAAAGTGTGACAGAGGAAAATTAGTACCGTTATTCTTCTTTAATATGACACCTTATTTATAGCTCTAGGCTTCATTTGGCAGAAGATAACACGATTCTAAAAGACCCTTGCATTTGGGTGCGCGCCAGGGGTAGACCGGAGCCCGGGACCACCCCGGTCTACCCCTGGCGCGCCACCCAAATGCAAGGGTTTTTTAGAATCGTGTTATCTTCTGCTAAATGAAGCCTAGAGCTATAAATAGGGTGTCATATTAAAGAAGAATAACGGTACTAATTTCCCTCTGTTACACTTTTGTAATTAGTTCACTAAAACCAATAGAAAACTTCAGTTAAAAATCGATAAAAAACAGATGATTTTAGACAGTTATAGCTGAAATGAGAAATTTTATTTTAAAATTCTAAAAAGATAGCTGACTAGATAGTTTTTCCTACTTTAAAAAAAAGTTAACAGCCAATCTCTATCTTAAGAGGTTATTTTTAAAACACAATCCCCGTAAACCTCTGCATTTACAAAACTAAAAAACAGATGATTTTAGACAGTTATTACTGAAATTAGAAATTTTATTTAAAAATTCTAAAAAGATAGCCGACTAGATCCTTTTTTCTACTTTTAGAAAAAGTTAACAGCTAATCTATAATTCTTAATCGGTTAATTCTGAAACACGTTTTCCGTAAACCTCTGCAGCGCCTAGCGCTACGGCCGCGAAGAGGCATTCGGCATTGTTGTTGTTTTGGTTGGGGTAGACCGCAGCCTTAATAATGTCAGCATGATATTCATTCAGCATCATCTTCCTATAACACATACACTTCTTCTTTTATAAGATGAAAAACGTTCATAAAATTAATTTACTGAAAACTAACAACAGCAATTTATATAATGGACAGATTTTTATTGGATTATAGTATTGGAAGCAACAATTACTTTTTAAAACATCCTGTTTTAAATAAACATGTTATTTATTATCCATTTTTTGTAAGATACCAAATTTTCAAATTTCTTCATAACCTGTTTTTTATTAAAATAAGCAATCATACTGTTAAACGTATAAATATGTACTTACATGTACTTCTTCGTATTTTTTCAAGCAGTTTTGTAATTTTGAAACCTGAAATAAAACATTAAAAAATTAACTAAATGGGATGATTAGTTTTTGCAATTGATGATCATCAAGACAAATTCTATAAAAAGACACCTTTGATAAATCAAAACACGTGGAAACTAAACTATAAACTAAACACTATCCAAATTTTGAATGATAATCATTGGTTTTCTAAGTATTTATATAATATTCTGGCCCTCATATTTTAAAAAGTGGCTGATGATATTTTCAATAATGTTACCAGTAAGTAAATACTTTTAAAAAACCTATTTCGTCTCACATTCCAGTTATGGTTAAAGAGACTTCACTTCCAAGAGCCGTAAAATACTAATGAATGTTCTCTGATGACATAATTCATTATCACTCCACTATTAACTCAAAATTGAAACAATTGATGAAAATAAATCCATAATTTCCCATTACTGACCACCTCCTCTCTGGACTTCCTCTTAACCGGTTACCTTTTTTAAACCGTCTTCTTTTAACCAGCATCAGCTTTAAAATGTTCCAAGCTTGATCATCATTGGTATTGCAACCCTAAAATGCTGAATATGATAATATCATTACTTAGTAAAAAATAATGTAAGGGTACCCAAAATATTGATTTGAGATGTCTCAGGGTCGATTTTGGCTGAAATTAGTGACATTATTTCCTGGGTGGGAATTCCCGTCCTTAGGTATTGGTGCCTTTGTCCAAACACTAACTACTTTTCAGCCTTACACGTGCGAAGTCACACAGTAAATAGTAATTCTTATGCAATAATTGTTATAAAATCCATATTTGTGTAAAAATATATATGGAAAGCTAATGTTCCGTAAGCCCGCCATGCTGCCAGGCGTGATGACCATCGAGGGGGGGGGGGGTAATGTCTGCATTATCCTCGACTGAACTCTCAAACTGGATTCAGATTCTTCCTCATTCATAGAAAACACATTTTTAATTAATTAATTCACTAGTATTGTGTCCCTCCATTGCACTAAAACTATGTAAACACTTCGAACATGACAGTGGACACAAATATGAAACACCTACACGGACCCGAAGCGTGCCAAAAGTTATAGTAGAGCACGTACAATAAGCGACAATCAGATGCAACTCTACCTGTAACTGAAGTTACGTAACTGAGCTCACACTGAAGGAATATTGGTGGCAGGAGATAGGGACGAGAATTTCCGCCCTCTGTCAATGGTGCCACTGCCGCGGGGTGGAAATTCACACCCCTCACACAAGGCATGTTAACCGGCCTACTATGTCACACAGAACCAACTTCCATTTAACCGGATATTTTTCAACATAACATCACTTTAAATGGTATTGTTTTTTTAGAAATTTTTTTATACCTACTTTTTAAATAAATAATGCCACTGGGAATGAGTAAGTTTATTAACCTTCATTAATGTATATCACAACAACAATTTTTTCAGTGTAGTCTTTTTAGTCTATGTTTTGATGTAAATTTGATTTTGTTAAACTGGAAAAATACGTTTAGGATGTGTGTAGGTAGCTTTAATTCCATACAGTAATATATTCAGTGTTATTTTTCATCTTATCCTGGGGGTGGAGAAGTATATAATTTAATATTGTTAAAAGTTAAACGCTTTGATAAGTGATCAATTCGTTATTCGGCTACTGGTCTAGTCCCTAAGTAGCCAGTTAAGAGGGAGTCTACTGTATGTTAAATCTAGGTGGGAATAATTAAACAGTAATAACAGAAAAGTGGTAGCAATAGTAAAAACTGTGTTCAACTAAATACAAACAACTAAATTAACTAAATACAACTTAAAACTATCCATCAACTCACCTTACATTCTAGATCCTTTATTTTCTTTTTACCATCAATTTCTATTTCACATTTTTCAACTTCCTGAAAAAATTAGCAAAATTAGAAATAAATATATATTGATATTTAATTGTGTTATGATGATTAACAAATCACTAAAGGAGAGAAGGTTTTAGATAAATATAAATACACTAGTGGCTCATAGGGGCAAAAGCCCCTAATTATAAAAGTAAAATAGCATGAACCATAGGAGATTCCCTACGAAAGTATCAGAAAATTTAATTTAGTTTATATAGTATTTTAAGAATACCGTTTGAACAGGCCATACACCCCCAAAGCACGCACTCTTTACAATCCTGTACTATTGGGCTACCCGTTTTTAAATGCTTCATTTTGTCTGTTGTTAAATTATGACGATCTATGAAAAATAAGTTTTGAAAGAAATCATAGTCCCTTTGAGCTATGACGGCTTTTAATATAACATATAAAAGCGGCAATACTTAATAAAATACGGACGTTCAGCACCCATTTTAAACTCAATAAACTTTCAATACTTTGTATCATTTCAATTCAATTCAATTCAAATATCTTTATTCAAAACTGTAAATACATACATGAATAGAGTCAACAATATCATATAATTGAATTGAATTGAATTGAATTGAATCTCCTAATCAAAACTCTCGATTATACAATGCAGACTTTTTAAATCTGTTAAATGGAGAATCTTTAAGGAGAACCTACCAGAAAATCCTTCTTATACATTTTTTTTTATATTTATTTATTTTTTTGAGTTTTTGACCTGCTACATTTTCCCTGTATGTAGGGCAACCACCTTTGATTTTAACTCTCTCTTATAATTCTGTAATCTATGAAATGACCAAAATGTTTCTGGGAAATTCAGCTAACAGAATACCAACACTTCGTTGACTAATACACTTTAAAAGTTCAATTAATTTATCATCGTCACTCAATACGACCATTTGACAGTTTTCGTTTTAAAATAAAACCAAAACATGTTTAATGTAAATAATGAAGGCGTTTCTCAAACAAAAATCCATCGCCCATTGTGTCCCTATCACGATCAGAATGTATTTTATAATTTGCTAACACGCTCAGTTTTTTTACAATTTAAATTTTCATAACGACAGTAAAACTCAGCTGTCAATTTATAATAGTTTGTAAGGTTTTTAACGCTCCTAGTAGAATTTTTAGTCGCTCAAAGCAACAAAATATCTTGTTATAGTATTACTACTCTATTTATATTTTTGTCATTTGGTTATTAATAGTTCTTCACTCAATATTATCATCTGTTGTAAGTTTTAAAATTAAACCATTACACATGTTTTAATGTACACAAAACATACGTTATTCGCATCGCCATGCTATTCTTATGGAGGACGTTTTACGTGATTTCTCATTTCCTGTTCACACTATGGACACGCCGATAGTTTTCCCTCGTGTATGGGACCGAGACCTTTAATTTGAGACCCCTCCCATCTTTCTGCGATTTGTACAACGCTCACAATTTTGCTCAAGAAATTTGGCTTACAGAATTATATACTGTATATAGATGTTTTTGGAATATTAATGGTTTTTTTTATCCTAAGCCAATATCCATTTTTTTCAAAACTTTTTATGAATATGTTTGAGTGTAAACTTCAACATTTTTAAAGTATAGAAAAATAAACGGTTGGAAAAAGGTATAGGTACTGAAAAAGTTAAAAAAAATTATTTGATTTGATTTACTCCTAACATTTTAGGTTCGAATTATTACCAAATCATTAAAATTTATACAACAAAAGAGTAAAGAAACAAACATATTAATAAATCAAAGAGTTAAAATTTTCATAAATTTAGTTTTTGGGAACATTAAGTTTTAAATATTAAATTTACAAACAGGCTAAAAAATATGTTTGTTTACCAAGCGGTGAACCGTTTGACGAAGTTGATCTGCTTCATTTTGACAGATTTTTAAAGAATTCTGAAGAACGCATATTGTTTTATCCTGTGTTTCTGTCTGTAAAGAAACAAAACGTTAATAAACAATCTAATAACAAACAAATTTTTCTTCTAGGATCACAATTTCTGTTGCAGCTTAGCTGATAAATCATGTTATTAATAAATCATTATCTTGAGAAAATAAAAAAAAAAGAATTTCATGCAACTAGCATAATACTGAACCTGATTATACAATAATAGGAGTAAATAATTTCATTGCTACTCCTGATTATGATTTCATAATTATTTTGAGCAATAATTTGGTAAATTGGTTAGGGGCCGCCGTTACTCTAAAACCTGGGGACAGGCTAAAAAATTCATTACAATGAAATGTGATACCTGTTGAAAAAAGCATACTGGTTGTTCGTTTTAGACTATTTCTAGAGTGTATTGCCTACTATAAACTTTCATTTTTAAATTTGTAGCTTCAAACATTCTGAGGTATAGTCAGGGACACAAGACGTTCGTTACGTTTCAAAGTTTTTTTTTAACTTGAACGTGTTTTTGAACAAAATCTAACTCTTGCTTGAACATTCACCCTAAGCTATTTATTTAAATATTTTGACTTGATTACATCATTTACTATGTTGACCTTCTTGTAACATCTCAGGGACTTAAATTGTACTGAATGAAAATATTGGCACATTTACATTCGGAGCTTGCTCTAAATGAAAAATAGTCTAGTACAAAATATTACGTTTATTTTTAAGTATCCGAAAATAACAATAAACCCAAAACAAATTCTAAGGCAAAGTTTCAAATTAATAAAATTATCAATCTTACCAATTTATCTCGATCTTTAATATTTGATTTCAGGTCCATCACGTTTCCTTTGACTTTTTTTAGAGCAGCACCTTCTTTTTGAAGCTAAAAGCAAACAACAATTTGGAGAAGATGTGAGTGAATTAAAACTATAAATCATAAAGAAATAATAAGTGTGTCGTAATATAATAATAAATAACCTGTAAATAATAATAATAAATATTCAATACGACTTACAGTTTTTTCTACACATCTATACTGACTTGCGAGCTGCCTTCCAGAACACTGCAAAAGAATAAATGTGGTAAATGAACAAACAATGAACAAATGTACTACAATAAGGGTTGTGTTAAACTATAAAAACTACAACATGAGGTAGATGGTGCTCAGGTAATACAATTATGTTTTGTCAATGAAGAATATCCTGATTCTAATGAATTTTTATGCATTACATAACTTTATGTTGATTTAATAGCCACATCAATTAAACTTGTGTACACAATAAATTTTAGTTTATTAATAATTTTGTATTATTTACAAATACAATTAATCAATTAGTTATGCCAAACAGATTATAAAAGTTATTAAAATATGGCAATAACCAGGCAAACCCGTTCCTGGATCAACTCAATACTGATTTTGGAAAGTTTATAATTTATGAAACATGTTTTAAAATTTTTCAATAGACTGGTGAACAAGTTGCTCGGAATAGAGAAATTTAGTTTGGATGTTGATAAAAAATTAAACTTAGTTTACTGCCTTTTAATGCTTTTCAGTAGCCAGTGTATCCTTCATGGTTTAACATAAACTCTTCAAAATATGCTCTTGCTGGTGTGCTGTGTTTTTCCTTTTATGTTTCAGCTGTTAACCCATTTGTGCCCACTGTCGAAATTTGTCGACGCTGTATTTTAATTTATGAAAGTCCATGGAATTTTAGGTTTTTGATTATTCAAATTGGCATTTTGGAGTGAAAATATAATGATCTTTCGTATTTAAAGGCCGTAGTGGCACACACACAGTAAACAGAAGTAAAAAGTAGCAAAATCAGTGTTGACCAAGGTGCAACTCTCAAAGAATTAACTGATCCCGTCAACTTCCACGCAAGCCTGCCACCGTTTATTTTACGTGGGCCCTCCCACCAACTTTTCCACAGATCGGCTAACACTTTAAGAGTTGCACCACCAGGTCAGGGTTTGGTCGTGAGTGGATTCGAACCCACGCCAACGCAGACATCCTGGCCAAGGATGCCTATGCCTTAGCCATCTGAGCTATCACACCCGGCAGCCTAGACATGAGAATTTGGGTTTTGAATGGTGCGTGCCACTAGCGGGAAAGACTGTAGGCCGTTGGTATGCGAGTTCGCTACAAGAGCGCAGCACTAAGCCACCGCACCCAATTCGCAACAAACAATTTGGGCATAAATGGGTTAAACTTGAAAATCAATTAATTTACTTACCAATATCAATAACAGGGGAAAATAACAAACTTTACGGGATTCCGGCCCTTTAAATTGGATAGATATTTACCAATTTACTTAAGAAACAACTTCACGACTAGCTCTATCTATACCACAGGACCAAAATCATTAAAGCATAGTCAATGCTATTAGTCAATGATTAAAGTCTGAAAAAGTGTAGTAGGAGTTCCTTGCAAAAAATGTATCACGTAATAAATATGTTCATACACCGTATTGATAAAAAACTCAAAGTATTTAATTGATTTTTAGTGTCAAAACCCAATACGGATGCACTGATGAAGAGTTATAAGCGAAGGTAACAAAACTTTGAAGTTTGAGTTTTAAGAGTAGAAGAGCTATACTATATTCAATATTAAGTACTCAAAAATATATTAACTATTTTGTAGTATAAATTATTTTTTTACCCACTACTCCCCTAGTAGGTATAAAAAAACCTAACAGACACTACATTTGTGTACCTCACAAAAATGAATCAAACTTGAGTTGCTGAGCAAAGCAGCTTGAACAATTTTCTGAGAAGTAAATTTGCTCAGCCAAAAATATGTTCACTATCGATAGATTTTGGAGATGTCTTTGTTTAATATTACAGTACTAATATCAAAAGTAACTTTACAAACTTAACCTTATCAGTTTGATGTTGCAGGAAGTATGTGTCGATAGTTTCATTTAGTTTCTTCACCTACAACAACCATTGTTACTGAATTAAGTTTGAAAAGTTATTTTTGATATTACGTTTATAACTTATAAAGATAATATGTATATAGTTCCAGAATCTTTAATTTATTGGCATTTTTTTAACAGACATAAGTTTTATATTTAGTCAGAATTTTGTAAACTTGAATATCGGTTGAAATTGGTAGGAGGAGTTCTCAACACAAGAAAACCCTTAGTGTATTAAATAAGTATAGATGTAAAATTTATAGCAATTGCATGGAATAGTGCAGATTAAATTGCTTTATTTCGAGCAACACATTGACGAGAAGAAATAAATACCCTACAAGACTAAAATTGATGTTAAAATATGAAGTCTTAATGCAAAAATTATAATACCTAAACAGCTTCTTGATTAGAACTATAGCTATTCGAGCTATTACGGAAATTAAAACTATTTAACTTCAGAGACTGAGTTTTTTATTGAGCCTTATGATGAAAGATGTGACTAGTAAAAATAGATCGCCATTATAGAATATTTTAGATGGATTTACCATCCTGTAGGTAATCTCACAGTAAGGATAAATAAAGTAGTGTTTAAAGGCGTGTTTTTCCTGTGACATAACAATTGTATAATAGTAATAGAATTAAAATATTTAATAAATGAATTTCTTACATTTAAATGAGTTATAGAAAAACTATAAACTATAATCCTATAGTTATAAACTATGGTATTAGTGACGAAGCCTTTTGTACATGTATACTCTGTATTGCACTTAATTGCCAATAAATTCTTGATTCTTGAGTACCCTTTTTTAATGTAGCTATTGAAATTGGTCTATTATTTATCTAGGTCATTAATTACACAAATAAAAATAAAATAGAATGTGTACTTGGTCAGTGTATATTCAAGTGGGTTAGCATCTAGTTGTTTTTGTATGTAAGACTACTTACTTTTCTTTGATAAGTTTCAAGCACTTCCTGTGTTGGACAAAGAGATCTGGCAGTTTTTTGTGGCTTTTTGAAATCCTGAAAAAATTGGAAATTAAATAATTAGAAATGAAGTATTTACAATACTCAATTGTAAATTAAAAACTAAAATAAAAATGGATGTATGTTTCTTGGATATTAAAATTCCTAGGTTGCACAGTATTTAGGGATTAATTAGAATGTTTTAAACGATTTAGATTACAAAAATCCTTAATAGAGAATTACGGGGGAAAAACAGCATCATAAAAAAAAAAACAACAACAATCACTTCAGTTGTTTGTAAGATAAAACCACATTTTATAATAAAAAATATTTTCAAATCATGATTTGAACTACTCAGATTCTATGTTTACCCAAACTAACGGCTTAACTACGGTGATATCCACTGTAAGCATATTTCACTTGCTAGAGCGTGAGAGTTCAGGTCATACTGACGCACGGACACACACACACACAGTGCTGCTCTCTGGCTCACCACCCTACTGTCTGGACCCTCCTCCAGTTGCTAATGCTGGAGAGGCTATTTCCAGCCAGCTATTCCAGGCCATTGATGTGAGGTAACTGCCAATGTTGATTGTATAAACAAGGAGAATCAACAAGGATTCTAAACGTTGCAGGAGTAATCGGCAGTTTATATTTTTTAGAAAAAAAAGTACTACGCCCTACCTCATTTTTTGTTTTGCTCTTTAACTTTGTGGTTTAGTGTTTTCTCGTATAAAATTATTTAATATGTAGAAAGCAATTCTTATTTTTTCTTGAAGTTTAACTCTCATTTTTTTGGTACATTACAAAAATTGTATTTTCTAAACAATATGACAATTTTCATTTTTTTTATAATTAAACATAGGGTTTTTAATTTTATAGTGTAACTTTCACATTCATAATTTTGTTAATACCTAAGTTTAATCTAACTTTAATGAGACATCAAATAAATTTTAGTAAAGGATAAGTGTCTTTCAACGATCTAAGGTGGTAAGTAATACTTCTTTTGACTTTAAGAGTAATTTTTATTTCATGGTTAAGTACAAAAATACTTGTATAAGTAGGCCAGCAGTATCAAGTAAATTTAAGTCGTTTCATAAAGTAGATTTATTCTGTTTCATACGAAGCTTTTTTGATAGAAAATTAAAATTCTTTAGGAGCCAAAATTCTATACTATGATACGAGGATGTCTGTGCGGCTATGTGTTTTCCATGATCTCAAAATCTAACGGGAATATTTTGCTTAAACTTTGCATTTAAGACTGTTTTGGCCTGAAAATAAGTTTAGAAACTGTCTAAACCTCAGAGAAAATTGGGTTTTGTCTAAAATCAAGTTAAAAATTGTAATTGTTAACATTTATCTTATAGGTTTATTATCATTATTTTGAGACAGGGACCTTTCATAGTGGGTATTTTAACCTGAATATGAATGAGAGATGAGTGTTCCTTAAAATACAGTTTTGCTGCCATAGGCCTACTGGTTACACAACCCAAAATAAATTTTTATCCAAGCGCTTGCTCCTAAGATGATTTTGGTATGTCAAATATTGAAATATTCTAATAAACCCATATAAATTTTTAAAATTTGTTTAAGGGTGGCATTTACCTTGGTTAACTTGGCCCAATGATCTCGCACTTCTTTTTCCAGAACATCCCACTCTTTTTGCAGTTGTAAAATCCGCTCTGACGAACTGGTGTATTGTTGCTTTGTATTTGCATAAGCTTCCACCTGAAAAAAACTGTGTTGTGAATTTCGAGTAATTTATCTCAGTTTAAAAGCAAAAAGAGGTAAAAACTTATTAGTTGTATAGTAAAACATTCTTTTACTCTAATGACTGTGCTTTGTTTAAAGTTCATTGTTGGTGATGGTGAGTTAATGTTATTGTTTAGTAAATTGTTGCGGACATCACTAATAATAAACAAATTTCACAACGTTTCGGGATCTGGAATCTGATCCCATCTTCAGGTGGAGGAAAGTACCTAAAGTAAAAGCACAAGTAATAAGTAAAAACACGCCAGACGAACCTCGAGAAGTCCATAGCCAAACCTAAAAACAGAACAGGCAGTCACAAAAATTAAATAAACACTAATAAATTGAAAAAGCTCAAAAGTAAACTGTGAAAGCAGTTAAAAAAACAAGACACAAACAATTAACTTGGAAAAATATACAGCACCAATCAGGAGACAGCACAGGGGAGACAACCACACGCTTGCAATGTCAGGCACGTAATGGCTTCGCCTCCCAAAAAACAAGATGGTTTGGCTATGGACTTCTCCAGGTTCGCCTGGTGTGTTTTTACTAACTTTGTTATGCTCTACGTTCTTCCACCTGAAGACGGGATCAGATTCCAGATCCCGAAATGTCGTGAATTTTGTTTACTATCAGTGATGGCAAATGTCCGCAACAATTTACTAAACAATAATAATGACAGTGGTAAGAATAAGTATTTTGTTAAATTTATTTTTTATAAAATTATACAAAGTGGCACACAATTTTTTTTGTAGGGAGTCAGGAAACTTCTCTTAATCATGGGGGTAAGCACTTCTCTTCTTGTGTCATATTTCTTCTTTTTTTAGGGGTAAGGGTTCATTATATTTTGATAGATTTTAGATAAGTCATGCAAAATATTGAGAATGAGGAAACTTCAATCAAATATAGCTACACACTAACAAAATATTTAACATTTTCTAAAATGAAAAAGCAATACTTACTAGGTTGTTTGCTTTTGTTAAAGCATTTGAGATTTGTTTCTTTAATTTCAACAGTAAACAGGTCACTTTTTGTCTCATGTCTTGCGTGTTGTATGTCTGAAACACAACATTAAAGGAAAATTTAAAATAATTTACATGTAATATACTCAGTGAATTTCCAATGGAATTTTAGTATATTTTCTTTGTCCCCATAAAACCCATGGGGATGAGAGTATGTAGGTTTGCCGCCATATGGATTTCGTTGGTAAATATAAGTTAAACCCTACCTTATGAATGTAAATAATAAATTTTATCAAGTAATGGTGTTCTTTTTATTTTCTCCATAAATACCCATAGGAGTGAGTACGTAGATTTGCCGCCATATGGGTTTTGTAAGCAAATATAAGTTAAACACTTCCTAATGAATGTATATACCAAAATTTATCAAGATATGTCTATGAATAAGCAAGATACAAGGTTTTGTTGATTTCCCAAAGTATATCATGGGAAACATAGTTTTTGGATTTTCTCCATAACCATTTAAGCTAAGTTAAAAATTCAAGACACTAAATTGTTTATTTTGTTAAGTTCTTTTAAATATTTTAAGTTAAAATTGTTGAATTTTATAAATTAAAGTAAAATAAGCCGAAAACCCGTTTTTTACCAATTTTAAACCCCATAAAACCTTGTTCCCATAGTCCGGATCGTTCGGGTTCATGAACTCATTCAAGTAGATGCTAGCTTACACCCTTGTACCGAATTTCATCAAAATCAGACGTTCCGTTCAAAAGTTATCGTGTTCACAGACACACACATATATATCAGGTAATATAACCAATTTGAACGAACGGTGTTTTTGGCTTCTAGGGACCTCAAAACAAAAAAGTAACATGGTCCCAGGCTTTGGTCTTACCGTGACTACTACCGTAATAGCGTATTCCCTAAAGAGAAATTCACTAAAAAGTTAATATTAATCAGCTCTCTGTCTGGATACATTGTTGTTTTGGTTGCTAAGGAATTTCGTTTTAAATTTAGAATGATAATCCTTACAAAAACAATTAAAAAAAAATTATTTAGTACCCTACAAATACATGGAACAGAAGATGATAATTTCGATTATCAAGACACTATTTGTATTGGAAGGACATAATTAATTAAATAATTGGTACTTGACAGAAGAACAGAACAGTTCCAGGTCAAGTCGTTAAATACTTTTGTGGATTCAGTGCACTAACATTTTCATCAGGTAATAAACTACTATATTACTGGGAGTAGTTAAAATTGTTGTTATATGGGTCTGCAGAAGCATTTTGGTTGAAATGCTGGTTGTCAACTAAATTCTATAGCCTTCATCAATTTAAATAAAAAATTTTGGCAATTGGACAAACAGTTAAATAATCTTACAAATTATTATTTTTCTACAATTACAGTCATTTTTTATAATTTTTGTTTTTGTTTTATTACGTTTTCCTTAAACCCTGTTTTACCCTAAAAGTACTAGTATTATTTCCAGCCATTGCCTCAATCTGTTGCTGATACTACATATTAAAATTGAAAATAATTTAATAAAACGGTGTATCTGTCTAGCACATTCTTTTATTTGAAACTGGCAGGGCCATCAAAAGCCAGGCCGGGTCCCAAGTCTGCACTTTTCCTGGGCTCCCAGGAGCAAAGAGGGAGGTGCATGGTCCTTCCCCGGAAACTTTTGAAAAATTATAACTTCAAACTCCTTCTTTTTAGCATTTCAGATTCCCTGGAGGGAAGATTATGTCACTACTTGCCGGCCGCCGCTGCCGAATACAGTCAGCGCAAACGCACCCAGATAAAGTACAGTACACTCTCGTTCATCGGACTCGGCGACATCGGAACTCCCCTTCATCGGAACTGAAAATCTGGACATTATTAATTTTTTTTTCTTACGAAATAAATAATTTTTCCGTTTTAGCGCCTTCAATTTTCATTCGTTCTATCCGCACAACAGTGAAGTATTACATTTTGCATCAAAAGTCATCAGGCGTTTTCCATAATCTGTACCCATCGATGTGATTTACGAGGCCGTGGAGGGGGCAGGAAGTGAACAAACAATACATCCGCTTTGACCGCTTCTCAAACTGTCATTCAGTCTGTCTCGCGTCGCGACTGCACCTGTGTACGTGGAAGTCAGTTGACTGCTGGAATATGAATATGGAATATGAGAATAAAGATTTTCGATCTTTATTTCTTGCGTTGTTTTTATTCCTATAGGTTCATTGTTACCATGTTCAAGTATGAGTGCCTTATTTTCATCAAATCTCTTGTGTTATCTTAAAAACAAGAGTGAATACAATCATGATAGGTCACCGTACGGGCGGAAATGATGACTCACGACGGACTCCGCTTCATCGGAATTTTTTGACATCCGAACCGGCCGTCCGCCACATTAGTTCCGATGAACGAGAGTGTACTGTAATAGTTATTTCTTATCAAAGATTTCTCATCTGCATAATTTTTATAAAATCTATTTTTTTATATAGTTCTTTTTCTAAGAAGTTGATAGGAATATTTCTAGAGAGCCTAAAAAATAAAAAATTCCCTGCCTATCCTGAGCCCTCTTTGAGCTTTGGGCACCAAGTTTCAGACTTAGCTGACATACTGTCTTGACAACCTTGAAAACTGCTATTTTAGAGGCATAGTTAATTTTGTATGGTAAGGAAATGTACCAATCTAAGCCTAACAGTGTTTCTTCTAATAAAGAAAAAAATCATTTTACATAATTTTAAAATTAAATTAATTTTTCAGGAGGTCATTGGTTTCTTTGGAAGATGAGCTGAATTTTGTCTCTGAGATGTATATTTTTAGTGTCCAGTGTGCTAAAAAGTCAAGAAAGCATTAAACAACACGCTCTACCATAATGTGATATTGGATGATATCTTTTAAGTTGATATTAAGAAATACCCATTGTTGCATGCACAGTTTTGAATTAGCAGAAGTTTGAGAGGCCAATTTGCATTTTTAAGGCTGCGGTCTACCCCAACCAAAACAACAACAATGCCGAATGCCGCCTCGCGGCCGTAGCTCTAGACGAGTTTGATGGCTGCAGAGGTTTACGGGGATCGTGTTTCAGAATTAACCGATTAAGATAGAGATTAGCTGTTAACTTTTTCTCAAAGTAGTAAAAAGGATCTAGTCGGCTACCTTTTTATAATTTTTAAATAAAATTTCTAATTTCAGTAATAACTGTCCAAAATCATCTGTTTTTTAGTTTTGTAAATGCAGAGGTTTACGGGGATCGTGTTTTAAAAATAACCACTTAAGATAGAGATTGGCTGTTAAATTTTTTTTAAAGTAGAAAAAAGGATCTAGTCGGCTATCTTTTTCGAATTTTAAAATAAAATTTCTTATTTCAGCGATAACTGTCTAAAATCCTCTGTTTTTTATCGATTTTTAAATGAAGTTCATTGGTTTTAATGAACTAATTAATAAAGTGTAACAGAGGAAAATTAGTACCTTTATTCTTCTTTAATATGACACCTTATTTATAGCTCTAGGCTTCATTTAGCAGAAGATAACACGATTCTAAAAAAACCCTTGCATTTGGGTGCGCGCCAGGGGTAGACCGGGGTGGTCCCGGGCTCCGGTATTGGTTTCAATGAACTAATTACTAAAGTGTAACAGAGGAAAATTAGTACCTTTATTCTTCTTTAATATGACACCTTATTTATAGCTCTAGGCTTCATTTAGCAGAAGATAACACGATTCTAAAAAAAACCCTTGCATTTGGGTGCGCGCCAGGGGTAGACCGGGGTGGTCCCGGGCTCCGGTCTACCCCTGGCGCGCACCCAAATGCAAGGTTTTTGTAGAATCGTGTTATCTTCTGCCAAATGAAGCCTAGAGCTATATATAAAGTGTCATATTAAAGAAGAATAACGGTACTAATTATCCTCTGTTACACTTTAGTAATTAGTTCATTAAAACCAATAGAAAACTTCATTTAAAAATCTATGAAAAACAGATGATTTTAGACAGTTATAGCTAAAATAAGAAATTTTATTTTAAAATTCTAAAAAGATAGCCCACTAGATCCTTTTTTCTACATTAAAAAAAATTTAACAGCCAATCTCTGTCTTAAGAGGTTATTTTTAAAACACGATCCCCGTAAACCTCTGCATTTACAAAACTAAAAAACAGATGATTTTAGACAGTTATTACTGAAATTAGAAATTTTATTTAAAAATTCTAAAAAGATAGCCGACTAGATCCTTTTTTCTACTTTTAGAATAAGTTAACAGCCAATCTCTATCTTAATCGGTTAATTCTGAAACACGATACCCGTAAACCTCTGCAGCCATCAAACTCGCCTAGCGCTACGGCCGCGAGACGGCATTCGGCATTGTTGTTGTTTTGGTTGGGGTAGACCGCAGCCTTAAGGTCGAAACTTTGTAATGGTATTATGAAATTTGTTATTGGAAAATGTATCGTCATACTCTGTGTATTATTGGTTCATTTTTCTTATATAGTACCCTGGGCTTTTCAAAACATTCCAAACACGGCTTTAAATTGAATATTTTTTTTTTCGGGCAGGCAAAAATTTTATTTTATCAGGATTTTGTTTCAGAAAACTTGGGACTAAAAATAATCTACTTCTTGCAACTGATAAGAATTCAGGAAATGGATTGATTAATGTTAACAAATTGCGGGAATAGGTAATTTTTATAAGGATTTACCTACGATTTGTGTCAATTAATTTATTGAAAAATTAAATTAATACAGTTTGTACCATGTGACGTCTAAAACAATGGGTTGATGCGTAAAAATAGCCCTGGAAGACAGTATAAGTTGAATGAAACCCAACGTACACTTTGCAATAGAAGCATAACCTGCAGCAAACTTAAATATGTATTATCAACCCTTACTACGTTATTAAATACCGAGGACTAAGATATTGTTTTATTATTTGCAGGTTATGTGCTAAGAGGTAAAACTAGAATAAAAATAGAAAAATGTGAAAGTAAAATATAGAAAATTGATGCCTACTGTGCAGTTAAGGAATCAAACAATTGTAGCGTAGATGCTCAACATTGCTGATGATAAGGAATTCAACAAGGAATTTGGCAGTCCAACGCAGAAGATTGAACCACTGCAGAGCAGCGGTTCAATAAAGAACTCTGAACTAGTTATTATTTATATTTAATTGTATACTGTTTTGTTATTCGCTTTAAATATAATGTTTATGATGTAAAAAATAAAGGCATAAATTAGTGCCCTAATTTATAGCAGTAGTATGCACAAAAAATTAGAAGTATGTTTGTGATGTAACTAAATAAAGGCATTAAATTGGCCAATATATAGCAGTACTATATACAAAAATAAGGAATATGTGATGTAAAAAATAAAGGCATAAAATAGTGCCCCCATATAATAGCAGTAGTATAAAAAGAAAATATGGAAGTGAACCATTATAATATATAAATAGTAGGACATACAAGTTAAGAAGCTGAACCAGCAGACGGACAAAAAAAGAGTTAAACTAGATCAAAGAAGCCATACAAAGAAGATAGAGAATTGAACCAGTCACAGTGAAACAAACATGGCCAAGTGAAATGAAGCAGTGCTATTAAACTCAAGTTGTGATCGTAGAACAAAGATGACTAGCGGAGAGGGTCCAATTAAAAAAAAAAAAATGAATGTAAGTATCTTTAACAAAATTAGGGAGGTACTTTAACAAAATGAGTATCATCACAATAACCACTGTTCTATTTAATTGCTCTGCTCGTTTTCACATCCTTATGTAATGCATTAAAGTTCAAATTAAAATTAACACAGTGTGTTCAAAAAATTATTACTAATCGAATTGAACAAAAGTAACAGTGGTGGTTGTTGTGTCATAAGTATATGTTTACTTATAATAGAATTGCCTTGTGATAAAATAGATTTTAAACTCTAGGTAAAAATGCAAATTGGCTTTGAAAACTTGTGCTAATTAATAAATATATATACAGTATTAATCAAATATAACCTGTGTGTTTTTGTTTTGTTTTTACAAGTACCTTGGAACCGAGTATTTGCTCGGTAAACTCAAACAGTTTTATTCTGTATAGTAATATCAGTTACAGACAGTGCGTTAAAAAGCACAGTGCAAAATGGCTTATTTATTGTTCAAGACGAGCATTTGCTCGGTAATCTTAAGAGTCTGCAGTACCTTCGCCATCTTGGATTTTTAGTCCCATAAGAACAATGTTAAATTCAAAACATTACTGTTGTCTTTGAAACACTATGATAATCTTGCATTGGATTTGTATGAAACTTGAATATGTTTACCACAATGGACTGGCGAAGTACATGACGTGGATGGATTTTCAATAAACCTACTAAAAGTAGTTTAAAAGTGGTTTAACATGTTCACTGCTTTACGAGATCCTGAGGTCTCGCAACATAACCTAAATCTGATGCTGCACTGTCATGTGGAAAATCTTTTAATAAATCAATAAGCAGAAAAAATATGACTGTTTATATTCACCTCACAATTTGGGGTGAATAGAAACACTTGGCTAAATAAATACTAAATAAATAAATGTTGCTTTTCTTCAGTCAACAGGGTCAATAAAAACAATACATACGTGCCAATCATTCACATTCTTGTAAAACACCCCGTTTTAGCAAATAAAACTTTTTCCTAAAAATTTAGCACATTCATACAAAAGCTCACATAAATCTAAACTTAAATTTCATGCTTCAATAAGAATAAAACTACAGGGGCATGGTTGAAATAAAAAAAATATTAATAATAAAGTCAGACAAAGAAAATTTTAACAAATTCATAAAAAAAAAAATAATGATGATACTGACAATGGTTTTGCAACATTATGACTTAAGCAAACTTTAAAAATAATTAATTATTTATTCTTAGGCCACCTTAGACGATAAATCCCGGTTCTTGTATAAAGAAAAACACTTAGGGAAATGTACAAATAATTTTGTACAAAACCTACAGCAAAATCTTATATAAAATAAACAAAACCTTAAATGCGAAGTTTAAATTTGAATTATAGTATTGAGATAGCTTAAATCATCAAACTACAAAAAATTTGACTAAGATTCAAGTCAGATAGATCTTCCTAAAAGGTGTCCATCCCTAAAAAATAAGGTTTTTCTATTGACCCCTCGTTTAACAAAATCATGACTTACTTTACAAAAATAATAATTAAAAATATATCGTTCATAGTTAGGCTAAACTACTTCAGTAATTATTTGAAAGAAAGCTCATAAAAATGGTTATCACATGACTATATCTAATACCAGTTCATCCTTATAGATAAAGTTTCGGAGAGAATATTTTTGAACAAAAATTTGTTGACACACAAATAATCATAAAACAACCAGAAACAGTGATATTAACATGCCAAAAATAGGTTTCCCAGACAGACAGTTTATTGGTGTAATGGGAAAAAATAACTCCCTGATGTATTTTTATCATAAGCCGAGTGGGAGAGTAGCAAAAATTTTCTTATTCATTGAAGTTTGGTATCTATTTATCCTGATGTTTCTATTCACCCCATTTTACGGTAACTAGATGTAACTTTTGCATTGCATCAAAATGAATTGCTCAATTTCGAGTAACAGGTACTAGTATAAACATTAAAAGAAAGCCAGCTAATCAGCTGATTATGTTCAGATACCTACCTCTCTATTCCTTCTCCCATTATACGGTTATTTTCCATTAAAATACCATGGGATATAAATATAAAGTATAAAAAATATAAAGGTTTGCTGCCATCGGGGATTTTTGACTAAATATTAGTTACTAATCCCCTATTGAATGTATATAACAAATTTTATTAAAAAATGTTTAAAATAAGCAGTATATAAGATTTTGTTATTTTCCCATAAGAATAATATGTAAACCTCTTTGATAATTTCTCCATATCCAGTGAAGCTAAGTATTTATTTTTTAAAGCTCTTTTCAATGGATTTTTTAAATGGGTAAATTATAAAAATTAAAGGTAAAAAGCACCAATAAGCCAATTTTGACCCTTTTGAAACCCCATAATACCCCGTTCCCATAGTCCGATCATCCTGGTTTTCAAACTTAACCTAAAGAATACTACCCTACTCCTTCATACCAAATTTTATCGAAATCGAAGGTTTCTTTCAAAAGTTTTCGTGTATATATGAATTTGAGTGTATATAGTTTTCAAATATATGAATTTGAATGAGTGGTGTTTTTAGCTTCTAGGGACCTCAAAACAAACAAAAAACATGGTCCCGGGTTTAGGTTTTACCATGAGTGCTACCGTAAAAGCGTATTCCCTATAGGGAAATTTGCTAAAAGATAAAGGTTTCAATTTACTTACCAGAGAAAAAAATGCTCAGGAAGTTTTTGGCGACACATAAATAAAAACACACATTTTCACTTAGTATTTCGTTCCTATGGGGACTTCTCCAGAGAATAGGAGATCAAGGTGGCAAATCTACTACACACATGGTGTTTATGTTGAAATAAAAAATATCAATTTTGTTGTAAATTTGCTGACCGTGAAGAACTGCTGATATGGGAGTATTTTAATTCTCACCTTGGATATCTCATCAATCTCATGCTGGGCAGACTCAAGCACCATTTTTACTGAACTGAGATCCAATTCCAAATGGCTGACCTGCATAAAGAGTATATCGGTGAATTATAGGCAAGGAATAATAAATCACATTCATATTTCACATAGTAGTATTAAACAGAGCAGAAAAACTGCCACTGAATTTGTCTTTATAAATTGAACCAATTCAAGGTACAGTACACTCTCGTTTATCGGACTCGGCGACATCGGAACTCCGCTTCATCAGAACTGAAAATCTGGAAATCATAACATTTTTTTCTTACGATATAAATAATTTTTCCGTTTTAGCGCCTTCAATTTCCATTCGTTCTATCCGCACAACAGTGAAAGTATCACATTTTGCATCAAACGTCATCAGGCGTTTTCCATAATCTGTACCCATCGATGTGATTTACGAGGCCGTGGAGTTTTCGCACAAAAATAGAAAGAGGAAGGGGGCAGGAAGTGAACATCCGTTTCGACCGCTTCCCAAACTGTCATTCAGTCTGTCTAGCGTCGCGACTGCACCTGTGTTACGTGGAAGTCAGTTGACTGCTGGAATATGAGTGGAATATGAATATGGAATATGAGAATAACGATTTTCGATCTTTATTTCCTAGGTTGTTTTTATTCCTAAAGGTTCATTGTTACCATGTTCAAAGTTTTAGTGCCTTATTTTCATAAAATCTCTTGTGTTATCTTTAAAACAAGAGTGAATACAATCACGATAGGTCACCGTACAGGCGGAAATGATGACTCACGACGGACTCCGCTTCATCGGAATTTTTTGACATCCGAACCAGCCGTCCGCCACATTAGTTCCGATGAATGAGAGTGTACTGTACTTGTCTGTTATACATAAGCCATTATTACTTTAGGTTATTTTGAATTGCAATCTTAAAGAATCACATCAATTGAAAGACGACTATTTTCTGAATATTGTATGAAAGTAACATATTTTAAAGTTTTACGGTTTTTGAGTTTAGTTTGCTTAAAGTCAGCTATGTCACCGATGATCGCGGTGAACACATCTCCCCCGGAGGCTGCGACGCTGGGTTTGTTATAGCTGTCTACTTGGTCTTACCTATGACTTATCACTACCGTGTGATTTTTTTTGAGTTAGTAAAAGTATTTCCGACCTATATATCATTATAAACATACCCTAACCGCCGCAGTGCTCTGTAAACTTGCCTGAGTATGTGTAGCACGCCTGGTGTCAAGAAGATGCGTTCGCCGCGATCATCAGTGACATGGCTGACTTTAAGGTAGCTGAACTTAAAAACCGTAATACTTAAAAACGTGAAATTTTACCAGAATGCTTAATAAGTAGTCTTCTTTCAATTTATGTGTTTTTTAAAGATCTCAGATCGAAAGAAAAGTATCTGGCTTATGTATAACAGACAAGTACCCTATTCAATTCCTTAAAACCGCCTGAAAATGTTAATTTTTTATGGGGAAAATTTTTTAAATAATATGTTATTAAATTTTTAAATAATAATATTATATTAGGTCAATAATATTTATTTATAAAATTTAAATAGCAGGAGCATACATAAAAGTAAATTGGCTGTATAGATTTATTTTAAAACTAAACATTTTCAATTGTAGTGTTCGATCACTGCAGAAACTATATTTATTGCTTGATAGTAATTTTAATTCAATATTAGTTTGACAAAGTTTCTTACCTGATTCTGTCTTTGCTCAATGTCACAAAGAGATTTTCTTATGTCAGCTGAGATTTTAGAAACTAGAGTCTGCAAGTGTATACTTCTTTCTTTCATTGGTATTTGGATGTCGTCACACAATGTTAGTTTGGGCTGAAAATTTTACAAACAACAAGATATAAAACTAGACAACATGTCTGTACCCAGATTTTTTTTGTGGGGAGGGGAGGATTGGTTAGGATTGGGCATTTTAAGGTCTTTTAAACACATATATACATATTTGAGGCTTTCAAAATAATCATGTATGGTAGTTTCCAAAGTATTAGTTCAGCAGTTCTAAAGTCCTCGTTGAATAGAGTCTATGGTGTTTTCATTGGTATTATACAAATTTATTCCTAAATTTCATGGTGTTTATTTTAAATCAAATAAACTTTAGGGGGTGTGACAACCTAACCCCCCTTCACCCTTCGCTACGGCAATGGTAGACAATAGAACCAGTAAAATTAAAACAGTAAACAGAAAAATAAGTCCGGGAATGACACGATACATGTAGTCCAAGGCTTCTTCGCTCTTGATATATTACACAAATTAACATATTTAATAGAATGTTACTGTCAATTCGTAACATGACTGTAATCCAGTACAGAACATTTTATATGACAGAGTACAGCTCACCAACCAATCCCTGAAAATTCGTCACACATTTGTGACATTGGGTAAAAATGCTTAAAATAACTCGGGACAATCTTATAAAATGTCTCTCTCATCAATTAACTGTCCACCTGAACAAAGATGGTATGAAATGTCCCAAACCTTTTTTTTACCTAAAAGGTGATTAAAGGGATCTTGCCTCCGCAGTCAAGTGGCCACTGCAGGAAATTACCTGAATACAGTTAGTAATTTTAAACAAATATTCACAATGCGTAGAACAATATCCAGTATTCTGTATAAAATACTTTGGCCAAAGAAACGGTGCTGCACTTATGCTGCAACTTGTGAGCCTACTGGGAAAACATCACACTCAGGTAAATGACGGTGAGAGGAGGGAGGGGATGTAGAACAGCTGCCGCTATAGGCTGTCAGTATCAGGAGTCTTACGGGTCAAAAAGTCACTGTTCAGTGCTTCGCCACCTCCCATTTTACAATCTTAGTTAGTAGTCTTAAAATTTGAGAGAGGTATCAAATGAATGTGCTAGATGTGTTGCTGTTAAAATTTTATGGTGTATTAATTCAGACCTATGCTATAATAGTCTAAAGACGATCAACTTTGAACCATTGTAGCTTAATATGGATTAAAAATATAAAATAAACAAAAAGCAAATCATCAAGCCTCAAGTCTTTATCTTTAATTAAAAACCTCTCTCCATTTTATTGGAATTTAAATAAAGGCACCACATGGGAACAGTCACGGCACTGTGAGGGGTTCTGAGCTTGATACAATTTGTCATATACTTCTAATTGGCACATATTAATCTATACTAGAGATTGTCCAGTGGTTGAAATTCGGCCAAAAATTAAATTGATCTTGGGCCAATTAGCTTTAGAATCTTTTAACATTTTCTTTTCATTTCTTTTAGCATTTTTTTTTTATAAACAGCTGTCTAATGATTCAATCAATTATCCTTCTTCCATAAGATTAATATTAAAACTTTGAAAGCATGCTGTAGGGGGTAGCCCTGGAGGCCGATGTGAACTATAATGGGATTCTGCTCATCTACAGTACACAACCTTACAAACGATATGTGCAGATTTCTGCTACGATACACACTAACTGAAAAAAAGGAGGAAAAGAAACATGCTTGTCTATATAATTCCACAGGAAATTCCGTAAGTATGCAAGTTTGCTGCAAGGTGGGTATTTCGAAACTTACATTTTGAACTAAATTGTTACTCAGTCGTAAAATTTCTTTCATTAGGTCATCTGTTAAAGTGATTTGTTGATTCCATATCTCTTGGTGATGAAGAACTGTTGCCAGTAATGAGTCCACTCTTATTCTCTAAAACAAGGTACCAAGTAATGAAATTAAAGCTTACAAATATTTAAAGTTATGTTATTTAATACTAAATGCTACATCAAATACTATGATACTTTTTTCACACATTTTAACAAAAATTTCAAAAGGTTCATTAATCTCATGAAAATAACATTGGTACTTTTTTCGGTGAAAACAAAAATAAACAGTGCAAACCGAAGAAATAGGGAGGGTTGACAATATTTGTAAGATGTGATAGTCATTTTTTAGACTGATATTCTAGACAGTTCCCACTATTTTTTCATTAGGACATGAGTTAACTAAACAGCATCAAATCAAATCAATCTTCACTCGAGAACAAATTGTGTAACACACAATATTTTATAAGCATCAGTGGCACGAATAATAGTTATTTAAGAACAAAAACTTAGTAAAAACAGTGTTTCAATTAAAAAAAAAACTTAATATTACAGACAAAAATCCTTTAGAACTTATTTAGTGTTATCTAGCGAAAGATTAAAAATTTAACAGTACTGAACTTAATTTTGCCACACACACCAATATGTATGTACACATACACACTTACGCTTACTTACACTTGTGGCCTTTTACTTATTTTAACAGCTGTTACCTATGTGAAGGAAGAGGGACTACTTTAATGGCGTCTTTGGATACATTAAATCATAGAGATGGATTTAGAATGATTAAATAATTGTGGATTTTATTAAATTTGTTATTAAATATGAAGCAATTTTATTAAATTATGGTATGTATATTAATTATTCATATAAACTATGTTGATTTACTTAAAATTGAAACAGCATATATTAGGTCTATTTATTTTATGATGTACGGTGGGTATAAATTATTTTCAAGTTCATTCTACATCTATGGCTAATATATATTACTTATTTGAAAATTTTAAAATATAAACAAATGAGTTGTTGCAATTTTGTAATTTTAAAAATCATTTTTAAGTTTTAGTTAGGTTCTAATGGGCGTAGCCTAAGAAAATCACTGTTACGTACAAATGGAGATTAAAAACAACATGATTTTTTTGTAATTGTATCAATTCTGTTGCTAAATTGTGTATGGTTAAGTTATTTATTTTTAAGCATTGTTATCAATTTATTAATTGACCAATGATAAATTTATTTATTTGAAAAATAATAATAAAAACTTCTAAAAACTAACGGTGCTTTGTTAAAAAATATATTCATAATAATTATTTTTTGGCATATAAATTTCTTATAAACAATTTTACATATAAATATAGGTTTCTTATACAGTAGTGGTAGTAATGGTCTTTGTGCTCTGTGATCAGGTAATAAAGCACTTAGTTTTTTTCCATAAAGTGAATTGTCTTCATACTATTCATCCATACATGTAAAACAGCAGTTTTTGTCCAGTTATTAGTCCACAAATAAGGTGTTTCTCGCCACATTTTTAAAACATACACCTTTTTTAACGCATAATAACATATTTAATTTATTTCTAATAAAATATAAACTATTGTAACAAATAGTTGTTTTTCACCTTTAAAAAAATCTGTTCATACCATATCTCACAGGAAAGAATCATATCTAGAGTTAAGTAAAGTGTTGCACAAACAAATTATTTTTATGGGTCACGCCATTTTAACACTGTGTGAATTCAAAGGAAAACGTAAAAAAATATAATAAAAAAATATACTTCTGACACAAAGAAAACAATATCCAACAACTAAATATGACACTCAAAATACAATACAATGCTGGACATTGCTGACCGACCGGAAAAAATCAATTAAAACTATGTTTTGTGATCATGTTGGAACAGGATGAACAGATTTACTTAGTAGGTCTAGCATCGAGCATCTCCTGAAAAATTAAATTAATCGTTTAAAATTAATTCCTTTGAATGCATTATTAAAACATTAAAAAATTAACTGTTCAAAAATTAAATTCATTCAAAGTGCAATCATTCAAAAATCAGAACATCTTGCAATCACGCATCACTACTGCAAAATATTTAAATTTTATAGGCAATAAATAATTTTAAAATAAAAAATTGATACGTGATACGTTTAATAGGTTTTTGATTTTTTAAATCCAACAGTAACAAAGATATAGTAGTCTGCAAGCAATTAAAAAATTCATTTTCGTTTCTTTTAATTTTAATGTAAATTATTTAAATCAAAGAAAAACATAGTTTTAAGGTTAGCAGATCATAAAAATTAACAGATGTTTTTCTCATACACTTTAATAAGGCAGTGAGAATGCAGTGTATGAATAGTATGATGAAATTTACTTCATGGAAAAAACTATGTGTTAAGCAGACTATGTTGTATTATATGGATTTCCTTAATGATATGTTGTCGGCCTTTTCAAATGCACATTTCGAATACAGACTAACCATTCCAAAAATTTTGAATGGATAAAATAATCAAAATATTTATTTCATCCTAAAACAAGCTCCGTTTGTCCGGGCAAAGTTTTTTTTCACTCCAAGGATTTTTGATTTTTTTTATTGAATATGGGGGTTTTGGCCACCAGAAATCGATTGGCGTTGGTCCCATAGCTGGGAAAAACCGGTTTTCGCGCTAGAGCCCTTCAAAGTTTCCATGTTATCCTTATGGAGATTTTATTAATTGAACAAAAATCAGCTGATAACTATAGATATAAACCAATGTGTTACATCTTTAACCTGTAGTTTAATACAATCATTGACTTTGTACACTACGTGAGTAGACTTCTCATAGCATAGGCATGTGTGAAGCATATTGGTGGTGGTGCGATCTCGTCCGGCGTCCATCGAAGTACACGTAACATATGATAGATAAATCAGTATTACCACTCTTCTAAACCAAGGATGAAACATTTTATAACTGAAAGTTTTGTTTATGTTTTGGTAAAATGTTTTGGCAGCACTGTAAATTCAGCTGAATAATAACAACATCGATGGCAGCGTCTCTGGTGCGGCGTCCACCGAACCTCCAAATTTTTGCCTCAAACTAAATGCATTGGATGAGAGGTCTATTCACGTTAGTGTACATAGTCAATGATACAATTATACCAAAGTGCAGCAGGCTTGGCGAGTGAGCGAAGCGAACGAGCTCGTCTTTAAAATGGAAGAGGGTGAGTGAGCGGAGCGAACGAGCTTTGTGTGAGAACGAAAGAAATAATTTTACCAAGCTTAAGCTCGGTTCCCCTGGTACTGTCTTTTTAAACGTGGTTGTAAAGGTATAAGCAGATCAAGCCTGTTTAAGATTGTAATAATAATTGTTTACAGCTGATAAATTAATGCTCACCCACAAAAAGTAAACAGTTAGGCTCACCTGAGCTTTCTCCTTGCAGCAGAGTTGCTCGTATGCCTTGAGCTCGCAGCGCAGAGCCTCGTTGAGCTCCCACTGTAGCGAGTCCACCTGCTGCATCTTGGACACCAGATCTGCATGGGACTCGTCATCACTGCTTTTCTGGAAACATTGTTATTAAACTAGGTTATAAACTCATGAAAGTGCTTGTGTAGCCTTGCAATTATTTTATTGATTTAACAAATGTCACAGACTTTAGTGAACAACTGTAGTGAAAATAGTGTACTATGAATTCACTCTAACCTTATGAATTCACTCTTACCTTATAAATTCACTCTTACCACGGGAAATGTATACAGAACCAAATAATTAGGGAAAGCCTTACCTGGGGAATGAAAACACAACCCCCCCCCCCTCAAACACAGATGACACCACCATGATTTAATTTTAAGTGTAGAGTTAAGTTAATTGGTTGAACAGAAACAGATTACTAGAATAATTTGACCCAGACTTTTGTTGTGTGTCAAACTTATCTGATATTATTTCCTATTTAGTGGTTGTGTATCACCATTGACTTTAGAAGTAGGAGACTGCTCAAGCTTATGGAGAATGTGTAGCGCGGTTTCCTGCTGCAGCCAAATTAGTTCTCCTGCAGTCACAGTAGGAAGCGCTAGGGGCGCAAAAAAAGTGAAAGTGGTTTGTTTGTTCGTGCGCGTGCGGGCACGCGTGGTTGCGGGTGCGCGTATGGGAGTGGGACCAACCCCTGCTCGCCGGTGCCGCCGAAACACCCAAATCACTTATACAGCAATATCTCTCTCTCTCTTTCTCTCTCGCTCCCCTTCGCTCCTCTAGCTGGCGCAGCCCCTGACCGTCGGACGGGCTTGGCTGTTGAGTCGAACGGAAAGATGAACCACCTGACATTAAGCACATTATAAACGATTTTGCTGTATGCGACAAAAATAAATTGCGGTCAATGTCCTCTCAACTAACTAAATAAACATTTGTTTGTACAGAATTGTTCAGATATCCAAAAATCAAAAACGAGTATGGAAGATATTTTATGAAGTTAACACATGCAAAAATAAAATGATTCTTTATGAAGTAGATCACATACCAACAAATAAACCAACTTTTCTATGAACACTGCCTGCTGAAATTATTTTACCTTTAAAGACGTGGTGGCTTTAAAACTACTCAACTTTTCTCAGCATGATTGAATATAGGCTAGTTTAAGGAAAACATCACTTAAAAAATTGTACAACTTTTACACAGTCACACAACCCAAGTTCTGTGGAATGTGATTATTTGCGTTTTTGTTATATTGTGTTTCAGGGAAGTATATGGAACGTGATGACTTTAGATATTTTAACTTGTTAACTACTTGTTCATTATTTTTCACATGTTTGTTAAAAACATTTTTTGCTTTAGTCTATTGTTGAAACTAGCCAAATAAATACCAGCTCCAACATTTTTTAAGTAAAAAATAAATTCCGAAAACCTTTTTACATAACCTAGCATATTTATATTTCCGTGGATACTTTTTAAAAATAAATTTACAATAAAATAGGTATTTTGTCTTGTAAAGGAAGGAACACACTTATGTAAATATGCAGACATTGTATATTTCTCTTTAAAATATATAACAAATTCTACTACAAATATGACGTTAATACTTTATATAGAAATCTTATTTACAAAAATGGACAATTTACAAAATTACGTTGTTGACAAATATTATGTTACAGAACAAATTTAAAATTATACTTCACATGAAATTATTATTTAAAAAAATGAAATATTAAGAAATACAAGTCAAAAATACAATTATACAATTATTGCTATTGAAAAATCTTATTATTACACACTTATGTAAATATGTAGACATTTTAGTGATAAATTATGTTGAAAGTAGCCAAATAAATACCAGCTCCAAAAACTTTTAAGTAAAAAATTAAAAATTAATTCCGAAAACCTTTTTACAAAACCTAGCATACTGTATTTATATTTCCGTGGATACTTTTTAAAATAAATTTACAATAAAATGGGTATTTTGTCTTGTAAAGGAAGGAACACACTTATGTAGGCCTAAATATGCAGACATTGTATATTTCTCTTGAAAATATATAAAAAATTCTACTACAAATATGAAGTTAATACTTTTATGTAGAAATCTTATTTGCAAACATGGACAATTTACAAAATTACGTTGTTGACAAATATTATGTTACAGAACTAATTTAAAATTATACACTTGAGTATTTTAAAAATATATACACAATTAAACTGTTAAATAATTAAATATTAATATTTTTTAAACAAAATTATTATTACATATAAATACACTATTTGACGGTGCACACCCAAAAATATATATACATAACTCGCCTGCGGCTCGATGGGGGCTCCGCCCCCATGCCCCCTCAGGGTTTTGCCCAGAAATTCGTTAATTGTTGTTTAAGTCGCATATAATGAACAGATTACATATGAATATAAGTGTTTGTAAATGAGCAAAATAGCAAAATAAATGAGTTTGTAAGTTTATTTATAACATAAATTAACTGCCACGACTGCAGAAGTAACCTAAATTTGAACTTGTGCAACTAACTCAATCTAAGGAATGAAAATATATTCGCCTACGGCTCGTTTTCAGACACTCTTTCTCCAAACCTCCTTACCTAATTCCCCCGAATTCTATAAAGGTTAATGGAGTTGTGAATAAATTTTGTATGTAGGTATTGTATAAGTATTTAGTTAAAATTATAAAATTCATATAAATGATTATATGAAAAAATTAAATGGATAAACTGCATAAAAATGTGCAGTAGATCATCGAAAACAATGAAAAATTCCTTTAAACCAAATAATTTAAAATCTTAACAAAGTGAATAAAACTTGCCAAAAACCCCTTTTATTTACAAAAATACTATTCAGTTACTATCCTTCAATTAGTTGTGTTGAAATTCCAGGGAATAACATAACGATCCAGTAATATTGAACATACAATGATAAATACATAATGTAATATTGGCACTCATTACAATTCCTTCATTTCAGTTTTTAATAATGTAAAACTTTAAATTTACCTAATTTCCTAAAAAATTACTGTCAAGGCAAATAAAAAAACTTCAAGTTTCTAAATACAATAATACAGTAGTTACTAACAAAAGTATGTTAAATAATGGTTAAAATATTAAAGTTACCATACACATCAAAGGACGTATGTTTTAGCCGTAGGACCAGGTCAGTAAATAACAATCAAAGTAAAACAATCAGTTGCTTGATATAGCAATTCGTTCCGACTCACTTTCAATAGAAGAATACGTGATATTGAAAATCATCATGATAATTTTTAAGTTTGATAATTTAATTGATATTGGTACTGTGCAAGATATGTCTATGTGCAAAGTTGAGGTTCTGAGTAAAATATTATAGTAGTTGTAAAATTACGTCTACATGGGATAAAATTCCCCACAAAAATAAATAAACATTTAATTATGTTTAATTGTGTGGACTGGGGGGCGAAAATTCATTGAACCAAACTTGTAGTAACTTGAAAGATGTTCGCGAGGATTGCCTCAGATGTTATAATTTGGCCGCTAGAGTAGAAAAAAAATAATGTCATATTTATTTTGGGTAAAAATGTTTGGTCGCTAAATTTTGAAATCAGATAGTTTTCTGGGGCAGGAAATAAAAAAGCTTTTTTATTTTAAATGAAAATACTGTACTGCCACCTTTTTAAACTAAACATTAATTTATTACGCACTAAAAGATAAATCAATTGTGTAATCTGCTATTTTAGTTAAAATTTTTGTTGAATTGTAAAATTTAAATTAGCATGCTATCAGGTAAAGTCAATGATGTACTTCCTAAAGCCGCGTCCGCATTGGCCGAACATGTTCGCCGAACAAAGTTCTTCCGAACTTTTGTTTGTTTGTTGCTAACCGTTTAGTATGTAAATCATATGGCCGGTTAATTGTTCGTTAATAATGTTTGTTAAATTTGTGTTCGCCGAACAAGTTCGCCACGAATGTTCGGCCAGTGCGGACGCGGCTTAATGAGTTCGTTAGAAATTAAGTGCCATCCCAAATAAAGAACCAATTTTTGGGAGGACTATCGTGCAAATATGATACTGTCTTACAGGGTGTCCAATACCAACCTGGCACCTCTTTTAAAATAAAAAAATAAAAAAAAACAAATTGTGCCGTTGTAGGTAAACACATTTTGCTCTGTTGATTGACACTGATTTCAATACAGAGGGGACCAGACATAATTTTGAAGCAACTTTAAAATTTAATATTTTAAACCCTAATCATACTGATTTAGAATAATAAATAGCATGACATTATTTTTTTTTAACTGGGGAAAATTTAACATATATTATGTCTGAACATTTTACATATAACAGAACTTACCAAACATGTAAATGTCTAAGAACCTCATTTAAAATAATATACTATCATAAAACATCAATTATCACGTGATTAGTTTTACTAAACATTTAAATACATGTTCATTAATCTCCGTTGTGAGGAAATTTCGGGGGATGTGAATTTTATTGTTCGAGTGGGTCGGTCCCAAATAGTTCAGACCGGCTGGGTTGACGTTCCAGGGGTCGAGTGAAAATCCGCAAATGAAATTTCCCCAGTAAAGTAAATGTTCCGTGTGTTCGTATACTGAGCGTTAGCCCAGGGATGACTCAGAGGTGACCTTCGAAACAATGTTTCGCCAATATGTCGTCTCTCATAGTCATCCAAGGACGAAGCCGAATTTCCTTAATGTTCCTCGGATGTTGGATTTTCCCCAAATCGTCACCTTCCCTAAAATGAGGCTAGGGTGGTAGCTAGCCTTCACAGCTACTAGGATGCCGAGTGTGCGTCGGCAAGCTAGGAAGGGAGAGACGGGTGGTTGGAAAATCTAATTGATTTAAATTGATCTTAATTGATTTGAACTTTTCTAAATCTCTATCGTATCTCGTGAACGGTTTTGAATAGCCTAGTCGGCTAGTAGGATGCTGGTTATGCGTCAGCACCTAGGACGGGTGTGATAGGTTATAAGGAAGTATAAGCTAACCTTAACCGAATTTACAACACCCCGGTCGATAGTCAAAATCGAAGAAAACAGAATTACCGTATGTCGTGAACGGGTTCGAATAGCCTAGACGGCTAATAGGATGCTGATTATACGTCAGCAACCTAGGATGGGTGTGGTAGGGTATAAGGAAGTGTAAACTAACCTTAACTGAATTAACAACACCCCGGTCGATAGTCAAAATCGAAGAAAACAGAATTACCGTATATCGTGAACGGGTTCGAATAGCCTAGACGGCTATTAGGATGCTGATTACGCGTCAGCAACCTAGGATGGGTGTGGTAGGGTATAAGGAAGTGTAAACTAACCTTAACTGATTTTACAACACCCCGGTCGATAGTCAAAATTGAAGAAAACAGAATTACCGTATATCGTGAACGGGTTCGAATAGCCTAGACGGCTAATAGGATGCTGAGTATGCGTCAGCAACCAAGGATGGGTGTGGTAGGGTATAAGGATACCTTTAAATAGCTTTCTGGCCACTGTAGTCGTTGCCGGTTTTCAATAAAAAGTTTCCTAACCTCAAAGCTTGGTTAACCAACTATTAAATTGCACACTTGCAGTTCAGATTTATTATTTACGGACTGCCTCTAAATCACATTTGTGTTGCTATGACAGCCTTTCACCAAAATATATTCCTTGGTAATGCCAATCCAATCAAATAAAATAATACGACAAATTAAAATTACAATCAGCAGTGAAACAACAAATAAACTTCGTCTATGAATGAAATAAATGAGAATATAATTCGGGGTGTACAACGTGTGTTACACTTCACCACTAACTAATTCCAATACAATACAATACAAGTAAATGATAGTTCGAGACTTACTTTGGATTAGACGTTTTCGTTTCGGGTTCACCACACAGACTGACTGCCGGTCGGCGGCCGCTCTGGTTTTGTTAACAGGATCAGGCCGGTCATGCGCAGAAACGTGTTTCGGCAGTCTGTCGGCGACACGGCGGCGGCCGCATCGGAGCGGCTGACTGCCTTTGCCCTGCTTGGAGGTTATGTTCAACCTCTGAACTAATCGAAATGCCACTCGGTGGGGTCTCGATGACCAAATAAAATAATGATTCTTGGACGATGATAAAAATAAACTAATGATTCTTGGGTGATGATCGAAATAAAATTATATCTGTGGCAAAATAACAACAAAAAAAGTAAGGTGAAAAAAATGAACCCTTACACCCTCCACTCACTTCGAGTAAAAAAAAAAGAAAATAGAAAAAGAAAAAAAAATCTGTGTCCTCCTTGACACTCCTTAATTTTCTTGAATGATCTCTCTGCAGATCTTGAATCCTTACTTGGCCTCTACTGCAGGCCATGCCTGAGATCCTCTCAGGAAAACCAAAACCTCTTAACGAAAAACTCTCCTCTTCGAGGAAAAGAAGGCCTGATGTGCTTGAAGCCATCTGCTTACACAGCAGGCGCTACGAGCAACCTGCGTACGCGGCAGGAGTGTGGCCGTTGATCGCAGATACCCACCTTTTAAGGTCCTTTACGTGGACTCGATTGGTTGAACTCCCTTTGGAATCCTGTAGTTCATAAATATTTGCACCAACTTTACCCCGTATTACGTAAGGACCATCGTACCGCGCCGCTAGTTTTGCGGCAAACGCATCTTCCGCTGAAGAAAGGTGATGTTGCCGCAACCACACTTGGTCACCCACCTTATAATTCTCATCTCGCCTTCGGAGATTATAATACTTCGCTTGCTGCTTGCTCGCCTTCTCCATGTTCACCCTACATCGGTCGGCAATTTGGTGGAATCTATCGAGTCGTTCTTTATTCATCTTCGCATAGTCTGCCTCATCATGGTTTTCGTCCGCGGGAACTTCCACAGGGCCGTGCAGAGCGTTTGGGATGCGCAATTCACGCCCAAAGTTTAGCATTGCTGGGGTGAAACCAGTGGAGTCATGCGTTGCTGTATTTATTGCGTACCGGAACTCGCCGAGATAACTGTCCCATGTGCGATGATCTCCTTTGACATATTGCGCGATCATTGTTTTGAGAACCCTATTAGATCTCTCCACAGGGTTTTCTTGCGGTGAGTAGGGTGCGGTCAACTGATGTTCAACTCCCCAAAGTCTGAGCAATTCGCGCCATATTTTAGCCGTGAACTGAGATCCGTTGTCTGTGATCGCTACTTCCGGTGCCCCGTATCTTAGCAGTACCACCTCTCTAAAGGCATTCGTCACCGCGAGTGCGGTTGCTGACCGCAGTGGTGCCACTTCTACCCATTTCGTAAAGACGTCCTGAACAACTAATAGGAATCTTGCTCCTTTCTTCGATCTCGGCAAAGGACCCACGAGGTCGGCGGTTATGGTATACCACGGGCCAACAGGTTTACGGAACGCCATCTTGCCGGCTGGCTTCTTCTGCTCAACTTTGTGTGCTTGGCACGAAGTGCATCTCCTAACGTAAGCCCTAATCTCCTTGAGCATTCCGGGCCAATAATATCTCTGCTGTACCCGTTTCATTGTTTTCCGACTCCCTAGATGTCCTGCTGTTTCTAAGTCGTGATTTTCCTTAAGTATCGCCTCTCGTTCTACTTTCGGGACACACAGCTTCCACTGCAGGGCTTGATCCGTGAGTTTGTTGTTCTTGCTTAGCTTCCTTTTAAAGAGTTTGCCGTCACGAATGAGAAGATCTTCAAATTTTCCTGGATTTCGTTCGACTTTCGAGAATACCTTCCCATACCAATCGTTACCATCCTCAGCTTCGCCACTTGGGGTTCGTATGTCTGACACGCAGACTTGGGGATCTATGAGGTCCGTAACCGGGTACCGAGAAAGGGCGTCGGCCACTTTGTTTAAGGTGCCCTTCCGGTATTGAATTTCGAAGTCGTGTTGTTGCAATTCAAGAACCCATCTTGCTAATCGGCCCGATGGTTGTTGAAGATTCATCAGCCACTTCAACGCCTGATGATCTGTGACTGCAATAAACTTGTACCCTTCCAAGTAAGGTCGAAACTTCTTAACGGCCCACACAAGGGCAAGGCACTCTTTCTCCGTCACGGTGAATTTCCTTTCGCTGTCTGACAATAGACGACTAGCGTATGCGATGACATATTCCTTCTTTTCGATCCGTTGAGTGAGAGCAGCTCCCAGGCCTTCGCCTGAAGCGTCAACTTGTAACCAAAAGATGTGCTCAAAATTCGGGCAAGCCAGTATCGGTGTAGTTGCTAACTTTTGCTTCAACAATTCGAAAGCCTTCTGCTGTTCATCGGTCCAATTCCATCGAGTTGTTTTGCGCAGAAGTTTCGTTAACGGGGCCACTTCCTTTGCGAAGTTATCCACAAACCTTCGGTACCATGAGGCGAGTCCTAGGAAACTGCGCAATGAGCGCACAGATGTCGGGACCAGAAAGTCCTGGATAGCGCGCACTTTCTCAGGATCCGTTTTAATACCTCTATCATCAACAATGTGGCCCAAATACTTGAGTTCCCGTTTGCCAAACTGACACTTTTCGGGGTTCAGTTTCAGGCCAGCTGAGCGCAGGCGTTTAAAAACTTCCTTAAGTAGCTCCAAATGTTCTTCGAAGGTCTTGCTAACAATGATGAGATCGTCCAAATAGGCGAAAGCTTTTGGCTCTAATTCGGGTCCAATCACTTTGTCCAAGAGTCGTTGAAAGGTCGCTTCCGCAGAGTGCAGTCCAAACGGCATGACGACAAATTGGTAAAGGCCTTTCCCAGGAACTGTGAAGGCGGTAATCGGTCTGCTTTCCTTGGCGAGTGGAACTTGCCAATATCCTTGCTTCAAATCTAGAGTCGATATAAACTTTGCTTCTCGTAGTTTCTCCAATATGGAATTTATCTGAGGTAGCGGATACGCATCTTTCTCGCTTATCTGGTTTATCCTTCTAAAATCGATACAGAAACGGTACTTTCCCGTGCTTTTCTTAACAAGTACGACAGGGCTCGAGTACGGGCTAGACGAAGGTTCTATCACTCCTTCAGCTACCATTCGATCTACTTCTTCATCAATGACTTTCTGCATTGCCGGATTCCGAGGGTAATATCGTTGCTTGATGGGTTCAGCACTTTTTAGTTTTATCGTGTGTTCAACCAATGACGTGCGGCCTGGCATTGCTTCAAATTTAGGTAGCTCTTCTTTCAATAACTCCTGTAGCTGTTGACTCTGTACCAAACTGATCTCACGAGCTGTCGATCGTTCCGGCTGGGCGGAGGACACTTCAGATACTTCCATTGTGTGTTCGGCATCTCGGTCTTCCTCCGACGGTGTTTCCAATGAGGTTCTGATCGTAACCAGACCTAGTCGTTTTATGACATCCATCCCCAGAATAATTTGAGCACTGAGATTCGGCAAGTGCGCCATTCTAACTTTCATGGTGGCACCTATTATCTCTATGGGCACCGCGAAAGATTGGTGTATGGGCGCTTCAGATTTATCCGCCATAGACACTCTTATCCTCTGACGGTCTGGGACAACTTTATCTTCTAGAAAACTTGCTACACGATCATCAATCAGTGAAATAACAGATCCCGTGTCAATCAAGGCATCAAATTCGTGATCAAATAACTTTATTTTTATATACGGTCGGGGATCATGTTTACTCTCATTCGCGTTGGTATCCTCGTCCTCAATCGTCCCTAGTTGGTAGTTGGAGGTCGTTGTTCTTCTGTCCTCGGACTCCGGTGACCCCCTTGCTCCGTTGTCCTCCTCTCGTTTCCCTGTGCTCTGCACACACACGTAGTAGTCCTGACACCAGGTTTCTTGCAATTGAAGCATTTCAATACCCTTGGTCTTCTACAATCCCGATAGATGTGTCCAACTCTATCGCAATTCCAACAGATCTTCGGTGCCGGAGTTTCATTCTGAGCTGAGTTGCCATAAGCAGGGGCAGTCCTTCGTGGTTCCCATCTTTGGCTCGGTTTGGCTCGTTCAGCCCTCCGGAAAGTTGAAGTGCCATCTTTGTTGTACACTCCATGAGGGTTCACTCGTTCTATAGGTGTTGCCTCTCTGACTTCGTTGCCACCCGCTGGGGTGGTGACGTTTGCTGCTGAACACGCTGATTTAAAGTTGGGCTTAGCCTTCCCTTGGAAAGCTGTCTCGGGTACTAGAGCTTGCGCTGGGCTTGGAGGTGGTTTATAGTTGGCCTTTTCTCTCAACGATGTCTCGTATTCCTCAGCAACTCTCAATAGGCCAGAAAGATCAACAAAGTCCCGCCTCCTCACATACATCTTATAATTCGGGTGCATGTTATAGTAGATCCTGTCGAGCCTCTGGCTCACTGAGAAGCCTCCTCGCCTACGAATTAATGTTGAAATTGCCACCACAAATTGTCTAAACAATTCTCCTTCTCCTTGGGTCCTCGTTCTTATCTCATCGTCTAAGTGTCGCAAATATCCAGGGGGGAAATACTGAACTTGGAAGTCTTGTAGGAAGTCCGTGAATGATGTCCAAAACCCTCGATTGTTCCTATACCAAAGAAGAGCACTGTCTTTCAGTAGTTCTGGAAGCGCTTTTAGCATCCTCTCGGGTGGGATATCGTAAGATTCCATTAACTCGTGTAGTCGCTCTAAGAAGGATATGGCGTCACCGTCCTTTTTACCATCAAACCTTACGTTCCATTTCCTGACAACATTGCAAAGTGCTGCAACTGTTGAGAATTTTTCGGGGTCCCTCTCCCCCATGAGTAATGGATCCTTCAAAACGTCAGAGGTGCCACGAGGGTTAGAGACAAATCCTGTATCCCGAAGACTGTGGGATGTTGTATACTGTCCGTGGGTCGAGCGTTCTCTTTCCGAGACTCGGTAGTCAAGTGGAGGAGACAGTGTCGATGGTACTTGCGGCAATTTCATCATTCCGTCTTTTGGTCCACTAATGGTCGTCCGTCTCTCGTGAACCTGTCGAGGCGTCTGATGACTTGGGGGTGAAGAAAAAGTCGGAAAAACTCCTGCGCCATGCAAAGCTTGCGTTTCCCCAGGAACTCTTGTTAGAATTCTCCGCACCTCCTCGAAACTGGCGGTTGGAGGCAAACCTAGGATTTCTCGTACACTAGTCGATTCTAACTCCAATGGGTTGAGAGGTGCAGGGGTGATATCCAACGCTCCAGCCCCTCCTTTCTCTTCTTTTGGATCTACCACAGGGCCTGAAGTCGGGGCCTTAACTATTCCTAATCTCGCAAGTCGCACGAGCTCTGCCCTAAGCTGCTCTGCTGTGCCTTCTATCGGGGCTCCGAGTTTGCTGAGCTCTGATCGTAGTTGTCCTTTCTTAAGGCCATAGACCCAACTGACTCGAAGATCCGGCTCTATCGAAATCGTCTCCGAAGGGTTGATAGGTAGAGATGGCGTGGTAGTAGAGGCGATCTCATGGCCGGCCGTTGTCGCAGGAATTTTTGGTGGATTATTTCCAGACCCATCATCCTCTATAACATTGAAAGCAAGGAGCAGCCTGAACGGTTTCAGAAAGCGTTCAAAGTTGTATGGCATCACGGTGGCTCAAAATCTCGTTTTCACCTAATCGAAGTTTTTTTTTTTTTTTTTGACCTTGATACTACTTTAACAGTAGTCCCTGTTCGGGCGCCAACTTTGTGAGGAAATTTCGGGGGATGTGAATTTTATTGTTCGAGTGGGTCGGTCCCAAATAGTTCAGACCGGCTGGGTTGACGTTCCAGGGGTCGAGTGAAAATCCGCAAATGAAATTTCCCCAGTAAAGTAAATGTTCCGTGTGTTCGTATACTGAGCGTTAGCCCAGGGATGACTCAGAGGTGACCTTCGAAACAATGTTTCGCCAATATGTCGTCTCTCATCATAGTCATCCAAGGACGAAGCCGAATTTCCTTAATGTTCCTCGGATGTTGGATTTTCCCCAAATCGTCACCTTCCCTAAAATGAGGCTAGGGTGGTAGCTAGCCTTCACAGCTACTAGGATGCCGAGTGTGCGTCGGCAAGCTAGGAAGGGAGAGACGGGTGGTTGGAAAATCTAATTGATTTAAATTGATCTTAATTGATTTGAACTTTTCTAAATCTCTATCGTATCTCGTGAACGGTTTTGAATAGCCTAGTCGGCTAGTAGGATGCTGGTTATGCGTCAGCACCTAGGACGGGTGTGATAGGTTATAAGGAAGTATAAGCTAACCTTAACCGAATTTACAACACCCCGGTCGATAGTCAAAATCGAAGAAAACAGAATTACCGTATGTCGTGAACGGGTTCGAATAGCCTAGACGGCTAATAGGATGCTGATTATACGTCAGCAACCTAGGATGGGTGTGGTAGGGTATAAGGAAGTGTAAACTAACCTTAACTGAATTAACAACACCCCGGTCGATAGTCAAAATCGAAGAAAACAGAATTACCGTATATCGTGAACGGGTTCGAATAGCCTAGACGGCTATTAGGATGCTGATTACGCGTCAGCAACCTAGGATGGGTGTGGTAGGGTATAAGGAAGTGTAAACTAACCTTAACTGATTTTACAACACCCCGGTCGATAGTCAAAATTGAAGAAAACAGAATTACCGTATATCGTGAACGGGTTCGAATAGCCTAGACGGCTAATAGGATGCTGAGTATGCGTCAGCAACCAAGGATGGGTGTGGTAGGGTATAAGGATACCTTTAAATAGCTTTCTGGCCACTGTAGTCGTTGCCGGTTTTCAATAAAAAGTTTCCTAACCTCAAAGCTTGGTTAACCAACTATTAAATTGCACACTTGCAGTTCAGATTTATTATTTACGGACTGCCTCTAAATCACATTTGTGTTGCTATGACAGCCTTTCACCAAAATATATTCCTTGGTAATGCCAATCCAATCAAATAAAATAATACGACAAATTAAAATTACAATCAGTGAAACAACAAATAAACTTCGTCTATGAATGAAATAAATGAGAATATAATTCGGGGTGTACAACGTGTGTTACACTTCACCACTAACTAATTCCAATACAATACAATACAAGTAAATGATAGTTCGAGACTTACTTTGGATTAGACGTTTTCGTTTCGGGTTCACCACACAGACTGACTGCCGGTCGGCGGCCGCTCTGGTTTTGTTAACAGGATCAGGCCGGTCATGCGCAGAAACGTGTTTCGGCAGTCTGTCGGCGACACGGCGGCGGCCGCATCGGAGCGGCTGACTGCCTTTGCCCTGCTTGGAGGTTATGTTCAACCTCTGAACTAATCGAAATGCCACTCGGTGGGGTCTCGATGACCAAATAAAATAATGATTCTTGGACGATGATAAAAATAAACTAATGATTCTTGGGTGATGATCGAAATAAAATTATATCTGTGGCAAAATAACAACAAAAAAAGTAAGGTGAAAAAAATGAACCCTTACACCGTCATGTTGTAAATTTAATAAAAAAACTTTTTGGACCAAACTGACAATTTTTGTTGGAAACGTATTTAAAAGAGTCTAAGACATTTTTGTGCCAAGACATTTTTGCTTAACCTAAAATGCTCAGAGAAGAATGAGGAAAATCTAAATTTTAACCTCAAATATTCAATAAACTGCTAAAATTACGCGTACAAGATCAAATTGTAAAGTTTTCTTAAAAACCGTGTAAAACTAAAAAAAATTATTTTAAGTGAGAGTTAGTATTTGACATCAGTGACTTCCGGTCTGGAGAGGTAATTTCAGATACACCCTGTACATTGAAATTACTCTCGGTGGATAGACCGCTTTACCTATAAAGGCACAATTGGTTAATGTTATAAAATTTCTTAAAAAGAGTGTTTCGGTAATCCGCGACTCCCAGTATGTTGGCAATTTTCTCAATAATACAGGTCGGTAAGTTTAGTTCTCGCTTGGGAATCACTCTGTAGTAAGTAATATATAGGAGATCTACATTACCGACTTTTGACGAATTTCTGATACCCCGATGAGTGAGTCAGTCAGTTACACATTCGGGAGTATATAATTTAGATTTCAATTAAGAGTGACGGGTAAGTAGGTTTATGCACAACACTTTAATGCTGTCTTTATCAGTGTAAAACTATTTTATTACAAAATTGAACGAACATAACAATTCAGTAGTGCTCCGATTCCGATACAGTATCAGATCGTTCCGCCAACACCAAGGCCCTCGCCACCCCTCGCTGCCTACCTTTGGTCCGGCCAGTCGCGAATTTTGAGGAGAGAGAGAGAGAGGGTAGGTACAGAAAAGTGAAAGTGGGGCTGTGTCGTCCACCGTCCCCAACTTCTCATCTGCTCATTCAAAAGCGCTTAGTTCTCTAAACAACCACCGTGGCGCTCACGTACGGTGGCTAAACCAAGCGAAATGCTCCCCGGCGCAACCTTCGGCCGAGGGATAGCAGCACCGTCGCGCTGTTACAGCAAATACATGGGCTTGAGCAGACTCCTAAGAGTAACGTTCAATAGTCAATGGTATCACTTATACAGGGTGTCCAAAAAAAACCTTTACAGACTTTGGGATGTGATTCCTGATACAAAAGTAAAGAAAAAAGTTCCTATGAAGGTATGTCCGAAAATGCATATTTACCCAGATATCCGCCATTTTGTTTTTTCCACTTAATAATTTTTATTTCGGTGACGGATTGATCTAGGTACTTCATATTTGGCATGGATCTTTATAATACTAATGTCCATTTCCACAATAAAAATTATTTTTTTCCGATGCATATTTTCAAAATGGCGGCCATTTTAAATTTTTAAACTCAAATATCTCAAAAACGGTAAAATTTATAAAAATATTACAAGACACAAAAAAGTTGACAAATTAAATTAACTAAACAACAAAACCAAGTTTGTAAGGATCCGCTAACAAATAACGGAGTTATTAAGATTTTTCTCTTAAAATAACCTAAATTGGCATTAATCATAGTGGAAAATCAGTGTTTTTCTGCAGAAAAACCACAATAACTCCGTTATTTGTTGCCGGTTCCTTACAAACTTGGTATCACTGTTTAGATAATTTAATTTGTCAACTTTTTTGTGTCTTGTAATATTTTTATAAATTTTACCTATTTTGAGATATTTGAGTTTAAAAATTTAAAATGGCCGCCATTTTGAAAATATGCATCGGAAAAAATAATTTTTATTGTGGAAATGGACATTAGTATTATAAAGATCCATGCCAAATATGAAGTTCCTAGATCAATCCGTCACCGAAATAAAAATTATTAAGTGGAAAAAACAAAATTGCGGATATCTGGGTAAATATGCATTTTTGGACATACCTTCAAAGGAACTTTTTTCTTTACTTTTGTATCAGGAATCACATCCCAAAGTCTGTAAGCGTTTTTTTGGACACCCTGTATGTAGGGGAAAGTGGGGTATAACCGGGTGGCTAAGCTTTAGTGACATGTAGATGCCATGTTTTCATACAGAAAATTTTAAATAATGTCTCAGTTTATCTTGTGTTTATTTGTTTTTGAATTGCTTCTTTAAAAAACTTGATAAGTCTTACAGTTTTTTTTCTGTGATTTTTTTTGTAAAATAAGTGCAAGTACCCGGATTCACCCCACTAGTGGGGTGATACCGGGTATACATGTTAAGTATATGGGAAACAGAAAAAAAAACAAAATTTTTAATAGGCCTAAAATTTTATTACTATGTACACACAATTAAGTAAAAAATAGTATCAGATAACATATTCAGTTAATGTATGAGCGAAAAATCAAATTTTAAATATTTAGATCATATAACATGTATAAATACCATCCGGTTTTACCCCGCGCGTCATACCCGGTTTCACCCCACTGGTAGTAACCAACAAAAACTTAACATATTCAGAGTGCTTAAAATTAATTTGAGATATTGCTTATATCAGTGTAAAGATAAAGACATAGACTACACAATAGTGTAGTCACCTTTACTGAAACTCATGTAGTTTTTCCGTAGTAGGCGATCAAACTGACCGTAACATTGGGAAACGAAATATCAAAAACAAAGAAACGCTCTTAACAGCTAGAGTTCTGCTCAGAGACTAATGGCGCGATGTCCGCCACTTTCCCTCTCCAACTACATGTTAATTTCGGCATTTATCGCCAGGTACCAGCACTTACTTGGTCAAAACCTGACCACCCGGTTTGAACCCAACCACCCGGTTATACCCACCTCTCCCCTATATTTGTTCGAAAAAAGATGCTTTTGACTTGATTTGATTTGTGTAACCCAACTGAAAATTATAATAGACAGGTTTTGCTAAGTCTTGATTTTTTACTCGTAAGAATTTTTTCTTTGTTTTATTTGATATGCATTTAAGTGGTCAATAAATCTAGATATAAATTTTTATTGAAAATATATAGTAGTGGGAATAGTCCAACAAACGAGTACTTACAATGACAAATTTTTTAATCAGTTTAACTAAAAACTAAATTTTGTAACAACTTAACCAATTCCTAATTTAGTGTTATTTTATTTTTTTCAAAGTTCAAGAACTTCTAGTTTTACAATAAGTGGTCCTTGTGTTTACTACATCAAACCAATCTTATATCCTATTTACTGCACTAAACAACAAACAACTTACTATATCTGAAATAATTTGGGTGATTTCCTGGATTTTCGAGATCAGTTCGGTAACCACGGAATGCAGATTTTTCAGCCACCCAGTGAAACTTCTACCCTGTAAGGAACAAGGTCAATAAAAATCACAACTAATAAATTTAGCCTATTTTGCCTTTAATGGTACTAGTCAAATTTTATCTTATAGTCAAAATAATAAATTTTATCTATTGAAGTCCACATTTTGAAGTTCCTGATCTGATTTAACTCAAACCTACATTTCTAGGCAATACTCTGAGGAGTTGATTTTATCTTATCTCATTCTATTTTCCTTCAAGTACTTATTATGTTTTTGTTGTTTGTGATACATTAGTCAAAACTGCCAATAAGTAAATGATCTGTTTAGATCCTGTAAAAGACAATTCAGATTCAATAAAATATAGTGTCATAAGAAACTTAAACTTAAAATTATAAATTTGAAATTAATCATAGTATATTTTACACATACAGCTTTTACAAAATTTAATTTTTTCCAACAATCAAAATCAAATATAAAAGCTTTTAGTTTTTTCAATTTCATCTAATCTGTACAGGACTAAGTCTAATACATATTTTTAAAATCTATTTTTGAATTTTTTGTTGTTTGTTTCATTTTGTATATAATCTGGAATGTTGCTTAAAAATCTTTTCCCAGCATAAGTGAATTTTTTTTTAATGGGACAAGGACTCACACGAGGCTGACTGTTCAGTTCATCTGTGAATCTGAATAACAAACACTGCAGTGAATCCATTGATTTGGTGATAGATTCTACCTGGAACAAACTCAAACATGTTTCACTCGGCCTACTATTATAATTTAGTTATCTTTGACTCTAAAACAAGCACTGTTTGCACAGGCAAAATTTTTTTCTGACCGAAATTTTTATTCTTTGTTTTTATGCACGGTTTTTGACACAGTTGCAAGAATCAACTGAAGTTGATACCATGACTGGGGAAAATCTGGTTTTTGCCCAACAGCTTTTTCGGAGTTCCAATGTTTTCCTTATAAAGATTATTTTTGTTACTAAATATAACAAAAATCAGTTTATATCTGTAGAAATAAATGAACATGTTACATTTTTAACCTGCTGTTTATTAAATTTACCCCTGGCTTGGGGAGTAAGCAAAGCGAACGAGCTGGGAGCCGTGGGGGCGAGTGAGCAGAGAAATCGAGCTCGTCTTACGAGTTTTACAAGTTTACCGAGCTAATGCTCGGTCCCCCCTTCTTTTAATTTAAAATAATGTTTATACAATTTTTTTACAGCTAGAAGTGTTAATGAAATCAAATTAAAAGATGGCAAAGCAAAAAAAAAAAAAAAAAAAAAAAAAAAAAATTAGCAGTCAGGAGTACTGATAGTTTTAGCTTTGGGAAAAAAACAATTTGCAAAAAAATGTTGCAGGCTATTATTTTTTTGTTATTTCTCCCAATGGGAGCAATGTCCTTAGGTTGCAATCCCCCCTATGCCTTTTTATCAGTGCCTTTTGTCTATATTATTACTTGGTTGCACTGAGGAGGTTACCTCTGCAATTGCAAAAATTTAAAAACGATTAAAAATATAAATTTTAAGAATTTAATTTTCATTGAACTGGGTGAAAAAATAATATTAGAATATATGGATGATCAAATATTTTGACAAAAAATGTAGGAGTTAAGGGCTTTTAAAATGCACATTTTTCCAAATGTTGGTGAAAAATAAAGAGGCAAACCACTAATCAGATTGTCACGAATTTTGCAGTTTACCCTAATAAATTATGATTGAGAACTAATATTTTCATTAAATAACCACACAAATTTAAATCAGTTGTCACTTTGAACCAAAATAGGCTACAAAAACGTAGCGGGCTCAGCGGCAGCTCAGTGGTAGAGGTTTGGCCTCACAAGCCAGTAGTCCCCAGTTCGATCCCGGGCGCATCCATTACACGCACAAACATGAGCGGTCACCTCTAGCTAGCCTACGTGACTTAATGCAGTGACCGCACCTTGCTGTCTTTAGATCACCGCACAGGCCTATTGGCCCATAGTGACGGGCAGTGGAGGTTTTTTAATTTAAAGAAAAAAAAACTTAGGCAAAATGTATTGTAACAAAATACAAGTCAACAATCTACTTGTTGAAGTTTTTCAAAATCTATATTTTTATAGTTTGAATTAAATTATTGTACTTTCGCTTTTGTAAAATGCCTTCCGCGGCCAAGAAGACCACCTGTGCTTCAACTATTGCAAGTGCTTTTGTAGTGCGCCACTGGCGGCGCGTAGCGTTTGGGAACTACTGCCCAGCGTCAGACGAAGCTTGTGGCCAAACACCCTTGAATAAAAAGCGTGTCTATCCTTGCTGATGCCTCTCAAGCCTTATCAGAAGAACTGTGTTTTACCTGATTCCAATTATGGTATTGATCTGGCCATTGGTTTTATCAATGTACAGAGGTAGATTATTGTGAGAAGAATTAAGAATCTTTATTCCAGTAAAGACATGTTATGTGCATGTGGAGACATCAGCATGTTTATTACATGTAGTCAATAACATAAAACATAAATTTTTGTTATGTTTGTTTAAAATTAAAAAAAAATAGTGACTTACATTGATATTAGAACAAGAGGTGATATTAATAATTGACCGGACGATCTCTTGGAGCTTCTGCTGCAAACTACGCTGCTTACACAAACCTTTCTTCCATTGTTCCACCATTGGAGACAAATCCATTTCATTCATCTACGTCAAGAAGAGTATTTAGCAATTATTTTAAAAACTGATATACTTAGAAAACTGAATTGCAAAATCAACCTTTTACAAAAAATCAAGAGAAATATGTGATAAAACAATTTGAAACTAAAAGCAAAAAAGGTTTAATCTGCTGGGTAGCATAGAGGTTATATCTAGAGCTCACCATTGAATTTGAAGTTTGCCCATTTGATACTCAGAAAAGTTAGTAGCATTTTGAAGGTTCAAGGCTTGACCAAGCTGCCATTATTCATGGGGCTATTAATTAATGATCATGACAAATGAATCGGATGGGTTGTATTGGTCACAAATAACCTACACCTCATATGATACACCAACCTACCAACATCGTCACACTAATTCTTCATCTTAAAACATGCTCAGATTGGAGTTTCTTAAATAGTGTATAATGGTTTCTTTCATTAAAGTAATTTAAGAATGTTGTATGAAAAACATTATTAGTAAATACTTAAATAAAATCCCTAAAGGTTGTTTTAAAAAAATTTTACTAAAACTTGAAAAAAAAAAAAAAAAAAAAAAAACCATGATGATTCAGATACTTACTTTGTGGACTGTATCCGAAATGGTTTTCCAAGACTGACAAAGGTCCTTTTTGGATTTTTCCAAATTTTTTTGGAGAGCAGACACAAAATTAACAGAATCCTTCAAACAATCACAACTATCTGATTAAAAATCGGTCAAATAAGAAACATGAACTTGTGAAGACAGGCTAATAATTAGTTAAAATTAAGAGTATGAAAAGTAATTATTTTAAGAGGGGCCTAAAGGGTCAGTCCTAGTGGACGTTGCTGGAACTACCTGAATACGTTTTGCAATGTTTACAAGCGTACTGAGGGCGAGAAGCAATATCTATTATTCGGTGTAAAACACTGTGGATAAAGAAATGCTGCTGCGCTTCAGCACATGTGAGACGAAGACTCACGTTGATGATGGTGAGGAAAGGAGATTTGGCCGTGGAAAGTAGGCTTTTAATTAATACATGCTATTCATTGGATAGGTTCGTAGCCTGTGCAACCCGCAGTTTCAGTGGCTGCCGACAAAGACAGGGGTCTCAAGGGTCAAAATTTCATTGTGCAGTGTTTCACCTGCTCTAATTTATCAGCTTTATTTTAGGTCTGATAAAAGTGGGAGTAATTTTAAATAAAAGATAAAAACTTGAGCTATTTGATGTACTTTTTATTTTATTCTTTAAATTTTGAATCCATATTAAGCTATAATGGATCAAAGTTGATCCAACTTTGACTCATTATAGAGTGATATGGATTCAAATATAAAAAAAAAATTTAAAAACTACATCAAATAGCCCAAGTTTTTATCTTGTATTTAAAAACCCTCCCACTTTTATAGGACTTAAAATTAACTCAAAAAATTTGAGCAGGTGAAGCACTCCATGACATTATGAGATCGACCCTTTAGCCCCCTTTTAATAAAACAAAAAGTTTAAATTTTGTAAGAATTCTTTAATGAAGAAGTTCTGTGTGTAAATAATTGTGTTTTTAATCAAGTATAAACTCTTATAAAGTATTATAAAGTATAAACTATTATTATTCTCTGAAGGCAAAGTATAAAAGAGAAACTATTAAAATTTCTTCATGTACCTAACAATAAAAAAAAATTCATAAAGATGAAAGCCATGTTGTTTTACCCCAAAATTGTGCTTTTAGACATTCAATGTCATAAAAAGGTTTGAGAACGAAACAAAGCCCTTTTAGAAGAGAGGGTGGAATGCTATTTTTCATTAAACTACAAGTTAGGTACCAAAATACCAGAGGTGGCTCTCCCATAAGAACTCCCGGACGCTGCTGCCCCCAAGCAAATTAACTAATTACAGTAAATTTCCTCTCAACCTTTCAGTAAATATTTTTATTGACACTCAACAAATAACCCACAAAAAATCCACTTATCTTGGTTTAGCCATTGACTATACACATTAACGTGAATAGACTTCTATTAGCATAGGCGTATTTGAAACCAATTTATGGTGGCAAGATCTTCTGCGGCAAACATGAAGTACAAGTGACATTTGATAGGTAAATCAATATTATCACTCTTCTTAACCAAAGATAAAACATTGTGTTACTGAGGATTCTGTAAATATATAATGATGATGTCTTTTGCAGGGTCTGTGAAATCAGCTACCAGTAAATAATTACCACATAGATTGTATCGTCTCTGGTGAGGCTACGGGTGTGTGGGTACTGATTTTTAGGATCAAGTCTAGTAGAGCCGAGTTAGAAAAAAAATTGTGAGTTTTGAGATTTTTTGAGTCAAACTTTTTCAACATGTAGAGTGTGTCAAAAGTTACTTTTAATAAAAACAAAAACAATAACAACAATCTATTCTTATAATAATTCAGTTTTGAAAATCTTGGCAGAATTGATTCTGGAGTTCCACTGGACCGATTTTAATTTTTAAGATGTCGTTGGAAAGCTCTCATCCTGTAGATTTGCCAAAAAATGTGAAAGTGTGATGTTTTTTTAGTATTTATGGTGAAATAATAAAAAACATGTTTCCCATAAAAAATACATTGGAAACAGGTTTTTACGATTTTTCCATTTGAAGGCAATTTTTGGCTGCCTTTATTGCGGTTATTCAAGAAATGCTTAAAGGTAATTTGTAAGAAATTTAATTCTCTTTCAGAAAATCTCCATCCACTTTGGTCGATTTCCTCACCATTCAAAAGTTATTTACAAAAAACCAAAGCTACTACCAGTTTTGTTTGCGTTTCAAAAATACTGAGTTAAGAGAAATCTTTGGGCAATCGAATCTGGAGTTCCACTGGACCGATTTTAATTTTTAAGATGTCGTTGGAAAGCTTTTACGAATTTCTTATTTGAAAGCAATTTTCGGCTACATTTATTGTGGTTGTTCAAGAAATGCTTATTAGTGATTTGTAGGAAATTTCATTCTCTTTCAGAAAATCACCTTCCACTTTGGTCGATTTCCTCACAGTTTATAAGTTATTTACAAAAAACCAGAGCTACTACCAATTTATTTGCGTTGAAAATTCAGTTTTGAAAATCTTGGGGCAATCAAATCTGGAGTTCCACTGGACCGATTTTAATTTTTAAGATGTCGTTGGAAAGATCTTATCCTGTAGATTTGCCAAAAAATATGAAAGTTTGATGCTTTTTAGTATTTATAATGAAAAAATAAAAAAAACATGTTTTCCATAAAAAATACATTGGAAACAGGTTTTTAAGATTTTTTCATTTGAAGGCAATTTTTGGCTGCCTTTATTGCGGTTATCCAAAAAATGCTCAATGGTAATTTTTAGGAAATTTAATTCTCTTTCAGAAAATCACCATCCACTTTAGTCGATTTCCTCATTGTTAAAAAGTTATTTACAAAAAAACCACATCTACTACCAATTTGTTTGCGTTGTAAAATACTGTGGTAGAGATATTTTTATTAATCTTTGTACAGCTAAATCTAGAGTACTGGACCGATTTTAATAATCTTTTATGTGTTGTCGGTAAGCTTCATCTATGTATATTTACTCAAAAATGTGAAAGTTTGATGTTTTTCTTAGGAGTTATGGTAAAAAAGTTAAAAAGATAAACATTTTCTTCCTTTAAACTGTGTCTGATCACATGAAACACATGTTATTAATTTATCAGCTGATTGATGCATACATTTTGTTGTTTACATTTGGGATTTGTGGTTGTGAGTTCCTTACGTTTTGTTGGCATTTAAATAAAGTTATGTGCTAAAGCAGTGTGTGGTTTTAAGTGGTATGTGATTTTTACAATCATAAATTAATATTTGAAAAACTAAATTAAATTAAATTTAACTAAATTAATATAAAACTTAACTAAATTAAATAATTACAAGTATAAATTTTTAATTGTTCTGAAAATGAATAATTTCACCATTTATAATATAGATCGCGATGGAAACTGTTTGTTTAGAAGTTTATCTTTTCTATGTCATTCAACACAATCTAGGTACGCTGAACTACGAACCAAAATAATTGATGAAGTAGTAAAAGTAACTGGGACTACTATTGCTCTTTTATAATAGGAGATAAAACATATAGATAACCAATACAAAATGCAACAGAAAATAATTTTCTTTCTCAAATAGAATTTCAGTATTGAAAACAAATACTACAATTTTTTTATTTATTTCACCGGAAATATCATATAAGTAAATTTTTTCTAGAGACCGTTGTATTTTAACCACAACGGGCTTTGTTCCTAGTAATAGAATAAAGTATGGTAATGAAGTGTCAAAAATAAACAATATTACGTGTGTGTTAATACTTTTTTTTTACATTGCCAAATTTAAAAAAAATAACAGACTATATAAAAATATTAAGAAAACAGTCGAATAATCAATGACAAATATATGTAAATGATAAATCATGATATCCCTGCACTATAATTTACTATGTCAAAAAACTAATCAATTTCCAAAAATAAATATTTGACATAAGACATAGGTATGTCTTATATTATTGATTTTAATTTACATACACCTTTCACGCACAGGTGGCAATGATGCCTATGTGACCAGCATTTTGTTTGAACAACACCATCTGATTAATGGCCAAAATTAATGGTGGAAGACTAGTGTTGTTGGTTTCTTGAACTTCTAATCCTATTAATCAGATTAATTGTTTCTTCATTGTAAGCTACAGTTGTTGTTAACTCATAAGTTACTATACATATTTTTCTGCAAGGCAAAAACTGTACCTAAGTTAGAAATACAAGAATTCGGTTTTCACAGTTATGTTCCTTACCTAAGTTCCTTACAATAAATATTTACATTATTACACATATCATTTAAAAAAACCTTTGGGAACTTATTTTTAAGTAAAAAATCTACTGCGTCAGACTATCATTTAAAATTTAATATGAATTTAAAATTTAATTTCATTTAGTAGAAAACAGACTTTGATACACCTTGTAAAAAAACTAAAACATTATTAGAATTTGCTATGATAAATCAATGGGTCTGAAGGAACGAGTGTCCAAGTGAGATTTAAAAACACAATCGACTCCCTCGCGTTCAAACTCCGATGGTCCGGACGAGGTTGTGGAAATGAGTAATCAGCGTGCAACTGATTTCTCATGGCCGAATCAACAGGATTGAACGTGTCTATAATATTTCTAGCCTACATGTAAACAAAGAACCTATTTTTATTGTATATTTTTTTAACTAAAACATATTTACAACCAATTGCACATCAATATAAACACAAGAAGACAAAAAGAAAAACACTTTGACAAACATAGATTGGAATTTCATAAAAAAAGACCACTTACATTGGAAATAAATTCTTTAACGCATTTCCCGATGAACTAAGATTAGAAAAGAACAATGACAAACTAAAACATAGATTGAAAATATATTTGATCACCAAATCCATTTACTCAATAGAAGAATTTTATTAGTAGAAGTAAATTTTAGTAATAGTTTTATTTATTTTGAATTTGTATTATGTTATTTTTATTTGTGACAACCTTTCTTATATTTGACATGTACAAAGTAAAATAAAGTTTATTGATTGATTGAGTTTGGCTTGTGATTATGCTCATTCCAGTTAGTCTTACAGCAGTGTAGCTGATTTTACCAGTTACCGTACCATGTATTGTTTGTATTTTAGTAATTTTGAATTGAGTTATACTATTACAAATTAATGTTTTAAGTTAAATTGTAGTTACAGTTACTGTTTAGTGATTTTATGAATCTAAATTTGAAGCCCAATTCTTCAAAGAATTAACAATGAAATTCTTATTTATTTGTGGTGCTTTATACTTTTATGTTATTTCCTGTTGTCTGATGTCAAGTTTGTTTTTAGCGATGTCACAAAAATGGTCGCCAAAGTTTTGAGTGTGGAAAATAATTTTTTCCTCGAGATTTTCCCCACACTAGTTATTATTCTTGGACACTAGTTATTTGCTGGTTTGCACTAGGTTAAAGCTGATATCAGTAAGGGAATTGATAATTGTGCCAAATGGTTGGAGGCTAACTTCTTAGAAATGAATGAAAGTAAAACCGAAACAATAGTCTTCAGTTTGAGATCCGATAGTGTTGAGCAACAAAATTCTGTCCGCCTATTGGGTATTGTACTAGATGCAAAGTTGTCTTGGGAACCTCACACTCTTCACGTAATATCCAAATTATCCAGGGTGTGTTTTCTGCTCAGAAAGCTGAAGAATTCTGTCTCGGAGCATATGCTTCTATCGGCCTATTTCAGTTTCTTTCATTGTCACCTCATACATGGAAACGTTTTCTGGGGTGGTAGTTCTGGTGCAAAACAAGTGCTTCTGTGGCAAAAGAAGGCTCTTAGGATTATAGCGGGTATTCCACCCAGAGAAACCTGTAAACTTCTCTTCAGACACTTTGGCATTATGACTGTACAGGCAATTTTCCTGACAGGAAGAAACAATAACACAGGATAAACAAATTTTCTGACAGGAGAGAGGTCCACAATTACGAAACGAGGAATTGTCAAAACCTCATCAGCTATAAGCCTAGACTGCAAAAATTTTGCAATAGCCACAAGTATTTGTAAATTAAAATGTTCAATAAGTTGCCCATTGAATTCAGGAACCTGCCCCTGAAGTGTTTTTAACGTAAATTAAACAGGTTTTTGACGGAAAATGTATTTTATGATGTGGAAGAATTTTTTTTAATTTTAGAGGTAACATTCGTTGAGTTAGTGTTATGTTCTTTTTTTGTACATATTTAAAAGTAAGTTTAGATTAAGTTGACAATGTCTATTGCTCTGTAAAGATGCTTAAAGACCAATAAAGATCTATTGAATCTATAGAGGAAAGTAAAATATACACAACAAGGTGGCCCGTGCGCAAATTGCGCATTTTATGATTCTGTATGAGTGAAACTCATCTACAGTACGTGAATGTTGATTATTTTTGTTTACTATCTGGCTTTTAAAATTCATCTGAAGGTAATCAGCTGTTAAATTACAATTCACATTAAAGAACTTGCAATAAAAGTTGGTCAACATTTTAAAGTGCCCTCTAGAAATAAATCAAAGGTGAGGGGGGCGAAGCCCGGAACGATATGACCTTTTTAATTACGATTCGTCACTGCGGGATATCCTAAGCTTTAAAATGACACCTCAATCTTAAAAATCGGTTCAGTAGGTCGAGAGAAAAAGGGGCGTAACAGACGAAACCCTTATAGAAATAAGAAGATAGATAATGTGAAGATCAATTGTCTCTTAGGAATGATTATTTTCTTTAAAGGTCAAACCATTTCACTATACATCTTCATTAAAGCAAGTAATATGTTGTAATATGTTTAATATGTTCCGAGAAAGAAATAGGTTTGGGATTATAGAAAGGAGTAATTAAATATCAAAACAGTAACAAATACTTTTATTTATCTACACCATTGATAATAACATCAAAATATCAAGGTGGAAAATAGAGAGAACACACCTAACCCACCTTGTGAAATAACAACAATTTGCTAAAACAGTGATAATACATTAATTTATTTAATAATATGTAAAATGAAGATGCATCCCATTGTATTCTCTTCTTAAGTTATTTAAAGTGAATCAGGAACCAAAATGTGACTAAATGTACAAATGACATTCAGTCACAGTAGCATTTAGTTGTATCAGTGTAACGCCAACTTATAACTGTTTCACAAAGTGAGTTTGTGAGTGCTCTATTTCTATCTATACCCTGAAGTGTCCAAACCCAATGTTTTTCTATAAAAATAGAACCATAATATACAACAGGAAATATGAATGGCAAGTAATGTTTTCAAACAAACAACCAACTGAAGTCTTACTTAGACACATTTGCTGCAGTGATTTACACTTAGAACGTTCACTAAAAACTGAGAATTATGCAGAAGGTTTAAGATGAATTTATGTTTAAATGCTATTTAAAAAATTGCTCAGTCATTGTTTGACAATACTGCAATAACATGTGTAACACAACTGGTTAGTGCCTGATTTAACTAATAAGTAATACAAAATATAGGCTAACAAAATTTTCTTACATCAACTAGTGACCAAAATTTTTGAAAATTATTTGAAAAACAAAATATATTTAAAAAGTTAAAAAGATTGTCACAATTATCAATTTTAAAATATTATTTTTGGTTACATGATTTATTTGTTTGTAATTGGATGCACGATTCACGATGCAATTCTTATGATTTTCATCTATCAAATAAATAAAATACACCCGTCGCAGCAGACCTGCGTACTCAGCGAATTTCCAATGGAATTTCAGTATATTTTCTATTTCCCCATAAAATCCATGGGGATGAGAGTACGTAGGTTTGCCGCCATTATATGGGTTTAGTTGGTAAATATAAGTTAAATCCTACCTAGTGATTGTACATACCAAATTTTATAAGGTTATGGTGTTCTGTTTATTTTCCCCATAAACCCCATGGGGGTGAGTATGTAGGTTTGCCGACATATGGGTTTTGTAAGCAAGTATAAGTTAAACCTTATCTAGATAATGTACATACCAAATTTGATTAAGTTATGTCAATAAATAAGCAAGATATAGGCTTTTCTTGATTTCCCATAAGAGTAACATGGAAAACACATTTTTTGATTTTCCCCGTAACCAGTTATGCTAAGATAAAAATTCAAAATACCAAATTGTTGGTTTTTTAAGCTCTTTTAAATGGTTTCAGTTAAAATTGTTGAATTTTAAAAATTAAGGTCAAAAAATGCCAAAACCCATTTTTAACAATTTTGAAACCCCATAAAACCCCGTTCCAATGGTCCGATCATTCTGGTTCGCGAACTCAACCTAGAAGATGCTGGCTTACACCCTTGTGCCAAATTTCATCAAAATCGGAGGTTCCGTTCAAAAGTTATCGTGTTCACGGACATATATATATATATATATATATATATATATATATATATATATATATATACATATATATCAATTTGAACGAACGGTGTTTTTGGCTTCTAGGGACCTCAAAACGAAAAAGTATCATGGTCCCGGGCTTAGGTCTTACCGTGACTACTACCGTAATAGCGTATTCCCTATAGGGAAATTCGCTAAAAACTAAAATAATGAACAAAACACAAAAAATTTTTGTTAAAATACATCCTAGAATATTTTTTGTTGAATCAAGAAAAATGAAGAGAAACCACTGATACCCTAACAAGAAAACCGCAGCAAACATGTTTAATTTATATTATACTTTATTAGTAAACTCTTCCCTATATTGAAAGAATGTAAAACAAATCAACATAAAGAACCCTAGACCACTAAAAACACAAACTTAAAAACTACAAAAGAAATTACTACTATCTGAACAATAACTAATGCTTTTATCATCATTAAGACACATTTGGCATAAAAAATACTTCTAAAAAGTATAATGATTTGTTATAAACTAAATGGAATTTATTAGAGCCTCAGCCTACGCCTATTTAAATTTTATCACTTAAAATTAATTACTGTCATGGATTTTTGGCACAAAACACTCTTTTACTATACAGTAGACTCCCTCTTAACCGGCCACCTCGGGACCAGACCACGTCCAAATGACGAAATGGCCTGTTCAATAAACGTACATGAAGCTCACTCTTCCAGGAACTGAATACAATAATAAATGCCTCAATAAAAATAAATGTATTTCATTAGAGCTAATAATATATCGTATGGCTTTTGATGGAGGAAGATCAACAATTAACTGACAGTTCTCCTGAAACTGAAATGCCTGCTCTTTTTTGTTTTCTATGCAGGTGGACCAATGGCTTAACATGACTTCAAAACCATGGGAGCGTCCGAACGATCTTTTTTTCCCCGAGTCGAAAGTTGAACCACGACTCACTGGGTTATAACCTACAGCTCTACTACTGAGCTACGGGCGCTGCCATGATAGATACAGTAGAGTAGAGCTAAAATGTATGGAAACAACTTTTCCATGTGTGAAACATGGCCGATTATGCACAGCTATATAATAAAGTAGCCGGTTAAAAGGAAGTGACAGGTTTCCTGACAGGTTAAGGTAGAGGCCGGTTAAAAGGGAGTCTACGGCAATATATAAATTATTCCTAAATTATTATAAAGCTTAATTACAATATTATTAGATTAAAATATAATCTAAGATTTCTACTATTTGGCAACTCAATGATAACATTTGTAAAAATATTATAAGGCACATAAAACTATTTTGTTCAGTGGAAATCACTTTATACTTTTCAGGAATGTGGCATTTATCAATTATATTAATAATACTGTAAAAATTAAGGCACATATTTCTATAAATGTAAAAAAATTGTAGATTTTTGGTTGTACTGATTATTTGTTTTACAGTTACATTTGTTTGATGTTCCATTCCATTTGATAATGAAACTTTGGTCATTAAAAAATTTGTTTTCCTAGTTTAACAGACAAAATTATCTTTGGTAAGACTTTTTGATTGCACAATTTCATCACAAATCAAGCTCCTTCCTCTTTTAGAGATTTGAAACATTTCCAAAATACAACATCTCAAGTTTTACAAACTACAACTAACTAATTTATGGAAATTTAACTTGATTTACACTATATCTCTAGAAAATCCTAATAAATAAGATTTAATAATCCCCATTCAGTAGGGAACAAACAATTCTTTCAACAAGGATCAAGTCATTACTTGAATACATATATTTCACAAATGTTCATTACTAGGAAACCTATTGAACACTACTCATGTAAATAAATCTATATTTTGACTTAACATGAAGTTATTTCAACCTTTTTAGTCCTTTACACTTCTTGGATTACGGATGAAAGGAGATTAAAGATTAAAGTTTTGGCATTTCCGCATATTTAATAGCTAGACTGCATATGCATGCTTCACCAAGGAAAGTATACCGGGTGTCCCAGACCACCCGTACACCCCTTTTACAAAACACAACAATACAAAACTGATTATTCACGAAAACAAATTGTGCCAAACTTAACAGTTTGGGAGATAATAGAGGTCAAAGTTGGATTTTTTTCCTATAAGTATAACATGGGGCTAAATTTCACATACAATATCTCTGTAAATTTCCAGTTAAACTAATAAGAGTTAGCATAAAAATGCCTTAGCTTCTTCATTTGAACCCTTTTGCATCATAAATTATTAGTTTTGTCATAATATTTTATTTTTTTCCATGAATTTGTCAATATGGTGGAAATTATTTAAAATGTAGAGAAAACTAAAATTAATTACGTGAAATCAGTATAGGTCTATTTAAAAAAAAATACTATCTAAAATGAGGTTATACGATATTTTTATGCTTGGACAGTTATTTTAAAGGTAAAAGTTTCAGTGTTAATGGATATGACAATTTGCTCCATGTTATTCTTATGGGAAAAAATCAAACTTCTACCTCCTCCTAAACCGTTATGATTAGGGATACACATTAAACTGTAAAGTAGTCTTAAAATTGTGTCTAGAATCCAAAAATACCATAAAAAGTAGGAGTTCATATTTAAAATTAATGACCGCAATCAGTTAACCTACAATGGCACAATTTGTTTTCGTGAATAATCAATTTTGTAGATTTTAAAAGGGGTGTACGGGTGGTATGGGACACCCGGTATAGGGGAAAATATGTATTTCTCTAAAAAATATTAAGAAAAGCTCATTGTGCACTCTCCCCTCCTTTCAAAAAATGTACAGTGCTATTGATACACCTTTTACAAGTTATTCTAAAAGTAACATCTGATTTGCTGTAATTATTTGAATTTGGGCCCAAGGACAACACACTTGTCCCGGCATGCCTTGCGCGTCAAACGCTCCCATCAGCGTTGTTACTGTTGCTGTGTGCTGTTTGTAGTGTCAGTTCACAAAGTTTAAGTTTAAGTTAGTTTAAGACAATTGATCAGGACGCCGATTGTGAAGTAAGGCCAGTGCAGTAATGTTTTTGTGTGCAGGAATCAAATTCATCGGAAGATTACTGAAGTTTACGGTCCTCACATACAAGTGAGAGTAAAGTGCGCAAGTAAGAGCAAACTTTTAATGAAGGACAGGAAAATGTGCAAGATGAACTGCGCTCTGGCTGACCATCAGTGATTTCAGACGATTTGGTCAATTGATGAAAAAATTTGAGAAGATCGGTGATTCACTATTTCAGATTAAGAAATGGATTTTAAAGATCGTTTTTTATAATTTTACAAATAGATTGAAGATATCTTTGCAGGTGGACGATTTCTACAACTTGGGCATTCGAAAGCTTATTGACCGATGTGACAAATTTAAATAAGTATGGCAATTATCTACAAAAACAGTATGGATTATGTAGATCCATTAAAGATGTAGGGAACGTAAATAAAACAATTGTTTTGGAAAAAATTTTGGTTTTCTTGATCTTTTTTAACTTGACCTTACTTGGAATAACCCTTGTATAACTGTTGCGTTCTTCATAATGGAAGAGCCTCCGGATCACTTAATATTGAATAAAAGGTTTAAATTATCTGGTTACTGCCAAGTATCCTGAAATTTAAGTGAGGACAACCTAAGGTTTCGAGCAACGGTGCTTATTTTCAAGTCTATTAAATCAAGTTAAATTCATTGCTCTTCAACGTTGAAGGGGTGTTGCTTTCTGTTGAACCTATATTTGTTAAACTTCCTTGGTGTATAAAGATGGAATAATTTCATAGCACAGGAGTAACCTGAGTGGCTGAAAACTGAAACTTCTTAGAACTAATATTTCAGGACTAAAAGGGTTGAAGCAGACAAATGTTTTAAAACAACCATGATAAGGCAATATGTCCTAATCCCTATCCCAAACATGCTAGTTCCACTACCACGAGATCACCTTACCTTGTTCAGCTCTGCTGGTTCTGAAGGCACCAAGTTGCAGCATTCTATCGACTCTTTCAGCTCCTCAAGCATTGTTGTAATTCGTTTTTGGAACTGTAAAATGCACAATTCTTATGTAAGTTATGAAGTTGCACTTATTTAATAACTTAATAGTAATGTAATGCGCTTTATTTACTTAATTGTATAGTACTTACTTGATTACTTAGTTTTCAGCATCAGTAATGCCTTTGCACGTTAAGCATGTACAGGCATGCTTGACAATTGTAAATAAAAGTAAATAAGAAATTTCCCTGACAGGACTTGATAGCTAAAAATATGAATAAAATTGAAAATTCTTAATTGGCCTTCATTCCCTGGACCTTAGGTAGGATGACTAGAATTTATCTTCTTATTTCTATAAGAAATAAGGCAACCCTTGGCCTTTCTTATAGAAATGCCAAGGGTCTAATGAATATTGGTCAATAAATTCTGATTAAAATTTATTTTATTTATATGTATATATATACTTTTTGGCTTACATTCCTTAAGCTAGATTTTAAGTTGACACTATTCTTGTATACAAATGTATATATTTATGAATAAAGGATATTTTGACTTGACTTGACTATAAGGGTTTCGTCTGTTACATCCCTTTTTCTATCGACCTACTGAACCGATTTTTAAGATTGAGGTGTCATTTTAAAGCTTAGGATATAGTGTGTGGGTGAACCGTGATTAAAAAGGTCATATCGTTTCGGGCTTTGCTCCCCTTGCCTTTGATTTATTTCTAGAGGGCGCTTTAAAATGTTGACCAACTTTCATTGTACAATGTGAATTGTAACTTAACAGCTGATTAATTTAAGACGAATTTTTAAGTCAGATTGTAAACAAAAATAAATCTTTGTCACTTCATAACCAACATACTTGTATTTTCGGTTAGTTTCTCTCATACAGAATCATAAAATGCACAATTTGGGCACGGGGCTACCTCGTTGTACATCAAATGTACAACACATATAGTCATATTGGGTACCAAATAAATTACATTTTGAAAGTATTACAAAAGACCTTGGGAGAAAAAATATGATACCGTCCTTGATTTGCTTTAAAAGGATCTAATGTACTTATTGTGGTCTAATTGTTTGTTTTAGGATTAACCCATTGGCATACCAATAATCCACTACCTGAATACATGTGGGAATTCCTACTTACCCCCAGACAAAGGGGCTTTCTAAGGATAATCCTATTTCCCCTCTAAAAACCTGTTGGATTATATCTCTAACAGAATCATGCTGAATAACATTGTCATCAGATACCTCAATTGCACTATTTTGTAAAGTAGGAGCTTCTACTAGGATATTAGGACTACTAGCAATACCGGTCGATCCAGATGTTGGTAGATCAATTTCATCGTCTTTGTCAAAGAGATTATCAATTCTGAAGAGATGATCAAGTGTAGCACGATCAAGTTCATCACTTTCCTCTTCAGATTCACTCGAGGATAATTCAAAATTATTGAGAAAACTATCAATTTCACTTGATCTCAAACACTGATGAGTCATTTTCTCGGCGAATACAACCTCCAAACTAAACACCTGTTGTTTTCTAATATTTTCATCTCGCAAAACAGGTTAGCCAACCAACGAAAGTGAAAATATAAGTACAAACTATTGCAGAATCATAGACGAAAATATTGGTTCGACAAGTGCTGCGATCCCTCGGAAAAAAGACAAACTACTAGCAGACAGAACCATTCCGTTCAAGTATGCCAATGGGTTAAGATAGGTTTTACTGTAATAAAGATATTTTTGCTATATAACATTTTGTTTTTCATTCAGTTAATTAAAAAAATTTGCAGATATGGAAAATATTTTTCCCATTGAGCTTTATGAATCCTTTCATCTTTCTTATACTCTGCTTTACTGAGTTTATTTGGTGCTTATTAAATAGGTCATCCTTGAACAAATTTTCAGCGATACGAGTTGCAATTGGACAAATCTTCAAATAGGCCAGACGCTGAATGGGTTGAGCATGCTCTGAAAGTCTAACGATATTCGACTTTTAACTATTGATGGGGACATCAAAAGTAGGATTCACAAAAATAGTCCGATGAGAATCGATACATTGTTGGCAAATTTGTTCTGAAACACATTTTTGTACTGTATTACACATGGTAAACATAACAACAAATGACAACATTGCAGGGCGTAAGGGGGTGAGGGGGGACACAGCTGTTAAAATTTCCATCGGACTATTTTCGTGCATCTTACTATAGTATCGATATTGCGACCTTTCCAGCATGGGCACAACATGGGAGACACCTCCTATAACAAGTCACAGAGTAAACTGTATTAGGCTATGTCATGTTATATTTAATTGTAAAGGCCTTTGAATGTAGAGCAAAACACCACAAACCGGATCTCAAAAAGTGAAATATGTTACAAGTTATTACATTTTGAGATTTCTGTAATCTGTTTTGAAGGTAAAGTTTTTCTGGCTCGAACCTTCATTACAGATTGGGTATATTCTATTCTATTGTTCTCTTGTTTTTAAAGCTAAACAAGAGCTTTAAAACTAAGTTAAATGTTTTCTTGAGATCCTTTATTTGCCATTCCCGAATGCTGTCCGATATCATTCATGATGACTCAATCAATCAATCAATCAATCAAAATCTCTTTACTTTCAATATCATCAAGATATGATGAAATAGTGTCAACAATCAAGTTACAAGTTAAAATATGTGTTTCTTGCTTTACAATACTGGGTATATGCCTTGATCAGAGTGCTTCATGGTGAAGTATTCTTCTAGTGTATACAGGGGTTGTGCCACCAGCCATTTATGAAGATTTTTCTTGAGGTCTTGAGGATCCAAGTTCTTCAGATTTTCAGGCAGTGCATTATAGAGTTTGCATCCCATGTACCTAACTGGGACAGCCTACGGAAATTTACAAGAAAATATTTCATGCAAGCTTTAAGGCCCTGCTCAACAGAGAACAATACCACCGCCCGAAACAAAAATTAAAATTCGAGCCAGAATTGGTAAGCACTCAAGCTTTGCACTAAAAGTATGTTACCAAAATTTCAAAATGCATTAACTCGCAATATATTTAACTTTTTGAGATCAGGTTTGTAATGTTTTGTTCTAGGCAAATACAGTTTTCGCTGGGGGCTTCCCCCATGTTGGGCCCACACTGGAAAATATGGCAAAATAGATTTTTTTCATCTACTAGATGTCCCCAACAATAATAAAAAGTTAAATTTCATTAAGCTTTCAGTGCATGCTCGACTTGTTTGGCGTCTGGACTAATTCAACGTTGATTCTGAACTATTATTGTGGGCACTACATCACTATCGTACCTCCTCTGAGCAGTTGCCTTGGCTGCACTGTTGCGTGACGTTCTCGGTGAACCAGTCCACCTGCTGCCTGACCCGGTACAGCAGATCAGCTGATCCCTGCGTCAGCTGTTGCTGCAAACAGCTGATCACCTGGTCTTTCTGTTCCAGCTGTTCTGTCAGGTGCTCCATGTGCGAAAGGGAACGCTCCTTGATACCCAGTACCTCCACTAGCGTTTCCTGGCAGACAGAAAAGGTAGAATGTTTGTAATGCTGGAAAAGTGTAGTTAGAACTTGAAATGAATTTTAACGCTTTATGGGAATCAATGTGTTATCTAATGATATAGGTAATCAGATATATTTAATGTAATGTGTTTTAAAATAAACAACTTAGTTAAACAACCTGAACAACTTAGTTCACTGATAGCATAAAACAGTCAGCAAATTTCAAGTCAGCAAATTTAAATCAATTCAAAATTCATTTAAAACACCTCTTGGTGTCGATTCGTTATTATCGAGTGCTTGTTATTCGATTGATGAATTCATTCATGAGGAACCGCTTGGATTTTTAAAAGAAACAAGACATGGGGAAAAGGCTTTGGCATCGGTTCATGATTTTATTATTTCATTTTTGCACTGTAAAATACACAAACAAACAAATTATCAATCACTGTAAAAGAATGAATGTTTTAATTTGACGATGTAATACAATGTAAACCACTGTCTACTACAATAAAGATATCAATATTATTATTCACACACAATCACGGTGGTTCTGTTGACTACATTGCAGTTGATAAACTCTTCAATTGAAGTTAAGACACAACTGTCCAGGGTAATATATGTACACAAGTCTAAATCAGTAATAAGCAACCATTGATAAAAACATTTAAAAAGTTCTGTTAAATGAAATTCAATAAAGCGGTTTTTACTAAAATAAACGCTTCCTGACCCTTACCTAACCTGACCCTGCGTGCTGCCAAATTCATTCAAGATGGCGTGAATTATTAACTTAGGGTGGAAATTAAATAGGGAAGACAGAAATAGGTGACCAGCACCTAAATCACAGTCAATTATTTATAATGGAGCGGCTGTTAATTTGTTTATCAGCATTAAGTTCAAAATAAATGTGCGGTTGAAAGTCAGAATTTAATTTCCCACCACAAGGAAAATTCTCTCTACACCTTCCTCAATTCCCCGATTTTCTTTACAATCAGTTGTTATTTTAATTTCGTCCTTAAAACTTAGAGTAGAAAATAGCGCTGATGATCGTGTTAATTCCCCTACTTGCCATCGAAAGCGCTTCCTGTAGCAGCTCAAAAGTCAAAATTAGAATATTTGTTTACGAAAAAGCAAAATATTCGCATAACGTGACATGAGATATTAAACAGCTGTAGCAATTCTGATTGGATGGATTCTTGGCAACGGGAGGAACGGGAAAAATGGGGGAATTGAATTCTCTGTTTCGATCGCACATTTATTTTGAACGGGGTACAGTGGCGGCCACAGCAGATTATCTTGTAATTCAGTGTAATTAAATTTTAACATTGTGTTGCCTCTTTATAAGCTAAAAATATTTACTCAATGACCACTCACACTGGAAACGCGTATGCTTATACAATACCTTCTTTTAATTTGACCCTCACAAAAAAATTAGAACAGACAAATATGTAAAAACTAAATATGAAATTAATGTATTATTAATATTATATTAATAAAAACTCAGCTCCTTGAATATAGGCTTATTTTTTTCAATTGGGCTCTTTCAAGTATTTTTTGCAAGAACCAAAGCACAGCACACCTATTTTATTGGTTGATTCCTTGAAAATAAACTCCAACAAAAGTTTATTTGATTATGTTTTGATACAAAACTCTTGATACACTTTAGTATTACATTGTTATATCGGTCTTTCACTGTTTTTATCAAAACATCATGTTGAAAACTAAAGCATTTTACAAATTTGTTTAGTTGTAACCGAAAATAATAAATCTGATTCTATTTGAGTTGAGTGATGAGTAAAACCGACCAGATTTCATATTCAGAGTGGATGAGCCAAACTCTATTTTGTATGCAGAGGCATTTGACCTGAGCGATTGAATGTTTAATCGGGGAGGGTCTAATGCTGATATTTCAATGGATTTTTAAGTCAAACTTAGCTGATGGTTGCATTATTAATTTATATTCAACAGTTTATGAAATAGAAGGGGCTAGCCAGGCAATCAAAGCAGGTTCAAAATACTAACACAAACTGTTAATTTTTTGCTTCCTACAACAGTAGAATTCGCTATCGCGGCCCTCAATGACACGACTACCTGGATAACAAGTACTATTTTCTGGTTCCCGTGAATTGCACATAACACTCAATGTTAATAATATCTGTAAAGGATGAACTCTTTTCAGATAAATACCTCGATAATACATATTTTGTCAGTTGAAATTACCACAAAATCAAACTCTATAACGTATTTTAAAATATCAGAACCTTTATAGCACAAATTCACCCTTGGTGGCATGAACCATTCAGTAATAAACTTTGTAACACAAACCTAACCTCAGAAGAAAGAAGTATCTCATTACGGAACCTTTATAGCACAATTCACCTTCCTCATGCATGTTTCGCACAGTTTAGACAGATATTTGAAGAATAATAACTTATTACACATACCTTCTGTCAAGCAGCTCAAATTTTGTTGGAATAAATCACAACATGTTTGCCGTGAATACAGCATTTTCAAGTGACACCCAATAAGAACACAAAAAATATATCACTTGAAAATGACGTATTCACAGTGAAATATGTTGTTTGAGTATGTGTTATAAGTTATTATTCTTCAATAGCAGTTCAGGAGCTAATAAAATGGATTTTAATAAGATATTGTGAAGTAAACATGTCTTTATGCTATTCTAAGAAATCCTACACTTTTTTCCTGAGACAAATTTTTATTAATCACTAGCTTGTGTGCAGTCAAAACTAACGTTCTTGATTTTATTTATGTCGCTTTTGGAAAATCTTCTATGCAACCTGTTTTAATTGCTGTTTTAAATTTACTTATCATATTAATAGAGGCAGTAAATAGAGATCACAAAAACAGGTCTGACAAATGTTAACTTAAGTCATCAACAATTGGATTTAAGAACATATTTCTCATAACAGTGGAACTTTTTGTTTTATATGTGTATTTTTATTTTATGGTTGATTACGTTAACTTTCTATGAACTAATAATAGTGAGGTTTTATTGAAATCACTCTATTAATTTCTTGATTGTCATTGTTTTTACATGTTGTTAATCACAAATTAATAATAAGACACATTGTAGGTCAAAACAACAATCTATAAAAAAGTGTTGTTTTGACGTACTATGTCTTGTTATTTATTTGAAAATTACTCGTGTTATAGAGATTTAAAAAGAACATCTTACCTCCATCCTCATCTCACTTCATTTTATTCTGTGGAAGAGTTTTGTCAAGACCTTGGACTGTATTGGATTTTTTATTTACAAATTGAAAGTGTATTTGCATTTGACCTGCCATTGTATTTGATTGAAATATGGCTGAATAAATTATTATTCTTATTCTTATTCCTCAATAAGACAAATAATCAGTAAAATGACCCTGATAGCAAGACACTTAATTAGATGAGCACCTTGAAAAGACGACTGTTTTGTTTGACCGTTAGAGAACTGTCTTACTGAGATTTTACTTCACCACCCAAGGTTTACCAGTTAGGATTAGATACATCTTCCTCCACAAAATCAAAACAGATCAACCATTAACTTATTTTGATAACAACCAAAATAAAATAACAGAGGAACACATTTCTTGCTTTCTTTATAATAGTTTACTTTACTTTAAGAAATGCATTTAAACTACAATCACGAGAAAAAAAATCCAGTTTCAATATGAACACATATATTGTACAATTAACAAAACCATTAGATGTAAAAGCATCCTTGAACAGTGACTAAACAAATTATTTATAAACATCTTTAGAATGTGTGCAAACCGTTGTCCAAACCGAAATATCACCATGAACTGGACAAACTTCGGTTCTCTCTAGGATCAGTTCCGGATTGGTGTCTCTAACTTCAACTACTTGTCTCCCAACAAAATGTCTGTGGCAGTATTCCTTCCTCTTAATTTTGCAATGTGAACGCTTCAAAAATTGTTCCGACTTATTTTCTCTAACTGGACTTGTACATGTTGATTTGTTGGCAAACTGAGTGCTTGCAGCCTTTGAGGTTTTTTCATGAGCTTTTATAATTGAATTGACCTCTTTACTGACATCAATAAGGTTTTCAATCAAATCGTCCTTACTTTGATCCACCTTTTCTGGAGCAGGAGTGGTAGGGGTGGCAGAGGGAGGGGGTTTGATCACTTTGATCTTCTCAGTTTTAGGAGTGCAATTGGTTGGAGGATATAGTCCGAGGAATTCTAGCTGGAATCAAAGGTTAAGTAAGAAATCTAGTAATCAATTTGTAATCAAAGGTAAGTGAGACATAAGGGTTTGTTGATTGTAAGGGGGTGTTGATTTTCTTTGTTACTAGTAAAGATACGCTTACCAATTTAAAAAAAGTTTATTTTTTAATCTCATGCAATCTTAGTTATAATTATTTAATTCAAAATATTTTTGTTTTAAAATCTCAAAACCCTTTTGGGCCATTTTGCAACAATCTGAAATCCTGTTATTGTAATACGATCATGCTGGTTTGCAAACTCATTAAAATACAGCCCTACAAGTCTACACCACATTTGATCAAAAACAAGGGATCCTTTTAAAAGTTATCATGTTATCAGACACATAGATATCCAACAATTGGTGTTTTTTGTATCTGGGAACCTCAAAACGGTAATGTCCCTGGCTTTATAGTCATAGTCATAGTCAAATCTCTTTATTTATCATTCTGTACATGTGGTACAATAAATAGCGTCAACATAGTATAGCTTAAATTAACTAAAATGTTATTTAAGGTCTATCTACCATTCACATATATAAACATTCCCTTACATTTTAACTCTAAGTTTGCAATAAAAGAAAAGAAAACAATTAATCTACAAAATATACATTTCCAATAAAAAGATTTTTTACATAGGGAGTATTGAGAGAGGAGTGGAAAATTCTTCTATCGAGTATAGAGCTTTATTTATTAAATATTCTTTTAACAGTTTGTTAAATTTCTGTCCTTTTTCTAACTTTATATTGTTTGGAACATATTTAAAAAATTTATTTCCCATATATGAAGGCTTTTTCTCAAAAAACTTAAGTCTGCTCCTGGGTGTATTCATATCTCCGTCTGGTATTATAAGGATGTGTCACCTGTTCCTCAAAATTAGTATCTGATCTAACTTTTTTAGCAAGGAGAATTGCTTCATAAATGTACTGTCCATAGACTGTCAATATTTTTAGTTCTTTAAAATGATTCTTGGCTGAATCATCATGTTTTAACTTTAGCATGATACGAATTGCCTTTGTTTGTTGCTTTAAAATTTTTTCCATGTTATGCTTTTTGGTTGAACCGTAAAGTGCAATGTAGGGATGAGCATCGATAGAAAAACATCGATGGGTGGAAAACATCGACCTCTAAACATCGATGAATATCGGACCTAAACATCGATGTTTTTATGAAAATCCCGAATTTCGTAAAAAAGGCTATCGGATAAAAACATCAATATTTTAGTTAAAATTCCGTAGTTTCGCATAAAAGGATACGTAAACCACAATGACACACAACAAATTTAAATCAAACTTTATTAAAAATATATTTATTTAGTCAGTTTCAATGGTTACAAATTACAATGAATGGATTAACTTATTGCTGCCTACTCTCACTCCCAGCTCGATATAGGGTATCGTCTTTTTATTTTCAGAGTAGGGGCTTTATTTTTTTTTCAAACTTGGTAAAAATAATACTAACAATTTTATTTGTTTTTTACTACTAGAAATATCAAACAGAAAAAAACATCGTGTATTGCAAATTTTTAAAAACATCTATGTAAAACATCGATGTACGATAAACATCGGTAACTCACCATCGATGGCAAAAACATCGAACATCGAAAGGAAAACATCGGCCATCGATGCTCATCCCTAGTGCAATGCAAAAAGATATATGTGAATGTACATAGGCAAAATATATATTTTTTAGCGTTTTTATGTCACAATAATAACTCATTCTGGATAATGCATAAATTCCAGAATATATTTTGATTAAAATTTTGTGAATGTGTTCATCCCAGTTTAAATTTTGATCTATTTTTAATGCCAAAAAATTTGTGCTCTGTTTATGTTCTATGTTCTGTACATTGTAAGTCACTACAATTTCTTTTGATATTCTATTTTGAGGTGTTTTAAAGTTTATTAAATTAGTTTTTTGTGTGTTTAAAAGTAGGTTGAGCCTTTTTAAAGAATCCTCAATATTTTTTAGTTCCATATTTGTATACTTCTCTGTATCCTCTGGTGTTTTTGTTGATACTACAAGATTTGCATCGTCAGCATATAAGCAGAGGTTACTACTAATCCCATGTAACAAAGCTTTATCTAATCCACCCAGGTAACACAGAAAAAGCAAAGGCCCTAAGATAGATCCTTGGGGAACGCCAAATTGAAGATTTTTACTTTGGGATAAGGTTTTTATTATTTTATTGCTCTTTGTCAAGTGAGTAATTTCTACATATTGAGATCTTTCAGTCAAATAGGATTTAAACCAACTAAGGGCATTTTTCTCTACACCTAAAATATTTAATTTTTCTAATAGTTTAGAGTGTTTTACACTGTCAAATGCTTTAGAGATGTCCATAAATACGCCAATTGTGTGATTCCCTTTGTCAACTGATTCAATTATTGATTCAATAAATTCGGTTGCTGCACTCACAACCGACTTACCGGGTCTAAATCCATGTTGGCATTTGTCTAATAAGTTAGCTGATTCTAAATATGCTATAAATTGTAAATGTACAGATTTTTCAAAAATTTTGGGAAAAGTTGGAAGAATCGACACTGGTCGATAGTTTATAACATTTTTCTTGCTATCTTTTTTATAAATTGGTATTATTTTGGCTTTTTTAAATTGAGATGGAAATATACCTGAAACAAAGGATGAATTAATCAAATGGCTTAAGATAGTACTGATGTTTGTTTTTACTTCCTTGATTACAGTAATTGGTACTTCATCATGCCCACTTGAATGTTTGTTCTTTAGTAAATCTATAATTTTTTCCACTTCTCTCCCATCTACTGGTCTTAATCTAAATTTCGGCTGAAATATTATTTCATTATTTGAATTGTTATTTAAACTAACATTTTCATATTCATCATGTTTAGGCTCACTTGCTCCTAGGTCTTTGACTACATTAAGAAAGTGCTCTATGAAAATATCTGCTACCATTTTTGGATCATAGGTTGTTTTCCCTTCATTCACTAAAGTGATATTGCTAATTGTTTCTCTCTCGTTTTTCCCTACTTCATCATTTATCAACCTCCAGACAGTTTTTTGAATATTAGTTGATCTTTGATTTTATTTTGAAAATAATTTGATTTAGCTTGATTTGGTCTTACCATGACTGCTACCATAATAGTGTATTCCCTCTAAGAAAAATTGGACCTTTTTCATTAAACAAATACCAGCATTTTTTCTAGTTGGAAAATGTTTATGGCAAATCTACCAGTAAGGTGGGCTTGAATCGTTTTTCTATATATTTATTATTTAGAACCAAAACAAATCAAAATAAAAACAGAAAACAGTGAGACTAAAAATTAAAATAACAAGGTTTAATAAAGGAGAAGGAACCTAACAACAAATGGAGGTTGTAAGGTTAGAACGAACACATATACATCCGTGAACAAGACGTCTGGTCTAAATCATGGCTGCCACTTGTACTTGCACAAGTAGCTGTTTAACATAGGCGTGTCCACGGGTGGTGCCACTGGTGCCGCAGCACCACCACTAGATTGATATTTGGTCTGTGTAAAATGTGATTTTTACGTTGTAGAAACCGGGAAACAGCACATTCAAAAGTTTGAATTTGCTCGCATCATCGGCCGCATCCGCATTCGTACCTGGCAGATTCCGGGAGCTAACAACAATTTCTTATCTCTCTGTACTTCCGGCACGCTCCTTAATTCCCACAGTGGCTTCCATTAAATGGATTTATTTTAGTTTGTGTCACAATATTATTAGTTTCTATCAGGCTTTCGTTAGAATTGTAAGGGTTTTAGGATTAGAGTAAAATAAGTTACGTTTGATTGTTACAGTAACCAAATGTATGAATATTACTTGCATTTACTTAATGCTAGCAACCTAAATAAATTAATAACTGTGTAAATTTCGTGACTTTTGTAGTATTTTCTCCCGGAAACAATGATGTCTAATTTTGCTTTATGGTTAGTTTTTATTCAGGATATCAAGTCTTATTTTAATACTAAGTGGTTTACATACCTTTGACATCCTATGAGTACAATCCTATGAGTAACTTTATGGATTACCACGGTTTCAGCACCATTGTGCCATGATCACACCCAGATGAGAAACATCAACTAAAAATTCAGTCCATGGGACGTCGTTATATCTATATGTTAAAAAGACTTTTTATGATACAACGACGTCCCATGGACTGAATTTTTAGTTGATGTTTCTCATGTGGGTGTGATCATGGCACAATGGTGCTGAAACCGTGGTAACCCATAAAGTTACTCATAGGATTGAAAACGATAAAGGTATGTAAACCACTTCGAAATCAATAAATCCTGGGGAAATGACAACGAAAATGAATAAGTTATTTGAATACTTGGGATTAATTTAGAAGGGGATTTCATGGGAATTAAGATTATCTCAATTTGACAACACAAACTCTATACAATGTTGATTTATTTGTACTTAGTTTTAGGAAATATTGTTGAAGGAGCTAGGGCTATCAAACGACAGGTTGATAATGGTAGATTCCAACATCATTTTGCTCGTAAGGTAGGCCTACGGCAGCAACGAAAATTCCAATTTCAGACTCATAAATTATTTATCTTACAAACGAAAGCTTTCTTCAGTTGTAAAAGAAATTAAGGATTTAATAGATAAATTAAGTATACAAATATCTTAAACGTTGTTATTATCCTATACTATAATACTAGCAATGTCTGGAGGGATGTATGTTCCACAATCTTGAAATCTAGCGGATAGATTTTGCTTAAACTTTACATTTAAAAGTGTTTTGGCCCAAAAATAAGTTTAGAAACAGCCTCAATCCCAGGAAAAATCGAATTTGAAGACTCTGGTGTAGATTAGTAGCTTGACTTCAATGACACTATAACAAAAGTGAATTAAAACCAACAAGCAATCCTCGGTTAACCTGGTACTATTCTATAAAATGAAACTGAATATTTTATATATCTATGATAGATGAAAAACGGGATTGATCCTTGGATAGTCATTAATCTTGATTCGTGCACACCTAGATGTTTACTTATTTTGCTTGAATGAAGGGCAATTTCCTCTCCCCTTGAAAGCAAACAATTAGGTTTAATGTACCGGATGTCCATAACGTCTTGCCCTGACCGAATAGTGTGAAACTGACGTCTAAACCGAATAGTGTAAAAACTATTAGTGGTAAGATGACGTTTTATATCTAGTTTTAACAAGTGACTTCTTAAGTTTTTTATAGATATACACAAACTCAATACACTTATACTCAATATGTGCTTCTTGGGTTGCCTATTAATCTTCTAAGCGACTTTTTTAATTAGTTTTTTTATTAACAACTTTTTTTTACAATGTTACATTGAGTAATGCAGTTATTATTCTCATTTTGGAGTTTATAAATTCGGAACTAGCGAAGGATTTATATCAAATGTTTGACAAACCCCTACATAAAGAAATCTAGAGAGGTCAAAAGTCGTAAACAAGGTGGCAATTTAGCCAAGCCATGACGTTATAAGTAATGTTTTTGTAGTGCATTATAAGTAAACTGAATTGTGGTCATTCAGCTGAGCTTATGTATTAACAAGTTAATGAGGGCCAAACTAGATTAAATTCCCATGAAAACAAAATATCCAAGATGCATGTGGCTATTATGGGGTCCATATAGCAAAGCTATGAGATCAGGGCAAGACTTTGTGGACACCCGGTATTACTTATTAATTTCATATATACCATACATACACATATCGGTATGTATATCATTTATAAAGATTCAATCCTTCTCAGTTGGCACCACCACTACTGAAGTGCTGGACACGCCTATGCTGTTGAACATTGTTCGTAAACTTTACCGTTCGTTTTACTCGTGTTGCACAATTTAACTTTACCCACAGGTCACTTTCGTTGAACTGAGTGACAAGCATCATACACACTGATGATAACAGAGCAATAAGATAATGGGCTGTTCAACAATGTAAGCGCAAGCATATGTGCGGTCCACGCACCATGCGAAACATGGCAGAAACAGGTACAGAAAACATAACAATTTCAGTAAAATTTACAAAAACCTACACTAAAATAATGTTTAAACAGTTGAGTTATTGATAAATAATGGAAACTTATATTGGTTTTGTGAAATAAACAATGGTAGTCGTTTAACAGAAAAAGTGTGAGAAATTCACTAAGAACTACATCGTTTGCCCCGCTGGCGAGCGTCAACTCCTCACCTTGCTGCGCGCCACCTTCACCTCCTTGCGCAGCTCCTTGATGATGTCGTCCTTGAAGTGCGTCTGCATGTCGGCCTGCCGCAGCTGCTCCTCCAGCTGGGCCACCTCCCGCCGCAGCGCCAGGATCTGGTCGTGCTTCTCCGCCACCTCGGCCGTCAGCGCCGCCCGCATCTCACGAGCGTTCTGTCACACAACCGAGCGTTACCGGAGGCGGAGGAAATGGAATCCGTAACGCTCAACCACAGTCAAATATGGTAATTGTTAAGCTAAGTAGCAAGTGAATTTGTAAAACAAATTGCTTGGTATGAAAATTTCAGACGAATGAAAGAGGTGGGAAATAACTAAAGCCAATGAAGAAAAATAATGGATGGAAAATATATAAAAATATGAAATGGAAGAATGAAATAGCAAGTTCCTAGTTGTAATAATTTTTTTACAAAGCAATGTAAAATACCTAATGGCCCCAAAGGAGAACACTTTTTATTTTTATTCTACTATGGCAGCACACAATATAAGGTTAGTAACAAATAATCCAACATTATTACAATTTTGGAAGTGATTTCATAAGTTAACACCAGAATATTTTAGTAATTAATTATGCTATAATGAAAAAACAAACATTTTTTTAATCTTTCTATAAAAACCTACTTTTATTCCTCAACAGTTCTTTCTACTAATGTTGTCGATCTTTCTGCCTTGGCCATTTATTCCTAGCGCGGCCGTTCTTTCTGACGCAACTGATCTTTCTTACATAGACTTTTTTTGCCAGGGCAAACATTTGTGCCGGGGCCAATCTTTCTAACGCGATCAATAATCAGTTGCCGACGGTACTGACATGGCTGTTCATTCTGATGCAGATGATCTTTCTACCATGGCCAAGCTTTCTGATCCACATAGCTTCCTACCACCATCAACCTCTTGGCCGATCATTGGGATCAGACGGATCTTTTGACCATGACAGACATTCCTGACACAACCGATCTTTCAAACTTTACTGACCTCTCTGACACGGCTGACAATGTCAAATAATCACTATTTGTTCTTCTTTGGGGCTTGATGGTGAAGCTAGAGAGAACACAAAAGCCATGGTATTTTTTCCGTTAATAGGACTAAATAAAATAATGATGTAAATCCACTAAATTTTGTTACCAATGTTTTCAACCATAATTAATTATTACATTACGATACATCCTCATGACCTAATTGTTAGGGGACAAACAGAGAGTTAGGTCAGTGCTAGGCGAACCGCTTTCCTTATCACACTGCATATCTGTTTTACAAGGCCCATTTCTTGATCAGTTGAAGAATAATGTTCAATGACATGTTGTTATAATGTGTTAACTGTTATAATATGTTATCTTATTATCTTGTTTATCATAAAAGTTGTTTAATAAACATAACATAATCTAAAGAACTTAAAAAAAACCCCTACAGTAGCAGAGCAGTGTATAATTTTTTTAACATTAAATTAAATTCATGAGTTTCCATTACTTAAAAGTTACAAAATATAAGTCAATATAACAAATTCATTTAATTCTTCTAAATTCATCTTGTAAAATTTAAAATATATCAATAAATTTAAAATATTAAATAAAGTGTATCGTTATGAATACTTTTTCCCCCCTCTTCACCATATTATATAAAGTCTGTTCCTATAAAAGTCAATAGGCCTAAGATCCCCATAAGTAACATAATCCTAATATGCTTAATCAAGGTAGAAAGATAGGATGGATTTTATTCCACTTTTAATAAGTGGATTGCAGTCTTATTGAGGTAAACCAAAGTAACTGCTGTTAACGGCAGATCATTTTGCTCATATTGTTTTCAGATTGCTCCAACTGTTTTCATCTTCTCAGAGTTTGAACTTGAACGTTAATGAGTTGCCTCATAACTTAACGTTAATGAGTTGCCTTAATTATCTGTTGTTTATCACCTTTCAGATGCTCCCTATTTATGTTGGTCCATGATTAAGTCAAGCAAAACTGTAAAAACACCTGCAGTAGGTGCGAAACAGGAAAACTAACTCTGAATGGATAATATGAAAATTTTTTACACTGAGTTATTTTGTTTGCATTCTGAGAAATAATAATAATAATAAATAATTTTTATTTTGACAAATAACACATGTACAATATTATTCAACAGGAAAGTATATGTGCTCTTCAATATACATAAAAAACTGTAGTTACTGAAATACTTACTAACTAAATTTTTAAACTTGGCAGTCAGTTTTCTGATGTAACAAGGATATAATACATTAATATCCGTGCAAAATTTATTTTACTAAGTAACTCTGTTCACTGTGCTGTCCAAAAACATAGAAAGGTTTTCCAAAGACATTTGTGTAAACCTCCATGTACGTTTTACTGAATATGTGGTCAAATATTTTTATGAAAATCAATAACTGATACGTCAGTAACAGAGTAATTTTGAATAGTTTGACTATCAAGTTGGTTGTAATGAAAATTTATAGATCATTTCTACCATATGTGAAATATTGGACTAAAGAGTTTTCGGCAAATTTTGTCATACCAATAGTCCTAAGTTTTGGAATACACAGTTTTTGAACCAAAACAACGCCATCCAAAATTATAACAAAAGAGTGAAAGGATTAAATAAATATTAACATTATCTTTGTAGTTTGACTAACCTACACAATATTGAACACCTACCTTTTCACTTGCGACCAGATCACTTCGTAGTCTCTTGGTATTGCTTTCTGCTTCCTTCAATTTCTTCTTCAACTGAATAACTTCCTTTTCCACTTGTGACACTTGTAATCGAGCAGTTTCCAGCTGAAATAAGCGACTCGGCTAGTGGCAAACTTGATCAGACCATTGTCATGCACACTTTACAAGCTTTTTACTATTAGTTTTATCATCGATTTCAAACCAGAGGCGTTTTGTTGATACCAAGAGATTACATTGGACAATGCAGACAGTTACATAGTTAAGATAATAAAATGTCTAAAAGGGAACATTTTAAGTCTACATTTTTTTTAGTTTTTACAATATATATAAAAAACTACACTAAAGCGGTAAGGAATACATTAATTATTCCATTAAAATTAAGCAAACAAAAAGAAGGACGTGTGAAAGTTGAACTTACCTCTCTGTAAACAGATGGCAGAACATTGCGGTCTTGATCACATAAGTTCTCTGCCTTGGAGAAGTATTGTGCCAGTACTTTACTGCAATCGTCTCCCTTCTCTCCCTAAAGCATGTTAACAAAAAAATTGCAAAAAACTACTTTTTAAAATGATTTATAACAGTGGAACCTCGATATACCAAACCTGAAGGGGAATGTAAAAACTTCATAATATCAATATACTGAGTTATACATATTTCGATATACTGAGTTTCATTATATTACGGTTATTTCTGACCACCTTCAATGTACTGAGTCTCATGACCATCTCATAATACCATTACCCATTTTCAATAGGCCAAGCAATTGAGGAATAAATATGGGTTTACTGTGATTACATAACCAACATTTTGTCATTGTACAAAAGAATAACAATCCACTGCAACATTTGAGTTGTTTATAAACCCTTCTATGAAATTTGTAATCCGTTGATATATTGAGGTAGAAATAACAATAGATTGATAGGCAGGTCAAGGGAAATGAGAAAACTTCTTTACACCAAGGATTTCAATACATTAAAGTTTGATATATCAAGGTTCCATTGTTTTTTCCTTCTATAATTTCATAAAATACCTTACCCAGTCGTACTATGTCTTAAAGATGAATACTTTCCTATCAATACACCTAACCTTAACTGAGGCTTTTACAAAATAAATTTCTCGGTTCACTGCTTCATTATAGAACTGCTCCAATTCATCAAATTAAATTAATGCCTTTGCAAAAGGACTCTTACATTTGCTCATTTACAAACACTATCACAAAGATGACTCATGACCGAGTCCAATTAAATAAGATTTTCCACAAAAAGAGAGGCCATCCTAGATAATTGGTGGGCTGCTTTATAAGGCAAATTGTTTTTAGAAAATTGTTCCAACAGTTGTGTTTGTTTGAAGTTATGATTTTTTTTTTCAAAATCTGATGAAGCTAGTTTTTTTTTAACTTGTAACAAAGTTGTGAAGATGAGTGTTTTCACCTCGATGGTGGAGCCGAGCTCCTCGAAGCGAGACTGGTACTTGGACAACAACTGCTCCTTGTCTGACAGCTGCTTCTTCACCTGCTCCAGCTCACGGCACAGAGTTTCAATCTGGCTACTGCAATACGTTTGTTGTCATTATTAATAAAGCTTACAAAAATGTTTACAACCAAAACCATTATATACTGACACTGTTCTTAATGTCAAAGGATTTTCAGAAATATTATGTAGGATTGATACAAATTCAATATAAAGACTTTTCTTTAACTCATTGCACTGTACATTATGTACAATTAAAGAACTAAACAATGTTAATAAATGTGTAGTTTATAAAATTTCCTACTTCTGTGGGAGGAAATGCATAGCAAAGGAAAAACATACAGAGTACCGTACCTAAAGAACATTTTCATTGCCCAATACTAAACAGCTGTTTTCTATCCTGCAGCATCGTCCTTAGGGGTGTGCAACAGGTGTAACCGCACGGTGTCCCGCGCCTGGGAAGGCCCCGCGCTTCTCCGTATTTCTTTCGCACTTTGAGCTATGACCGTCGTGTAAACTTTTTTCATGTCTTAATTGTTAAGACCATTAGATGTGCCCCGGTAGGGGACATCATTGACCGCCTCGGCGGACATATCGCCTACGATCGGCAGACACAATCAGCCTTGTAGGCGCACAAGTCTACGGATTTGGGTGACCCGATCGCCCCAGTCAGCGAACATGATCTTCCAAGATTGGTGAACACTATTGTGTGCATTCAGCGTATACTAGCATCTCCAAATGTCAGACACAATCGTCTCTGTTGGGCGGACATTAGTGGCTGCTATTTCAGATTGTATTTATTTTAGGCTAAGTTAACAAAACCAATTGCAAGTAAATGTTTAAAGGCTAATAAGGATTATCATTCTATTACTATTCAAAATCACATATTTTAGGATATTTCCCTATTTTCATAACCGATAAAAAAATTCCTTGTGACTCCCAAATTTAATGGAATTACCATGGCTTGGACACTCTGGTAATTTTATAAATTAGTTGTGGAAAGGCGAGGGCGGTTGTGCAGTCTTAGCGGCAGAAAGGCCTCACAGACAGATCTCGCACCGGGCCCCGCATTGAGTAAGGACGGCACTGCTATCCTGTGGTTAGTGATAGCAAATCATATATTTTTTATTTTTTTTATTTTTTATTTGTATGATGTAATAACCTCAAAAATTTGTGTCAAAAAGTAGAAAGTGACTTTGAACATAAATAAATATAGAACATTAAATATTTTAACATATGAAGAGTACAGGGAGGTTTTAAAAGGATGCTGATTTACTGCCTATTTAATCACATAGCTACTATAAATAATGATTTAGGTATTACTTTTCAGTTGATCTGCATTTTAAAAGATTCTGATGCTATGGATTCTTTATTTTAAGAAACTTTACACGTTCAGGGATGAAAGATGCTCCATAGAATTTATCCAGTGCGGTGCTGAGCAACCAAGGCTTCCCATTGAAGCCTATTGGATCCTATTGGATTGAAAAATATTATTACTGTAGAGTCAAAAAACCTGGCACTCAATAACCCAGCACTCCTGATAACTCAACCTCTTGGACTAAAAATCCAGTTGTGCTGAAGACAGCTTTAACAAACTTCCCGCAGGTTGTTTTAACTTTGCGAATCAGTTTTGAGGGTGTGAGTTACAGTGCTATTTTTGATCTGTGAATGAATGAATGAATGAATGTTAAATTTATTCCATTAATTTTACAGTTCAGAATACACAAAACTATCTTAATTTAAAATTAATTAAAAACTAAACTAAACTAAAAATCTAAACAAAACAAATCGAACTGTTAAATAGAAAAAATAGCCCATGGAATTCAGTAGACATAGGCGCAAGCCTGTGCGTCTGCTGGCGTTGCTTAAAACAATGTAAAATTGACCTTTAATTGAATATATAACATATAAAATAGAACAATATAAACATATAAAATAGAAAATGTATATATATAAATAAAGGAGTTGTGATTTCTATATATCAACAATGACCATGACGGAGTGTGAAAAAATAAAATATGAATGCATCAATTTTATCAATCAGCTGGGACGAGTTTGGGATGGGTCGATGGGAGGGCAGTGGTACATAGTCAGGGGTCAAGGTCTGGGCGCCGATAATCGGCAGTAATGATAAGATCAGCCTCGTCCACACCTAATCTGAGTAAAAAATCTTTAATACGAATTTTGAAAGTATTTAAGGAAGGCGAGTCAAAATTTTAATATCGCTGAAATGCTTGCAAATATTGCGATAAACAATATGAGAAATGTAAAAAGAATTTGTAGTGGAAAATGTTTTGTTCAATGACATTGAAGCTATTCCGACTGTTGAAGAGTATCTTGTATTGTGCGAGTGAGAAATTTCTTGAAATATAGTATTGCGGTTTTTAAATATATTAATTAAAATGCTTTTGATAAAAAGTTTACGGACAGTAAGAACAGATGAGCGTCAGTCGGGTAACGGCTGTTTTTCCCAAAGGCAACTTTTAAAACTGATTTTTGGACAATGTTCAAAGGCTCAAGCAGGCTTCTGAAACTGCCCCCCCAAGCTATAATTCCAAAGGACAGCAACGACTGCACATACGCAAAATATGCCATCTTAATTTCTTTATAAGATAGGACTCCATTCATCTGTCTAAAAGCAAAAATATATTTTCTGATTTTATTTTTAATGTATTCAATGTGATGGGTCCATTTTAGTCTATTGTCTATTGTCTATTGTCTATTGTTCTATACTTAAGATGTAAATTAAAGTATTTCATGATGAAAAATCTATGCTTTGTTATGTTTTAACATCTTTCTCAATAGCCCGGCAATTCCACAAACCGCCCATTCCTTAGTCCACATTAGACCCAGATTGCTGGACTCTACTGTACTCTAAAACTAAGTTAAATATTGTACAACATGTGAAAGAATCACGTTCCCACAGGCAGCAGATACACTTTGAATGTCCAACAGGAGCTAAGTTTAGCAATATAAAAACCATAGCACCGTTTCAGACTGCCACCAGCTCCTGGCATCCCCCTATATCGATGTTCTGAAAATTCGCCGCAGAAAATGTGTTAAGAGATGTTCAAATCTGTTGAAATTAACAACTGGTTTTGAGTTGAATTTATTGAAACATGTGTAATAACTGGTGTGGCATACGCAACTTAATGGGTTACAATGGTTGAAACGTACAGGCCTAGAGAGTATTCACTATCAATGTTAAATATAGGTAATTTTATACTCTTACTTTAGTCCTTTGCCAAAATATGTGTTTCTCCCGGCTGTGCTATCTTGAGTCTGAAACATGGAAAATACATGTTCTTAGGATTACTATTAGTTTTTAAAAAAGGTTCAATATTAAAAGACAAGGAAATAATAATGTATTACTGGTCATAGAAAAGATATGTAATTAGCTTTATTACCTAAGAGGTTTTACAAAATTAATTACATTGCACTTAAAAACTAGCAATACTAACCCAGATGACTGGATAGATCTTGTCATACATACTTAAAACAACCTTTAAAAAATATACAGTGCCAATATTTACAGTTCGACTAAACTAATATTTAAATATTCCCTATACACAAACCATGTTAGGTGACTATCACATAATAATAAACAAAAAATCTATCTTATGTTCATTGGTAGACATTTCTGTCAAAAACTAAATCTATACTATGTGACTGATTCTATGGCAGTCAAGTAGATACACCCAACGATCCCAATAATTTAAGAATAGGCAACACTAGGAAGAGTAGGCTCCTTTTTAACTTATTTCTTTATAAATTTTGAAAAAAAAACTTTATAAAGAACTTTAATAAGGTGTATTTTAGATTTTCAAGTGCAAATCAGCAAACAACATACAACAGCCTTCTACACACTTTTGCACTTTCATGTACAGTATCATACTGCTGTTGTATTCCAAACCCTACTATTCCAAAAATCCACTTACAGTAGATGCTCTCTAAACCGACCCCTACGGGACCAGACTCTGGTCGGATAACAAAAATGATCGGTTCAATCGAATGATATCAGAAATATGTGTTAAAATCACTTAAACATGATAAACGAGTAAATTTTTAGAACGCGATCAGTTGTTCTTAATACAATCAGTTAGTTAATAAAGTAACCAGTTATGGTATCAAAAACTACTAAATAACAAATTTAGTAAACGCGATTAGCACAGTAAAGCATGCATACACGAAATATTGAGAACAACTGACTAAATTTGACTTGCTATGGAAACGAATGATCGACCTGTAAAAACATAAAGTTAGTTTTAGATCATTATCGCAACATCAGCTTGCACGACAGAAGTTTGTATATTCCTGGAAAACAGTCTGTTAATCCGACGGACGGTTGATCCGAGGTCGGTAAAGAGAGCTTCCACTGTAATACAAACACATTTTATAAAAATGTGTTTTTTCTTTACTCAAAAAGGGTAAAATCAAGGTCTACATGTTTGAATTAAATTAAATGTGATATTATGTGTTGAATTTATATGATATTGCACGTATTTGCAAGAGTTAAGAATGATCCCATCACTATTGATGCTGGTTTTACATAATTAGATCGTTGTTGACAAGATTTAATAGAATGTTTCATAGATATTTTCCACTGTTAATATGTTACTATTGCTAACAAACGCTTTCCACAGTCTGATCGTCATTGAGTTCTTGAATTATACGCCCTGTTTGAGTAAACGGCAAGAGAAACAGAGTAAACATCGTGCATTATTTATGAATTACACTTATTCTAAAAATTTGTTTAACAGAAAATTTCCAGTTCCAATTAGTTTGAATAAGCAGGACACTGCTAACTGTAGTTACAATACAAATTTACACCTAGATGCTATAGTAAGATGCACGAAAATAGTCCGATGGAAAATTTAACAGCTGTGTCCCCCCTCACCCCCTCTCACCCTGCAATGTTGTCATTTGTGGTTATGTTTACCATGTGTAATACAGTATAATGGTCTCTTTCAGAATAAATTTGGCAACAATGTATCAACTCTCATCGGACTATTTTCGTGAATCCTACTATAGTATGTTGAATATTGAATCTAGGCTCAAACCATAGGCTGGGTTTAACTGGCTGGGTAGCTGAGTGGTTATAGTGCTCGCCTTTGAATCCAAAGGTTGCCGATTTTATCCTGAGAAAAGTTAGTAGATTTTTAAAAGTTTACTCTGGACCCTGTTGAGAATTATCATTGGGCTATTAAATAATTATGCTTTCTAACAACTCGATGTTAGTAAAAAGACTGGAGTTTGGACCGTTCCCCGCCGTTAAAAATGTCACTAACATCAATAGAGAGAAAATAAATCATTAATAATTGTGTTTAACTCAGACATGCTTCCCCTGCCATGACTTACAATGTGATTGTCTGAAATCTTTGACAATGTATGGGTGTATTTTTTTAAATCGGTCCAATACTTTTTTAATGTTTCAATTTAAGTTGACTGGTTTTTGTGGTGTCATAACTGAGGTAGGTACCACTCTATACTCAGAGTTACGATCTTTGATTTTAATTCTTTTGAAATAAGAGAGTCAATTATTTGCACTGTTTTAACCCAGTAGAGCCACACTATTCCAAACTAATTCACACATCAGCATAAAAAAGAATAATTTCCGGTAATGAATTCCTCGCAATTTCCGAATAGACTAACAGACAATTTACAAGCATAGGTCTAAGTGGAGGAAGAGTTTTTAGTGAAACTAATGCATAACACACACAAAAAATAGCTTAATACAATAACTAAAATATAAACTTAAGCTTACAAAAAAAGATAGAATTATTAAACTCTATCTTTATTAATATGAAATACTGTGGCAATAATTTTACTATCACCTGAATCTTGAAAGTAACGGGAGCTAATTCATTTTTGTTTTAGAATAATAAACCCGTATTAACAGTATCTAGCTGAGAATTGATAAGTGCCTCAGCCACTGCATTGCTGAGACCGACCAGCCTTAATAGGTTGGAGTATCCAACCTACTTTTGAAAACCGACAATGTCACACTGCTGATACATTCAGAATCAGCCATAAGGGTGGGTTTACACGTGAGAGTTTTTCACTCTCGGAGAGTGGTTAGTTACTCTTGTAAAAATCTCAGACAGCTGTTGATAGTACTCGCATAAAACTGTCTGGGATTAACAATCTTGGAAAATTCGCTTATTGTGTAAACACCTCTGCGAGTACCTGCTGAGAGTATGAAACTCTCTGAGAGTGAAAAACTCTCACGTGTAAACCTACCTTAAGAATGGCTGATTCTTATTCCAGGGAAAAGATTACATCAAACTATAAGTGCTAGTTAAAAAACATTAGCTTAGCTCTGATCTACGAAGAAGGTGTGAAGTAGGTCAAAGTACTTCTGGTTTGATAGGGTTTTTTAAGTTATTGTAAATATAATGTTTTTATTTTTTGAAAAATAAAATTAAACTTAAGATATACAGAAGACAATGTGTTAACTGGTCCTGGAACAAACGGCACTCAGTTGAACTGTTCCAGCCCTGACACAAAATATCGGGCAAAATATCCAATCACATATTAAATGAGGTAAATTACTAAACTTTTCTAGGGATTGGGGTCCCATTCGCATCGCTTTACTAAAATAGAACCGTATTTGATCAGATAAACCTTTGTTATGAATCAGACAGTAACTCAAAATAATGTTTAACGCCAGTTATTTTCATGATTTTTGTCATGTTTATATTTGAGCTTCTTTTATATTTTTTTATTTGAGCTTTTTTATGTAGGAGGGTCTGTTTAGAGAGACAAATAGGTATATTGTAATTTAAGATCCATTGCGTCGTATTAACTCATCAACATCTTTATTCATTAGCCAAATTGAACATTTACCTTTAATTACCTCCTGGGGTCTGCACATTATTCAGAACTTCATTAAATGTCTTTACAAATTGTCTTGCCAATTTCTTCTAAATTGAAAGTGCTGTTTCTCTGACAAACTTTGTTTAACATAGGTGGGAATTTAGACTAGAAAGGATCGTGATTGTAATAATAAAATGTTCCACCAGAAGAAAATCAAATCATTTTTATCTTGTTAACTATTCAACAGGATAAAGATTTCACAATAAAACTTTGATTATCCGACCAAAACTCTCTAGGGTGATTGAACTCTGATATACAGTCCTCTCATTCCTGATGTACCACACACAGAGCCGTTGAGAGGGTTTGTCCGCCATATCTGAAACTAAGGGGAAGGGTTCGAAGGGGGCCTGGGACGGCCAGGGATTTTATTTGTTTTTTTTTTTATTTTAGGCTCTCTAGAAATATTAATAGTAAATCTTTAGAAATATAACTATAAAATAAATATAGATTTTCTAAATACCGCGATGAGCGATCACTAAGAAAATTATTTAAGAAAAAACAATTTCTTTATCTGGCCGTGTTGGCACTGACTATTCAACGGTGGCTCTGTGCTATGGCAGCCGGCAAATACGGGCTCACATTTCCTCCAGAGAAGGGGATAGCAGCGCGCCCGCCCCCCGATCACCTGAGCTCTCACACAGGCGCGCTACCTTTAGGCACGTTATGACAGGTGCCTGTGAGTCTGTCATATGTTACCAGGTTGTTATTTTACAATTGGTTTAATTTTGGTGTTCTTTTGAACACAATGACTCCTCTGGAATGCCTAATTTGTTTTATATCTATTTTTTTTTAATTTTATGGGGGATTACCCCTGGACCCTTCCTTTGCTAGGGAGTATTCCATACCTTTCAGAACCCCCGGGGGCCCAGGATGAATGCAGACTTGGGACCTGACCTGGCTCTCAACAGCCCTGACCACACAATACCATTATTTTTTTTTTTTACATTAGAAATGTAACATATCTTTTGGAACATTAACAAAAGAATATATTTAGGATTCCACACTAAATTCAGGATTGTCATCTGTAATTTGCTCATTTGTTTTTGGCGAAGATAATATTTTCATCTATTTTTCTGTTGTAAAATTTCAGATGAGATTTTTTAAAACAGTATTTTAGTTAACAAGCCTGATTAAAACACATATTTAAAAAGATTTAACTATATAGCTTATATATTTTCACAAACCGTTCCTGCATTGTAAAACCCGAGCCTTGTTTATTTGTAACACGTCGCAGCTTTGAACGACTGTACCCACCAGAATGGGATTAGGATTCTATTTTGATCTGATTGCATCCACAAAACTGCAATTTCAATGAACATTTCAAATATTTTTTTTTCATCCCAAGTCAGAACTAAGCAACAAATATAATAAATCAGAGGAGACGTGTAGGATACAGAGGATAAAAATTAGACTTTTTGTCAGGAATGACGCGCGGTATACGTTACCCAAAACAACCCTTTTTAAAATACTACTATTTAACATTAGTCATTGGGTTGACAAGTTAGCGGAATATAAAGTTGACTCCCACTCAAAATCAGTGGGACTATGATTTTTCTTCATAAAGTTCATCTAAGGAATAGTTCAAGTTGCAGATGGTAATTATGTTAATGAATTTGATTAACATAGGTAACATAACAGTACTGTACGGTGACAACGGTCAGATTGTAGACTGGATGTGACGCTGACTCATTGCAACCTGAGTGCCAGAGTTTCTACTTCAAGAGGTCCATAAAAAACTTCAAAAAATGTAAACAAAAGAACTGAATTCAGAAATTTTCTAACACTCTTTCAATAGATAATACAAAGGCAGATAAAAAACCTAGATTAAAATTTGAAATAGGCAATTGTCTGTTAAGTAGACTCAAAAAATAAAATCAAACCAATGACAAAAGATTTGTTAACCAGAACTATGATTGGATTTAAAAGTACTGTACCATGCCATACTATGTCTTCAACTAAAACTAATTGCTCCAATACTGAACACAAGCCCTTTAGTAACTTAGGTAAATCTTCAATTATAGTGTATAACAAGAAATTATAAAAAAAACTCAACAAAAACAAATTTAACACAGAAAATTTAATCAATGAATAACAATTTACACAGAATATAAAATCATACAAAATTTAGAATTTAGGATAGGCTTAGTATTCTTGGAAACAACGACAATGGATTTTTAACTTTTCACAGCAAGAGTCGCACAATGCTAACTTCTGACATTTTTCCTTGTATTTGGTGCTATAAAAATAGAAGGAGGTTAATAACAATGTAATTGTTAAATAAAACAGTGATACTAAAAAAATAACATTTCATGTAAATGATATTCACAATTATTTTGTTTAACTAAAGTATAAAGAAAGACATGTTTCATGGGTATGACTTTAAAAAAATTTTACTCCTCTATTAAATAATAACGGATGAGAAAAAATTTTGCTGCAAACATTGGAGTCTCAAAATACAATTTACTGTCTTCAGACTTTTTGATATCTCGGTAACCAATAAAGATAAAGCAAAGCTTCAAAATACTAAATTGTGGGTTTTTTTAGCTAAATTAAGTGGAGAAAGTCTAAATTTTAAATTTTTTAAAATTACTTATGAAACATGCAAAACCCCTATTTTTGGGGTACAAAACCCCCCAAAACTACCCCTTCCAGTAGGTCGATATATCTGGTTTACGAACTCATCCGAATAAAGGTAGGATTACACATCTCTACCAAATTTGCTCTCGATCGGACTGTTTTTACGAGAGTTATCATGTCTAGGGACACATATACATAGATATATATATATATTTTTTATTATTATTATTTTTGGTCTCTGGGCAAATCAAAACATAAAACTAACATGGTCCCGGGCTTAGGTCTTACCACGAGACCTACGGTTATAGCTTCTTCCCTATGGTAAATTTGCTAAAGTGTAGAAAATACTCTATATATATCTTAAGTAAGTTTCACGTGTTATAGTAATTAAGTGTACCTGCAAACCTCCAGGTCTAACAGATAAGATTCTTAATGAGTCTATCTACCCAACCCTGACACTTACATGAATCTACCTCCACCCAATCAAAACGGAACTTACTTCCATTCTCTGCTACAAGAGGTTACAATACCTTATTTATCGTCAGCAATCCATATGTCGCTGCAGTGGCGACCGGACTGAGTCAGTCCGGACCCGCACCTCGTACTCGCCGCACCGTGAAATTTTAATTAACTGTTTTGGCCATGTGTAGTGTATGTTCGTTGTTTTGTGTTCGTTCTCGCTCGTGTTCGATGTATGTGTTTTAAAACTATTTGACCTCTTAGGAGTGAAGATTTCACGTTTTTAGGCTTAATAATGACATCTCACTGAGTGTCGAAACCAGTCGCCACTGCAGCGACGTATGAATTGCTGATGATAAATAAGGTATTGTAACCTCTTGTAGCAATTTACAAAGCAATCCGGAGGCAAATAACTAAAATGAAGTTCCATTCTCTCTATTCTCCTCTAGTAACTAAGCTCTACTATAGTAAGATGCATGAAAAAAGTCTGATGGAAATTTTAACAGCAGTGTCCCCCCTCACCCCCTCTCGCCTTGCAATGTTGTCATTTGTGGTTATGTTAAACATGTGTACTACAGTAAAACAATGTGTTTCAGAATAAATTTGGCAACAATGTATCAACTCCCATCGGACTATGTTCGAGAATCCTATTATAATACTCTAGTAACTTTCAAAATTTTATTCCTCTTTTTGTAAAAATTTAATTAATATCAGAATATAAATTGCAAAGGATTTATCGAGACTATGATTGCTTGTACTGCTATTTGTTTAAATTTGATTCAATTACAATAAAATATGTTTATATGCAGCTGACAAAATTACTTACAGGCAGGTTTTGTCTGGAGATGTTCCAAAAATATCTTCATACGTAATTGTTTTGAAAACCAATCCATCTAGATACCAAAACCCCTCTTTACATAATCTTCTTAACAGTTCCAAAAGATTCACAAGGTCGTTGCATAAATCTTTAACGTGACCATCCTGTTACAAATTCTTAAATTTGGGAATTTTGTTATAAATGACTAAAATACTTGTTCAATTTGATTAACTTAAGATATGGATGAAATACAACAAACGTAATAAAAAAAATTTTTTATTATTAAATGTTGGATACAGTAATAAAAGTTAACGATAGTCAATATAGATTACAATGACACAACAATAGCTTAGTTTATTGGGCAAAATTTTCATACAAATAAAATTATATTTGACACTTGATTTAAATGCTAAGTCCGGTTAACCAAAATTTTGCTGTATATTAATATTTAATACAGATTCCCACCACTTAGAGGGCACTGATATTGACGATTCAAGTTAAGATGTACATTAGAATAAGTTTCACTAACCCAAAAAATGCTCATGCTTAGTAGGCCCTACTTAGCTCAACAATCAAGTTGTCAAGTCAGCTGAATCAATTCCATGTGAACATTTTTAAGGATTATTAAGGAATTAGATTTTTTTCTTACTAGATTATATGGTTTTGGAATAAATTAATACTAAGCATTACGTCTGTGTTTCATTATTCAATAGTATTGGTCTAAAATTTATTTGGATAATCCAACCCTCATCTATACTTGAACAACCAATCAATCGACAAATCATATCTGTCGGTGAGATCTCTATATGTAGAAGTTACTCACTTGAGAAAGAGCAATCTAATAAAAAGACCTCATCCCAATGTAAACGTCTTTGATTTGGTGTTCTTCAAGGACCCATTTTAGGACCATTGCTATTTCTATGACACCTGGATGAATTAGATAAAGCACTTGTACATAGAAATAGTAGTAACCAGTGTTTATATACTGACAATGCAAATCTTATAAGTACCATATCAACAAATACCCCCGTCGCAGCAGACCAGCGTACTCAGCGAATTTCCAATGGAATTTTGGTATATTTTATATTTCCCCATAAAATCCATGGGGATGAGAATATGTAGGTTTGCCGCCATAATATGGGTTTAGTTGGTAAATATAAGTTAAATCCTACCTAGTGATTGTACATACCAAATTTTATAAGGTTATGGTGTTCTGTTTATTTTCCCCATAAACCCCATGGGGGTGAGTATGTAGGTTTGCCGCCATATGGGTTTTGTAAGCAAGTATAAGTTAAACCTTATCTAGATAGTGTACATACCAAATTTGATTAAGTTATGTCAATAAATAAGCAAGATATAGGCTTTTCTTGATTTCCCATAAGAATAACATGGAAAACACATTTTTTGATTTTCCCCGTAACCAGTTATGCTAAGATAAAAATTCAAAATACCAAATCGTTTGTTTTTTTAAGCTCTTTTAAATGGTTTCAGTTAAAATTGTTGAATTTTTAAAATTAAGGTCGAAAAATGCCAAAAACCCATTTTTAACCCTTTTGAAACCCCATAAAACCCCGTTCCAATGGTCCGATCATTCTGGTTCGCGAACTCAACCTAGTAGATGCTGGCTTACACCCCTGTACCAAATTTCATCAAAATCGGAGGTTCCGTTCAAAAGTTATCGTGTTAACGGACACATAGATATATATATATATATATATTATTACAATAAACATATTTTGAACAAAACACCCTTTTTTATATTAGGTAATTTTTTATTAAGTTGTTGACTTACATGTTTCGGACATTTATGCCATCATCAGAGTCAAATATAACCTCACTATTAATTATTTATCTAAATTATACATATGTATAAATAAATATTGGAATTACTTATCATATGATATTAAATTTCATTCTAATAGATTAATGTAATATACTGTATAAAATATGTTCTTTTCTTATTTTTTCTTTTGTCGTATATTACTTATTGTGTCATAGATAGGGTTTTTTTGATTCACTTGCATTGTGTTTAATAATTTTGTTGGGTCACGTTTATTGTTTAAATATATATGGATTTCTTCCTTTACATTAAGTAGTTCTGGTCGTCTTTCGTATTCTAATATCGATAGATTTTCTTCCATATTTTTGTAAGTGTGGCCTGAAGATATGAGATGTTCCGCATAGTTGGATTTCATTGTGGTTCTATTCATTGAATTCAAGGCTTGTAAATGTTCTTTGAATCTGATTTTAAAGTTTCTTTTTGTTTGTCCAATATAATATTTGTCACAGTCACTACAATTTAATTTGTATATTCCGGATTTTTCATAGTCTTTGTCTTGTAGAGAAGGCTTATTTTTAATTTTATTAGTTATGATTTTGAAAATATTGTTTTTGGTTTTGAAACTAACTTTGAATTTAGAGTTTGTGAAGGTTCTTCTAATAGATTTGTTTAAAAAAGAGTTGTAAGGCACACATATATATTTTGAGTTTTCGTTTGTTTGAAGGTCATTCTGGGATGTTTTTTGTTTGTTTAACTTCTTCTTTATTAATTTATTAATCATTTTTGGTTTATAACCATTTGTAGTGGCTAAATGTAAGATAAGCTCTTTCTCTTTTTTGAAACTATCATTGCTTAGGGGGATGTTAATAAGTCGATGAATCAACGAATGAAAAACAGCTATCTTTTGCTGCCACGGGTGATTGGAATGATAAGGTATAATGACATCTGTTGCCGTCGGTTTTCTAGATATATTAAATGAATGGCTATTATTGTCATTCGATATTGTTATGTCCAGGAAGTTGATGCTCTTTTTCTGTATTTCTTCAGTGAATTTGACTGTCTCTGATAGAGTATTCAAATATTTTAAAAAGTCTTTGGATTCATCTTCATTTCCTTCGAATAAACAGATGACATCGTCGACATATCGATACCAATATTTTATTTTGCTGTAATGTGGGTTGGAATTATTCATAATTTTTGTGGTTTCTATTTCATGCATATAAATGTTGGCTAAAAGACCTGATAATGGTGATCCCATTGGAAGGCCTTCTTCTTGTAAATAAAATTTTGAGTTGAAGCTGAAGTAGTTTTGTTCAATACTCACTTTGGTTAGGTTCATTATATCTTGGGTTTCATTTTTCTTTAGAGCTTTGCCGTTTGTCAGGTATTTTCTTAAGATTTCAATTGTGTCTTTAGTTGGAATATTGTTATACATGTTTACTATATCAAAAGAAAGCAGTAATGAATTAGGTGGTATTTCAACATCTTTTATTTTATCGATAAGATCGTATGTATTCTTAAGATTGTATCCATTTTCTAACTGAATGCAATTTTTTATTTTTTTATTAAGAAATTTTGACATTTTATAGGTTGGTGCATTTATAAAATTTACAATTGGTCGTATTGGGCATTCTTTCTTATGTGTTTTAGGGAGACCTCTTAATGTTGGTGCAGTTGCATTTCTAGATTTTATTTGGTTCTTTTCTTTTAATGGGATAGTTTTACATTTTGATATTTTTTCATTTACTGTTTTGCCGAAATCTTCCGTTGGATCTTTTATCAACACTTTATATTTGTTGTTTGCTAAAAATGTCTCTACTTTGTTGTTGTAATCATTTTCTTTTATAATAACTACTGAATTACTTTTATCTGCTTTAGTGATAACTGAGTTGTTCAGTTTAAGTTTGTTAGAGATTGAATCTATTAATTTGATTTCTTCTTCTACTTTATTCTTGAGTAATCTGTTTTGTTTAATAGAGTTGATATTAGTTTTGTCTAGTTCGTGTACGAAATTACACCGAATTGAGTCTTGTATGTTAACATCAGTTTTCTTAATCGCTATTTCCATATTAATTAGATCATTCTCAATATTCTTCATTTTGTGATCTAAATTAATATTACATTTTAGTGATATATATATATATATACATATATATCAATTTGAACGAACGGTGTTTTTGGCTTCTAGGGACCTCAAAACGAAGAAGTATCATGGTCCCGGGCTTAGGTCTTACCGTGACTACTACCGTAAAATAGCGTATTCCCTATAGGGAAATTCGCTAAAAATGAGAGAATAAGATAAATATGGAAATAAAAGGTATCGGCGATTCTTTAACTATTTATGCTATTTATTATACCACATGAAGGCCGACATAATGGTCAATAAAGATATTTGAATATGACTTAATAATCACTCAATGTTATTTACTGGCTTTATTATTTATGTGGTTAAGTTGCTTCCTTCCTGTGGTTGTCATTTAGTCCACAAATTATCTTAGTAAAACGCTTATCGCCCAGCAAGTCTTTCCATTTCAACGTTTGTTAGGATGAGTAAAATTGAAAGAACAAAATAACACCTTCTTCGCTTACAAGATTTTTTTGTTTTTTACCCTTTGGCTGCCAGAAGCCATTTTCTATTACCTACAAAAACAGTACCCAAGAGTACCAAACATTTCTTGCCAATTTCGCAATTTTAAATATTGAAAAAATCGATTTTGCAATACAGTGGATGCCCGATTATCCGAGGTCCGGTTAACCGAGCTAGTCCTCAAAAATTTAAAATAAAACTCATAAAATTACAAAAATTAAGACAAGAAGTTGATTTTATCTGTAGCACATTGCAATGATATTAAATTGATGGCTGTTGACAGTTTGAGTAATGCGCCTGGACCGGCTATTGTTAGATGGTGGTGATTTCCCAGAATACTATTTTGGCTAATTCTAGGAGTTGTTTGCCAACACATCTTAAAAATTCAATGCCACAATCCTGAACTACTCCAAAACCCTGATTGTCAACATACAGCGCAAAGTCCAATGACCCAATGACTCATATTTGGAATAAGATACATCAGTACCCCGGTCGCAGCAGACCTGCGTACTTAGCAAATTTCCAATGGATGTTATTATTTAATCAACAAAATGGTTTTATAAGCAAGTAATACATTTCATTTATGTAAAACTACTTTAAATTATTTCTTAAATTGTTAATCCATGCAATAAAATATAGTATTTCATTATGATTCATGTATTCACACTAATTACACTTAATAACATTAATCACGGATATAATTAGTTTTGAGAATCTTAAAAAATGTGGATACCAAGAGGTACAATGTATAAAGAATGATCAAAATGTAAACATTAATATGACACAAATGCAGAAAGTCAACTAATCAGATGATTATGTTCAGACATCTCAAGATTAAACTGAGTCACATACAAGTTTAAGTCCATGAAAGCCGAACTTCTTAAGTTTTATGCCGAATGGAAATCTACTAGAGACAACACCGTGAAACAACAGTATAATAGATTGAAACTTGATTATAGAAAACAAATTATTGCAGCCAAATCAAACTTTGTCAAAGAACAGATTTCTATCTCCAAAAATCCTGCAAAGACATCCTGGCAATTCAAGTAACTCAAGAAAAACATCAACAATCCACACTGCACAAAATATAACTTTGGAAATGGACAACATTAAAATAAGCAATCCTAAAATAGTTTCTAACATTTTCAACCATATTTTTTTCTAACTTAGGTAGTGTTTGGTACAAATTAGACAAGGCCCATCACACTAATTTTCCCCAATTATTCCCAATCATCTTCTCTTTTTAATCCCTTGCCTTATCTTATAATATCTTATTTCCCTCGTTCTTTGTTTCTTTATTTCATTTCATATATATATTCACTCTCAATAAAGTTATCTCCACCCTGTATTTATAATTCAATTTAAAATGTTTCAATCATATGTTTTATATTTCACATGTTATTTTTTTAATATAAATCTAATTGTTCCCAAAATCAATTTACAAGAAAATGAATGTGAGATCAAAAATTTAAATACTAACTTTGTAAGTGAACAATTATGAAGTTCAAGATGAGTGAATTAATGGACATACAAAATGAGACATGAATATGGACATTAAATGAAGATTACTAAAAGAAAATGCAAGTTGAAAGGTTGGTGAACTCTCTATTACATTAGTGTCACGAACAATCAGTTTTATTCTTAGAACTAAAATACTATTAAATGTAATATTAATACCCATTTTGTTATTGATCTCACATTATAGCTTTTTTTTCCACTCTACTTATTTTCAATTTTTCAAGGTTTTCCAGAGCCTAAAATATCTGGATGGTCCACTGATCGAAGGAAAAATATATTTTACTTTTAGTTTAAAACCCCACATAAAGTTTTTGGTCCTGATCGAGCCGTATGTTAATTTCAGTCCCATGGCTATTTCTCTCATGTTATTTTACCAACCCCCTCATGTTATGTTGTCTTACCAACCTTACCTCAATAACTATGTCCTTTATCAAACCCATTAATTATGTCCTACTTTTCACTTTATATACCACTCATCTTTTATGCTCCTCTTTTATGTGTTTACGTGTCTGGCCTTTGTCTAGCTCACACATCATACTCCTAACTGCTCATTACCCATAAGATTCAAGACTTAATCATGGCGCCACCTAAAACAGCAGAATTTCGCATAGAAACCTACCAACGTTTAACGTCTGTCACCAAAGCACGACTAATTTCCATTAAAAAATCAGTCGATGACATCATTGAACAGGCTACTCCCTTAACCAAAATACAGGAAAAGACCTTGTCTGCTTACCTCTCAGAAGCAAACACGGAAAAACATGACTTTGAAGGTAACTTTAAACGTATTCTGCATAGTATTTCTGACCAAACAATTGACATTCAGTCACTAATCTCCGACAAAAATGAAATACATGAACTTTACATTCATATTTCTAGTTATATCGAGTCTTTGATTTCAGCGAACGATTCTTCAACTGATCGCGAGGAACTTAGTGAAGTTTCTAACAAATCCACATTGATTGATGGACAAGTCAGGTTACCAAAAATTAACTTGCCCAAATTCAACGGTGATCTTGCCACTTGGTCGTCATTCATTAACCTTTATGATACGACCATACATAATAACAATGCCCTTTCAAACGTTGTACGTTTCCAGTACCTATTAGGCTTGCTTGAGAACGAACCTCTAAACCTCGTACGCAGTCTCAGTATCACCTCTGATAACTACATCATCGCGTACAACCTACTACGCGAAAGGTATCATAATGAAAGGCGACTCCAACTTTTACATATCAATCAACTATTAGATCTTCCTAATGTGTCTGCGTCAAACATCAACGGGGTTAGACAATTCGTCAATAGTTTCAACGAAAATACTCAAGCTCTTCAAGCCTTAAATTATGACATCCAAAACTCAAATCTCTTACTTTCCGTAGTATTACTGAGAAAATTGGATCTCAAACTTAGCCAAAAACTCGAATCCGTTCGCAACCCTACGGATGTTTCCGACCATTCGCTACCTACATCACAGCAAATAATTTCATTTCTCAATAAAGAGTGCAATAATTTGGAGGATGCTATGCTATCCCAAAAAATGCGGTTTACTACTGATCAAAATAAGCTTAGTAAAAGTAAGGTAAATAACCAACAAGTTTCGGTCAAGAAAAATGTCGCTATGACAGTCACACAATCTTCACGTAATAGCAATAATTTCACCCAGTCTGTTCCTTGCTTTGTATGTAACCAGTTAGGTCACAAAGTATACGTGTGCTCCTCATTTCTAGCTCAGTCGCCAAATGAACGATTTAAACTAGTGAAACAATTGCAACGATGTGTTTCGTGTCTTGGATTACACTCTACCAAAGCATGTAAGTCTAAGTCTTCATGTAAAAAATGTGGTAACCAATGGCATCATACTTTGTTACATTTTGACCATGATAAGACAGATCAAGTTGTTCTTCCACCATCGAATGTAACAAAACAAACAAACAACCCCTCAACTAAGCCTGCTCAGACCACACCAAACACATCTGTGTCCCTAGTTTCAAACGATCAATCAAAGTCAAACACTACCGTATTGCTAGGTACATTACTAGTTCAAATCACATCCTCAAGTGGTGAACCACAGGTATTTAGAGCTCTTATTGATTCTGGCAGTATGTGCAATTTAATTACCGAACGTGCTGCTATGATTTTGAATTTGAAACGAACTAAGTCAACAATTCAACTCTCCGGAATCGACCAACATGTCACTCAAAATAAAGGACAGATTTTCATTGATCTTAAAACTTTGTCTGGGAATACTGTAATAGAAGCTCAGCCTGCGCTAATTCTCGATCGATTGACAATCGATCTTCCCCGCTCACCCATCTCTTCAGAAGTTTTACAACTTACTCGTTCTTATGAACTCGCTGACCCTACCTTTCACGTCCCAAGTCGCATTGACTTAGTCATTGGAAGTGCTATTTTTCCTCATCTTCTCACTCAGAATCAGTTTTCACTTGGTCCTAATTTACCCACTGCTTTGGGTACTCACTTTGGTTATGTACTTATGGGCACTGCTCCGTGCATACCTCCAGTCAACCATGCCACTGGAAACCCTATCTCAACCCTCAATGTATGTCTCCATGCTATGAATGACAATGATTTACACTCTGCAATTCAGAAGTTCTGGACTCTGGAAGAAGTCCCTTCTAAACGTACTTTCTTGAATGAAGAAACTCTTTGTGACAATCACTTCTCATCAACTCATTCACGTGATGAAACTGGCCGCTACATTGTAAGGCTTCCCTTTAAAGAATCTTATTTTTGTCTTGGTGAATCTAAACATGCTGCTGAGACACGGCTCTTTGCTATGGAACGTAAGTTTCACTCTAATCATAACTTTTCTCAACTTTATCACGATTTTATGGACGAATACGTAAATCTAGGACACATGTCTAAGCTATCACACCTAGATCCCAGTCAACCTCATTACTTTCTTCCCCATCACGGAGTGATTAAAGAAAGTAGCAGTACTACCAAACTGCGTACTGTTTTCGACGCCAGTTGTAAAACAAGTACTGGCTTATCCCTCAATGATATACTTATGACTGGCCCCAAATTGCAGAACAACATTTGCGACCTGCTCTTACAATTCCGTCGCCACAATGTTGTCTTTTGTTGCGACATTAGACAAATGTATCGTCAAATTACTATTCATCCAGAAGATCGTAATTTCCAACTAATTTTGTGGAGATCTAACACAAATCAATCCCCTTCTGTTTTCCAACTAAATACAGTGACTTATGGAATGAACAGTTCTCCTTATTTAGCAATTAGAACTTTGCACCAGCTAGCTGATGACCACGGTAATGAATTTCCACAGGCAGCTAATGTATTGCGTAACCATACTTATGTAGATGATATTATAACTGGAGCTGACACTGAAGATGAAGCATTAACACTTCAGTCCCAACTTATCTCTTTGTTAAATCGTGGCTGCTTTGAACTGAGAAAATGGGTTTCTAACTCTCCTAAACTCCTCAGTAACTTACCTGACACGCATCTAGAAACACCAAAGTTTTTGCAAAACTCAGAAACACCACAATTTTCAGTTTTAAGGCTTCAATGGTCTCCAGAAAATGATTCATTCTCATACAATTTTCAGACTCCAACTTCATTCAAACCTCCTACCAAACGTACTGTTCTCAGCACGATAGCTCAGATTTATGATCCATGTGGATTCCTAGTCCCATTCATCATGATGGCCAAATGTTTTATGCAGCTTCTTTGGACGAAAGGCCTGTCTTGGGACTCTCCACTTCCAACCGATCTTCGTACTCAATGGAAATCATTTACTGATGAAACTCAATTTTTACCACAAGTATCAATAAATCGTTCTCTAAACTTATCGTCGACTTGCAAAATGGAATTACATGGATTTTGCGATGCATCGGAATTGGGATATGCTGCCGTAACGTACATACGATGCGAATTCCCGGACGAAACAGTGTCTGTAAACTTACTCATGGCTAAAAGTCGAGTTGCTCCTTTAAAACGGGTCACAATTCCAAGACTGGAATTATGTGCAGCGTTTCTACTAGCTCAATTGATTGCACACATTCAATCCTTATTTTCCACGTTTAATTCACAGAACACCCACTTATGGTGTGACTCAACTATAGCGTTAACATGGATACAAACTCCGCCTTACCGATTAAAGACGTTTGTAGCAAATCGTGTTTCTCAGATTCAAGATCTAGTACCTACTGAAATGTGGAAACATATACATTCAGAACACAATCCAGCTGATTGTGCATCTCGTGGAATCCGTCTCCCAAATCTTGTCAATCACAACATCTGGTGGCACGGCCCAAATTGGCTTTCCTTGCCTGCGTCACACTGGCCAACGTCTAACTTCAATCCCATCACTTTGGACTCATCTCATGAAATAAAGTCAGACCCTTTGCCAGTTTTGGTAACGGTTCACAAACCTGAACTACCTATTTTAACAAAGTTTTCATCATGGATGACTCTTGTTCGAGTTATGTCATATGTGCTAAGATTTATAAATAACTGTCGCAACATGACCCACCATTCTGGTTGTTTAACTGCTTCAGAATTGACAAATTCACGCAACAAGATATTTTATCTCGTCCAACAATCCACCATGTATGACGAGTTTCAACTTTTGTCTCAAGATAAACCTTGCTCTAAACGTCTGATACGCTTAACACCTTTCATCGACTCAGACAATTTAATACGTGTCGGTAAACGTATTAACCAAGCACCTGTTTCCTATGACACTCGTCATCCAGTTGTTTTACCAAAAAACCATCATGTCGTTAATATACTAATTGACTATTACCATATTCACTACCTTCATGCTGGCCCTCAATTCATTCAATCTTTTTTATCAAGACAAGTATGGATTCTATGTGCCCGGAACGTGATCAGATCCCGCATTTTTAAATGCATTAGGTGCTTCAAGCTTCGCCCACAATCATCGACACCTTTAATGGGTGATCTTCCTCACTGTCGCATCACTCCTGCTAAACCATTCTCGTCAACTGGAATTGATTATGGAGGTCCATTTAACATCAAGATCACAAACTTACGATTCATTAAACACATCAAAGTTTATATTTGCATTTTTATATGTATGGTGACTAAAGCCGTGCATATCGAAGTAGTTCATGACCTGTCAACTCCTGCTTTTATCGCTGCATTAACTAGATTCATCTCTCGGCGAGGACAATGTAACCACATATATTCCGACTGTGGTTCGAATTTCATCGGAGCTAATCTTGAACTGCAAAGAATTATTAAGAATCTCAAGACTAAAGAAAATTGTGCATCCATCAACAAGTTCGCTTCAGAACAGGGAATCAAATTTCATTTTAATCCACCTGCTTCACCTCATCAAGGGGGCTTATGGGAATCGGCTATCAAAAGAGCTAAACACAATTTATTACGAGTCATTGGTTCGTCAATACTTACTTACCCTGAATTTACTACTCTCACTACTCGAGTGGAAGTCATGCTTAACTCAAGACCGTTGACACCTCTCTCCGCTGATCCATCCGATCTGGCAGCACTTACGCCAGGACATTTTTTAACCGGCGCTCCTCTTGTCTCGCTTCCTGAAAACGACTTGTCTGATGTTCCTATTAATCGGTTACACCATTGGCAAGCAGCTCAGGCGTTATTCCAAAACATCTGGAAAAGGTGGACCGTCGAATACTTTCATACGCTGCAACAACGGCCAAAATGGACAACTGCAACGAAGAACCTAAACGTAGGGGACTTAGTACTCATACAGTCACAAACACCAACTCTACAGTGGCCCCTCACCAGAGTGACTCAAGTATTCCCTGGAAAAGATGGAGTTGTACGAGTGGCTGAAGTCCGAACACCAAATAACTCCTTTCGCCGCCCCGTCGTGAAGTTGTGCAAGTTGCCAATTGAATGATTGTTGAAGTAAGGATACTTCAAGGCCGGGAGTATGTTTGGTACAAATTAGACAAGGCCCATCACACTAATTTTCCCCAATTATTCCCAATCATCTTCTCTTTTTAATCCCTTGCCTTATCTTATAATATCTTATTTCCCTCGTTCTTTGTTTCTTTATTTCATTTCATAAATATATTCACTCTCAATAAAGTTATCTCCACCCTGTATTTATAATTCAATTTAAAATGTTTCAATCATATGTTTTATATTTCACATGTTATTTTTTTAATATAAATCTAATTGTTCCCAAAATCAATTTACAAGAAAATGAATGTGAGATCAAAAATTTAAATACTAACTTTGTAAGTGAACAATTATGAAGTTCAAGATGAGTGAATTAATGGACATACAAAATGAGACATGAATATGGACATTAAATGAAGATTACTAAAAGAAAATGCAAGTTGAAAGGTTGGTGAACTCTCTATTACATTAGTGTCACGAACAATCAGTTTTATTCTTAGAACTAAAATACTATTAAATGTAATATTAATACCCATTTTGTTATTGATCTCACATTATAGCTTTTTTTTCCACTCTACTTATTTTCAATTTTTCAAGGTTTTCCAGAGCCTAAAATATCTGGATGGTCCACTGATCGAAGGAAAAATATATTTTACTTTTAGTTTAAAACCCCACAGGTAGATTTCTATCTCCAAAAATCCTGCAAAGACATCCTGGCAATTCAAGTAACTCAAGAAAAACATCAACAATCCACACTGCACAAAATATAACTTTGGAAATGGACAACATTAAAATAAGCAATCCTAAAATAGTTTCTAACATTTTCAACCATATTTTTTTCTAACTTAGGTACCTCAATGTTATTCATTTACGGACAACTCTTTTTTCTTCAATAGATCCATCATTAAGATTAGATTCTGAACTTGTTAAATTTTCATCAATTACTAGAAAGATGGAAAGATAATTTCATCTATGCCAAGTAAAAAGTCAACTGGTCATGACGGTATCTCTATATACTTAATTAAGAAATGCTGTTTAGAATGAGTGGATCCATTATTGTGGTTAGTCAATAGTTCTAAAGAGGCAGGTAAGCTGCAAAACTGGCCTTAATCAAGCCCTTATTCAAGAAGAACGATCCTAGTCCCCCTGAGAACTACTGCCCTATCTCGCTCCTACGATCCATTTCCAAAATTTTGGAAAAATTAGTTTACAGTTCTTTCTATCTTAGTACCAACACGATTTTTTCCAATCAATTCGGCTATCAAAAACAGAAATCCTCCAAACTTGCCCCCATTAATTTCATAAATACCTGCATCGATGCCTTCGATTGTGGTGAGACGGCCATTGGCTGTTTCATCAACCTGTCCAAGGCATTCAATTGCATTTCTCACCCAGTACTTCTTCAAAAACTTTACGTAATAGGTATCAAGAACAAAGCTTTCAACTGGTTACAATCCTATCTTCTCAACAGACATCATTCATCATTCATTATTCTTAAACCATGGTGGCTGGCTAAATGAGCCATACGATATATTTATATATATATAACAGACATCATATCACAAAAATAGGTAGACTTCTTTGATCAAAATAATATCAGGAAATCTTTCTTCTCAAGCTCTAAGAAGAGCTGCTTCGGAGTTCCGCAAGGATCAATTTTAAGCCCTGTTTTATTCTTCATCTGCGTGAATGATATTTCTGAAAATCTTCCTGATAAACACCTCACTATCTTCGTAGACAACACTTCTGTTTTAACATCACATAACAATTTTGATTCCCAGGAACAGTCAACTTTCTCACATCTCAATATAATATCTCAGTATTTTTCTAGCATAAACCTTCATATTAATCATCCGAAAACGTTTTAAAGTTTCATAAAGTTCATAAAGTTTTTCACTTTATGACTGATCAGAAAAAGAATCACTTAATTTGCTCAGGCACAGTTTTTGCCTCCGTTTTGCTTCACGACACTTTTATAGAAGAATCTCCTTATGTAGATTATCTGGGAGTGAGACTGGACAGTGGTCTCAGGTGGAATGAACAGATCGAAAAATTAGCTAAACAGATATCTTCCAATATTTTTGTTTTGAGAAACATTTCATCTCTAAATAACATATCCTTGTCACAACTGGTCTACTTTGGACTTATTGAGAGCTTGATTAGAATCTTGTGGGGTTTGTCTAGCAAATCCAATTTAGACAGAATATTTGCCTTGCAAAAAAGAACAATTAGATGAATCAGAATCAGAATCAGAATATCTTTATTTACAAAATCATAAAGAAATGTAATGGCGTCAACATGTATCTTAAATGCAGACCCACTGAATCTTGTTTTGATCATGTTAAAACCCTTAGAATTCTTACCGTACCTTTCATCTTAATAACCTATGTTAAGGAACACCATATTGTAAAGCCTTGTCAACAGTCATACAACAACAGAAATAGAAACTTCCATCCATTATTTTCTCACAAGCTAAAATTATTCAAAAGTAAACCTGAGATCATAGGCCTAAAGCTAATTTCACAATTGCCTTCACACCTCACTCAGATAAACAACTTGAAAAAATTTAACCTTGAACTTAAAGAATACTTTAATTTTAGAACAACGAGTTGCCTTATTACCTCACCTGACATGACCTTCTTCAGTGTATGACTCATGATTTATTTTTTTTATATTCGATGTATGATGAGGTGTTACTGATTTTTTTACTGCTTATAAGTTTAACGGTTTTGGTTTTTAAGGTAATTTATGAATGAATCCAAAGTATAACAGCTTAAATTTACAGAATCTACTATATCTTCCGATCTTATGCCAAAGGTATGAAAACTGAATCACAGAATTTTTATACTTGGCTGGCCCTAGTTAGTTGTCATATGGTATATAATTTTCAATATTTAAACTTCCAAAATATTTTGGATGGAAAATTCATGAGTTAAATTATAAGTTGAATATGCTTGACACATTTCCACCCAAACACAAACTTATAGACTTCTGTAGGCTACAAATATAAATCAAATAGGTACCTCTACAACGATAAATAAATTCATCTTGATTTCACTGATCAATTATTAGTGTGACTTAATTTAGGCCTATTAAGAGTGAAACTTGAAATAAACTTACCACTTCTTGGTTCTGGGTGATATTTTTTTCCAGCATGCTGAGACGTTTCAGTGCTTCACTTTCCAGCTCGTCCACGGTCTTCACCAGCATCACATTTTGTTCAGTTAAATCTTCAACCCAGTTCTCCAGTATTTTGATTTTTAGCTGAAAGGCAAATTTATAATGCTAGCTAGCCAAAATACAACAATGTTTTGTCGCTGAAAAAGTAAACAAGGAATACACTTTAATAATAACAATTAGTTGTTTAATGTAGAGAGATATTAAACTCCCGGCTGAGTACAATACATAGGCCTATTAAATGAAGGTAACGGAAGTCAGAACCATGAACAAACTGATCATAAGTAGCCTACAGACAATAAGTTAGGCCTAATTTTTTTTTAATAGGTTATAGGTATTTAATAATAACAATTAGTTGGGTCAATATGATCAACTGTGTCAGACTGATCAGCTTAATCAAAATGATTGGCTGCATTTGAATAATAATTTTAAAGCTGTAAGTTTAGTGGTAAATTACACTCAATTTACGGAGGGTTACTAGGTCATACTATGAGATTGTGGAGGAAGTTTTTCCCTAGCCTATACTGTGTGCCATTGCAGAAGGATGTTCTGTTATAGGGTGGGTTTAAAGACAGATTTTCACAAAAATAGTCTTATTTATTGTTATCCAAAATAGCCTTATTTATCTTTTAAGTTATTATTAAGTTAGGCCTAAAGAAGATGTTTATAAAAGGATTTTAATTTAGGCTAAGTATCTTTTAAGAGGTGTGTTTTAGCTATTGCTAATATAATTAGGCCTAGCTTATCAAATGTTACTGTACTTAAAAAAAATTTATTTTTCAGTCTGAGCCTACTCTATTTGACAACAGTTTCAGTTAAAACTATTAAAGCATGCACTGTTCATATTATAATAGACTAGGCCTAATTTAAATCCAAGCACATCTATACTTATTTAATATGCCAAGGAATTTTTTGTAAAGAGAATTCCTCCTACAATTTTCAAGTTTTTTGTCTTATTGGAAAGGGCATGGTCTGTAGTTGTTTCCCCAAAAGTTGATGGAGAAACGGACATAAATTAAAGACGATATTCATCATTAAAATTTGAAATATTCCTATAAGAAATAAGTCTTTGGCTACTCCCATTATTCATTCTTGCTCGTCTTAACGAGCTTAGACAGCATTGGGTTCTCAAACCGGGCTAGCCTACTGTATAAATTAGTGATATATATTTAAGTTAGTGATAGACTTTAGAGTTACCACACTTAGAAGTCTCGGCATTTCAGGTTCAGGATAAAATTACGCAACATTTAGATACATTGGTCATAAACCAATTATGCTTTAATATTTTATATGTTTCTCAAAAAGTTATTTACTGGTATATAATGAAGGATTCCCAAAAAATTTAAGTTCTACCTTAATGTACTTATTTCATCTCAGTAAAATAGACTTGAGGCAGCCAGGCCCAGAAATAGTCTAGGGGCCCAGATTAGATTCTTTAAATTAGGACTGAAACTTTAAGATGGTTTGAAACTTTAAGCTTGATAAACTTATTTCATACGAGTCATCGCCAACTACCTTTAAGCCATCTGATGTGTCATCAGCTTCCTTCAGTTGTTTGGCATACAATATTTGAAATTTCTTGAAAATATGACTAGTTGAGGATGTGTTATGATGACCAGTGTCACTCTGAGTTTGATCTTCCATATTAAAGCCTATCCAGGATAAAGTGACTAAAAATTTACTGGAACTCGTAATCGAGCAATTGAATACAAGTTATTATTTGTAATCCCCTGAAATTATTTTCCCGTACCCATAAATATATGAAAGTTACATTCTTAGGAATACCATATAGACTTCGACTTCACTAACATACAACAATGCAAATTCAGAATACAAAAATTACAACTTGTTTATATTTTTGACAAATGAACATATTTGACAGTTAACAGCTGATGTATTCCACATGTTTACAGGTTAGCCAAGTTAGCGTTATAAAAATATCCTTAGCACCTAAACACTATATCAAATCGTTTAGGAATGTTTGTAAAACAATAATAGTCAATGGTAAAACCATAAAACTTTTATAATTTTAATATTTGAAATAAGACCCAAATTCAATGTCATGACCACATAGTTTAATGAAGGTAAAGTTATTTACAGGTAATCATTGTGAAGCAGCATTATTTCGCCAGACCTATGCTTACGTTTAGTAGGCTATTTGCAGTGTTTCAGTTTTAAGTTAGTGGGTGTAAAGTATTTCTCACTAAGGGTCAAAAGTGGGGGTTTAGTGGCTCCATGGTTTGATTAAGAGGGATTTTATAAAAGGGTTTGCAAAACACTATAGGTACAAACTCTGATATATTCACTATACTACACAGTGGCAGATATAAGAAGGGGAGGGGAGCACGGGCCCCTCCAGACTGACAAAAAATGCACTGTATATAAAGGAATAAAACAAAGTTGAATGCTCGGAAAAAATTAATGCAGCTTTTAATTATAATTCAGTTCATTCCACCAAACTTGATTGTTTTTATATATGGTCACAGATGAAATAGTATCATCTATGATTTGGATAAATCTATTTTATTTGCGTCATCTCGGCATCGTCACAGCGGCAGCGCTAGTGCTTGATTAAAGGTGTGAGATCAGAGAGTGGAGAAAGCTTCTTCTAAAGTCTTCCTCTAGAGCTTGGGTGTTGCTAACGCAATGAGAAAATCCGCCAATTGAAAACAAATAATATAGGAGTAAGAGGCAAAATTTATGATTGGTTTGATACCTATTTGAAGAATAGAATACAGAAAGTAAGAATTGAAAATTTAAATACAAATCAAATATTAAGTAACATACTATCGCAAGAAGCTATACCAAAATCAGGAGTTCCACAAGGATCAAATCTTGGACCTTTTTTGTTTTTAATATATGTCAATGATATAAATTTTTCTATTTCAACTTCTAAATTGATGCTATTTGCTGATGACACATCCCATTATCACATCTAATCCTTCCCAAGAAATGATTAAAATTGATACCCAAATTGAAATAAATAATTTAATAAATTGGTTTGAACGCAACAAAATGAAATTAAATGTAGAAAAAACAAAGCTAGTTAAATTTACAATGTCAAACCATAACAAAACAAAAAATAAAAATTTTTCTATGGAAATTCAAAATAAATCCATAGAATCAAATAAAAATTTTAAATTTTTAGGATTTCACGTTGATGAAAATTTAAATTATTCAAAACATATTCATGAAGTGTCAAGGAAGGTATGCCAAGGTATTTTTATTATCAGAAGACTTTCAATATTTCTTAATTTAAAAATGAAATTATACTTATACTATGCATTTATATTCCCACATCTAAAAATGCAATACCTGTTGGGGGAAATAAAAATAAAAGAACGAAACAATTATTCACATTACAAAAACGAAGCATTCGGCAAATATTTAGACTGAAGAAACAAAGATCATGCAAACCTATTTTCGAAGAATGGAAAATTTTAACATTACCATGCATCTATATATACGAATCTTTAAATTATTTTAAATATTTCATGAAAAAAATTGAAGAGACAGACAAAATTAAAGAAAACCATTATAATTTAAGAACCACTGAAAATTTTCCCATTCAACCACACAGAACAAGTTTTTATCAAAATCAATATATGTTTTCTGCAACCAAACTATTTAATAAATTACCAGATAATATAAAAAATGAAAAATGCCCATTCAAGTTCAAAAAGAAATTAAAGAAATTACTTCAAGAAAAATGTTATTATAGTGTCGAAAATTATCTTCAAGACAAATTCTAAAAATACTTTAGGCCTACTTATGATTCAAAATTTTTGTAGCATTTATCTGTAAAAAGCCTATGCAATTTATACAATTGTCAATGGTCAATAAATAAATAAATAAATAAGTATGCAAAAGTCTGTTTCTTTGTTTACCCAAGTAGCAAAACAATATTGTAAAAATATTAAAACAATATTGTTTAATATTGCCGACAACATTGTTAAGAAAATAATCAGAAAACATTGAAAAAATATTGTTTTAATATTGATTAATGTTGAGACAATGTTGTAAAACATCATTGTCAAAATAATATATTGAAACAATATTGTTTATATTGATTTATATTTTTTGGAAAATATTGTTTGTTAACCCTTTTAGGGCCCAAGGTGACTGTAGGCCAGGGCCAGGTGAGACACATCCCATAAGAGCAATGGTGTCACTTTCTGCGACATCCATGGATGTCGCCATAGAGGTTTTGTCGGTTAAGAATGTGTTAAAAACCAAAATATTACTCTTTGTTACCTGCAAGTGTTGCCAACACTACAGCAAACAACAATCGTTCTCGTTTGAATTGGGATTTTTTTGTCTCAACAATTACTAAAATAAGGAATTTCAAAGCAAAATAGGGTAGAAATTATGATTTTAGATTTACCTTTATTGATAATTTGTAATTTGGTCATTACCTAATGGTTTGTTATCAACTAATAATCCAAATTTAAAATAGAGTAATATGGTGTCGTTACGATAAATATCGTACCCATGGCAAGACTGCTTCATTCTCTTTTTCAATCAGCTGTGTAATGGTAAATATTATAACGTAACATGACTTCCATTTTAGTTTAGACGCTTCATATCCAGGACTGGGGAAAACTGCTGGAATGTTCTCCGCAGTCCTGCTTCATATCATATCCGGAACACAAAAAAGCTATTTGGCTGACCTGAGAAGAAGTTATGCTTCTTCCTTTACAGACCTTGTTTTAGGGCCGACAAAAAATTTAAAAATACTAACACAACAAACGCCGTAAGGCTAAGGCTAGGCTTTCTTTAAATTATCTTCAAAAAAATTTCGCCACATGTCGTATATGTTTGGGTTTTGTTGGTTATGAGATTTTTTTCAGTTTAAAATAACCAAAATAATGCCGTATGATATTTTGTCACCTGGTTCGTTGCTATAGAGCGGCAAGTTTTATTGTTGTATAATCGTCGTGTTTTGTTGGTTATGTGATGTTTTCTTTAGTTTGAAACAACCAAATACAGTTATGGTTTAGTAACTTTGTTAGATATATATTTTTTTTATTTTTTACAATAAATGTAATTTGTTAAATATTTCCTCATGATGCAAACATGTTTTGTTTATGACATGAAATCTATCTTCTTATTTCTATAAGGGTTTCGTCTGTTACGTCCCTTTTTCTCTCGACCTACTGAACCGATTTTTAAGATTGAGGTGTCATTTTAAAGCTCAGGATATACCGCAGTGACAAATCGTAATTAAAAAGGTCATATTGTTTCGGGCTTCGCCCCCCTCGCCTTTGATTTATTTCTAGAGGGCGCTTTAAAATGTAGACCAAGTTTTATTGCAAGTTCTTTAGTGTGAATTGTAATTTAACAGCTGATTACCTTCAAATGAATTTTAAAAGCCAGATAGTAAACAAAAATAGATCTCTGTCACTTCATAATCAACATTCACTACTGGTGAGTTTCACCAATGAATACAAAAACGTAAAGAAGGTCACATCTTATGGAAGAAATGGTTAAGAAAGTTTCTGTTGACTTAGTAGCGCACTCCACCATGAGAGCGCGCACGAGACAATGACCTATTAGTCAGATTACATTCTGACTTTGTTGCAGATGGTCACCAGCAAAGAATCTCGTCCTCATGCTGCACTCACATATCATACATAACCTATGACAGTTTAACCATTACTGGACCAATTCTCACCATTAATGTAGGAACACTATTTCCGTCCGCCTACATTAGTGCTCATTTTGGAACATAAGTAAACAAATTTGAAAAAAAGCAGGATACTATGACGACGTTTAAAACTTAGTTTATTTTTGTAAACATATGATTCAATAAAATATCTTCATTAGAATAACATTAAAGTTGAAAGCCCATACGATAAAGTCTTAACAATAAAAGGATTTGATGACTTAAAATAACGATTCTTCTTGAAAAAAGCTTTCCAATGACACCAAATAAGCTAGGTAACTAATGTTTAAAATAGTGTTTTAACGACACAATACTAATAAGAAATTTTATATTTCCCTCTCCCTCGTACTATGTTTAGGCCGATTCCTCTGGCGCTATCTCTATTTGGAGTGCTCAAGTTCAGTTTACAGCGCTCCTAGCGGAATAAAATGTTGGCCAATTTTTAACATGGGATGTGACCTTCTTAACGTTTTTGTATTCATTGGTTTCACTCATACAGAATCATAAAATGCGCAATTTGCGCACGGGCCACCTCGTATTTCTTATTCTTATGTAAGGAAACCCTGGCCTAACGTATTTGCGACGACATGAAAATATAGGCCTTCAAGGGAAATGAATTTACACAAGAGAACTTGAGTATCAACTGGCCAAGTAGTGTAACAAATCCTTCATCGGAAGGCCCACGAAGCGCCGACGCCGTGGCGTAGTAGGTTAGGACGCGGAATCGTGGTCTGAAAATCGCGGGTTCAAATCCTTCCTGCGGCTGTGACTCTTTTGATGCTTTGGTATTTTTCTAAATGTTTTAAAACGTTTATTTGTCAACTGAAAGTATATTCAAACTATTAAAAAAATATTTTATTATATTTGTTTTGCTATTATTGGGGTTTTGAGAAATATTTTATTTTTCTTTTGCTAATATTTTCTCAATATTGTCAGACAATATTGTTACAATGTTGAACAAAATTGCCACAATATTGTTTAGACAATTTATTTTGTTGCGTGAAAACATTGTAACATTATTGTTAAAATATTATTCAATATTGACCAAATATTTATCAATGTTGAAAAAATATTGTCGACAATATTGAGACAATATTGTTTTGCTACTTGGGTATATTCCAATAAATATGCATATACAAATTAAACATGCTGTACTACAACTATACAAATAAATAATAATAATAACTCTATAAATTAAAGAACTCAAAAGTTACAAGATAAAAAATTGTAATTAATAATTACATTATTATTTAATTTGGAATGGAATGAGCTGATATGGGCACTGAGGTCTGTGCGTCAGCTCCGAGATGCGCTCAGAAATATAAATATTTACCAGGTCAATACAAATCTTTTAAGAGGAAAAATATTATTGTGTAAGTTATAAAGTAACAAAAGTTTAAAAATTAAACACGAGGGAAAAGAATTCAATTCCTAGAACTACTGTTGGCTTTGAAGTGGTGGTTGGGAAGTAGGGGTAAAAGGCAGAGGGATTTAATGTGTTGCAAACGCATTGCAAACCTTACGAATTGTAAATCCTGACAGTGATTAGAACAGTCTCATTAGAAGAACAGATCTTATGGCTTTAGTATAATTAAATTATTTATCATGAAGCAGCAACACTATTATCATCCCTATCATCTACTCTAAACTTGAAGTGTGAAATTAAATAACAGCTGATTCAATGAAAAATATAAAAATTCAGGACAGTTGACGGTTGATTCATTCCATGTTCAGAAATCAAATCCTGTCTTTCAACAACACATAATTTTGAACGGGATGTAGCTGTGGGGGCTGATATAAATATAATGGGTTTCTACCCTTTTACAACACACTACCTTTCTAACAGTTTGCTTGGATTTTTTCTACAATGCACCTGAGCTGGGGAAAACGGAGAAAAATTTTGTGCTTGCCTAGTAATGTTTTGAAGATTGTAGATATTTAAATTAGTTGAAGAGGGTACAGTAATAACTGAGAGCAATATGTAACACAGAGTTTCTATTTTCGACACACACCTTCACAATAACATGTACATAGCTTTATAATAAATTAGAAAAGTTCACTGTATACATACATCTTAACAAATGATAAAAATATTTAAACAATGGCTAATACTTATGGAGGGTTCTATTTACAATAACAGATAAACCTAAATAAATAAACTAATATTGGTAAATCAAAATATTTTACTAACTTAAATAATACGATTGTAATGAAGGAACCTTTTTATAAAATGATACACACTTCATTAAACTAGTACACAAAAATTTAATTGATTTGTTAGTATTGATTTGTATTTTAAAAATGAAAAAATTATCATTAATGGTCATTATAATATTCAAAAACAAAATTAAATTTTTTTTCTCAAATTACTCTAAACAAACAAGTTAGATTTTTGAGAAATCTTGGAGCACATTTTTTGCCACATTGCTTATAAAAAGTCAGAATGCTGTACTAAAAGCTTTCTTTGTTATCTTGAAAGTTAATAGCAGACACAGTTAAAACAACAAAAAGAAATATTATGAAAATTCCCTTGGCCAGAGTAAATAAAATGACTATTGTTTCTGAAAATTTGTTTCTGAAAGCTAGTCTTCCTGCATAGTAAGTGGATTAACCATTTAGGCTGCCAGAAGCCATTGTGTATTACCTACCAAAAAATGCCGGGTATCTTCTCAAAGTATGTCTTAAAGGAGTGCCAGATTGTTTTTTTCTGATTTTGCAATTTAAAATATTGAAAAAAATTTAGTGATATTTTGGTATCGAACAAACGATACATCGATTCTCGCACCTTTCAAATCAATGTAGTTAAATGAAAGGAAAAACATGAGAGTACTTGTTCTTTTGCTATGACGACTTATCGCTCAAAGCAACAGGTTGATGAAATCGGCCCCTGGCAGTTCTAGCGTTGAAGTATGAAGCCAATTACATCAACTGCTGGCATCCAAGGGGTTAACACTCAATTATTAATACCTTAACTGATGTTTTCTATTTATGAATTTGTCAAACTGTTATCTAAAAGTAAAATAAAATGTTAAAATTGATGTATATTTTTTATTTTTACTAAACATTTTGGAATCACATGGTTTATTTGATAATTCTTTCCGTTTTGTGGTTCTTGTAGATTCCACTTACGAATCAGAGTTTCTAGGTTTCTGGTATAGCTAGGCTCTCACCGTTGGCCTAAAAATCTATTAATTGACTGTCCAAACATACAAGGTATCCAAGGTCGTCGCATTTTCCGGTTAACCAAAATGCAATAAATAAATCCTTAAAAATACAGAACTAATTTAAAATACCAGATCCTCTGTATCGGGGAATTAGGTAACTATGGTTGACTAGATATGTTGGAATGTATTTAAATCATTATCTATACAGATTGTTCAGTTTTATCTACATAAACTATCGTACCCAGAGTGCAATGATAAAATGTTAACAAGTTAAATTAAACAAAAAATTACACGATCTCTCTTTGTTTTAAATTGCATAGTATTCAAGGTTTGGGAATGGTTTGTTCTGACAGAAAAATCCAAAAATGATTTCATACCACAATATTTTCCAAAAATATTTTGAAAACGTGTACACATGTTCAATCTTATATCACTTTTCAATTTAGACAACATACTGCCAAAAACTGATTTTCAACAGGTATTCCTTTTGAACTTATTCCAAATCATTTACTATCTAAAACTGACAAGAATTTACACTTGTTCACTGCTGAATTATTTGGTATGCTAGCCTGTTTATTCTACTTATCTCCGCTCTTCACTGTAAAGTTTAGCACCTAATTGACTAGATTATATCACTGAGTGTTGTCAGCTTTACAGACAATATAAGCTTTTTTGTTAATCTTTTTGTTAAATCCATGTCTTTTGCTCTGCTGATAAAGAGCTTCACTCCTAAACTCACATTAGCTTAGTTGAGAGTAATTAAAAAATATAACTATTTTATACAATGATTTTTCTTGGTATTGAGTGAAGACATTAGTACAGTAATAATAGGTGCATAGGGAAGGTAAAGATTATTGTTGCTCATTATCTTTTGCATTAATACAAATACAGGGTGTTTATAAAAGAATGACAGGATTTTGAACAGGAGCTACTGAAATACCTTTCAAGATAACTAAATGATTTAAATGTCAATCTGAAGTTTAAACAGGTAAGTTTTGTTTACTTGTTTAAAAAGATGACTTTTGACATCTGTGTGAGCGAATTTCAACAGCAATCACGACTGTAACAGGGATGCTGCAAAACATTTGGTAAGAAATTGAATATTTCTTTGATGTCTGCAGAACAACAAATCAAGCTTATTTAGAACATATCAAGGTGAATAAAACTTTCTTCACCTAAATTTATAAATTTTCCTTTTTAATTTCACATGTTATTTATTAAAGTATCTTTAAAATTGTTCGGTTGGGAACCTTCAAAATCCAGATATTCATTTTTAAACACCATGCATAAAAAAGAACAGATAAATTGGTTCTTAATAACTGTATTTTATGGTACAATATGTAGGTATTTATTTATCTCAATTTTGTACTTTGTTATCTTTTGCCAATGTATACAGAACCCACAGAACCCAATAAGTAGGACATCCCATGTTAAATAATTTTAGTTTTGTCCTAAAAAAATAATGCGCTGATGCTAGGATTACTTCTTGTTATTGTCATGGGAAAGGCTCTTTGTACTTCTTAAATGTCAAAATATGCATATTTGTTTACAATAACTCAAAACAATGACAAACTTTTATAAAACTTTTCTAATTAAATTTATATGTTTTCATTCAACCAATCAGCATTACATTTTATTTACCATCTTGGTGGTGCTATCTGTGTTTTGGGGGCGGCGTTCTCACTTCCCATGAGGATGTCCCTACTTATTAGGTTCTGTATACATTGCTTTTGCATTCAATAGAATTTACATCACTCTTTTGATACATGCCTTTTGATACAATTTTTAACACCCTTACACCAATTCTAAGAATTTTGTTAAAGCCCCGTCCGCACAGGCCAAACATTTTTGACGAACAGCGTTTTTCGAACTTTTGTTTGTTTGTTGGCACACATAACAACATTATTTGTTTGTTTATTTGTTGGTATTTTCAATGTAAGTTACATTGTCATTAATTATCATTATAACTGTTTGTTGCTTTTTTTGTCTTTCTTGAATAAATTCACCACAAATGTTCAGTGGGGACGCAGCTTAAGATATTAAAATATATCCATTTTGAAATAAAATGTCTGAATGAAATCCTTTTTCTTTTTAATGCAATAAAAACTAATTCTTTATTATAATTACAAAACATGTTTGGCTAGCAACAATATTATTAATACTGTAAATTCTTGAAAAACTTTTGTAACTCTTGAAAATTACATTTGTAACTCATATATAAACTAATTTATAAATCATTAGACAGCCTCTCAATCAAAGAAAAGTGGTGATGCCTCAATTTCATCTAAACATATTTTCTAAATCACTTGAATTCATTCTATAAACAAATTTAAAGCCGATGCAATAACACATATTACGACATGTCTACGCTTTATTTACATAAGACACAGAATCCAAAGGAATTAAACCTGCTGTCCAATTATCACACAGTTTGGAGGGAACAAAACGGAGTGCCCACACAATATACGTGAAAGTCTATTACTAGTGTTTATTTCCAGTGAGTTACACTGTTCTTTTTGCACTCGTACGTTCAAAAACTTTAAGTTTGTATCCCGGAGAGGTATTCTCCTCGGCACTCTATTTCGTTCCTCAATGCTTCTCGGTCTTGACGAGGCTCGCCCCCGGCAAGGACAGATCGGTGGGGGGTACCATCGCCCCGAGGGGTCCCAAGGGGGCGAGGGGGGCCAGAGGGCGCAGCGGCACAGGCGACGGGAGCGCTCTGGCCTTGAAAACATCCAGTCCCGGAGGGAAGAACCTGGGGGCGAGAGGCTGGATGTTGGGGGCCGTATCTCAGTAGCGGTGGGGCGCCTCGCCCAGCCACGAGTCGGGGCTCGGAGGGAAGTCGGGGTAGCCGTGTGTCGAGCTGCCGTCCGACATCTCGGAGGGAGGGGGGTGAGGGTGGCCAGGACCTGAAAACCATCAGGGTGAGTGTACAGAGAGAGTTGTGCAGGTAAAAATACTTAAGGTTAGATCCGGGAGGGGTAAGAAACACTTATTTTTGTCTCTTCAATAAAAGCAAACAATTACAAAATAAATTACTTTTCCATAATAAGTATAGTAGTTTTTTATTGCCCAATGGAGTTAAATAATCAGCCGGTGTGGTATACAGGGCATCAGCTGTTCATATAACAATGTAGTAAAGCTGCACCAGTAGTAAATAATTGGCCCAGTCAAAATAGGTTTGGGTTGGAAGTAATTCCATAGGAGCTGAAAATTTACAATTGATAGACTATGATAGGGAGTGCATTTTACCGAAAGTCGTGCTTTTGCTCTACCCCTTTAAACTTAAAGATGCAGTATGTCAGAAAATCAACAACTGTTTTGTAACAAGAAAATCAATTGAAATGGCATTGCCTTTATTCTGTTCCCAATAAAATTTGTTACAAAAATTGTCATTACCACTTATTACAAAAGCAATATAGTTTTGTGGTAAAATGAACACAAATATAACACATTGATTTTCTTCTTTACATGATATAAAAACATTCTGTGACAGCACCCTTATTTAGAGTATATAGGCCTATACACTATCTCGCCCCGAAATGTTCACTTTCTGAACTAGTGGTGAAATACTATTACTAGCAGTCAACAGTATTACAATAATTTTTTTAACTAGAACTGAGTCATTAACTCTTTTTCACCTTGGTAGGATTCAATCTTACATTTTTAACTTTAAAAAAATATTGTTGTAACATTTTTAGTATCAACTATATATGTTTTGAACTAGATTTCATCGATAAGTATAGAGTACATACCTAGAGGAGGGTAGGGCTCGCCGGCGTAGGGTAGAGGGTGGGAGGGTGAGCTGAGATAGGGAGGGGTGGAGGTGTCCCCGTGGAGGTAGCGGGAGTGGGGGGAGGCGCCGTCGCCCTCCAGCGCCAGAGTGCCGTAACTGTCGTTGCTCTCCAGGTCTGCAAACATGACAGAGAGGAATAATCGAGAGGAAAATGTATAGTTACAATGTATACAGAACCAAATAAGTAGGGACATCACATGTTGAAAAATTTTAGTTTTACCCCCGAAAACCAGAGGAAAATAAAGCGCTAATGCTAGGATTAGGCCTACTTCTCCTTACTGTCACAGGAAGCGCTCTTTCTACCTCTTAAATATCAAAATAAGCATATTTAGAAAAAATAAAAACAAAAACCAACTTCTGTAAAATTATTCTAGTCATCTGTTTCCATTAAACCAATTAGAATAATCCATACCATCTTGGTGGTGCTTTCTGTGTTTCGGGGGCGGCGTTCTCACTTCCCCATAAGGATGTCCCTACTTACAGGTTCTGTATACATTGATAGTTATCACCTTAGGTCGTAATTGTCAATATTTTTATGATAAAAAAGTTGACAAACAACAAATGAAGATTCTATTGTTAGAAAATGTATAAGAACTACGCAAATTCAGAGAGAAACAACATTAATAAGAAAATGTATAAAAAGCAAGATTTGTTAAAAATGAAAATACTCTTCAAGTGAATGTAATACTTTCAAAAAAGTTCGTGGAAACTGGTGGAGTGGTGTTCGAATTATACAGGGTGTGACAGTGAACTATCTTTCAACAATTTTTAGGTTGGATCCTTGGGTCAGTAACCGATACCAAGCTTGTAAAGATCAACCACAGAGTTATTGATTTTTGTACAAAATAACCGAAATTTGCATTAATTATGAGGGAAAATCAATGTTTTTCTGCAGATAAATCTCAACAACTCTATTATTTATTATTTGATCCAGGTATCATTAGTTAGAGAATTTTATTTGCCAACGTTTTTGTGTCTTGAAAAATAGTGTGACAATTTATTGGTTTTGAGATATTTGAGTTAACAATTTTAAAATTGCCAAAATTTTGAAAATACTTGTCAGAAAAAGAATATATGAATATATTTTATGGACATTGGCATGATAAAGGTTCACACCATATGAACTGAACAACCATCCGTCACGGGAATAAAAATTATTATGTGAACAAAAAATGAAATTGTGATTGTGGTCAGCGGTTTAATGAAGCATTTTAGACTCCTCTTTTTTTGCTTGTATTGAGCCAAGTTACAAATCTACAATTTTTTTAAAGAGAGTTCATTAACACCCTGTATAGTAAAGACAACTTATTTCTCAACAAGTATTTTTCTATCGGCTACCTTTAAAAAGTAGCCCAATCAATTACACAATGTAACATAGTTGTCTACAACACATGTTGCCCTATATTGTGGCATTAATAACTAAGCATTCTTATTCCCACCACAGACGAGAACTTTAGACAAGCCTGCTCTAACAGAATACAAACTTTACAACGCAATTGCTGTGCAGTCTGCTTGCGCAAATTGAAGGCGGTAAGATATTCTTTATAAGGTTAAGGATATGAGTAAAAACAGACTACTGCAAGCAAGTAATCGTAGATTTTCTATGGTTTTTTCGCCAAGCTAGCAATAATATTTAAAACAATATTTCCATTAGGCCCCTACTAAATCTCTTACATGCTAACTTTATAAATAAGATTAAGATTTTTAGGCTATATTTTTTAGGACGAATTAGAAATAACTAATTGTTTGCCAATGTTTGAAGTAAAGATTTTAATGAAATTTTTAGTAGAATGAAAGTGTTTAATTTTACCGCATAGAATTTTTTTTCCATTCCAATATTGAAGAGTAAAAAAAAATGTAAAACACAAAAAACCAAAGATATTTTACCAGAAGAAATCCGTGAGATGGAAGCTCAGACCCCCCCCCCCCCCCCGCCCCATTCCACAGACCGAGAGATCTTCCCTTGGGAAGGGAAGTTGATTAAAGATGGCCGTGCAGGGGGTGGGCGGGGGGCAATGGGGGACAACCCCCTCACCTTTGACTCCTTACAATAGCCTCCAGGCCTGATTACAGCGGTGCTATTCAGCTATCTGTCCGACTCAATGTACGAACTTCATCAGGTTGAAAAGCATGAAAAAGTAGGATAAAGGGTTTGTGAACTTGTCAGAGTTTTTATACTGAATTGGAAACTTTGTATTGAAAGAGATAATCGGATAACTGTTCAACATTTAACAATTTAAATTGGGTTTATCTAACTATCATGAGAAAATACTATCATTTAATTTGGCCAAGAGTAGGCTAATTCAGAGAAAAATAAATTTATCACCAAAAACGAAATCATCGTATTCTCCACTATTTGTTCGGGGCGAGAAGCCGCAAAGCGGGACGTGGTTAGGCGGGTGACAGGTGGTCGAGATGACCCGTGACACGCGTGCGGTGCGTGCGAGGCGTGCGTGCGGTGCCGGGACCGCACTCGGGATGATTAGAGGACACAGTCACGCCGCCGCGCCCTCCGGGAGTGGACCGCCATCAGTCAAACACTCGTGTGTGGCGGGTGGCGGTCCGACTTACTGAAGGCGCTGGGCGCTTCACTCGACTTGGAAATTGTTGTTTCGGGATTTCAGGGGAAATATTTTTTAATAAATTTGCGATCCTCGGTTTTACTAACATGATTAAATTTTGTTAGGAATAATAATAGGCAAGTATGTTTATTTTCCTTCTTTTTTTCTCAGCTTGTGTGCATCGTAGGAGAAATCCGCACATGTCGTTGGACAGGTGATGGATAATTGAAGATGGGTAATTGAATTATTATCGGCCCACAGCTGTTGTAATAACAAATGGTAGCAAATCTGGAATAACATATGTTTTATATATAGGACTAAAATATTTTTGGGGTCCAGTTCAACGATCATTTTGGTCAAATTTCGGCCAGGAAGCGATGTCCAGTTAGGAATAATAAGAATAATTTAATCCTTAATACTTGATAAGTTTAATGTAGGATCACAAGACTATTTTTTATAAAAAAATTTTGAGAATTTTTTTGTTTTGAATTTGATTTTTATGAGACGCAGATACATTGCTAGCTATCCCTTTAGCTAAAGACTTATTCAATACTATTTCAATACATGTATAAACGCTTCCATTTTTTTTCAAGAAAATTTAAGTTATTGTTATCTTAATCCAAATTTGTACAATTTCTTCCCTGGAAAGGTAGGTAGTTATTAATCCCAGTATTTGGGTTCCTCAGACAAATTTGTGTAAATTCCTCAAGTGACTTTTAGTAAATGTTACGTATTTTATAAAATCTAAACAGAGGTTAAAACCTGATGCAGATTTACAACAAGCATGTCCAGGAGGCCTATATCTGTGTCAGTTCTGGTTTGACCGTCTTTGCCATGCTGACGAAGGATGTTGTCTGATAGCCGGGGTCACCACTCACCATGGGAATGGCTGAAGTTGGAGTCGAGATCCACCTTGAGCTCGTCCTTGGGGTCGTGTCTCGGCGACCCTCCGCCCTTCATCGACCGGAAGTACTGACTCCACCTCGTCCTTCCGGCGTCCTTCTTCAGACGCTTCTCCTTCGCCCTCCTGCAGCAGAAGGGGAAATGTGATACGGTTCGTCAAAACACGACTGTAGGGTTAATATCAAGCCAGAAGTTGGTCGTCTAAAATATGACAAATTTAAATAAACTTATTTTCCTGAGACCAGTTTAAAATTTACAAATTAAAAGCTTAGTAAAAAATTCACTAAGCACACAGGCTTATAAAAATTCTAGTTATTACAATCGAAAATTACTGTTGCGATGTTTAAAGTACACTACACAGGAGACGCAACAACACTACAATCCGTACTGGTGGGTGGTAGGATTGGTACATTGATGATTTCCCTATCGTAATCCCGGGGGTAAGGGTAATCCCTCTATTGTACCTTTGTACCTTTGTGACAATGATACAGAGTCTTGGTCAAGTAGCTGGGGTGTGGGCAAGAGGGGGGGAGGGCTGCAGCACTGCAGGGTGTATGTTGGGACAGCTGTCGGTAGCGCTGTGAGAGAAGCCCTATATTCTGAACAGACTTCCCTGCCACAAATAACCAGTATGTGGTAGGTTGAAACTGATGTCTATACATGTTTGATCTGAATTTGTAATAATATTAATCTAAGGTAGAGTTCCTACCCTTGAATAATTACAAGCCCACTCAGCGAATGTGTTCAAGTGTGGTTTCTGGAAAGTTTGTATTTAAATACAGAAAAACAAACGCACTTTGTAAAATTAAAGGAACTAAGTAATTAAAATATTGAGCAATGTAGGCTCAACATGAGACCTACAATGAACTCTAAGAAATGTATAAAAATTTTGCATGATCATCTACAGTAACAGCTCTTCACTAGAAACAGAGGAAAGGCCTTTTACGGAAAATGTTATAAGATCATGAGGAAGGTATGGGTCAGTGCAAGAGCGTGGCATCTAAAAGCTCGGTCGTTACAATACAAAAATTCATAAAAACTTGTGCCTCATTAAAATATGTTCTTTTGTGAATTGGCCTACTTCAAACAAACATTTTGCAAGGTGATGCGGAGAGCAATGATTTAATGTTTCACTCTAACTGCTCTATTCTTCTTTACCAGAAAATGTTGAACACAAGACAATATTTTATTCGCAACAAAGCTGTTTAGGGCTGGTTTTGAACGCACCTGTTCTGGAACCAGACCTGCACCACCCTCATGTCCAGCCCCGTGTCCTGGCTGAGCTGCTCCCTCACGTGTCTCGCGGGCTTCGGACTGTTGTTGTAGGCCATCTTCAGGGTCTCCAGCTGCTTAGCGGTTATCGTCGTCCGCGGCCGCTTGTTGGGCTGGTCCCCGTCCAGACAACTGCCGTCTGGAACGTGACAAATGATGATGAAATGATTAAAAATGACAAGAAGAAGATGAAAAACGAGTAGAAGAATAACTATAAAGAGGTCGAGGAAAAGAACTTAATGATTTGTATAGAGTAAACAAAGTTGGATCTAGAGGGTGGTGGAAGAAGTGCTACGACACTGAAAAATTTGCTGGGGGAAGAAAATTGGGCAGTGAATGTGGAAAGGCTTTTCAAGAAAAAAGAAAGATACTTATCTATTGGAGATGAGAATGAAAGATAAAATAATGAAGGGTAAAATAAAATAAGAAAATCAACAGTACGATTACGAGTACCGGTACTAATTTTGGATGGAAACTTTAGAGTGTGTAAGAATAGAAATAATAATGAATGAACAAAAAAATATCTCTAAAAGGAATGATGGGATGTGAAAATAAACAATAAAATGGAGCACAAGTAAAAATACGACGAAGAAGAGAGGGGGAAAAAGATAATCGAGTTATATGGAGGATGAGAAGGAGATTAAACAGTAGGCCTAGTACAAGAAAAAGAAGGAAAAGGAAGAGGAGAAAATTAAATAGAGTAAGAAGAAAGCTTCCAGAGACCGAAGAATTGCAAACTTTTAAGAGAACTTAAAGAGGGATAAAGGAATTAGTAGGCCTAATATGTCAACCGTTTAGTCGATAGTTCTCATTAGTGCTCTTAAAAGATATGTTTACATGATAGGCCTATGAATGAAGTCTGCATTGGTTTTCCATCATTGTTACTTATTGTAAAAAAATCGGAATTAATTTCTATTGCGGTGAAGTACAATAAGAAATTTAATCCTACCTTTCGTCTTGGCCGCCTCGTAGTCCGGCTTGCAGACGAGTTTCCTGTCCTCCATGAGGTAGAACTCATCACCGGTGTTGAGCTGCCTGCTGCACATAACGCAGGCGAAGCACTGCAGATGGTAGACGAAGTCCTGCGCCCGGCGGACGACCTGCGTGGGTGGGATGCCCAGCTCGCAGCCGGCGCATTTCGTGCCGAACCTCCTGTAACAAGCATCCCTGAAGGCGACCGGGTCTACACAGTGCATGGGGGTGGATTGGGGGTAGCGTGGGTGGAGGTGAAAGAGAGGATTATTCACAGTGAATGCTCTGTTTGTGGCATGGAGGAGGTGATCAAATTTGAATTGAGTAGGAACAGCATATGGATTGATTCATAAAACATCTGCAACAATGCTATTAAGAAAATTAGTGAAATTTTGTCTACATTAAATTAAAACTAAATTACTATTATGATATTTAAAATGTTACTCTTTTGTATGAACAACAAAGGTAAGTCAACGATTTCTTCATCCCCAAATATTAAGAGTTATAAAAGCCTTATAATTTTGGATTTACTGGATTTCTTTTCAAATTATTACATGATCTTTGCCATAATTTTTAGTTCAATTTTGATTGTTTTACCATGCATTTAGTTATATCCAGCTGAGTCACAAAATTAGCCCAAAACATCCATTTTTGGAAATGAAACTGGTTTACGTGTTCTTTACCAAGGGGACGAGCAAGGAAATTTCACATGCTCAACACTACTGAAATGCTGCAACATACAATCATCTTCAGTACACATTTTTCTGTAAATTCAGCTGATTCAACGAGTTTTGCTTACTTAAAGAAGTCCTCCTTGCAGAAGACCATGCCGTTGCGGGCGAAGCACTTGTCGGTGAGTTGGCCGCCGCACTCGGAGCACTTGAGACACCGAGCGTGCCACGTCCTCTCCAGCACCTTGAGGATGAAGCGGTCGAGGATCAGCTCGTGGCAGCCGCCGCACTTGGGGATGCTGGCTGGAAACATCACGAACATCATTAGAACTCTTGCGATGGAGGTCAAGTGAAGAGTCCAGCAAGACCTTGAATGAAAATATCAAGGATCGGCTGATGATAGCAACCACAACAATTGGGGATGCTGGCTGCAAACATCAGGAACATCATTACAACTCTTGCGATGGAGGTCAAGTGAAGAGTCCAAGACCTTGAATGACAATGTCAAGGATCGGCTGATGATAGCAACCACAACAATTGGGGATGCTGGCTGCAAACATCAGGAACATCATTACAACTCTTGCGAGTCCAAGACCTTGAATGAAGATGTCAAGGATCGGCTGATGATAGCAACCACAACAATTGGAGATGCTTGCTGCAAACATCAGGAACATCATTAGAACTCTTGCGATGGAGGTCAAGTGAAGAGTCAAAGACCTTGAATGAAAATGTCAAGGATCAGCTGTTGATAGCAACCTTACTTGGGGATACTGGCTGCAAGCAGAGAAACATCTATATATTAATACGCAAGCCTGTTTCATTTCCTCCTTTTTTCTCAGCTCATGTGTATCGTAGGATAAATCCGCGCATATCGTTAAAAAGGTATAGTCCTGTAGATGAACAGAATCACATTCTAACTCTCACCGGACTCCTGGGCTACGCCCCACAGGCTTTCAAAGATCCAATGTTAATCTTATGGAGGAAGAAGAATTGAATGAATCATTAGACAGCTGTTGTAAAAACAACTGCTAGAAAAATAGGAAGAACAGATGTTTTAGTTCAAAAATGTTTTTAAGCTTCTTGGGGCCAGATCAATTGAAATTTTGATCGAATTTCGATCAGGAGGCGATCTCTAGTAATCATTATTATATCATTACTACTCATGTGATCGAAGTTTAAGATCCGATCCAAGAATCTAATACAGAAAGAAGCGGTCAATAATCACCTTATAGCTTCATTGCTTATAGATAACGTGACTGTAAATATGAGAAAACAATTAGTTTTCTTAATAGATCAAATTCCAAAATCCAAGAAAGAATCCCCCAAGAAGTCGCTTTCAGCAAAACCGCCGCCTAGGTTGATACTGCCTGGAAATATAAAGATTAAAGAACAGCCTAGGATCAGGAGTTAGAATTAGCCGTACTTGGAGATAGCTGGGAAAAAAAATAAGTCATGAAGGTCAATATTCAAGAATCCAAGACATTATTTAAAAAAAGAAGCTCTGAACCATCAAGCAGTATGTTAGGTACTCTTTCATCAATGTTCTAAATGATTATATGATTATGTAATCCTGACATATCTTGATTGACTCATAAGTAACCAGAATATGTTGGGTAAATATCAATTCTTGTAAGACCGCACCCCTCTCCGAACAAAACAAAGCGTAAAGCGCTCTGAAGTCGAAAAGGACAAATCAACTGAGTTTTTCTAAATTTCAATACATACGTATACATTTCTTATAGTATGTGTTATACAGTGTTGAAAATGACATTTTGTTAACTAAATTATCCATAATTTAGGCTTGATAGTCAAATAGCCTGAAAATATTTTTTAAATTGTGGATAAAAGAGATCTCAGAGTGACCTCAGAATCACTGGACCGACCTTCGCCCGAACTGCCAATGCATAACTTATCACATTTCACTGATTCCTGACCTTCCGCTAGCCTAGATGTTAATTTAGCCTCGACGATTTGATTTACAGCGCAACAACACACTAGTGACAATTTAATTGCTTGGGTCTGTTCAAATTAAAGACCGTCCCAGCAGAACTGTGATTGCATGTCAAGTTAATTACGTTTCAACTACTGTACAGATTGAACCGCTCCTGGCAGCGGTCTCAATTAAATTAACATTGTATGTCCAATTAGCTTTGATGTTACGTAGTTGCAAATCGAATCCCACTTGGACCTGGGAAAATTATGGCCTATGTAATAAAAACTGGTCCATGAATGTTCTCTGAAAATTTGGAACAAGCGGTAAAAGACGCGAGGAGAAGATAAAAATGATCAACTTGAAATTCATCCATCGGGGAGAGTTAGTTGGCAAAACTAATTCAGATATGATTTGCCATGTTTGAACTTCTTATGTTGTCCTTAATTAATATGGTAACTGTCAACGAACACAGGCTTGTTCGCTCCGCTTGATCACACCCAGAGTGAGCTCGTTCGCTACGCATATTAACCTCTGAAATACCTATCAGCATCTGTTTAACTGACTATAGGCCTACTTGGATTATTTTCGAGACTGCAGTTAATAATTGTCCAAACAATAATCTCGCATGAAACCGTTGACCATAAGAATAATATAGGGATTTGCAAAGCCAATGTGGCGGAGACCTGATAGATTTACGACGCTATAAAATAAGTCTTTATATAGCAATATCTGATATTTTTACTTTATTCTTGCAAAATTTTAGCTTTATATGTCCAATATTTTTTACGTGAATGCCAAACAAAAACACACACTTTCCCAATTTCGTTCTTATGGTTTAAAAAAAATATCATTTAAGTTTAAAGCTACATAAAAAACATTAAGTGAGTAAACCAAAAAGTAGAGTATATATATTAACAATTTTTAAGTCTTTTTGTGTGATTGGATAGCGCTTGGTCTGTAATTGTTTCCACCAAAAATAATGAGAATCGGATAAAAGACGCTATCCATTATTGAAATAAAAAATTAATTTTCCTTTTAAAATAGCACTGGGATAGGACGGGGCCTACGAAAACTAACGGGCCTGCATATTTCCCCCCACCACCAAAGTCACGTGACTATTTGCGGCCGATCTGCAGCACAAGTTTCCATAAGATAACATTGTGAAAACGTGACATCCTTCATTTATTTCCCACCTCTTAGGAATTAGATAGTAGGTTACTAGACAAGACTTATATATTTTAATCTAGATTAAATAAGGAACAAAAAGATACCATTACTGTAAAGTTAACAGTTTTCCTGATATTTTTTATTACGAGATAAAGTCAAAACTTAATTTAGTTCATAGTTTTGTTTACACTTTTCATCAGCTGTTTACATAAGAGTATATTTCGTTGCAAATAACAAAAATTTAGAACCGAAAAGGTCAAATTGTACATTTTAATTGGTTTTATCGAAAATAAAAATTATAACTGGCAAACTACTGATTTAAGACGTCTATTTCATGTCTTATTCCTAGAAATATCTTCAAAAGCTTTGGAAGAAATCTGTTTACAAAAAAGTCAATGCATCCTACAATGAGAGAAACTCAAGTTTTTCTTTTACCCAAAAAGTGAGTTTTAAGTTTTGCAAAGCGGAACGTTATTAGTATCATTCAATTTGTTTTAATGAGGTTTAGAAGCCTTATGACTTCATTTACGGGTATTTAAAAATACACGTAAAAACGGATGCCAAGTCAGGCTATTTCAATGCTTTCAAATGGAGATGACAGCTGAAATTCGGCCGCATCTTGTCACGTGACCAAAAATGTATGCAGGCCCCCGGATTGGATTGGCAGTTTTAAACGTCTGACAATGTACAGCTAGTGTAGTAAAATTAAGCCACAATTTGGCTGGAAAATGAAATAATTTTTGGACAGCGAATTTTTGCTTAAATGTGTTCAATACCATCCCCTGACCTCCCTCAGAAAAGTCCCCTGAAATCCCCAGTGGGCAACATTCCTAAAAACGATGGGATGGCCCGCGTGGAGTCAGAAATAAATCTTTCTTCGACCAATGGGTTTATGTACATCAAATTAAAGCTCTTAAGTAGTAGAATTTAATGCCGCGAACCCCATCTCAAAAGGTTGCCTGAGTCGAAAACGGCAGCCTGTCAAACTTTGATTAAAAATCAAATTTTAACCTATAAGCTTACAAATGTAATAATTTTCGAAATACTTGACCTTTCGAGGTGCGGTTTGCGGCAAACGTTTGCTTTTACAATTACCTTTGAAAATGCGGATAGCTAGTCATATGCTTATCATACTACCCTTGAACCACCCTCCACATGGACGTCCCAAAGAGGAAGTTTAAAAAAAAATTTTCTTAGACCATAGCCATCCTATACATAATTTTAAAGGTCTTAGTAAGGAGAGCACATAGCCGAAAACCAGACCTCAAAAGGTCAAATATGTCGGAAGTTATTGTATTTCAAAGTTTTGATAGTATTATTTTATTCTAAACTTTGAACGCCTGCCATTTCACTCCCGACAGTTATATTGAAGTCGGGTTTATGGCATTGTATTCTACATTTGAAGACCTTTAATTTGATATATATAAACCTTCTGGAATGTATTTAAATTTAGTATGCTTTATATCAAATTTTAATGTAACTCCTTGTGGGCCAACCCCTCATTTTTAAGCGTGATCCCCATATGGGATTTCTGGGGACTTTTTGGAGGAAGGTCAGGGGACGCCATATAACACATTTCAAAAGAAATTGGCTTTCCAAAAATTATTTCATTTTTCCCGACTAATTTTACTACACTAAGCTGACAAGAAGGAACTTCTAATATTTAACCTATTTTAAAGTGTTTGATGTTGTTAGGTAGGGCTTGGTCTTTTTTCAACCTAAACCTGGTGAGAATCGGAATACAAATAAAGGCGCTACCCATATAATTTAAATTTGACATTTCCCTATTATAATAACAATGGAATTTGGTTGAGCATTTTAAAATGTGTTAAAGTAGCCTAGAACTGTAAAGAAGTGTAGTTTAGGGATATTGGAATGGTTGGGCGTAGGTCTAATTGATTTAGAAATAAAGATAACTTTCAGCAATGGTATATTATGTGATAGCCCAAATTAAATTGCACGATTTCGACCAACAATTTCAATGTTTATTAAATTATCAAGATCGCAAGATCCCACACACATTTTAGCGAATTTCCCTATAGGGAATACGCTATTATGATAGTAGCCATGGTAAGACCTAAGCCCGGGACCATGTTACTTTTTCATTTTGAGGTCCCCAGAGGCCGAAAATACCGTTCGTTCATTTTCATATATATGTATATATCTATATATCTATAAATCTATATATCTATATGTCCGTGGTACTGATAACTTTTGAAGGAGACCTCCGATTTTGATGAAATTTGGTATGAAGGTGTAAGACCAGATCTATTTTCATGAGTTCGCGAACCAACATGATCGGGTTATGGGAACGGGGTTTTACGGGGTTTCAAAGGGGTCAAAAATGGGTTTTTGGCATTTTTGGACCTTATTTTTTAAAATTCAACATTTTTAACTGAACCCATTTAAAAGAGCTTAAAAAACAAACAATTTAGTATTATGAATTTTTAACTTGGCTTAACAGGTTACGGAGAAAATCCAAAAGTAGGTTTCCAATGTTAATCTTATGGGAAATCAACAAAACCCTGTAACTCGCTTATTTATCGGAATAACTTGATCAAATTTAGTACGTACATTCACTAGGTAGGGTTTAACTGATATTTGCTAACAACATCCATATGGCGGCAAACCTACATACTCACCCCCATGGGGTTTATGGGGAAAATTTAAAAGTGTCGATTATTAATACAATGATATTTACCTTACCTAACTATTACATTTACTAACAAAATTAACATTTTCTATCAACATCCAATGGCAGCAAACCTACATACTCATTCCTATGGTGTTTATTGGGAAAATACAAAATCTCAAGATCCTTTGGAAATTCGCTGAGTACGCAGGTCTGCTGCGACGGGGGTATTTATCTTTTTGTAACACGTATACGATGTACACAAAAGAACTCGTAAACTTCGTTATTCAAGAAAAGAGTATTAATAAGATACATTCCTGGTACATTAGTTGTATCCTATCCTATCATATATACTCTAACACGAATAAGGTATATTTTATGTATGGAGGTATGTTTGCACACGGATCTCAAGAACGCCCCGAACGTATTTCTTCAAACTTTGCAAATACCTTAGACCTTAGTTATGAGATAAATACTACATATGTAGGCCTGTACAGGTCTCGGGTCTTATTTTAGAAGAGAACCTCCAATATTAAAATCAACTGAATCAGAAAAGGTCATTACAACATATGTTTTGGTGGACAAGAAACGGAAAGATGTGCTTTGTGCCCACGGAATCTTCTATTCAACGGTTTAACACCTTGTTTTAACCGCTGCCCTTGCCACACTGCACGTAGTCATTTGACCACTCACTGGCCGGTCAACCTTGATTAGATTCTAGACTCGTAGTAGAAGAGTAGTTGAAATCATAATGCTATCGTAATACGAATTGGCCATAGTCTCCCCGAAGCCGGACTAAAAAAACCGAAGCTCTGGTTGGATACCGTGATGAGGAGGTGAGATAAGCTAATGCCTGGCCAGACCACTGAATCTGATATCCCGTATTCGTAATGAAGATTTTTTCATATTAACAACTTTTAATGCGAACAAATTTTGTCAACAATTAATTCTGCAACCTTATGAAAATTTTTTGTCGTGGAGACCCTCTTCAAAAAAAAGACCCCAGGTCTCTTTGCCAATAAAAATCTTAATTCGTAATACTCTTTTACTGAATTAAAATTTCTTAACATAGGTCTTATGGAGTTCAAAAGAAACAAATGATGAAAAAGCTGACTTAACTGTTAAAGTGCAGACCACGTGTTCCAGTATGTTTGGAAGTTTTGCATGGCAGCCACATATACAAAATTAAATAGTGGCCTACTAGCCTACTGTATAGTAAAAATAATTTATAACGTTTTTAATCGTATTTCAAAACATAGTGCTTAATGTAAATGTTTAGATAAATAAAAATCACGTAAAATTATAAAACAACTAATTAACTTAATTTGTAAAATTGCATTTGAATTTAAAAACAAAAGCATTGGTAAAAATTATTAAAATAAGCGTTAACAAAATAATAATAATAATTATTATCGTATGGCTTTTAGTGGAGGGAGATCGGCAATTAACTGATAGTTCTCCTCGCCTGAAATGCCTGCACTTTTTTTTATTTTCTATGCAGGTGAACCAACGGCTTAACGTGACTTCCGAATCACGGGAGCGGCCGAACGATCTTTTTGTCCCCAAGCCGGGAATTGAACCCGGGCCCGCTGGGTGGTAACCCAGAGCTCTACCACTGAGCTACGGCCGCTGTCAAACAAAATAATTAAAATAGATATCGCCTTCTGGTTGAAATTCAACCATTTTTTCTCAGTTGATCTGGAGGTTGTTAGATTTAAAATGTTCATAACTGTAGCCTAACATCTGTTCTTTCTGATTTGCTAGCATTTTTTATCAGCTGCGTCAAAGATTTAATCAATAATTATCCTTCTCCTATAAGATTAACATTGAAACTTTAAAAGAATGTGGGGCATAGCCCTGCAGTCCAAAGTGAATTAGAATGGGATTCTGCTCATCTACAACACTATCCCATAGCCCTACATTAAAACAGCCTCAATGTGTGGCGAGTGAGCGGAACGACCGACCTCGTCTTGAAAGAAAATACCTTATGGGCTTGGAATTTTAGTCTGTGGCTGATATTACTAGGCTTATGACTACAAAGAATTGTTTAAGTTAACCGAACATACGTTCGGCTCCCAGCTATTATTATACAATAATAAAATATATACAACTATATTGTTGATACAGTTGACAAGTAACTTGTGGTAACAAGATACGACTCCATAAATACTCAGTTAATGCCAAATAATTACGCGTTTTTATAAAAACGAGGTGGCCCGTGCGCAAATTGCGCATTTTATGATTCTGTATGAGTGAAACTCACCTACAGTAGGCTATCTATTTTTGTTCACTATCTGGCTTTTAAAATTCATCTGAAGGTAATCAGCGGTTAAATTACAATTCAAATTAAAAGAACTTGCAATAAAAGTTGGTCAACATTTTGAAGCGCGCTCTAGAAATAAATCAAAGGCGAGGGGGGCGAAGTCCGAAACAATAGTCTATGACCTTAATTACGATTCGTCACTGCGGTATATAGGCCTAATAAACTTTAAAAAATGACACATCAATCTTAAAAATCAGTTCAGTAGGTGTAGGTCGAGAGAAAAAGGGACGTAACAGACGAAACCCTTATAGAAATAAGAAGATAGATATACCTATAGTCTATATAATAAATTCGCTGTTGTAATGGCAATTAAACATTCGGTTTATTAATTGGTGTTTGAACAGATAGGCCTATTAATCCATTGGCATTTTTAGGCCTATACCGTATCCATGTTATTAAATTGACTTTAGGGCCTATTTAATTATTATTATAATTTATGGTTTACCGTAATTAGTATTTATACTGAAGATTAAAGACAGATACTGACTAACATCTAAGAAATTCTAAATAAAATGTCTTAGCTGTATTATAATTAGGCTACAGTTAATTATTTTTTACTCCTATTGCACTTGCTTATAAATATACATTGAATATTAAATAGGAAATCGAGTATAAGAAACTCCGGAAAAACTGTACAGAGTTTTTCATTGTTGCTTACAAACAAATTTAAATACCCATCGACAACTTTTTCATAGCGTTATATCAATAGTGACTCATTAACCCAGATAATTAGTCTACTAACTCACAAAATTAATGATATCACGCGTTACGAATAATCAATTACTTACACAAAAAGTGGAACGGGTACTTCCTACACTCCGAGGGCAAGACTTGCTCCAGCCGGTCGGTAGATTGAACCGGAAACGGAAACTCTATCATACTTCATGACGTCACAGACGGAGAGTTCCGACACTTATCGCTTATCTGAGGTCACTGATCCACAAATTAACTCGGACTTGTCACCGATTGTCGGCCAAAGGCCGTCACCGCTGGTGAAATATTGGATGAAACAGTCGGTAGAGCGCGGTGTCGTCGTGCGCGCAGGTCCACGCCTGGGGGAGAACTGGCGGGCTGATGCCGCGAGGGTGGCAACCCTGCTGTAACGGGTAATGCGATTGGTCCAACAATGGGGAGGCCACGCCCACCAGGGCTGCCAACCTGACGGACGGTAAAGACGTTCAGTTGTCAGGGGTTGTTATAAAAATAAAGTAAAATAATACTGTACAATAATATTTTGTGTCGTCGGTGATTAGGCGTGCCTTGTTGCGAGTGGTTTCCCAAAGATTTCAACAGATTTATAGTTTACTATTAAAAAAATTAAATGGTGCAAAAATAACGTTGGAATTCAAAGAGAATAGGATGTTTTTTTTTCGGGTTCCCAGGTCACAATACCTTTACTAGATGTTTCGGTTCTAGTATACTATAATAAAGAAGTTGTGTTACTATAGCCGTAAAACCGCAATGTTATTCATGTCCGGATTATTTGTGTGTTCAATGGATAATTTATTATTGATTGCAGCAAGGAGTTGCAGTATTTAGGTACATCAGCATGAATGTAAATCCTTGACGATAGATTTGGCACAGATAAACGAAAAGCGGAATAAACCATTGTTATAAAAACATGAATGCTGAAAATTATTGTTTATCATGGCGTTTTAAATCAGAAAAAGTGGAATGAATGTGTTGAAAAAATATTTTACCTATGTAGCCTACCTTATAATCTGTCGCTACCAAACACTGGCTGGGTAGCTGAGTTGTTATAGTGCTTGCCTATAAATCACAAGGTTGGCGGTTGGATCATGAGAAAAGTTAGGTACTGTAGTAGCTTTCAAAGGTTCGACTGCGGACCCAGTTGCCATTTGTCATTGGGTATTAATTAATAATGCTTTTTAACTGGTCGATCGATGTTAGATAGTGACAAGACTGGGGTTTGGACCGTTCCTCTTCAAAACGTTATACAAATGCCACTGGCGTAAATATACACAAAACAAAACACTTCATAGACCCCCTTTATTGTAACTACACCCCTTCCCCTTTGCTTTACCTCTAAGTTCATTTTATCTAAATAGGCTACACACTACATAACATCGCAATGAAAACTGCTTGGTTTTCTGTGTTAACAACAAAAACAGTTCAAAACAAACAGGTTCTCTTGGAAAAATCACTTAATCACAATTCACTTAGCCATTCAACCATGATCCACATTGCAAGGAACAGTTGTAAAATATCGCTCGTTGGAAGCGAGGAGCGCGAAAATCATTGGTCCAACTGTTCTACCTCCAACATTCACAAGCAATCTCCCGGTCGGTGACTTAATAAATAACAAAGATGGCGGCCAAAAATAAGAGGAAGAAGGAGCGCAAATCGGGGCGGTTAATGAAATTTTGACGTCCCCTCGGGAAAGGGGGGGGGGATTTATAGACCAGGGCCCGGGATTGTGGCGTCTTTGCTTTACTGCACATTCTCCTCTGACTCGTTTTCATTTCCCGTGCTTTTCTCTTTTCTTCGTGATATGCTTTTATTGTCGTTGGGAAATATGGTAGTGCCACATTTTGGAGTCGGTGAAATATTTTAATATAAATTAATATGTTTGAAATAATTTATGATTTATAAATTTATTTTATAAATTTATTTATTTTAAATTTATAAATTTATAATTTATGTTAATGACTTAACTTCTGCTGTTAAAAAAGATAATGTTAAAGCCTTCATGTATGCTGATGATCTTGCAGTTCAGGAACATTGTAAACTTCCTGGCCTATTAAATTATATTATCAATGATGTTAACTTAACTATAGAAGATTGGACTTCTGCCAATTCACTTTGTCTAAACACCAATAAAACTCAGAGTATGGAATTTAGCCTTGGGATCTTAAAGCCTAATGAAGTCAGTGTTTCATTTTTAGGTGTTTCTGTTCAAAATAATGTTAAGTGGAATATTCATATTGAAGTTGTGTGTAATAGAGTCGCCAAAGGTATTTTTATTCTGAGAAAATTTAGATCTTTTGTAAGTATTGATGTATTAAAGTCTATATATTTTGGTCATATTCAGAGTCATTTATCATATGGTATTATTGTATGGGGCCATTCTGGAGAATTAGGCAAACTCTTGATTTTACAAAAAAGAGCTGTCAGGACAATTTATAATGTTAATAATAGAACGCATTGTAAGCCATTATTTAAGCAGCTTGGGATTCTAACTGTAACTTCTTTGTATATTTTAAATTGTTTATTGTATATTAAGTGCAATTTAGAAGATTTTCTGTCTAATTGTTTAGTTCACAATCATTTCACGAGACAGAGCTCTTATCTTCGACCAACGCAATGTAACCTGGAATTGTCTAAGAAAAATTTTATCGAATTTGGCAAAAAGATTTATAATTTGTTACCAAGTCATGTCAAATGTTTAGAATTAAGTAAATTTAAGGTTAGCGTTAGGAAAATTCTCTGTGATTTATGTGTTTATAATGTTCAAGAATTTATTGAGTCCATGACCCCTGTGTACTCTAGTTTAGCCTATTGATAAAAAAAGAAAAAAAATGTTATTGACGTTGCTGTACATTAATTTGTTGTTGGCAATAAATGGATTTGATTTGATTTGATTTTGATTTGATAGGCCTAACTACAGTGTATTAGCCTATGTAGGACAAAGTCTTAACTTATATCAACAGCAAAATTAGAGCAATTCTCTGGTTTTGTTCAGTTGTTTCGTTTAATCATCGGTTTAAGGTATTCAAACTTGAACTCTAAAGTTAATTGTCAAGAACATGAACTCTAAAGTTAACTGTCAAGAACAAGATGACCAATTAACGGGAATATCGATTCAGATGGAATTTCATATTGGGATGTAAGGCAGTAGGCTTATCTACTTGATGAATTCTCAAACCAAAGTCATCTGACACATCAAAGCATGTGGTGTCATGTGGTTTCGAAAAGGTAAAGTATCAGTTAATTTGTTTTAACTTCACAAGCAATTTTTTGCCCTCGACATTTTAATTTTTTTTTAAGTTTTAACCTAAAAGTATTCAAAACAAATAATAAAACTTAAGAATTAAATATTTTAACTATATTAACTTAGCTTAGGCCTACTTGTACGCAAAACCCTTTTACAGTACAGAGTGTTTACACAAGAATGCCGGGATAAGTGTCTCCCCTACTGAAATTTGTCGCTCTAACTAAAAATTTAACTTGAATATGAAGTCAAAACAAGTAAGTTTTATTCGCCACATAACGATGGGATGAAAAGCGCCCCGCTAAACAACTAATTTCCAAATACAGTAGTTGGATAGCCAGGGAGAGAAATATTTCCTGGCCTCCCAGAAATTTTGATTGGACCCCTTTGGACCTTTTTCTGGGTTACCTCAAAATTTTGAAAATGTAACAAATATTACTAAGGAAATTAGAGTTACTTTGCGACGTCACAAAGAGTAGTATTTGTTAAATTTTCAAAATTCCGAGGTATGAGAAGCCTAATATAACTATTCAACTAAACACTTAAAAGTTTAAAGAAAACCGGTTGAAAAACGGCGTCCGAAACACGGGAATAAAATACCATATTTTGCATTAAAAGCCGTATGATTAACATTGCCGACTGCGCAACAATGCTGGGCTACTGGCCCATAGGGGTGAAGATGACTCTTAAAACCTCTAGGCCTATACAACGAAATTATACTAAAGGGTTGTTGTTTAAAATAATTATGCTATCACTACAACACCAACCTCCAAACTGGATCAAAATTTGTTAAAAAGTACCGAATTTTCGTACACAGTTAGTGCACAATCAAAACTTATGACTTTTTCATACTTTTCGTACACTGCATAATTTTTTGTGGTAAAAACGAAGGAATTGATGGGAACTCTTTAAATACGCAGGCCTGCTGTGGCAGGGGGGGGTGTTATTTAAATACATATAAGAACTTGGAGTTTTATGATCCACTTTCCCAGAAGCGACAACTGGCTCTATTAAAAGACCCCAATATGCAATCAAAATTAAGGCACCGGCGAGATTCGAACTCACGATCTCCTGTTTACTAGACAGGCGCTTTAACCAACTAAGCCACGGCGCCTCTAATGATACACGTGTAACAGTGTTATCAGGAAGCTTCACCCAGGCCCAGTGTTAAATTTTTGTAAGCCCCTTCATTAGTATGACCTATTTAAAATTTGGTATTGAAGTAATTAATTGACAAATGTAAATAACACCCTTGCCTTTGAAAAAAAAACGAATATCCTGAATTAAAAATGCCCATTTGCCTACTGCTAAATATTTACGTTTATTTACACAGTTCCCTACGTTTTTACCGTGTATTCTGCTTTTTATGAACTAATAAAATTTTACACCAATTGAACAGTAAGGGTAAAATTATTTTTTGGTTTTGTTTCAGGTTTAATGAATTCAGTGATGATTTTCTTGATTTTTTATACCAGAAGCACTGTTATTGTTATTAAAATTCTTAGTAGTTAAAAGGAAAAGGGGTCCAAACACTTTAAATTTATTGGGTAGCCTAAATAAATTAAATAAAATTAGTAGTATGATGAGATGACTACTTCCATTTGATCACTGCTGTGCATGTAGGCCTATGCCTAAGAAAACAAATAGTTTATACCTCATGTTTAAACATTTGGGGCCCGAAAAGAATGATGCAGATTTTTTAAAACCTTATATAGGAAATGTTTTTTATTATTTTTATTTTTAGCGAATTTTCCTACAGGGAAAATTCGCTTATAGAATTATGGAAAATTCGCATGGGAAATTATACTACATTATGGTATAGTAGCCATGGTAAGACCTAAGCCCGGGACCATTTTACTTTTTCATTTTGAGGTTCCCAGAAGCCAAAAACCCATTCGTTCATTATCATATACAATATAGATCTATCTATCTATCTATGTGTCTGTGGTACCGATAACTTTTGAATGGGACCTCCAATTTTTATTAAATTTAGTATAAAGGTGTAAGACCAGGTCTATTTTCATGAGTTCGCGAATCAGCATGATCGGGTTCTGCGAACGGGATTTTATGGGGTTTTAAAAAGGGGTGAAAATGGGTTTTGGCAGTTTTGGACCTCAATTTTCTAAATTAAAAATTTTTAACTGAAACCATTAATTTAAAATAGCTTAAAAACAAACATATGAGTAGCCTATATTGAACTTTTTACTTAGCTTAACAGATTCCGGAGAAAAGCTCAAAATAGGTTTCCCATGTTAATCTTATGGGAAATCAATAAAACCGTGTATCTCGCTTATTTATTGACATAACTGGGTAAAATTTTGTATGTACAGTCACTAGATAGAGTTTAACTGATATTTGCTCACAACACCCATATGACAGCAACCCTACATACTCATTCCCAAGGTAGTTATGGGGAAAATGCAAAATCTCAATCTCCTTTGGAAATTCGCTAAGTGCGCAGGTCTGCTGCGACGGGGGTATTATTATTTTACTAAATTGCCAACTCAAATAAATTACTGATTGATCAGAATTACCTTTTACACACGTCATGATCGGAGATGTTGTCCTCTCGGAATAGGCCTATCGAGGGTAGAGATTTTTTGGGATTTCAGAGCTAAGATTTTAGAAAACTTGTGTATTACATTTAAAATAAGCAAATTAGTACAAGAGAAAATCAGTTTGAAATCGACTTAGATTTTGTCAGTTTCTGTCTTTATTGTTTTTATTTCATTTAATGCCTGAAAATGCAAAAATACACCCATGTATTTAATAAAGTATTTAATTATTGCTTCTGAACCAATTTGTTGTCTCTTTGCATTAAAGGAATAAACGCCATTAAACACATTTCAAAACCAATTCATTACAAATATAATATTTATGAATTTATTTATGTAAACAGTTTTTAACATTATGTTAATAATAGTTTTATACTGTACCTTATGCATTTTTACAATATTTCTTACAGTAGTTAAACAAATTAGGTTTCAATCTTCAGTTTAAAATCTTTTCGTTCCCGATCGACTCTATGGGCATAAGCTTTTCTAGCCTATATTTACAAACCTATAATGCTGGAATTTTACAATGTAGCGGTTATATTTTAAATAATAAACCACGTTTCGTCGCAAATCAAATACGAAAGTCAACTAACCCGACATTGAATTCACAAATAGAGAACGCAAAATAAAAATAATTTATTCCACCCTGAATTGTAGCCCCTCCAAACCGCTAATGGTAAAACGCAATCCTACAATCATCCATTCGGTGATTTATAGCTCAACATCTGGCCAGAAGGTGTATTGGGCAGCGCTACGGAAGGGGGTGTTTTACCAAAAACTGAAAGTCATCCCAGTTAAATGGCGTGAATAATAATATCGGCCCGACCCCCCCCCCCCCCTCTGACGGCAACGCGGGCAGGTGGCCCGCTGATTTTATTGTGGTCTTGGTACAATTTATCACCACTTCATCCCCGAGGCTTAGGGTATGTTTGCTCTGTCGAAATAATCGTAATGGAAGGAAATGTGGTGCATCTGTCTGTGTGTTTGGGTGCCAAATGAATGGGAAGAAGCGATCAGGCGATTGGGTGCGGGTCAAATGGGGTCGAAAATGTCAATATGGCATAACATTCTAAATTATTATTATACATTGTATATAGATAATTTTTCACGAGAAAATATTAAAGATACATAAAATTGCATGTCGTTAAAAAATAAACCCATGGTTTATTTTATATTTAAACTTAACTGCTTTTAATTCAACACTTTGTACTGAAATGTTATAAAGTAGCCTATCCAAGAAGTTACTTAAGACAGATGAAAATAATTTCGTTTTTTCCTGGCCAACAATACATAAAAATATTGTTGCAACTACAATAGCCGAGGTGTTATTTATTTATTTATTTATTTTACATACCAACGGACACAAAACTCCATTTTTAAACCCCATTTTGTTATACAGATTTATTTATTTATTGTAAACACCTACATACAATTGTATGTTTTTTAAGGTGTATAATAAGTAACATAATTATTATAACTAAACACTATGGTAATTTCACATTAGATTTATAATCCTTCATTCTTCATTTTACTTGAATAATTTAGTCTTCTCTACCAATGTACTCTTCTATTGAATAAATCGTTTTTGAAATTAGATAGTTTTTCAGATTTTGGTAAAAAATCTTCTTATTTTCTTCTAATTTTATATAGTTTGGTAGTTTTTGAATAAATTTAACACCTATGTAACTTGGGATTTTATTATAAAAATTTAAATTATGGTGGTTTGTTATAGAATACTTATGATTTCTAGTGTAATGATTATGATTTACATTCTTTTTGAGTAAATAGTGTTCTTTTGTGTATTTAATCGTCTCAAAAATATATAATCCAAATATACAGTTAAAATTTCCATCTCAGCAAAATATTTCTTTACAGATTCATTACATTTCAAATTTAGCATTATTCTTAAGGCTTTCTTCTGAAGTACAAGTATTTTGTTTAAATTTTGACGAGATGTGGATCCATAACATGTTATTCCATAGGCAATGTGGGATTGTATAAGAGAGAAATATGCAATCTTCTTTACTGTCATATTACAATAATTTGATATTGTTTTTAAGGCATAAATTCCAGAACCAATCTTTTTGCTTACGAAATTTATATGTCCATTAAAACTTAAAGTCTTGTCAATTATTACGAACAAAAACTTGGTTACTTCTACTTCTGTTACTATGTTCAAATCACAATAAATTTATGTAGAAGGTTGGTTTTTATTTTTATGAGTCAAAAATAAAAACAAAAAAACGGCGTAGCAGAAATAAAATTAGTTTTTACATTATTTAATAAAAGATTTTTGCTATTAAAATATTGTTTGATGTATGTTAAATTGATAAATGAAGAAATTTCTAAAGACGTTAGTGATTTTCCTGTAATCAGTAGATTTGCATCGTCTGCATAGATAGATATTATTATATAGATTTGCTACGAGTGAGCGCAGCGAACGAGCTAAACCTGATGGCAAGTAGCGTTGCGAACGAGTTCGCCTGAATATGGCAACAACTTCGTCTGGCTAGCATTGCAAGGCATGCCGGTTAAGCAGTCTCGATATATAAAACTTAATCCCTATTTCCCTTGGCCACAACATCACGGCTGTACTGATTTCGCTAATTCTTTTGTTGTGTTTGTTATTGTTAGGAGAAGGTTCATATGAAAGAAAAAGTTATAAAATTCCACAGGGCTCCACCCCACACGTTTTCAAATATACAATGTCATTTTTGGAAGCAACATTTTTGTATTGGAACATATGATTTCATTTAGAAATATTGGTTCTTTAAACAGCTGTTTTCATTTAATTATTGAGGGAAGATAGGTAATAGAAAAAACTATTTAGAGTTAAGGCGAGTGAGTGTAGCGATCGAGCTCACCTGAAGGGCAAAAGATTGCTCAGGTTGGCATTGCAAAGCATGCCGGATAAGCTAGTCATACGCATTTTTAATTTTTTAGGGAAAGTATAAATAACATTTAATTGCCCCGGGAAGCTACTGCTGCTGAGCGGGAATCCAGCTAATATTTAGTAGACCAGCTATTATGGCACCCCTCTGACATAGAGGAAAACCCGCCGATTATAAGACATTGACACGATACAGTAAAGAATCAAATTTAGTCTTGCTAACCATGTTAAAACAACTATATTTTTTTTGCTTGATATATATATATATATATATATATTTCATAAAATAGTTATTAAAAATAATACCTTATACCTTTATATGAGAATAAGGTGTATGCATACAAGTATGTACACACGGATCTCAAAAACTATTCAAACGACTTTCTGCAAATTTTGCTAATAATTTATTTCTGACATTTAAAAAAATTGTATAAAGGTCTCATGCTAGTAAAAATCTTATTTCGTAATAATCTTGAATTACAATCCAAAACATATTAACAATGGCCTTATGGAGTTTGGAGCCTTATGGAGTACGATTGCATTTTAAAATGCAAAACAAAACTGCTGACTCAACTGTAAAAGCGCGAATCACGTTTATCAGTATATGGTGGTGTATTCCATTGTAGCCAGTTACTGGATTAATGAATGATAGGCTATTATACTAAAAGTAAAAGTGGTTGAAATACCTGCTTTCTGTAATCAACATTGGTTGCTAGGGCAACTAGTTTCGATTCATGAGTGAATCATCATCATGCCGTAAATATAGAAGATGTTGTAGCACTTCATATGAAAGTTGTCAAGAAGAATAAAATCATAAAAAAATACACATAAACACTGACACGGACACAACGAATAACGAACATAATAAGTTAGCAAAAAAGACATGGTTTGACGAGCGACGCGACCGGGCGGAAGTTGAGCCTTCCGCCCTAGACTAGTTGGAGTCACCTCAAAACGAAAAAGTAACATGGTCCCGGGCTTAGGTCTTACCATGAGACCTACGGTAATAGCTTATTCCCTATGGGTAATTTGCTAATAAGGTAAAGTTAAACAATAAAACAACTAAGGAATTTGTATAGTAGTAATTAAATTTGAAAAAAAAAAATATGAACGATGGTGAAATTAGCTATTAACTCTAGAGGTAAAATCCACTCGTTACACTCATACCAGAGTGCACCACCATCACCCTTACACCTAGATTAAAACATCCAGAGAGGCTAGTGAGCGGAGTGAACGAGCTCGACTAGAAAGGCAAAAGCGTTTTGGACGTGGCATTGTAGATTAAAGTTTGTCACTGATATTATTATGACTACAAAGAATTGTTTAATTTACCGAGCAAATTTTCGGCCTCCAGGTACTATAATTATACGAGCAGCGGTTCCCGTAATGTGTTAAATCATGTCACTTTGTATTTGTAAAAACCGAGTTTGGGGATTGAAACAGTGGGAAGATTAAAATTTAAAATTCATGCGGTTTGCTTTTCATTTCTTGGAGTTCAAATACGAGTCGCGGACACCGGGGGAAATCAAGAGCGCGCTCTGTGTGGAAATTAACGGCGGCGTTACCTAATCAGGTGCACGCGGAAACTTTCACTTGATATACAGGGCTTCAGTTTCTATAAACTGAATACATCTTTATTTGGGTCAAAATAAGTAAAAAATTCCAACCGGTGTCCCACAAGTAAAGTGTCAAACTCCAAAAAATGCTTTATGGGTGAAAATAAAGAGAAAATAATTTGTAAACACGAAATTTACCATATATCCGCCATTTTGTATTTTTACGCAAATGAAACTATTTGTTTTGTTATTTTTAAACAGAATTGACAGGAAAAAGAAAACGTTGTAAGAAGACTTCATTTTTTTATTTCAAATTGATAATTTAATTCTAGAGGTCTATTTTTCGTTAACATGCATCCATACAAAGTTTCATAATGATCTATAAAATAGATTCCTATATATCGTTCTTATAGTTTTCTTAAAAATATCCTTCTTAAACATTAATAATTTTCTATTTATTTTAACTCATAGAATCATTTACCAGGGGTTGTCACTTTACTTGATGTACAGCATAAAAAATATGTCCTGCTTTTCTGACAGTGTGATTGTACATTTATAAATTTGTGTATTTATTTATACATGGGGTCTAATACTTTCTTAGATTTAGAACTGAAGGTGGTATAGACCACGAGGTGAAACTAGAGGTTAAACGAGGTTAAACGAGTGCTACAAAGATAGGGAAGTTTTCCCTCTGTTGATTGTCGCCATTTTACCCAAGATTCCTGCCACACCGTTTTCTCGGTAACCACTCCTTTGTTTACACTTTCCCACAGGTTATTTGCCATTTTACCCACACCTCTCCGATGTTTCTATGGTAACCAACTTCAATAGTCTGCTCACGCATCAAATCAAAGTGCAAAACCAACAGGTCAGATGATTTAAAAGAATAATCTTGTTATGACCAATCAGAATAGCTCAAACTGGTAATCAAGGAAACATAGGTAAAGTGGGGGATGCTTGCCAGGGAATTGTGGGTAAATGGCGTCAATCAACAGGGAGCAACAAAATAACATGTGTTTTATTGCTCTTTGTGTAGTTTAATCCCGTTGTTTACAGTCTATTTCAGCGATAGTCATTCGAGTTTTAATATCTGAAGTCGACTAATACAAATCTATGCAAACTATTAATGAAAGTGTGCCTCTATAATATACTGTTATGCAAGATAAAACGTTCAAAATTGTTTACTTTGTTAAGTACCAAAGTTATATATTTGTTTTAGAATTCTCAATTAAGAAATATTAATGGTAGATACAGAAATGGCAATGAATGAACCGGTAATTAAATGAGGTCCACTATACACTTACTATATTTACGATCAACATTACAATGGTATTTACAAGAGTACAAACGTTCGTTTGTCATGTTGTTTACTATTCATTACACTTACTGTGTATGTATTTGCCTTACTCAGCCTCCTTGTTTACATAAACAGTGGCATTTTTAACTTTTCCGCTAAATTTTTATGTTAGATTATAAAAAAAGTTTATTGTTTTTAATAAGAAGAAATCTATATCCATAAAAGTGGAAGCATGTACATGTACGTATATTTGTATGTTACCTATGGACTCCGTAACCGCTCGACAGATTGTAATGAAACTTTCAGGCATTATTAGGCATTATTCAAGGATGGTTTTTGTAAAGTTTGATGGAAATCTGTCCAAAGGACTCTGACCCAGAGGGCATAAAATAGTTTGTAAAAAAAACAAAAAATTTATATATTTTATCTTTTTTATCGGTTGCTAAGAAACAAATTCAATGAAAAAAATATAATTTTAGGTATTCCAGCGATTTCTCATATCGAAGGTGAGTGTGACAGGGAGTGAGCGTAGCGAACGAGCTTAATTACCTATATAAAATAAATTCAATTACGGGCGAAGCCGTGACAGGGAACAGCTAGTAGGTACATATTTTTACAACTACGGTACATGTGGAAACGATATACTATTTTTAAAAGTATTTATGTAATAAAACTAAACTTTTGCAAATTAATTTATGGTCTTAAACTTCCAGAACGATTGTTGAGATTAAATCTTCATGGGACTTCGACGGTCCACAAGGAGTCAGAAGAAAACCCTTACCGTCAGCTTAGGTCAATGTACATTGAATTCGTCTAGATGAATAAAGGACAAACGTGACCTTAAAAAGACGATTGAGTAAAAATAGCAGGCGATCAAACTTAAAAAATTGCCAAAAGCAAAAGCAAAAGTGCAACTCCCGATACACTTGACCTTTTGAGGTTGGGTTTATGACAAATTGCTCAGAATGCAAAGTCCTTTAAAATTATGTATCATATGATTTAGGCCAATAAAGGTTTTCCCAATAATTCCTTTAGGCTACGTACCTACATTAAGTGGAAATCGTCAGAGAAACTGCATTGACCTACGTCATATGATATACTTATGTCAAAGGGCATTTCATTGGCAATTTGCAACAAACCCGACCTCAAAAGATCGAGTGTATCGGGAGTTAATGCATTTTTTCGAAAATATGAATTTAATGCAAAATTTTATGTCCTACCATTTTTGACTCGGTCGACCTTTTAAGATAGGATTTGCGGCATTGTTCTCTATTCATAAGGACCTTTGATTTGATTTACATCTTGACCTATGCTTTCATTTAAGATTTTCTACTCACTACTTGTCGACCATCCTGTTATGGTTATGACCATTGTTATAGACTACATATGCTTATTGAAACCCTAGGAGGTTCAATATCAAAGTACTTTTTGAAGTACTTTTTGACTTAAGGGCTTAAAATCAGTTTGTAATATTTTAATTTTGTAAATTAAACTATTATGAAGATATTATACAGTTTGTAGACTTTTTTTCTACCTTGTATGATGAACGAAAAAGCCAAGTGAAAGTGTACAACTTTGGAAATAGTTATGAAACTGCCTTCTTTTGTAACAGACATTCTCAATCCAAATAGTTTTCGCACTGGTTTGAAGAATTATCTTTTGCTTCACTCGTATTATGATTTAGATAGCTTCTTTGAGCATTCTAAAATTTGTAACCCCTCTTGTCCATACCTCACCCAACCCATCCTATAGTGGCTAACGACAGAGTTTGCACTTTGACCTGTTCAACGCTTCGAAGGAAGCCCACGGACGGAGACCATAAGTGAAGTAAGTAAGTAAATGTTTTCTATTTAACTTGAAAAAGAAGTAAGAAAAACATCGTTGGAGCGAGTAGGGGTGGTTGGGGTGGTATCTTGTGTTGTGTGATCCATACAAATTTCAATATTTCTGGGGTAGGGGTTCCTACTCTTCGTTGTCTTCCCTTATGCCTTGTTTATACTACCTCGCGTTTTCACCGTCATTCTTTACTATACAAAGTTAGAATATTATCTTTCCAAACAGCATAATCTGTACTACTGTATTTTTTTATCAAACATTAACAAATTTGGAACATTTTGAAGACCACATCTTATTAATACTTGCATAGACTTATGTAAAAAAATAACAGCAAAATGATAAAGTCTAAAAAAATTGGTTGTAAAATGAAAATCTGATTTAGGCCTACTGCAAGTTTATCGTTAATGGTAAAGATCTTCATCACAAAATTAATTTCTACATCATTCTTCATCGTCAAAATTGTAGGAATAATGAAATAATTTAACATTGAAGGACAACATTGAATTTTACGATAGCTGTACCATGTATACGTAGATTTGTTTGTATATATATATACAAATTTCACAAATTGACACCCTCATAACGTTGAAGTTCAGTAAATAATATAGGTCAAGTTTATCAATTTACCATTAAACTTTTACACCTATGCTTATTGAAATTAGCTTCTTTCTAAGTGAAAAAAAGTAATTCAAGTAGTTTTACCCGCACACGAGGAATGGTCTAATAGCTCAGCACTGTATGTTACCGGGTGGTTCTCTCTGCTCGTTCGGATGATTTACCGCGGGCGGGGAGGGATTTAAATGATTTGTCGACTCGCACAATGCCACTTTACACACTTACCCCCCCCCCCCCCCCCCGGGTCATGAATACTAATGTGACCGGTGACAAAGAGAGTTTTGGCCGGTGGCTTTACCATTCGGGTACACTCGTAACTTAATCTACTGCTTAGGCCTACTGTGCTATGGGGAAGCGTGGACACTATATTATCCTTGTTTGTATTTCAGGTCAAAAGAAATGTTTCATAAATAAATCCATAATATATAAAATACATTTTTCATTAAAATTTACCAGTAAAACACTATGCATTTAATTTTCGTCGCATTATATCAATAACACCTGTTTTCGGCCCCCAATTCTAACAACGAAAATCATGTTTTTGAGGTCTAGGGCCGAAAGTTTTCGGCTCTTGGCCTCCTTTGGAAACGGTAGCTAATAAATCTAGAATACAATAAGGTAGGTGACAACAACAATAACAAAAGATAAGGAATCAGTGACGTAGTTGGTAGTTCAGCTAATAGCAACTGTCAAATAGATATGACCAACGAGGTTAAATAAATATCGAGTGCTCACCAGATAGGTATAGGGAAAACTGTCCCCTTTTGACTGGCGCCATGTTACCCATGATTCCCGGTGTTTCCTTGGTAACCATTCCTTTGTTTACACTTTCCACACAGTAATTTAATTTAACTTTAAAAACTTTATTTTGTTATATTTATGTCATAAACATATTTTGGAGAATGTAATAATTTGGATAGTTAAGCATTGGGTATAATTAAAACTTTCTCCAATTAAAATAATCTATACTTATCACTACGAGTGAAAAAGAGTGACATTTCGTTCATTATACCAATTCACTTATCCACTATTGAAATGAAACCGAGTGAGTAAGTTGCCATTAGCATGGGATGTGACGGCGGGGTGTGGTGGTGGCGGGGGGGGGGGGGGGGTAAGTGCCCATCCACTATGCATGAGGATTAGCCGCCCATTTGGCCCGGCGACACTTTTCTATGGGCGTTAATATTTTAGCGGACTCACCGCACCTTGTAACGGCTCTATTAGCCTCTAATCTCGGCCAGAGGATGCATAATTAAGTCGGCTTTTACTTTCGCGTCGGATACGAGCTGAGGCTCGTTCACGGGGAAATTCACCTGGGAAATTGCCTCTATAGGGATCTCGCTGGAACATTTTGCATTTTCTTGGTTTATTTTTCTAGTGACGCAATACAAATTAGGAACTTTGATGTTAGAACAAGCTGCGGGTTTCAGTAAATCGTTTATATGCCTGAAAATGGAATGGAAAATCTGTTTTCTTTACAAAGTATGAGAGTATTTTGAAGTCCTAAAAACCATTCATTATTTTCCTTTGAATAAGAAATTAAGGATCTGTTTGTTAATTGTCAGAGTAAAAGAGTGTTCTTGATATTTGAAAGAGTTTTATGAACTGTTTCTTTCTTTTCTGGTGTTATAAATTGATGATAGGGTTAACTCCTTTCATATTGGCCTACCGTTAGTATGGTATAGTTGAATTAAAACCACTCATAAAGAGTTATATAATGTACTATATTTTAATTCACGTTATTTTTTGAGTGATTGAGATATTGCCCTCTAGGACAGAACTGAAGGTTCCAACAAAAACTTCCAAAATTACACTAAAGGGCCTGCGGATACTTAAATAGTATAGAAGTTTTATTTGGAAGAGTTGGCTGAATATACAACAGTAGTGGCTTTTGGCCACTCCTGGCCCAGGTCAAGGTCATCGGTTGGAAGTGGCAGGTGTGGGGTTGGAAGTGTGGGGTGGGGGTGACAGTGATGGATGGGTTTGGGAAGTGGGTCAAGGTCATCCGGAGGGGGTTTTAAAAAAGTGGGAGCCTCAGGGGCTCGGTGGGAATGGGGAGGGGTGGGGCGGCGCCGGGCCGCGGGAGGTTTTAGTTTATTTTTAAAATTAAATCAAAGTCGTGTTCTTGTGCAGAGAGGTGTTGGAGTGTCGTCCACTGGTGAGGGAGTGGTAGACGCCGAAGGTGGTGGCGAAGAGAAGGTTGACGCACAACATGCACAGTACGCATTTGAACAGTTGCAGCAGGCGAACCATCCCTTGTTGATTTTCCGTTTCCAATTGCAGTCTGTTGATCTCTAGTTTGAGTCTGCCCTCTTCCAATTGTGTTTTAAGTGAAAAATCATCCATCATGTTTGTGTGCTTGTTTTAATTTCTGTTGGTGAAACGGGAGCGGTGTTGACGGTCGGAAAGTTGGCGATGAAATGAGAAACGAAGATGAGGACAGGGCATATTTACTGGAAGTGGTGGGGGGTTAAGAAAAACAGTTGTGTGTCCGATCAAACGTCATCGTCAGCTGTCGGTGTATGTTTGGATGATGCAGGAGTGAGTTCTAGCAAACCATCTTCATCTTCACTCTTAACTCTATCGCATGTTGGACAACCGTAAGCAAGTTCCAAATTCATAGTGATGCAGTGGAATTTGTCTATAATATCTTCTAAAGTTTCCATTATATCTTTTAAATCATGTCTTGTTCTAATTACAAAAGTAGATTTCATTAGTGCTAGCGGATCGTTGTTCATCGTACGGGAGTCGGGAAACAAATGGCGAGCGTCAGTCAGCGGCTCGCTTATATGCGGGCAAGGGCGGTGGAGGGGGAAGTGGAGGGGTGGTGGCGTGGTGGGGGAAGTAGAGGGGTGGTGGCGTGGTGGGGGAAGGGTGATATACCCCCATGCGAACCGTTGGCCAACGCATTTCGCAGCGAAACGCCGCTCGGGTAGGTAGTAGGAGGTGTACTAAGATAAGCATTAGTTGTATTTTTAAGTTAGGAATACTAATAATGTTTGTAAATTAAATATTAAATATTAAATTTATATTTAACCAGAGCTTGCATTTCTTGTTCCTCGTCGTTTAATTCAACAATTTTAACACCATTAGTTGTCTGTTCCTCTTCCTCTGCACTTTGCGACAATGAAGACATGGAGGTGGCAGAAGATGATGATGAGGATGAAAATATTTTGGTAGGATTGACGTATTGCACTGTGATGTTGATCCATCTTAAAGGATAGGTGTCAATAAGTGTAAGTAAGTTTTGGAATAGGGTTTCCATCTCTTCTCTGTCGGTAATTAAATGTTGAAAGGAAATGAATTTATCATCCATGTTGTTGTCAGTGCGAGTAATGAAATAAGAATGAGAAGCGTATCGAATGATCCGTAGAATATATGTTGTAAAAAATAAGTGGTGGGGGTAATCTCAATCAAATGGAGTTTTAAAAAAGGGCTGCAGTCAGTGACTACAGCTATACATCTGAAGCTTCAACAGGATGAGTAGACCAATCTGATCTGTACTTGCACGCACTTATGATACATGTACAAAAGTCGTCTTTATAATATGCATTGCACTCTCGACAATTGACAAGTTTTTCCGGATGAAATTTGATACACCTCTGGAGACAGCAAGTGTGGAAGTATCGTGATTTATAAATCTTGATGGTTCGCAATTCCGGTGGTGGTAGTTGCTTTGTCTTGCATTTGCAGTAACAGGATCCGAAGAATTCACACTTTGTACAAGCTAATCCGTCTACCATCCATCTTCCTAAATCGGTGCATTTTTGTTCACAACAGTAGCGCGGTGCGTCCTCGTTTTTCTTTTCTTCCGTGTTGGCGCTTCTAAGTGTTGGCAAGAAATGAAGTTGTATAGTGTAGGATAGCGTGTTTTATAGACTAGGAAAAGTGGTGGGGGTAATCTCAAGGTCATCCAAATGGAGTTTTAAAAAAGATCATCTTACAAGTGTAAGATGTATTTATTTAAGATACTGAGTTTTCATTTTCTTTTTCTTTCTTTACATCTTGTTTGTATTTTTCTTTTTCTTCTTTAGCCATGGCGATGAGATCTTCAGTGGAGAGTGGATGTACTTCAGGAAATTTTAGAATTAATTTTGGTTGGAATCCCTCTTTAGTCAATACTTGAAGATCGGATGTCATTTGTTCTACACTTTGATAGTCTTTTCCGTAGATTTTTCCATTGAATTCAATCATCATTCTGTACAACATGGTATTAGTAGTTGTTTTCGCTGCGTCAGTTGGAGAGCAAATGATGATTCTGTTAGGTTACACGGTCCTTTTATAGATGCTACAGCGACCACTTGATATTATTTAACATTAGTAATATTTCTGGAACTTAACATTACTTTGAGTAGATGGTGTTGTAGTTGAAGGTTGTGTGGAAACGAATACTTCTTCGTTGCAGAACTTCTGTTTAGGAAACATCCTCATGTTGTTAGCGTAAACATCAATATTTAAACGATAACCACCGGCAAGTAACACTCGCAGTTCATTAGTAAAATCGTCGAGTTCTTCAAAAGTTGTAATGGTGGTGGTATCATATGATGCACACTTAACCTTAAGAGACATGTTGTTATTCGTAATAACTGGAGTGCCAACAGAGATGTGTACAGCACGAAAGGTAGTCGTAGACTGATGAGATCCTCAAGAAAATTACGGCCTTTATATACCCTCGAAACTAGGTCAAGGTCATCCAAACGTGTTTTTAAAAAAAGCAACATATCGATAGTGCAGAAACACTATCGATATGTTGCCTTTTCTTATTTTTTTTTTCATTTTTATTTTTTATTTATTTAAAATCAGTTACACACATGTACAACAATATATATAAACTACAGACTAGTTGCTAGTAGGCATAACATGAAGTGTAAGTTCAGTAGAGTTGGTTCCGCTAGGACCGTGAGATGCCAAATAGAGTGCGCCGGGGTGAATCAGTCGTAAATCTTCATTCTGCAGCAGTTGAACGAAGCGTTTGGGAAGAAATACTTGAAATTTCGGTTCATCACCAGGTGTGTAGGGTGCTTCACTCAATGTGCAATTGATGGCGTCTCCAATTGATGTTTCCATCTTCTTAATAGTGTGAATAATGTAATGTTTTTCTTCCTTCAATTCTGAACATTTCTTTGTCGGTAGTATTGTAGATTTAGAATGTTTGTTGAATTGATCAACAAGTGACTGTAGAAAAGTTTGCGATGCCATTATTTTCTTCTTACTATTGTTCGTCTTCTTCTTCTTGTGCTTGCGCGTCAGAGGTGTTGACTCCTCGGAGGTTAGAGTAATACTCATGCATTGTCATAGTGCTGATCTCGCTTTTATACCCATCGCTTCCCCCACCACTTTGCTGGAGATAGACATTCAAACGATATGCGTTCTTTAAAGCACATTGAGACTGCTGATGTTTAAAGTTTTTAGATGCAATACAGATGTTAGCAAAGTAGCAATAAAAATCTTTCTCCATTTGCACATTTATCACTTCATGGTTTGTATATGCTTGTATCCAATTTGCTTTTTCCAATCCTCTTGTAAAAATAGTTTTGAACTCTTTGCAGAAATGATTCATAATGTGTGGCATCATATTGTAGGTTATAAAACCTTCATTCCATGTTAGATTATGAAAATGTTTCATCAACCATTTGTTTGTTACTTTAGCTTTGGTTGTTAATCTGTTGAACGGCAAAGGAGGCATGAATAAAAAATGATAAACAACAGATGTTATCATATCTAGTACCACTAACTCTTTGATTATAAAATTTCCATCATTACCACGGAATGCCTGAAACTCTATGATACCTCGCTTTACTTCCATTATTTCCGTCTTCTTAGAGAATGAAACTCGTTTATCCATGATGACGTTCAGTAGACAACTGGTATGTCAATGCGGATTGACAGCCTTTTATACTCCAACATTCTTCTTCTTACTTACAATATTATTTGTCTGTTTTAATTTGTTGTTGATTGTTGATTGTTGAAACGTGATTCGTTTTCCTTGTTTTCTTGATTTTTTCTTCATCTAAATTAAAGTTGGTTTGATTACGGTGTAACTGTCTCCACATCTCTACTTCATGCGGGATCCTATTGAAGATTGAAGTATCTACTGGACCGTATAGGATTGGAACATATGGTTGTCTATCCAATGCATCAGTTAAATAATCTTTGATAATTGTACTTGAGAATATTAGCTGTTTTAAATATCTTGTTATAGGACCAGTAGCACAAGTTAAAGCGTAAAACTCTTCTTTTGTCAAATGTATTTTTATATTATATTTAGTTAAATCTCTAAATCGAACTAGTTGTTGACCACGTTGTTTAACAATATCGATTTCAATATTTGATTCGAACAAACCTAGTTTTGTTTTTCTTCCAAACGTATTGTTACTCAAATAGCATTCCAAAAGATGTATATGTTTCATAAAAGATTCCCAAGAAGATTCAGTGAAGGTTACCATTTTGGATCCGTGATTCAAAATAACAGTTGGAGAGTAATCCAATGATTTCATTACTCCAGCAGACACAGTCTTTGTCATACAAGAAGAAATAGGATAAAATATTCTAAGAAATACCTCCATTACGATGTTGGTAGAAATGTTATCTTCAATTTTCCTTTTCTTCGTTTCTTTTTCAACTTCCTCTTCGTCTGTCTTCTTATGTTTAAACTTGAGGAACTCTTCCATTTCCTGTTCAACTTGTCTTTCTATATCCAAACTATTGTCAGCCATAAGAGGTGTAGTTTCTTCATTAGCACTTGATGTAGCAGAACTCATCTTGCGGACGATGTTACCCATACGACAATCAAAGATGAAATGAATTTCCAGCTCTTCTTTCTCGCTTTTATACTCGCAGATGACCTAGATATTGTTGATCTTTTGTAAAAACCTTACAAATCGTGCGGATGTTGTATTAATCTTTTTTAAAGTACATTCTTCACAATTCCTGTCAGCGGTGTGTAAGTAACTATTTTGTCATGTAGAATTAAACAGTATGCTGAAGTTCCATCTGGTATTTTATCTTCAAATTCCATTTCAATTTTTATATCTACACTTGAAGATTTCACAGATTCATTTTGTTTTGAACAATCGATTACAACAATTGGAGCTTTTGAATAAAATTGTTCTGGTGATAGTAGTGGTGTATTTGTCTTACCATAATATGACGATTGAAATCTTGCATACATGTCATATAGAATGGAATAACGTTTCTTGTCAAATGAAACATTTAAACTGTCATATGGAAAGAACTGAGAGTTTAGAAAAACTTTGCAATTCTTTATCTTGCAATGGTCAAATTGACCAGCGTGCGCAGTTATAACATCTTTTCGTTTAGTCTGAAAACCGACTATTATGTACCTTGCTCGTTCTAAATAAGTAGAGGTTTTAACAGTCCATGTTTGTCTTTCTGTTTGAGGCAATATGGGGTATTCATGAAATTCCCAGCTTCTAAAAGGTATTACAATATCACGGTCAGATTTTAATTTTTTCAATAATAATACTCGATGTTCATCCGCCAATCTGACATGTGGTACTCTCCATACAACTTTATCCAATTGAAGTTGCCATTCCAAATCGGCATCTTTTGTTCCACTTGGCGCTTGTATTACATCCTTATTCGTTGAAGATCTGAGCAGTACCAGTTCTTGCTTTACATTTATTATTATTCTCTTGTAATCTTCTGCGAATCCCAAAAGCAATCGTAAAGGTACATTAAAATCAAAGTAACCTTTTGAATTAGGAGTAATAGTATCTTTATCAGGAGTCACCCATCCAGCCGAGATTAAAGAATTCTTTTCATGGGGTGTTATTGAAGTCAATCCTTTTAAAGTTGTTGATATACCAACTTTTTTTGTTGAATCAACTGTTACTCCAGATATCTCATATCTAATTTCATCAAACAGATATGCCATAGGGTTATTTATAAAAGGAACAGTTGAACCAGATTTTCCATCCAATGTTGTTACTCTTCCTTCGATATATAAATAACTTTCACTGGTAATGTGTAGATATCTTGTTGTTGAATAGGAATCCTTATTTCGTCATTATTATTTAATTTTGATGAAGTGTAAGGGTTGTGAGTGTGATATTCCTTCTCCCATAGGGTTTCGTCGAATGTCGGTCCTTGCGCTATATCCAGTATATCCATGGTTGGCAAGTTTTAGTCCGATCTTCTGTATGAAGCGTATGTTGTCCGGTGTTAACTCGTCGAATGTTGAGGAGCTACTGAGCTCCCGACTCTTCCGTTGTGGTTTAAATGATAATCCCATGTTGACTTTATGTTGCTGCTCTGATATGTAACCGTATAGTTATTGTTTCTCCTCTAAAGTTAACACTAATGCCGTCTTGATCCAATATGTTCAGCACGATGTCTGAAATGAAACTGGTGTTTAATGGTAGGTATATCAGGTTTTGTGGCTTCTCAACTATTTTAAAACCAGGAGCTACTGTGGGGTAAAATGTATGTAATATGTGTTGATTTACTCCATCTCTATATGATCCGTGTATAATATTACACGTTACATCAATACTGTTCACCTTTAATATTGTTACTGTTGTATCGCCAGTATAATCATTTCCAGGGGCTAAAATTCCTTTCTTCTTTGAAAATCCGAGCAAATTGCCGATTGAGTGGTCTAAGCTAAAATCTATATAATACTTTGAAGTTATTTCTGCTTTTAATGTATTATTATTACCTTTTATAGAAATATTTTCTTCTCCAAGTTTCTTTTGTAATACTTGGTTTATATCGTCTATTTCATATGCTCCTGTAGATAATGAAATTATTTTTAATTGTGAATAATTTCCTTTTTCATCTTTACTCTCATAATAATGTAGTAAATTATTTTTTCCTTCTGTAACATTGGGAATTGAATTGTATGTAGTCAAATCCAATAATGCTGCTTCCCATAGTTTGTCCGTAGATAAACGTAACGCTGGGAAAAGTGTACTTTTCAATGTTGACGAATTTCCGCTTAGCGACACTGTATACGATGACATCTTAAAGCTGACTGACGCTCTTTGCTAGGAACTCTAAACATAAATGTCCGCATATTTCTGTATTGCTAGGTTGCTCTCTTTTGTAGTTGTAGAATATATTCTTAGAGTCTCGAAAATAATATTGAAGTTCTTTTGGTGGCGGTAAATTTCCAAAACTATCAAAGTAGTAAACATTTTATCCAAGTTTTTTATAACATACCCAATGAGTACCTGGTCCATAATTAGAGTCTAAGTTTACTATTCCAGTTTCATTTTTCCACACTCTATTTGGTAATGTATCTTTCATAAAAACTCCTCTGAAGAATGGTATTCTTAAACATTTTACATATTTTGACAATTGATAGATTGTTAATGCTTCATTTGGAATTATCAATTTATTCTTCTCATTTAATACACACGGTACGGTCTTAAGTAAAGACCCGATCCGTTTTTTACCATTGACCATATGGATGTTTTCTTGACTTTCCTTTTAGGGTTAGTGCGACGTTTTCTTTTGATGTTCCCGCCTCTTTTTGCAGCTTCTTTTTTACTAGGTTTTCTCCCGCGTCGTCTTCCACCACCAAACTTAGCTTTCGTCTTCATGGCTGTTGTCACTGCCCAAGCTGCTGCTTTTTCCGCAATACTGGCGTCACTTGATTTAACCCTTTGCCAAGCTTTTTCCGCTAGGGCTCTATCCGCTATTGATCTATTTGTTGAATCTGCAAACTTGGAATACGCTATATCGTGTTCTTTGCAAGCTTGATCTAATTTATTAATTCCAGGATCTCCTCTTGCCAAACGTTTTGCCAACTTAGTTCCGGGTCCACAATATTGATAGCCTCCGGGCAGATGAAATTCGTATGGTAAAGCGTCTATTGCTCGATTTAGAACAGCACCAACAGGAATCCGTCTTAGCAGGGATAACGCAGCTGATGTTATACCACGTCCTTTCTTGCCGCTGTCTTGACGATGACTGAGAGGTGCGGTCTTCATTATGTTGTCTTATATAACCAGCGTGTTTACTCCACGAGCTGCTTTACATAAATGAATAACTCGTGCACAATGTTTTATATTTAAATATTTAATTATTCAAATTAATTATATACTGATTTATGATTCTATTTTTAATCCAAGCTTCTCGTTCATCAGGTTGAATCATCACATGACTCGTTGTACTAGCTATATGATTGTGGGTATCGATAAGTAAGTTTCCCACTATTCTTATTAAACAATCTAAAGTTACAGCATCTTTCGGATGTTGAGGATCGTGTAACTGCATAATACGTTTATGATTACACGTGTAAGCGGTCGAATCACTTTTTGACGTTGTTATGACTTGTCCAATAGTAGCAGCATCATTTAAATCTTCTCCTGGTAAAATATTAATTATTTTCTTCATCTTTGCATCATATTTGGTTCCAAAGTGTTTATCCCAAGTTATTGTTTGTCTCAATGTAACACAATCATCATCTTCATAACCAGGATAAATATTTTTTATTCTTCTATTACGACCATCGTATGTACCTAATCTACCACCACTCGCAATTAATGTTTGTACCATCAAAGGTACATCCGAATCTTTTATATCAAATCTTCCATTTGTTATTGTTTTATGTCCTGCATCCCATTCATCATTTTTTCCTTGCATTAAATCAAACTTTTCATTTCCATGTATAAATGTATCTCCTCGCTTTAGCACGGCATCTTCATGTTTTACAAAATTCGATGTTCCCCTTTTTCATTCTTTAGATAGTTGTTCCATAGTAACAGCGTCTTTTGGTTGAGAACCGAACTTTACATTTGACAACACTTTCCCATGACAATCGATTTCATCACCATCTTGTAAAATACAGTTGTCCTTGATGTATTTCAGGTTTACAGCATCGCCGTCTTCCTTTGGGTATCCAATGTCATTTATAATAAATTTATAAAAAGAAAATCCGTGTTGAGTCTTTTCCGGTATAATAGAATGTAAATATTCTTTATTAACTGAATCTTTATCGTTTTTTGGATTTGCCACGTTGGTTATTCTATGATTCCCAGCATCATATGTCTGTCCATCTTTTAAATTATTACCCCATTGCAATTTTAAAGTATTTAAAAGTTTAGATGATAAATACTCTTTAGTAATTGCATCAGAACTGTCAGTTGGTTTACCAACATTAATTATTCTATGTGATTTAACATCATAAGTATTCTTGTTTAATTTCAATGATGTTGAAGTTGCTTCTTTTACTGTTTTTAAATTTGCTCCATCTGTATCTTCTTCTGGGTCTTTAACAAATTTTAGACGTTTGTTATTCATATCATAGTCACCTTCAGGTGTTTGCGGCAATCCACTTCTTTTTCTGTTTTCTCCTCCTTGTACTCCTAGCCCGGAGTACCGTCCGAACTTGTCAACGCTCATGATTGAACTGATCCACTGTATGCTCACTGCTCTCTTATATATCCGTGATGATTTATACAATTATTCCACGATTTCGAAGTTCGTCAACTAAAGCCACCCATTCATTATTTAAACCTGTATGACCAGCTTCCATGGCTTCATGTAATAGTCTCATTCTATCAACCAATTTATTTATATCATTATAGTAAATCACATTTGTATTATATAGGTTTTTCATTAAAACTTTACCAGACGTTGAAGCTTCTCCTTTTTTCTTTTTACCATATTCATCCATAAGTGATAAGTCCATAAGTGATAAAGACTTCCTCTTTAGCGGTTTCTTTAAAGCGGGCGCAGTTCGTAATGTTGGTAGTTTTCTCAGCGGAAACAATCTTTTTATTACAACTGTATATTTAGTTGCACGTGTTCTATTTATCATTGAATCTTTGGAGTAATTCTTCTTATGAGCATTAGTATTTTGCAAAATTTCTTTAAAAGTATTTAAATCTTGTAGCGTATATTTTATAGGTATATTTTTAAAAATCAGTTCAAATAATCCTTTTGTTCCTTTATATTTATGCTCACCAATAACAATATCATCATCTTCAGTCAAATGTACTTTTGAATCTCCTATTTTTAATTCATTTCCATCAATTCTCGCACCATATACATGTGACTTGTGTAATTTTGGGTTATTTTTTATTTAATGTAACATCTTCATGATATACTTTCTTCCAAGAGGTCCTTGTTGCAATATATCACTACTTAATTTTGTTAGATTTGGAATTGATTGTTCTGCTTCAGGTATATGTTGTTCTTGTTCTTCTTCTTTTTCAACATTTATTTCTGGTTCTTCTTGTCTTGTTTCTTCTTCTTTTTGAGAAACTTCCCTATCACTTGTGTAAGAATCATCATCTTCTTCCTTTTTCAAACTCTTTACTTCAAATTTAGAAACAGGTAGCAAAACATCTCCTTCATAATGAGGTTTACCAATAGTTTCTGTTATCTGTTTTAAAGGTTCTGTAATAGGCTTAAATGTAGTCTCCAGGAATTCTTCTCTTTCATTCAAACCGATTCTTAATGCTCGATTTTTAAGTCTAATCGAGTCACTCAGTGATTTTATTTCTTTTAATAGTTTTTCTTGGTTCACCATGTTTACGCTGCGAAGACCAATCTATTACTAAACGTATCATCAATCGTTCAATGGATTAATACAAATTTATCCAACCCTATACGATATCTTCCATTTTTTATAGCTTCTTCTTTCATAATAACAAGAAATCCATATTTTTCAGCCCATGCTTTGCCACACATTTCTTTAAATATATCAAATGACATGTCTGCATTTACATGATCATTATATATGTGCTTTAAATTTGTTTCATCTTGCTTGAAGATAATAAGTAGATTTGCATTATCTCTTATTAGTTGTTTTGGAATTTTACTGTAAGTTTGACCAATATAAATGCTATCAATATTGTAATGTCTTCCCATGGCAAAATAACTTCTAATAGTGTCGTGATTTTCACAAGATACATCATCAAATATAAATATAGAAAATGGTTTAGCCTCGTTTGGCTCCATTATAGTTTCACTAGCATTAAACTTGTAAAAATTAACTTCAGGCACACTTGCAAGTACCTTATCCAATAATTGGTATTTGGGTTGTTGCAAAGATTTGGAAAAGATGTAAATGTTGTTGAAACGTAATCCTTTAGGATTTGTTATTAAGTTAAAAACCACATTCGTCTTTCCACAATTTGACGGTCCAGTTATTAAACACCTTATTGTGTTTGGCAGTAGTTCACCATGTTTTCCATGATTTAACTTGTCGTTGTCAACTGTTAATTCATCAATATTATTAATAAAAAATTGATCCTTTTGTTGCACAATCTCCATCTTGTGTAAAGGTTAAACACGTAATGAGTTCATAAATTGTTACACCAAGTCTTTTGTAGGGATCCAAGAGTCTTCACTTTTATCAAATCCCAACCAACGTACTTTAACCTTATCCTTTTTTCTTTGTAAAATTTTTTCAACAAGATATACATCGCCAACTGATGATTTTAACAGCTCGTGTCCGTAGAATCCACCTTCAAGTATTTCACCCTTGTTGTCCTTTAAGATGTAAGTTTCAGGTATTGTCGGTTGCACTTTATAGATTGTAAACACTTCATTAGTCCAGTTTGGCAGATACCTTTTACTAAATACTCCTTTATACTTACTTATACGAACTTTATCATCAACTTTAAATGTTTTAGGCTGCATTTTTTCACCTTTAGGAGTTGTATTATTCCTAATACGTTTTAATACCATCTTAGCATTACCGCTATTTACTTGGTTAGGCTTCATACCAATGGTTCGATGATACTTGTTGTTATATTCTTTTATAAGTTGCGGTAAGATATCATACCAAACATATGATCCTCGTTTGGAAAATGTTTTATACATTGCTCCTTTTAATGTTCTATTGAATCTTTCTATTATTGAAGCTTTAACTTCAGAATTTGTAGAGTAATGATTTATTTTATACTTCTTCATTAAAGCTGCAAAGTCTTTGTTAAAATACTCTTTCCCATCATCAGTTTGTAGATGTTTGATGTTGAATTTATTTCTTTGTATAGCCGTTTCCATAGCTTTCGTAACACTTTTACCAGTCTTGTCCTTTAGCGGTAAGGCATCAGCCACTTTAGTAAAACAGTCTATAATCGCTAAAATGTATTTGAATCCTTTATTCAACTTACTATGCGGTATCATTTCAATGAGATCGGCTTGGAAAAGATCATTCATTCCTTTTATAACTGTACTTCTTCTAGGAAATTTTCTTCTTGCCGGCTTATGAAGTTCATTTTCAATTTTATTTTTTAAGTCTTCCATCTTCAGTTGTGTCTTCCACATCGCTTGTAAAGGTACTGATCTCTAGAATGGTTTATCCTCTTTTATATACGGTTAGGATATAGGTCAAGGCCATTTTATGTTGGTGTAAAAAAGAGGGAACATGACATTGGGCTTGTCATGTCCCCTCTTCTTTACGAAAGGAAAAAGGAAGAAGGTAAAGGACGAAGAAAAGGTTTACTGGTCAATGGGGATTAGGGAATAGTGGCCGAATGGTAATGTGTTGATGTTGTTTTCAAGAATGTGGCGTTTATCATCCTTATAACTTAATGCCCACTTTGTTTGCTTTACACTATACAATATATGGTTGTAGCTTCTGATGGTGTTGAATGTTGCGGTTGTTTCCACATTTTCAAATAAACATCTCTTATAATGGTCAAACTGTACTTTCTTCTTTAGATATGACGTCTTGATACCTTTGGCTTTCTTCACAACTTGACGTTCGTCCTTTTCACTGATGTACAGTTGGAATGAGTACAGTTTGGACATTAAAGCGACAATTTCTTCCATTGGTACACCATTTGTTTCGTCTTTAAACTTGCCCAACACCTTTTTATTTCTATCGTAGTCATAGTTGGGATGATCTTTAGGATAATCTGAAAAGTCAAAGTCAGTAGTATATACAAAATTACGTAGATCTTCATACATGTCTTCTGTTCTTATCCAATAAATAAAAGCATCTGTATCCATATATGCCATCCCGATGTTTTCTCTTCCATAAAACTTCACCATCTTGTTGTAATGAAAGTCATACATGTGGGTTTTAGAAATATCCAAGATAGACATTCCCACATATAGAGGACGATCCATTGTTATTGAGATTTTGTTCATGGTAACAGCTACAAGATTCTCGTTAATAATTATACTCGTTCCAAAGTTTGGTTTTTGTACTAATTTTTGCAATTTCACCGGATTGCTAACTAATTTTACATCTTTATGCTTTCTTTTGTTTTCCAACGTTTTGCCAAATATTGAATTATTCATTAATTTGAAAAAGTCCTTTTGAAAAGCGGATGTTGCTGCAGTCCTTCTTCTTGTGTTGTTGTCTATGTACGGTTTTAACCAACAAGATTGATTAAATTGTATTGCTCTATTGATTCTTGTTATTTTTAATCCCAATTCTATTGCTTGCTGTATTGTCCAATAATGAGCTACATATCTTGACTTGTTGGTTAACGTCATCATTAACTTGGGCCATCTACCAGTTGGAGATATTTCTGTCTTGGCCAATAGTGGTAAATCGTAGTGGTGGTCATGCAGTTGTTCAGGATATTCAAAGTCCACATCCAAAATGTAACCAATGTCTCCATCTTTGGGTATGTTCATTATATTGCCTATCGAATCTGGGTTCGCCCACTTAAAATTACCATATGGAAGAGGATTTGACATAGCCCATCCATATAGGTTATTTGCGTCAAAATAACCTAAGAATGTTGTTGGTTGTGACAAGATATTTGTTGTTAGCTTTTACATGTCTAGTTACACTTTGTGTCAATCCTCCACGAACACCTGACTCTATCATCAAAACCATATCAATATCTGTAATAAGTTCAAGCCTACACTTTGTTTCTTTCAGCATAGCTTGCCATGCTAGTCCAGGTGATGTATAAGAATGAAGTGGGTCCAATCCATATGCTTCAAAACAGGTATCTCTAAATTCTTCCATTATATCACAAAGTAAAGTCACATCTAATTTAACATAAAAGTCGGAATATTCTCCCAATGTTGTCATTCCTAGTTCATTCCATACTTTACAAGCGTGTTGATAGTCCTCTTCACTGATGTCCTCTTCATACAACTTACTCTTGAAGGCTTCTCTTGGCGGAAGTGATGTTTCTTCAAATTTTTCCAAACAATCGATGTAATCATAGGGAAAAACACCTTTCCGGAGAACCAAATCCAATTTATCTTTACTTACAATCTTCATTGTTTCTATTAAATTTTCTTTCTTTAAGTTTTCAGTAAGTTTACTCAAGCTAGATGGCATAAAACGGTAAGAGTCTAGAAAACGTAACTTCATATTTCCAATTGTTTTACTAAAACTAATAAACTTTTCAGTAGTTTCCGCTATCACATCGATTTTTCCATCATCTCGTCCCAATTCCGGTATGATAAAATGTGCATCATAACCACTAAGATTATGCAAAATTACAGGTATAAAGTTGCGAATTTGATAGTTAATATTACATCTGTTACACGCGGCACCTCTATAATAACCTGTTAGATGGTCATGATCACGTACCTTGTGATTTTCCAAAGTATATTCATTTTTACATAAATAACAATGGGTTGAATTTTCATACTGAATCTCTTCTTCTTCATCCATCGGTATCATTGGTACAATATCACTATACAATTTTTGTACATTTTCTGCTATCGAATATAAGTGGTCAAGGAAAATTTTAGAAGCATTTTCACCACGATATATGACAGGTTTTGAAGTTAGATCATATTTATTTAAATGATCTTCTGACAGTGTAGATTTAATTAATAAACAAAAACTGTTTGGATCATGCATTTGGTACTTAACACTTTTCTTGGCTTCATCATCATTATTTTCAATAGGAACAAGTGTAGATTCAAAATCCGCATAAACAACAATGGGAATACGGTACTGATGAGATATCTTCTCAAATTTTAGCTCGGCCTTATCTGGTGATGGTAACATTATTTTTGCTTCATAGTTGTTGTTACATAGTTTTTTATGCTCTTGTAACCATTCTTTTCCATTTCTTCTTTCTTGTTGAAAATTGAAACATCGTTTGCAAATTATCTTCTTATGTCTAGTTTTACACAGTTGGTTATTAACAAGAGTTTCAAACTTTTTGATCCATACATAGTGTGAAACATCACCTCTTGTAAGTAATAGCAAGTCCCTATGATCCGGTAGTTCATTCTTTACCACACGCAATGGAAACACTTTATTTGAACTGTCCAGACCGAAAACATTAACAGATGTTCCAGGGTTTTGTTTTTCGAATTTTGGGATGTCCTTTAAAGCCACTGGGTAAGTCAATCCTTGGAAATTATATTTATATCTGTGTGTTTCATATTCTTGACTGGGTCTATCCGCATGGTGAGGTGGTACAAATTTTGCCGTCATTGCATATCTAAAACATTCCATATCTTCATTTTGAACATTTATGCACGATTTGGTGTCTGAAATTTTCTTTGGGAGCGGAATATAACTGCTACCCCTTAATCCGTAGCCGTGTTTATGAACTCTGATATCCATACCCTCAATACTAACCAAACTCCAACCAGATCCTCTTCCTTCATGTTCTTGAAGTTTTGTTAAAATTTCTTCCAAACAATCTTCAACTATTGAATTAATATCTGAACTTGCCATTATGGTCTGGTTTTTTGTCATAAATCCTCTTGGTGACATTTCTCCTTCTACATTAGTAAACATAGCATTTAATAATATGCCAAATTTAATAAAGTTTAGTCTTCTCAATTCTTTTTCCAGTGTTCTACTTACAATTCTTCTTACTTCTTTAAAAAAACTGCTCCAATTCCAATTTTTCATTTTGAATTTTGTGATGCATTACTACTCTACCCTCTAAAGCATATACTTTTAAACTCGGTATTTCATTAGATGGTCCTGCTAATGGTTCTTCATGTTCTTCTTGTTGTTCTTCTTGTTGTTCTTCTTGCTGTTCTTCTTGTTGTTCTTCTTGCTGTTCTTCTTGTTGTTCTTCTTGTTGTTCTTCTCCATATAGTTTGAAATCTTCATATTCGGTTTCTGTTACATCTTCATTATTATTATGGAACAACTCTTTGTGTATTTCTAGTAGAATATTATCATGAAAAGTTTCTAAGCAAATTTCACATTGATACATCTTGTTGATGTTTACTCTTTGAAATTTAGCAGCGAAATGAAATGCTTTTCTGCTGCTCCCTTTTTATAGCCTCCCAGTTGTAGTGGGGGGACGGTAAGATATTTAGTGAGATGTTAAAAATAGTAGGTTAAGACTAAAGCTGAAAAGTAATGATTAAAGCCTATATTTTCTTCCAATTGCAAATACTCCACATATGCTTCCGCCCATAGCCATAACAGATTACTGTTACGCCAATATACACCAAAGGTGGGTCTATCATCAACTAAAATTGGAGATGCTATGTTTACTAATCTTTCATTTTCTATCCATGTCATAACTTCAATTACAAACCTTCCTATAATATCCATTGGAGAATTCGGATCCACAAATATTCTTACTACAACATTTTCACTTAACAAAGGCTCTTCAATTTCTTCATCGTTTTGTACATCGTTTTCTTCATTGATTTCTTCATCCACCTCCAATACTTCTTCAACTTTTGTACATTTGTTATAAAATATTGGAGCATCTCGGGGGGACATGTTCACTCTAGCTATTATTGGCAATGAATGTCCCAACGCAAACCACAACACTCTTATATAGGCAAGTCAATGAGTAGGGGTTTCTTTTAATAATAAATTTGTATTAAAAGAAAATAATTTAATTCTGTCTTTACCACAATATTACTCCTAATTAGAGGTTTCCAATGATGTATCGCTTGCCCTATTCCGGCAACCCGTTCTCAAGTTATAAGTAAATTTGTTAGCACTTTGCTGGCGGGGGGGGGGGGGCTCGTCAAGGTCAAGGTCAAGGTCAAGGTCAAGACGTTGTAACGTCGGGGGGGGGGGGGTTATGCATGAATGGATTGAGGTCAAGGTCACCAAAAAATAATAATGATCCAAGGTGATGGAGGCGGCTGTAACCGTCTCCACCACCCTGTGTTCCTCAAACACTCCCAATCCCAACCCAAAAAGTTACGTCTTGCAAGGGATCCCAATTTTTTTTGCCCGCACGCACTTTGGCGATCCAGTTTGGTGAGCTGTGATACGGGCGGCCAGTCTCGGGCCATTTGGCACTGGGCTTGACCATGTGGTAGTTAGGGACACTGGAACAGCTAGTGCAAGACGCAACTCTAACCTCCCACCCTTAATCTAAACCCACCCAATCATATTTTTGCCTGACCAAAATTAAAAAAAAATCAAAAACAATAAAAATATGCGCTACCTACGGCACAACGCGCATGTCCCACCCATATTTAATGAAGTTCAATCGAACTTCTTAAATTTACATTTACATTTTAATTTAATCTACCCAACCTAACAGCTAGCTGTGGAATGTAAAAAATTATTAGTACACAGATAAACAAACACAGACATAGATACACACACACACACACACACACACACACACACACACACACACACACACACACACACAAATACCATAAACCAATACTTAAGATTAAAAACACATTTCTTAAACATAAATAATACCATAAAACACCTTAATGCTAACATCGCAATGTGCAAGTTAAACCTTAAAAAACTAACACATCTTAAGACTGAAACCAAATAACACTTTGCATAAAACCATAGACACACACACACAGACACACACACACACACACACAACAAATATTAAATAGTAGTAGCCTAACAACAAGAGTAACTCAAATATATATCGGCCGCTTATACATTTGAGTTGCCCTCTGAGTCGGGTCGGAGCGTCGCGTCCGAAATTCCGAGCCCGACTGTGGCGGCAATAGTCGTCGGGGTAGTTCTCGGCTCCCAGAGTGGTGGGGGGCCGGGAGGGGTTTCAGGGGCGCGGAACTTTCCAGAAATGTCAGTGGAAAATTCCAAACGGATGTGCTTTGTTACATGTGGGCCGCCTAAAACGCAGGTGGAGCCTTGTACCTCTCAATTTGCATTAGATAGCATCAAATTACATCCGCTGACAAGTACATCCGCAGCTTTCCCCATCGCGTGGCAGCATAATTATCGTCGATTGTTATCCACCCTCTTCCGCCGCTTAATTATACTTCCAACAGAAATAGGCCGCCAAAACACGCAACTTGTTTTTAACATACAATAGACTATTGTTTGGAAATGCATTACTTATGCTCATAATCCTTGGCCTGGTCGGTACTTCTTACACGCTACACCCAAGACGTTGTGACGTCGGCGGGGGGAGGGGGGCTTCCGGTTTCCGGTTCGGTCGGGGGGGGGGGGGTCATGCATGAGTAACCATCCGCATGTATATAAACGACGGGAAGCTCGCGCGCCTCCCATATAGGGAGCTGACACCCCAACGGTAAACAACCAATCCGTGAGTTTATACCACATAGTACTGTAACACACTATTTATTTTAACATTTTTATTATTTTTACACTATTTCTTAACACTACATCAGTTATTTTATATATCTTAATTTTATTTTCGTGTCGAGTTTCCATTTTTTTTTTTTTTAATTAAAATATGCTAATTAACATCGTGTGCAGGAAACTCACACTGATTAATTGCAGGTTCCATTCTTACACACCTGTTTCCTCCTTAATATGCAAATTACTCTCTTACTTTAACAACACTTAAACTCTAACCGCTACTTCTCGGTCATATTAATATAATTAGTGCTACACTACGGGATTTACCTGTGCAATAGTGCACGCTATGTTTCCTGCACGTCTGCAGGTAATACACCTTACAATCATATACTTATTGCTACATTACACAAGACATTTCTTGCACACCTGCAGGTAATACACTTACTGACCGTCTACTATTATAATTATTGCTACAGTACGAGAGACATTTCTTGCACACCTGCAGCTTATACACTTTACAACCGTTTAATATTAAAATTATTGCTATACTACAATGGTTACCTGTTCAATCACAGTTGTGGTCCCCCCACTTGATTATCTACAGAGCAATACTTGCAATCCTACAACTGAATAATTAATTAACTTCTGCGATCACCAGTACTTTTTTAAACTATCCGTCTCTTCCTCTGACTCTTGTGACCGTAGCCGCAGCCGACTGACAAATAACCGAGCTCTCCCGAACCTCGCTCTTTTATGCGGTTTTCTCGGGGAGGGGGTTGAAGGGGCGTCGCACGTGACTCATCGATCGCATAAAAAGGGGGGTTGCTGCCGCGCGCACGCCATTTCGGTGGCGGAATCAGTCGGGTGAGGAACTATCCGTAAGTCTCTGGCGCTTTTACAACTAACGCTTGTTACTCTTAAATGTGTTTGCACTTAATATGCTAATTAGTCTCTATATTTATGCACGGGACATTTCCTGCACACCTGCAGGTGATACACCTTACAACGGTCTACTATTATACTTGTTGCTACAATACAAGATTTACCTGTCCAATTGGCAATTGTGATCCCACTTAGTCGTGCACGGGATATTTCTTGCACATTAGCAGGTCATACACTTTACAACCGTCTAATTTTATAGTTATTGCTACAGTACAAGATTTACCTGTACAATTGACAATTGTATTCCTACTTATTCGTGCACGGAACATTACTTGCAATCCTGCACCTGAATAATTAATTAACTTCTGCGGCTACCGATACTTTTCTTCGCCTATATGTTTCCCCCTGCTACAACCTTTCGCGGCACCGCCCGACAAATAACTGAGCTCTCCGAAGTTCTGTTCTTTTATGTCATCCTCTCAGGAGGGAGGGGTTGGGGAAGGGGGGGGGGGCACACAACCCCCATAAAACGGGCATCGGTACCGCGCGCGCGTCATTATAGTGGCGATAGGGCAACAGTAAACAACTATCCGCAAGTCTCTAACAACTAGTCTAACAATTTTTTACTTACGCTTTTTTACTCTAACATATGTTTGCACTTATTATGCTAATTAGTCTCTATATATTCAGACACACTCGCGGGCGCCGGTCATATACTCGCCAATTGTCGGAGAGTACACATCTCCCCTTCGTATATTATCATGGCTTCGCACTCTTTACAACTAAAGCTTTTACGCACAAAACATATTTTACAGAAACAATCTAACTCCAAAATTTGTAAACCGCGTACTACATTGGCTAAGCTTAAGAAATACTACAGTTTTCACCCGTTGTACTTTGCAAAACCTAGCCTGTGCAACACTGCATACTGTACTGATACTGTTTTGCACGCTGTCTTAACTGACATGCTGCAGTATCAACATTTCAATCTTGTTACACCTATTGACGATGCTATCCAATTATTCTTATTCACTATATTACCGGGTTTATATGATCGTTCTTCCTTGGACACATGTCTCATTCTACTGTATCAACTCGCACTGTAAACACCTAGGAGCTCTCCTATCATGCAACTATTATTTTAATTTAATTTTAAAAATAAACTAAAACCTCCCGCGGCCCGGCGCCTTCCCACCCCTCCCCATTCCCACCGAGCCCCTGAGGCTCCCACTTTTTTAAAACCCCCTCCGGATGACCTTGACCCACTTCCCAAACCCATCCATCACTGTCACCCCCACCCCACACTTTCAACCCCACACCTGCCACTTCCAACCGATGACCTTGACCTGGGCCAGGAGTGGCCAAAAGCCACTACTTACAACTTTACGATAATTTCAAAAGAACATAGGCTTACCGACCTATAGACATCAAGCTGTCGACTATTTGATTATAGGCCTACCCTTATGGTATAAATTGAATGAATCAAACTAAAATTACAAAATTTGTAAAGACAGAACACATTTGGTGTAAAACAATGGAGTAAAATCTTAAAATAAGGATCAGGTTTCTGGAAAGAGTTCTCAAACAAGTTATACCCCAAGGATACAGTTCCTCTTACAACATCCCAGCACATCCGGCTACTTTATGATCTCTATTAGTGAGAGGTGGTCGTATAACTGAAAAGGATTTACCGAAAAGTACTATCTATAAACGATTAGATAGCCTAATGTAGGCCTACATCTAGACAAAGAATGTGTAAGACAAAATTAGCAAAATTCAACTAGCCAAGTCCTGATTGGTCTACCAAAGGATTGCTACGCTGTTCAAAAGAACCATAATATTCATCAGATTCAGTACCGCGCTTATGTTCATTCTATCCACGAGCGAACGAGTACGAGTATTTTCATCCATCAGATCAAAATTGCTTGAGAACTTAAAGATTTATAACTTAGGGACATCTATTTAAAATTTCTGTTTCCACGATTTGTTGACACATTGATCATTTCAACAATCGTGTTGATAGACATAATGCCAAGTTTGTCACCCAGTTGGCATTTCCACAGATGAACGTTGGCCCCCGCCGCATGGCAGGGGGAGGATTGTGTGGCTGCGATCTGCCATGCCGACTGAGTGACTCCTAACAAAGGCGCCATCTGTGCTCCAATGCGGGGACTGCAGGTACCCTACAATACCACTTGCCCGTCCCAGCTTTTATTCCAATTCCGATTGTCCTTTAATCCTTTTGTTTGGGATCTCTAATAGTGTAAACAGAACTGAGTGGGCGAACAGGTTGTAAATAGAGTGGTTTGCTGGGCCGAATGCGCAGTTTCGACAGGAATCGAGTCACTCAAAATGATGGATTTACACTAATCAAATTACTATAAATACTATTGCTAATCATAATCATATAATACTATTACTATTACTAATCATGACTAGAAGTCATGTTAAAATTTAAATATGAATTTTGTTTGTGTGCTTCAAACTTTAAATTAACTCAGTTGGTGGTTAAGTATCAAGTAAGTACTTACTTTACTGATTTGCTTAAGTCGTAAGCAAAACAGACAACACAATTAAAACCACCTCACCGAATTAGTTAGTTTTCTTTCGCCCTAATTTTGTTAGTTTATAAAAATTGACAGTTGATAACCTTGCATATATACTGCATAAGAAACTATTCACTAAGAAATAAAGGTTTTATTTATTTGGAGCTAAAGTGTTAATTTGTATAACAATCAATCTTATACTTTAAAACAAGCAATGTTTGGGCAAAGTTTATTTTCGCTCTAAGGATTTTTTATTTTTTGGTTGATTATGGAGGTTTCGGCTACCAGGAACCCATTTGAGTTGGTCCCATGTGGGTGGGGAACATTCGGTTTTCGACCTCGAGCCCTTCAAAGTTTAAATGTTATTCTTATAAATTGAACAAAAATCAGCTGATAACTGTAAACATTAACCAATGTGTTACATCTTTAACCTGTAGTTTAGGAAAATTATTACGAAGTGCAGCACCCTTCGGCCTGGCAAGTGAGCGAAGCGAACTAGCTCATCTTAAAAAGAAATAGGGCCAGTGAGCGGAGAGAACGAGCTTTTTGTGAGAACGAAAGTAATAATTTTACCGAGCATAAGCTCGGCCCCCCCTGGTTCTATACTCTAAATCAAGTAATGTTTGTACGGGCAAAATTTCTTTTACTTTTCTTTTTTTAGAGCCCTTCAAAGTTCCCATGCTATTCTTATGGAGATTTTTAAATTGAACAAAAGACAGCTCATGACCGTAAATATAAACTAATTTGTTACGTTTTTAACATCGTGGTTAAGGAAAATTAAACCAAAGTGCAGCACCCTTCGGCCTGGGAGTGAGCGAAGCGAACGAGCTTTGTTGGAAATCAAAAAGTAATAATTTTACCGAGCAAAAGCTCAGTCCCCCTGGTACTACTAATAAATCATTCTTGTCAGTAAGTCTTCCTTATAAAAATATCTAGGCCTAACATCATATAGTATTTCTACGACTATTAAAACTAACGCAATTACATATCAATATAGTTTTCAGAAAATAAAGAATTACTTAAAAGTTCTGAGCAATTTTTCGGACTTATTTCTACCCTTACATATTCAAAGCCGACCTAGAACTTTTACTACAGTAATTAAGTGGACTAAAACTCTAGAATCCGAACGTGCTCCGCTTACCCTGCAAATAAATAAACCGTGACAAACTGACTCGACAGAAAATCTGAAGTACATACAACACCGAAGGACACACAAACATCTAAAGCACCCAGCACACAGACATAAGTCAGTATTAGAGGGCGGACTTGTAAGTTGATTACGTCCCCGCCAGGCGGCCCGCCGGTCGCGTGGCGGGAGATAGGTCACGTGACTACCAGCTGGGACAGAGGCTTGATTCAATCAGCTGATCGGCCGGCGAGGCCTTAGAGATGTCTCTGATGTAGGGCTTCGCCACTGAAACTAGATTGAATGAGGTCGGCACGTTTGTGTTAATGTAATTACATTTTAGTGATGGTTATGAAGTTTTTAACACTCCGCTCAAAGAAAATGATGAGATTCTCATTTTGATATCGTTGATAAAAACAATAAAACCCCCTCTCTATGCTTTCCGTCCATACCAGAAGAAACCGCTGTGACAGAAGTCGTTGCCACGACCATTCCTACATAAATGAGCGTATAAAAAGATTTTTCATAAAAAAGTGTTGTATTTTCTGGGAGGATCCACTAAAACATGGATAATAATAACAAGCATTCGTTTGGTTTTCAGCAGGTGTTTAATGATTTAACCTTCGTGGTATTGGCATATTATTAGCCTTCATTTTTATGTCTTAAATTTACAAAGTAGTTAAATATAATTTATCATCTTGATTAGACCCTTGTTTTATGAGATTATAATAGAAATCACTCCCAGGTCGAAATTCAACAAATATTACAGTTTATGTAGACCGCTTGGGCCCAATCAGTAAAAAATATTTTATAGCTGAAACATCTTTTCTTGCTGATCTGCTAGCATTTGTTGTCGCCAACGATGGTTATTAAAACATATGTCTAATGATTGAATTATTACGTTTCTTTTATAGGATTAACATTGAAACTTTAAAAGCCTATAAGGACTAACCCTTAGGGGCCGATTGAACTTGATGATTGGAGGAAACGACAACAAACCAAGCCCTATCCTACGACACCAAAAACTTTAAAACTGTAGGATTTCCTATGAAAAACCTCTTGGCGTAGTATAGGAAAAATAAACAGATATTCGATTGGGAGGGATTTTATTTGTCACAACCAATTTTCATTTTAACGATGTTCATCGATATAGGCCTACTCGTATGTAAATTGAAGTTGGGAGGATGTAAGTAACACGAATTGTTTAATCATTCCCAGAAGTCGAAACAGCCACAACCATATACTTGATTGAAAGTTTTTGACGTGAAATCTTCAGAAAAACTTCAGAGAAAGACGATAAATCACCCTTTTCAACAGTTTGAGAAATAGATACCAATAAAAATTGCCGTGATGGCTGAAAAGTCGGGTTCCCTCTTTAGTTTTTGCAGTCTAGGGACTCAGGGGTATATCTGATCTGAAATGAGATGGAAAATCGTCAATGCGGTTTTAAATTTTCTACAACTTTTGTATTTGAGTTTTTCCTCTATATTTTACACTGAATCCCTTTAAAGTTCAAAGTTTGGTTTTAAACTAATTATCCCCGCAAATCAGTCAATTACAATTGTGCTAATGCAAGTGCATAACTATTAATGGATTATTAAATTTACTTTAAAGAGTTTTTTACATCACGAATTTGTATGTACTTACACATTATTAGTACTACCGTGTAGAATTTATAAAATAAGTGTAAAATTATGAGGTAAAAGCATTTAAATTCAAATAGAATTATACGAAAGAGAATAATATTTAGTTGTTGTTATCTAAACACATGTAGTTGAAATAAATGTCGTCACTCAGTTAACTCGTCTCAAATCTGGAAGTTCAACAATATAGCAGCGTCCGCACTGTCCGAACATTCGTGGCAAACTTGTTCGGCGAACACAAAAAAGCACAAACATTCCTAACGAACAATTACCGGTCATATGATGTACACTCTAAAAGGTTAGCAAAAAAACAAAAGTTTGGAAGAACTTTGTTCGGCGAGCATGTTCGCCCAGTGCGGAGGAGGCTTTATACCATGATTTTCCAATCTAAAGAACTAGCAGTAACCCTATAATCCCATGAAAACAAATCAAAATCCTCAACAGAAGAAATTGTCCTGATCAATCTAACCAGTTTACCAACATACGTAAAAAGCTATGCAAATTAGTATTTTACGAACAAAAATGTAAATAACTTAAAACTAAAGAGCACTTTCAACGTTAACACGTGGGTTTGAAGGTATAAACATTAATAAACAGACCACCCCGCACTCACGCCCTAATGGAAGTTTAACGAGTGATTTCGCGTGGGAACTGATTGCCTGTAAAATAACAATCTTATTTGATTTTCTCTCCGAGCGCGCGCCGCCGGTTTCTGGTTTAAACCCCGGGGCTCCCATGGTTATCATTTTTAATCAGCCCCCTCCCCCCCCCCGTCCCCTTTAGCCACGCGTTCTCCTCATCATATTTCATGCCTAAACTGTTTATATTATTTTTTGCCCGAGCTTCTTGCCCCATATTAAAGTATTTAGCGAGGGGTGGACGCGTGGCGCGCTGGGTGGCGACTGAGGGAAACAACAATGTAGCGGGCCTTTGTGCATAATTACGTGCGGGCCGGAGGGCGATTGCTGGTTGAAATAATTTTTGGGGTGGGTTTTCTGGATGTGGTATACTCTTAGGGTAGTTTCCCCCGGAAAATACATTATTTATTTGTATTTTAATTTTATTAATCTTGAAATATAGGGTTCTAAATAAATGGTTCAGTATTAACGGTTTACAAATAATTAACTATGCGAGATAGAAAATATGGCTAGCACCTCAGAATTCTTCGGCTCAATTTTCTAAGTCATTTCATTGTTGTCGATTAAATTATGCAATAGCTTCAAATTTGCTATTATTGTCTCAGGATAGATCGAGGTATATCGCATCGAGATGTCCCGAAGAATCCAGGCGATTTTTTTCCTATGAGGATGCGAAAAAACAGTATACTCTCTGACGATCCGGGATTTTGTTCATTTAAAGGATAGGATTTATGAGAAACCATCATTGATTACAAGGATCATGCTGCACAGTAGCTATTTTTAATGAGGATTCTGATTAAATAAACATTTCAACTTACATTCTACGGTTCTATTTTTTATTTAATGTGCACCGTTCATTTATGAAAGCCCTATGATTAAAAGGACAACTAGCAGTGCCGATAATAAGAATAGAAAATGACATATCTCGTCTACGCTATATATAAGCCAAGTTAATAGTTTTCACTTTTAAATATTAGGATGTAATTTTATTAGAACCCGTTAGTTAATACACAATAGGCAGCGAGCTATCTGTAGTTGTTGTTGTGACTTGGCAAAAACCAATTAAGTTCTAATTAACTAAAAAATATATAAAAGCGAATATTAGATTAAATTAATATAAAATCACCATTGTAAAAGTCAATCCAAAATCTATTCTCACGTAAACGTAGCCTATATTAATCACATACAACAAAACCTTTCCCTAGTCATTCAATACAACATGGCATATGGCGGATATTAATTACGCCCAACATATTTCAATCATAGCAGGAAACAGAGTAAATCTGCTGACGTAATCACGTGAACAGCTCAACCGTAACCGTAACCGTGACCGTAACCGTAACCACGCTTTGCAGGTCACCGGTCACTCAGCCGTGACCGGTTGTGACCTTGCACTTCCGGACCATATGGCTCCTGGCGACAAATATTAAAGGACCGTTCTGTCTTTTGCTTATCAAAATTAAGAACAAATTCAATAACCTTTATTTCCATTGCGGAATCTTTATTTGTTACCTAGAATGAGTAAAATTGTGAATCTTATACTTTAAACCAAGCGTTGTTTGTATGATGGGCAAGAATTTTGTCGTTATTATTTTTTTCAGATTTAAGTTTTGAAAGCGGGGCTTTGGCCACGATGAATCACTGGCGTCAACTCCTTGGATTGCATTTGGTACACGGGAAAATTCAGTTTCCGTCCTACAAGAATTCAAAAAACCCAGGTTAGCCTATCCTTATGTACTTTTTTGGTAGTTACTAAATTGAACACAAATCAGTTGATAACTGTAGAGAACATAAACGTGTCACACTCTCCAACCTGTAGTTAATTCAATTTAAACTATAGAGTGCATCACCGTTTGGTTTGGTGAGAAAGGAGCGAACGAGGTCATCCTACAATTTTTCAAGATTACCAAGCAAAGCTTAAACCTTACATGGTAAATACCCAAAATTTCTTTTTTTAATGTCTACGACTCTTATTGATTCTAATTGATCCTTAGTTGACCAGGCTTCTTATTTTATGTGTGATACAAAAAGAAAACCCAAACCTGATTTCTTGATAGGGAGTTCCATCCATTTGGTGCCAGACATTTGATAATATTTTTATTTTCATCGTCACTGGTATCTAGCCTGGACGATACTGAAAAGATTAGGGTGGACCCTGCCCTATCCATCATTAAAAATTTTTCATTACAATAACATTGGGGTTTGGTTGAGCATTTCAAAGATCATTTCATATACAACAATAAGTAATGTAGTTTTGGTTGATTACTGATAATCACAACATTAGATTGGTCAGGTGCAATGGATTAAGATCCAAACGTAAAATGTTTAGCAATAACATGGGATGGTCCAGATGACGAAATTAATAGATTTAGAGCAACAAGTACATGCACTAGTAGTGTTGAGGAATTCGCAGTAAAAAAATAATAAATATTGGTTTTTGCCATCGACTATTCTATCTATTCCAACATGTTTACCACCTAAATCACACAGTTTCCAACCCCGAATAACCATTGTTTACCTTGCTTGTTTTCCTAGTAACGAAAACCGACGCAATCGCCAGTCTCACACAAGCGGCGTTGTGGAAACACTGTTTTAAAATTGGCAAATACCCCGCGGTTGGCAATTCACTAATTCGGCACCAGTAATTACAAGTGAGCCGGCCGGGTGGTTGTGGTGGTTGGCGGGAGGGGGTTGTGGGGGTTGGGTGGTTTTAATCAACGAAAGTGTTCAGTACGGAGGGACGAAGCTTTATGCATACCAGAGTAGCGGCCAGCTCACGCTACGTAATGTGTGGGTGAACGCATTGTTGAATGCGGCCAACGGAGAATATCGCCGGGTAAATGTTTAATTTTGGGACGACTTGTGATTAATTGTTTCGTTTTATGTCAGGTATTAGACGTGTCATTGTTTATCTTGGATATAAAGGGTGGAAAAAGTCTGAAAACTGTATCTTTAAAATTATGTAAATAACAAAATTGAAACTTTTCAAACATTTTTTGAGTCTCAAAGCCTACTTCCCAAAGTACTTATTGACTTTGAACTTTGACTCTCCATGGGTGCCGCTCCACAAAAAGTCACAAAATCCATTAGATACAATCGAATTTTTGAAGTCGGGTTCGTTACAAATTGCTCAGATGAATTCCATGACGTCGGTCAATAAAAACTTTTCTTCCTTTAGGGGACGTCCCTAATGGAAGTCTTCTGGGGTACATCCTTGAAGGTTTAATATCAATAACAGCTTTTTTTAATGGACTTTAAAAGTTTATATAAACTTCCAGTTTTAGTTAAAAAAAAAAAAAACTTTTACAAATATTGTACAGTTCCCAGAAATTTTCCACCCTGTATAAGATGAATTTCAAAACTCATTAATATTCTTGCTCTTAGCAATGGACCAATAGTAATTCCTTTTCAGTAGCTGCTGAGTTCTGTGGGTGAAATTAAACCGATTTCTAGTTGGCTAAAATCAACATCGAATCAAGAAATAAGCGCGTAATTAATCAGTAGGCCTACATGATAGTAAGTCAGTCCTTCTTTCCATTGTTGTTATATCATTAAATTAACATGCAAGTTAAATGGAAAAATGTCATTTTTATACGTTATGAATAACCTACAAAACCAAAAGAGATACGGCAAATTACAAAGTTGCTCAGTTTGACGAGAGCTTTAATATCATGTACAAAATGACATGTGTTTGCTTTAAAATTTTTTAGTTTTGATTATGTAAATATTTTCAAAAACATTAAATTTAAATTTTTTTTTGTGTTTTTATAAATTTGGTTTTGTGACATATCATTGTAAAGCTTAACTTATTTTAAATAAGTATTTTGAATCAGAAGTCATTTATGACAAAACGTAAAAGAATTACAGGGTATTCCGTAAATTTTGATTTTGGTAACAAAATTAACGCTATTTCAAAACGAATAAAGATTACAAAATTCTGTTTCCACCAAAATGTTTGTATTAAAAAGACCTTTCTAATTATGTATAATATGACATATGTTTGCTTTAAAACTTTTGAGATTCGAACGTGTGACCCCCAGGTTTGGGGACACCCTATATTTAAACAACGTTAAAAATATTTTTAAATCATTCCTTAAGGTCAATTTAGTGGGAAATGATTTTAATTCAAGATTGTATGACAAACTGTTGATCTATAATCGATTTGAGACACCTTACGTGAGACACCCGGTATAGATAACGTATTTACAATAACTAGTATACGTGTTGCTCGAAATCGAGCAATTTATTTGAATACAGTACAAATGTTACTTTAGCTCTAAATCAATGACATCCGACCAATCCAATAATGTGAATATCTTCAATCGCCAATAACTACACTTATTTACAGCTAATTATTAACAGATGTTTCAAAAGCTTTATTCAATATCAATGTTATTTAAATGGGAAATTTTGAGATTTCAATGGTGGATAGCGCCTTTATTTTCAGTCCGATTCTCATCAGTTTTTGCCGGAAACAACTACAGACCAAGCCCTATCCAGCGACCTATCCAACGACACCAAAAACTTGAAAATCGGTTGAAAATTGTAGGAGGAGTTCTCAAGACAAAAAACCCTTAGCGTATTAAATAAGTATAGATTTATAGCGCGTATAGAGATGCGAGAAAAGACAATTAATTTAATGGATGTATTTGACTAACCTGCGCTGAAGAAGTAGTTCAGCTACTGCGTTTGATTTCTTTAATATTATTGCAAATTTATTGAAACAGGCTCAATGTTTTGGTCAATTGAGAAACCATGTGGATAAACATTGTCTGTCTTTGTCAAACATCCAACAAACAATGTAAACATCATATTGTTAATGTAGGGTAATGGAACAGTATCGAGCCAAAATTGAGACCTACTTGTGTGACATTCTCGAGTAGGCCTATATACGCAATTTATTATTAATACTATATGGAAGTGGGGTTCATGTTTATAGTTTTACTTTGGAACAGTTACCAGCTTGAAAAGTAGGAAAACAAAGTTGAAACCTATGTATAAATGTGTGTGTTTTTTATTACTTAAATATGTGAACTTAATAGCTATTATGAGCACCTTGTTTCTAGAGAAAACAGCTAAAAATGGAAAGTTCTGAATATATGAACTTGTATAGTAATTTAAATGCGTTGAAAATATAGAGTTGTGGGGGTACTTCGTTGTTTGATAATCAAAAATGCAAGGAGGACATAAACTATATCGTCGATTCGAAAATGCAAACCAACTGACCCCGAGACTCTTGCTATTTCTCAAGTTCTGTTTTGGACTTCTCGTATTAAAAACCTTTTCTCATCGGATGTAAAAAAATATATATTATCAAACGTTGCTTGACAAATTTTGTAAATCCTAAGCACTATGTAATACATTTTTAAATATATACCTAAAGTCCGTCCACCCAGCCATGGCACCTGACGGATTAGAAGAAGGGTGACTCTCGGACGCGCACTCACAAACGCCCGGGTCCGACACCCCAATGCCCACGCGTAGGTATGGCAGTACTGCAGCCAATACATAACTGCTAACTTTTTTATGTATGACTTCCAAACAAACAAATTTTCATTTTTGTCTTTAGCAGAAAATTCTGAGAATAATGAGTATAAACACTACATTGTTTTTGTAACTGAAAGGATGTGTTTTAAGGCTCCGGTCTACCCGAGCCCGAATGCCGCCTCGCGTCCGCGGCCGTAGCGCTACGTGAGTTTTATGGATGCAGAGGTTTACGGGAGTCGTGTTTTAAAAATAACTAATTAAGATAGAGATTGGCTCTTAATTTTTTCTAAAAGTACAAAGACGGATCTTGTCTTCTGTGTTTTTAGAATTTCTAAATAAAATTTCTAAATTCAGTTATAACTGTCTAAAATCATCTGTTTTTCTCTAGTGGCAAGTTTTATAGATGCAGAGGTTTACGGGGATCGTGTTTTAAAACTGACCAATTAAGATAGAGATTGGCTCTCAACTTTTTCTAAAAGTAGAAAAATTATCTCGTCGGCTATCTCTTTAGAATTTAAAAATAAAATTTCTAATCTTAGCTATAACTGACTAAAATCATCTGTTTTTCTAGATGCACATGTAAGGGTATTTTTAAGAATCCTGTTATATTCTGCTAAATGCAGCCTAGAGCTATCAGCTAAGGTGTCATATGAAAGAAGAATAACGGTGCTAAATATCCTTAGTTACACTTTAGTAATCTCATTTTGGTAGTTTCGTCAAAACTAATAGAAAACTTCAGTTAAAAATTGAGAAAAACAGAAGATTTTAGACATTTATAGCTGGAATTTAATTTTTTTTATTCTAAAAAGATAGCAGACTAGATCCTTTTTCTACTTTTATAAAAAGTTAACAGCGAATCTCTATCTTAAGTGCTTAGTTTTAAAACACGATCCCGTAAACCTCTGCATTTATAAAACTTAAAAACAGAAGATTTTAGACATTTATAGCTGGAATTTAATTTTTTTTATTCTAAAAAGATAGCAGACTAGATCCTTTTTCTACTTTTATAAAAAGTTAACAGCGAATCTCTATCTTAAGTGCTTAGTTTTAAAACACGATCCCGTAAACCTCTGCATTTATAAAACTTAAAAACAGATGATTTTAGACAGTTATAACTGAAATTGGAAATTTTATTTAAAAATTCTAAAAAGATAGCCGAAGAGATCCTTTTTTCTACTTTTAGAAAAAAGTTAAGAGTCAATATCTATCTTAATTGGTTAATTTTAAAACACGATCCCCGTAAAACTCTGCAGCCATCAAACTCGCCTAGTAAGTGCCACGGCCGCGCGAGGCGGCATTCGGCATTACTGTTCGGGCTTAGGTAGACCGGAGCTTTAAGGTAATTTTTTATTTGAGTTGGTAATGATGATTTGAGTTCAGCATTTATACGTATGAAGGTTTGTTTCGAAACATTGCAGGCTGTTGACACGCTTTTGAGTACTTTTCTTATGTATAATAAGGGCCCCATACTTCCATTTTCTCAATAAAAATAATGTAAAAATAATAAAAACACATTTTAAACAGTAGCGCTCATGACTGACTAATGGTTCTGACGAATAGTTTAATGTACAAAGAGAATAGTTCGAGGTTATTTCAGCAGATTATGCGTTCTTGTTACTCGTGATTACAAATTGTAAACATTTAGGCCTACTGGAAAGCAATAATGGGATTTTATTTACGTTGCAATTACTGTAAACCTACTTAAATTAACGCATACTTCCGAAATACACTTTAATTAATTATTTTTTTACTCTACTAGGTCTAAATATTTTATTCAGACTTCAACTACAATACAGTACTTAACCTGTGATCAATACTGTATGATATTCGATTTTGACGCAAAAACAAAGTTAAGCCGTTTTCATGTAGGCCCCTAAATATTATCATAATTACGTCGTGTTTGGTATCATTCTCTTTGAAATTAAATGAAGGTTCCAAATATAACACTATCATATTATTATAAACACATATTACGGAATTAACAGTTCTGTACTGGACCCCCCAGTGTGTGACTCATCTACCTGCCGGGCGGGTCGGCTGCATTTGTGTGCGTGTGTGAGTAAGGGTTCTATAATCCGTCAGGTGCCATGGCTGGGTGGACAGAGTATAGTTCCAGCAATTAATAGGCGGGAAAACTACAAATTTCAGGTTCGAAAACAGAAAATGCCTATTTACCTTGCTCCAGGCGTAAGTTTGAAAGATTTAATTAAAAGTGATTACTGCTTGCCTAGTAGGCTACTCCGCACGATGCGGATCTCCGAAGGTTCTGGTGCGGAAGACGAGTATGATAAACTTGTGATGGTTTGTAGCGTTGGCTATGAACGCAGAATCGAGTGCCACCATGTAGCCAATGCTTTGAAAAAAAAAAAAAAAAAATGCTGAACAAAACTATAATACCCTCTTTAACTTTACCCGTCCCACAAATCACTAAACCCCCAATACCCACATTTCCTCTGCACAGAAGGGCCCAGACAATGGCCCAGATATTGGGGTGCATCGCAAACCCTGCAAATGTGATTGTTTTGCCCATTCCAGGCCAGATGGAGTGATTTCTTAGCCGGCCGAACACATCAGCGTACAATTCACTTAAGACCTGCGCACTGACGGCTGCGGGGGTGAATGGGGTTGAAGCCCTAATGGGAAGGGTTCCTCTCAGCAGGGGGGGGGGGGTTGGGGCTGTTCTCGACTAATCAGCCCCTGAAACACATCCGAATGTTCCACTTAGTATAATGTCCCCTCGCGCTAAGCCGGCCAAATCGCGACAAGTTGCAAAACGTCACGGAGAATTTATCGAAATCCGAGGTTTCCCAGCCCCCTCGGAGGATTAGGCCCTGGAAGATTAGGCTTTCAGAGCTGTTGACGAAAAGCTTAGTCGCACGGTGGTCGCGTGGTGACGTGAACGAGGGGACAACGACGAATGGAGTAAAATGAGACTAAAATTTAACTTGAAATGAAAAATCTTTGGACCGTCAATGGTTTCTGAAAGTTTACTCTATATAGCATACCCAGGCCAATTTTTAAGTTTTATTACTAAACTAAAAGTTGGATATGGTCAAATGTTAATAATTTTGTAGCCTGGGTTCGATGCCGTCTGACATTGAGGTCCTGCAAAATGAGTTTATGAGATTGTGTGTATGACATCTGCTGACCTTCCGTAAATGGTCCTATTACTAATATAAACTATCAGTCACTAAGTCAGACACAGTTAATCCTGGAAAATATTGAACGAATTGAAAAATTAGACGTCGTCCCTGATCGAGTCTCTTTTAGAAATTAATTTTACTTGCTTTTAAATTGTGAGAGAATTGTTAATATGAAGTAACTTTCGAAAAGATAAACTTTTTTGCTTGCGCATGCCTTGATGCGTTAAGTATGACCAACAGACGAATGAATAAAATTGCCCGGGTTTTATATTAGGGATCGCCTATTTATGTGTGGTTTAAAGGTATGACTATAAAGCTTATGTCGTGCCATACGTAATTTTTGATGACTGAGTTCAATAAAAGGAGTAGCCTATGTTGGAAGTTTCTTTGTTACTTCGTGTGTATACCTACGTTAGAGACATTTTTTTCAACTTTTTTCCATAAGGAATGATAAAAATCAGTTTCTTGTTGCTACCAAACGTCTTTATGATTTAGCATATTAAAGGTTCTCTCGCAAAGACATCAAAGCAAAGTTTTGAAATTCATCTAGAAGTCCTAGTGAAGGCCTAGCAGTTTATGAATATATAAAATTAGACGAAGCTTTGAAATGTATATGACGGTTTAAGCAAGGCAATGTTGTAAGTATATGATGCTTGAATTAAGCTTCTAAATGCATCTAACTGTTCATGTACGGTCATGTAAATATGACGCTTGAACGAAGCTTCGGAATGCACCAGACGCAAATATATGACGCTGTTCAAGTAGGGTCACGTTTTGAATATATGACGCTTGAAAGAAGCTTCTAAATGCATCTGACTGTTCAAGTAGGGCCATGTTTTGCCAAGTGGTATTTGCGTGGTCGAGATTGGATTTAACGATGTAAATATTGACTGAGTTGCCTAATTTAATCAGCGCCATCCGGGGAGCCTAGGGCAGAGGGGTGGCCAGAGGGGCACTTGACTGCCTCAAGCGCAAAGTTCTACCTTTTGATATACTTTGTTGAATTTATATCCTGTAAGGATGATTCAGACGAAACCCAAATCTTGAAAACTCTCTAGAATTTAGAATAATGTGGTAGATTAATGCAAAGTCAAACTGTCAAGATTGGAATTTCAAATATCTGTAGTCTCGAAGGGATCATGCTTACGTTAAAAGGAAAAAATCAATTAATTCATAGGTTTGATTTGAAATGGACATTTCAACTCTACGTGTTGGTCAACTTTAACAAGTGCATGGTGGGAGATCGTCAGAATACAACCCAAAAGCATCAGGTTGTATTGGCAAACAGTGTAGAAGCTAATTATTATTATTATTATTATTTTATTATTATTATTTTTTTGTCAACTAGGTAACGTTTAATGTATATCAATGAACTTCCATCATTCAGCATATATCATACCTGCATATGTCCAACAAAATTATTTCCGAAAATTTTCACCGAACAGAATGTTATATGTTTGGTGAATTAGTCCGTCACAAACGTCTTTCAGGTGGGAGTTTAATTTTAATTTTAATCTCTTCTGAGAACCATTTAGGCTATTTCTGCAGTAAAACTAAGCGATTGGAGTTACATGTTTTGTGATGTGGTAGTAACTGTAATAAATTATTTGTACTAGTGCACTTGTTGCTCGATATCAAGCAATTTATTTTGATATAATACAAAAGTTACATTTAGTTCTAAATCAATGACATCCGACCAATATAATATAGTAAATATCAGTAATTACAAAAAACTGCAGCTGTAAGTTAACAGATGTTTAAAATGTTCAAACCAATTTCAATGTTATTCTAATGAGAAATTTTCAAATTTACTTTTTAAAGAGCGCCCTTATTTTAAGTACGATTTTCATCAATTTTGGGCGGAAACAACTAGAGACCAAGCTCTATCCAACGACACCAAAAACTTGAAAATCGGTTTAGAATTGTAGGAGGAGTTCTCTACACCAAAACAAAAAACCCTTAAATATAGATAAGTATTAAATAAGTATAGATGCTGATACACTAATTAATAATCAACATACTTCAAATCGATCTAAATAAATAAATAATTAGTTAGAATGTGCTATATTAAACTTCAGTGCTATTTCGAACTAAACTGCCTAATTTTTTATTAAACTGCCTAATTCGAACCCAACACATTCTCATATCAAGCCACTCCACATAAAAACGGTCCCAGATTTAATTATCGGACCTGTTTAACCACCCTCCCCCCCCCCCTCACTATCCCCTTCACCACTTGTCAATATTTGGCTGCAGACCACCAGTTTTTTCGCTTCTATTTGCTCTTTATTATTTGAAGTCTACTCCCCCGCATATCTTTGCCAATATTTCTATTGATAAAACCAACAAGGGGCATGAAATATTCAAATCCCCTGGGTTGCAGCCCCTCCCGCTAGCAGCAGGGTTCGCCGCGAGGCAAGATTGAAGAGTGTACAAATTAGCATTGGCAAACACAAGTCTGGTAATAAGCTCAGTCATAAGCCAAAAGAAATGTTGGAGATATTCTTCATTGTAAAAAAGTTTTTACTTTTTTGCCTTAGTTCTTATGTATAAACATTTCTCCTATGCTCAATTCACCCCAAGTGCTCCATTTCAGGGGGGTTGGTTCTTAAACAATAACACAACTATATATACACAGAAAGTGTTTACAGATTGTCTTCTCTTTAAAAGAATCCTTTAATTAAAGAAGAAATTCTGTAAATACTTTCGGTATTGTTTTGTTATTCTTAAAAGAATAATCTTATGAAAGTGCCGAAATTGTGACGATATGCTCATAGGAGATATTTTTATTACACCCAAGAACTGAGGCAAAACCAGGTAAACTTCTTTGTCCTTTTATATATCCTATACTCTAATAGGAGTAAGGTACAGTATATTTGTATGAATGCACACGGAACTCAAAAATGGCTAAAACCATTATCTTCTAACTTTGCAAATAACTTAGTTCTGGAATAAAAATAATATAAATAACAGTATTTTTACCAGGAAAAATCTTATTTCTTTATAATCTTTAGTTTAAATTCTATAAATTTAACACTGGCCTTATGGAGTTTTAAAAAATATATACAAAACAAAAAAAATTTAATGAAAACAACTGACCAAACTGTCAAAGTGCCGTCCATAAATTACGTCATAGATTTTTGGCCATTTTTGGACCCCCCCCCCTCCCTAAAATCGTCCTACCATCATAAGTTGTCTGAGCCCCCCCCCCTCTCGGAAAAATGACGTCATTTTTATCAAACTTCCGTTTTAAGTAAAAATAATGCTTTTTAAACGCTACATGATAAACTAAAAAAAAAATCACCAATCAAATCTGAATTTATCTTTAGAAATAAAGCCAAAATGACTTTCTCAATGGAAAAATAAACTAAAAAACAACGACTTAAAATAGTCTAATGTACTTTTTACATAATTATTTTATAATAGTTGAGTTGTGTTAGAATTTATCATTTTTTTACTGTTAAAATTTGATATAAAACATCATATTTAAAATGACGTCATATCAAAGCCGACCCCCCCCCCCCTCCTTGCACATCACCTTACCGTCGCGTGCCATACTTTTGCGCGGCGGACAAATTGAACGGCGCAATATTTTTGTCAAATTCTCCATTTTGAAATACATTGATACATTAAAATACATTGAAGAATAACCAATCATGGTGAAGTAGGCGGTACTTAATATATAATACACTTAAAATATATTTTTGTTGAATTTTAGGTGAGCCGACCAAATTGACGACAATTGATCGGCCCAATATTTTTAGTTAAATCCGCCATTTTAAGACGGATAGACGGCTTGAAATGAATTGATTAGTTGCCAATCAGAGAGAAGTAGGTCATATTTCATAAAAAATATATTTAAAAAAATGTATAGTTAAGTAGGCGTTATTTCAACGACAATACATTTCCCCTCGTCACGGTGCCCGGAGTCTCGGCAGGAGTGAGGTGGCTGGAGGTGGCGGGGAGGTAGTGGGGGCATGGTGGGGGACTCATTTACCGGCAGTGACCGCGAGGGAGAGAACGTCACATGACTTCTGCTATCCTCTCCCGCCAAAAGGCGCCTTCGGTACATGGTGATACCATACCGAACATGATCACCCTAGCGAACTGCAGCGCAGAGTTTGCAGGAGTAATATTTCTGTTGACTAAAATAACGACAATTAAAAGTGCTTGTCTTATGATTTTAATTAAATTTGGGAATTATGTATTAACTAGCTGTTTCCCGTCACGGCTTCGCCCCATGATTGAATTTATTTATTTATTTATTTATTTACATTCCAACGGCTTAGCCAATATTTTCAACAAAAGAGTTTTACAAATGAATAAATTCTTAACAATTAATTAATCTATACGGTTAACAATTTTTTTGTGCATCAATAACCTCATAAAAATTCAAAGGTAAACAAACACATAAATATGAATAACAGTTATAACAACAACAAAAAAACAATAAATAGTAATAATAAGTAGGGAAAACAATAATAACAACAATGAGGTTCCATTGTAGGTTGACAATAATAAATTGCGATGATAACAATAAATAAACTATATAGCAAAAAAAAAAAAAAAAACAACAGTAAAAGAAATGCTTGAAAGATTAACGATTCACTATGCACTTGAGTAGTCAGGTTGGCACACTCGACTGCAGGAAATGTGTGTTTGCCAGAACACGATGACAAACGTGGCCCTCTAAAGGCACCACCAAATGAATGTAACGTGATTTTGTGTTGAATGTGCTTGTTTGTGGGTGCATGTGGTTGTGTTACTAAAATGAAACAACACGAATTGGGTGTGGCCCTTTAGAGGCACCACCAAACACTGTAACACCTGGATCCACCACTACACTTGCAGCTTCCGAAGTGCAGACTTGAGAGAAGTTAGTGTAGTGCAGAATAGGTCGATTTGATCTGGCAGCATATTTCCTTGGCGTTGAATTCGTACTATGGTGCTGTTGGCCTCATAAGATGTGGAGACTGATGTTTGAATAAAGAGAGCTTTAGATCTGGTGCCACAGGGAACTCGAAAGTTTATTCTTTGCAGGAGATCAGGACAGTCAAGCAAGCCATTCACTACTTTAAATAAGAAGATAGAATCCTGAGATTGACGTCTGGATTCCAGGGCAGGTAGGCTAAATAAGTGTGCTAATTCGTCAATAGGGACATCCATATATCTGAAACCAAGACGGACTCCTGCCAGTCTGATAAAGCGTTTTTGGACATTTTCAATTTCTTCTATTAAGTACTTTTGATGAGGAGACCAAACTACACTACAATACTCCAGGTGGGGCCGCACAAGGGAGCAATATAAGAGCTTCAATATTCGGAGATCAGTGAAGGTTCTGGAAACTCTGTATAGGAGGCCAAGGATTTGCAGAGCCTTGTTACAAATGTTATTTACGTGCATGTTCCAGTTCAATGAGTGAGTAAAGGTGAATTTATTTTTTTAGATAATAAAATCTTTAAAAGAGCAACAAAATCTTCTTCCTTAAGAATGGCATTGAAACAACAAATTACTGTGTGTTGAGCTCTAAAGGAATGTTACTAAACATTTTCTTAATGAAAACCATTGAGCAAAAAAGAAAAACCATGTCAAATTTCAACCCCGTAGGCCCTTCAGTCATTTTAAAATCATGTAGGGTGGAGCCCTAAAGAACATAAAAAAACTATATTTCTAATACTGTTTCTTAGTAAACATTTATTAGCAAAACAAAACATAAACGTTAAATTTCAACACCGTAGGATTTATGGTAATTTTGAGGATTTGTGGGGGGAAGCCCCTGAAATAATTTTGAAGTCCTATGGGGCGGAGCCTTAAAGAACTTCGAAAACTATATTTTAAAACCGTTTCTAAGTGAGCACCTATTTGCAAAACGGAGCATCCACGTTAGATTTTAATCCCTTAGCATATATGGTAATTTTGATGTTCTGTGGGGTGGAGCCCTAAAATAAATTTGCTAAATTGTTTCTTAGTGAGCAACTATGAGCTAAGAGGAATGTTCATGTCAAATTTCAACCCCGGAGGCCTTAAAATGTTTTTGATGTCCTCTTGGGCAGAGTCCTAAAGAACTTCAAAAACTATATTTGTAAAAACCGTTTCTTAGTAAGCACCCATGAGCAAAGAGGAATGTCCATGTCAAATTTCACCCCCGTGAAGGCCCTAATGTGATTCTGAAATCCAGAGGGGTAGAGCCCTAAAGTGCTTCAAAAACTATATTTGCAAACCATTTTCTTAGTGAGTACCCATGAACAAAGGGAATCCTCCATCATATTTCAACCCCTGGGCCCTAGAGTAATTTGAATGTCCAGTGGGGTGCAGACCTAAAGGGCTTCATCAAAACTATATGTGCAAATCGTTTCTTAGATTAGATAGATAGTATCTATGAGTCAAGAGAATCGTCCTTGTCAAATTTCAACACGTAGGCTATACAGTAATTGTCAGCTTCTTTGAGGTAGAGCCCTAAACAATTTCGAAAACTATAATGGTAAAACAGCTTCTTAGTGAGCACCCATGAGCAGAGAGGAACGTCCATGCCAAAAATTTCAACAACGCGAATGCCCTAAATTAATTGTGAAATCCTTTGTGGCGGAGCCCTTAAGTGCTTCAAAAACTATATTTGCAAAACCGTTTGTTAGTACCTATGAACAGTAAAACAGCATATAGTAATAAAATACGAAATAAAATAAACTGCACTTAATACAACCAAAGTACACCAGGCTAAAAGTAATAGTACATCACTATAATCTTGACAATGTCCAACATAAATAAACATTATTATTATCTTACACCTGATTACTTCTATGGTTATAACCATTTTCTTGAATGAATCATCATGTGGCAGATGTAAACAAACCTAATTCAATTCCCATAATCATATGTTAGAATACATAAATGTTGCTTCCATAAGAATAACATGGTAACTTTGAGGACGTCTAGGGCGTAGCCCTTTGTGAGTATTAATATGAAAATAGTCAGACTTTCCTATTTTGAGCCTAAAGAATGAGTATACCAAATTTCAGTACTCTAGCTAGTCTGGAAGTTGGAGAATTAGTGATGAGTGAGTGAGTGAGTGAGTGAGGGCTTTGCCTTTTATAGATATAGAAGATATTACGTAGATTTTGAGACTAATAATTATAATTGTAAAGTAAATATTAATCAATTCAAACTATACAAAACAATACTTTCGATCAAGAAGTGACTGATTAGGCTTATCTATAAAAGTTATCGTGGAAGAAAATTAATTACCCAGCGGATTTAAATTCGTAAAGAATAAGTTTTCAAATTTCTGTACATGTGAATATATATGAGTGTGTAAAATGTACTTAATACCTGTAGTCCTAGCATTTTGCTCGGTAAATGTATTCATATTTTTACAGTAATAATCTCAGCCACATAAACATATCCTCTAAATGTTGAGTCCAAATTCGGTTTCTTTTCAAGAAGAACTAGTTCTTTTTGCTTTAATGATGTTTTAATACACGCCAAAACCCTAAGGGTGCTGCACTCTGGTATTAAAATTTTAAACCATATGTTGAAACTGTAAGTCTTGGGTATTAGAAACTATGGGTTTTACTTCTTCGTTCATCCGTTTGTTTTCTGTAGATAAACATACATAAAGAAATGTTTAAATGGAATAGGCGTATAAGAGTTGTGTTTTACATTGAATTGGCTTGTTAGACACTTAAGTGTTAGACACGATTTTTTAACTTAAATTTAGACCAAATTAGATTTTTCCTGGGATTGAGGCTGTTTCTGCTTCAAAGTTTAAGAAAATCTGCCCGCTAGATTTCGAGATCGTGCAACACACATCCCTTCAGACATTGCTCGTATATGATTTAACTATTAAACATGTTCACACCAATTAAATTGTTTAGAAAGAGATAAAAACATTGCCATATGGCCCGTAGCCCTTTAAATGTATTATTTCACAAACAGCTGATAGCTTTGAATCTTTAGCAGTAATTACATCAAATTTTTGAAGTGGTGCCCTGTGAAGAAATTTTGGTTTGAAAATATATTACAGTACGTAATGATGTGGTAAAGCTACAATTTCAAACTACCTGTTACTATTAGATTTGTATCCTTTTATCAAACTTAATAACTTAATACTTGTATTTCCAAACAAAATATCGGTTCATCATTACAGGAACATTGGAATCTCCAATGTTGGCACCGCCTCTAACTCAGGAAGAATGCATAGCAGGGTGCCAGACGCGGGCATAAAATTGTCCCGACCGCCCCGGTATCGCCCCTGCATATCGTCTCTGACAATTCATATCTCAAATAATACTAATGGAACCGATGCAGAAAGTTTTTTATGGTTAATATCTGCATTAAGAGTCTTTAAAAAAGGAAGTTTAATGTAAAATAAGTTTGTTTACACATGATAATCTAAATAATATTGAATTCAATTTATGATTGCGAATTAATAGGCCTACAGGTTTAGTAAATTAAACTAGGAGTACGCTTGTTCCGCGCGTATGGGGATGAACGGCAACATAAGACTGATAATCCTAGTTACAAGCTATTTAAAATAAACAAATAAAAAATAACAAATCTATCAAATTACATATTAACTACATAGAAAGAAGTTTTAATTTTTTTGTGGTATTAAAGAAATATGATTACTAGTACTTTTATTGCTCCCATAATAAAATATATCATTAAATGTCTTTAAAACAAGTTACAAACGATCTTGTACGTTAAAAAGTAAAAACTTTTACAGTGCTATACCTATACGATTTCTAGTTTTCTTACACATTTAAGTCTCCTAAATTAAATTAATTACTTACCCAAAAACTTTATTGGATTGATTACGCTGTAAGATGCACGAAAATAGTCCGATGGAAATTTTAACAGCTGCGTCCCCCTTCACCCCCTCTCACCCTGCAATGTTGTCATTTCTGGTGATGTTTACCATATGTAGTGCAGTATAAAAATGTGTTTCTGAATGAATTTGGCAACAATGTGTAGACTCTCATCGGACTATTTTCGTGAATCCTACTATAGTAAAAATTTCTACTGTAGTAAATTTACTCTTAGAGCTGTATAGTGAAAATACCCCATCGCAGCAGACCTGCGTACTCAGAAAATTTCCAAAGGGATTTGATATTTTGTATTTTCTCCATAAACACTATAGAAATGAGTTTGTAGGTTTGCTACCATGGGATTTCTTTTATGTTAGTTGTTAGGAAATGTAATGGTAAGGTACGGTAAGGTAAATATCAAATTGTATCAATATTCGGCACTTTTTAATTTTCCCCATAAACCCTATGGGGGTGAGTATGTAGGTTCATTGCCATATGGGTTTTGTAACCAAATATCAGTTAAACCCTACCTTGTGAATGTACATATCAAATTTTACCAGGGCAAAATTAAAGAATGTAAAATTTTAATAAAAAATATAAAGAATTGTTATGTCAATAAATATGTGAGACAGAGGGTTTTGTTAATTTCCCATAAGAATTACATGGAAAAACTTTTTTGGATTTTCTTTGTAACCTATTGAGCCAAGTGCAAAAAAATGCAAAATACTAAATTGTTTGTTTTTTAAGCTTTTTTTATTGGTTTTAGTTAAAATTGTAGAATTTCGAAAATTGAGGTCCAAAAATGAGCAAAACCCCATTTTTGACCCCTTTGAAACTTCATAAAGCCCCGTTCGAATTTAACCCGATCATGCTGGTTCACGAACTCATGAAAATAGAATAGACCTGATCTTAAACCTCCATACCAAATTTCATAAAAAACATCTAGCCTACCATGGGTTAAATTTGCACTGAACTCAACACTTGACCTTTATAAGAAAATAAATATCAAAACAAACCACTCACTGCACAAAAAATTGTTTTATTGTAATATCTTTAATTTCGTGAGTAGGGCTATTATTGAAGTAACACTTAACATAACCTCTATGATACACGGTACTTCTATGCTATGACGTTAGTGCCGCCGCCATCTACATCTTACATTTGACGCTAATCATATTTAGTGTTTGTTTTTTTTATGTCATGTGTCAGTTAGAATTAATTAATTGTTACAAATTTTATTATTTTTGTAAATATTTTCTCTTTATTATTGTTTGTTAATATAAAATATTATCTTTCTAGTATTCAAACCCTATTATAAACATTTCATAAATAACTAATTAATTGTATTATATTTAGCGTAGTTATAGTACAACAGCTAGAAAAACAACTTATACACTGTTTAACATAGCCTGTTTTTGTGTGCACCGTTATTTACAGCCTACAATGCATTTCTTATGGGAAATTAAATTACGTCTCATTACTTTATTACTTAACAGAATAACTTCACAAACGAACTCGACCTTTAAAATTACGCCTAAAATCTACTGTGAAAGTTTGAAGTCGATCCGAGGCTTTTTGCGAACGTAATCGCGTTACAAAAAATAGGGGTTTGTCACTACAGTGAGGTTGTTAACAGTCATGTATGAGGATTCACTCCTCTTCGATCCGTTCATCCAATTATTACTTAATGTTTAATTTTCCGCGTTTTTTGGTAAAATTGTCTTTTGGCGTTGCTCTGAAAACTCAAACAATTCTTTGTCACAGACTGTAGGCTAAAAATACCAAGCCCAAAAGGTTTTGTTCTTTGATAAAAAGAGCTCATTCGCTCAGCTCACTCGGCTCCACGACGTTCTCGTTCGCTTCGCTCACTCGCCTTACAGGATTTTTGCAATATAGGCCTAAGGGTAATGTTATGTAAGCTATGAGTTATTTGAAACTAACACATTGATTTTTCCTCTAGTATTGATAGCTTATTTTTTCAGTGTTACCCATTCTTTTAAAAATTTTCTTTATAAAATTTAATATTAGCAATTCTACAAATTCCTTAATTAATTGTGTTGTTTTTTTATCCTTTTACCTGCATTTTATTTAATAAATAGTTATAATCACCAAAGTACTCGTGTAAAGCTCTGTATATGAGCATAGTAAAATAATAATTCACATGGTACCACATGGTACCTCCTAAAGTAAAGTAAAACACGGGAATGAAACCAAATCAGATAGATAGCTTTCCCTAGCCTGAAATGAAAGAGGAGAGGAATTATCAAAAATGATTTTGCTAATGTTTTCTTAAGATTACTGTTTGTGTGCCACTAAGTCTTTGAAATATCGAAAGAAGAAAGAACCATATTGTTATACTCCAAGTACCAATAATACTGTTTCTAATTTCTATCATATTCATTTTACGTCACGGTGAGTAGATATATAAATAATAGGCTAAATTATCCATCGGTCAATAAACTAGTAAAACCGCTTACATAGGCTATACATAGACTTACTTGACCACTATGATCAGATCTAATATCACTTGTTATAATATTTTATTTTTATCAAGCTCACCCCCGGGTTGCTTTGACGGTACTTTTTGTGCTTAAGTCACTATTTCTTTTTAGGTTATTTTAAACTGCAGTCTTTAAAACACATAAATAGAAAGAAGACTACTGAACATTGTGTGAAAAAATTTACGTTTTTAATTCTACGATTTTTGAGTTCTGCTTCTTTAGTCAGCTATGGGAACAGCTGGGGGTAAAATTGGGAATAGTATTGCTGGGGGTAAAGAAATTTCTTAAACAACAATAAAGAAAAATAATTTTAAAAATCTGTTCAACGAAAATAAATTGTTTTAAACTATATAATTCCGCTATCCTTTTTCTTCTAACTAAAATAAATTTGTTCTCTATACCTGGTACAGTAAAAGAAATTTCCTTGTTCTTAAGCTCATTTCATTCGTCTTACACGAAACTATATTATAAAGCACGATTTTGATTAATGTTTTCAAAATCTCAATTACAAGATTACTTTTCCTACTATAACTTGTACAAATTCAATATTTTGGTAAGCTCTATACAGGAGCAGAGTTGTAAGTGACGAGAATAAAACATTTAAAGGAGCTTTAAATTTTGGTAATATCGATTGATTGTTGGCAAGATCCCCCTTATTTATTTTTTTTAAATAAATTTAAAAAACAAATTTAAAAACCTTTCAATATATTATTATGTGCATGGATTGAAATCATTACTTTATTTATTTAATACCTGGGGCTTGCATTTACTCGGTAAACAATTCGTTATAGTAATACCAGTGACAGACGGTGCGCTAAAATGCAAAAATTGTAAAAGCATTGTTTCTATTGCTCAAGACAAGTTCGTTCGCTTCGCTCACTCGACTGTTAGGCTATTTTAATGTAGACCTAACGGGTGCTGCATTATGGTGTAGAACCTTACATTGAATTTGTAACACGAATTCTAATTTTTTGGCTAACATATGATTTCATTTAATTGTTACTCAATCTTTTGATTTTAAAATCAATTGCAATTCTACCAACTGAAGTCCACCACGTAGTCTGGCGCGCGTGCGTGGGTGCGTGCACGCAAAAACCTTATTCTTTGAAAGGATTATATGGATGTACGAGTATTTGTATTATTAAAAAAATATCGTTTAGATTGATTTTATATTTATTTTAACCATTATACACGATACCAGTAGAGTAATATAAAATACTCGTAAAATTTACTTTGAGTTTACTATAGAGTTAAAAACTCAAAACATCTACCGCACTGCACGAGAGGATATCAGCAACTGAAAAAGAAAGAGGACGAATCAACGGAAGCACAAAAACGCTCATCAGAAATGTACAGTCAGTTTTGGGAGGAAGTAAACAAACGCACGTGGAGTGCTCCCTCCCCCCCCTCCGCGACCACTGATAACGCCCGAAACTGAAACCAAGGCCTCGGCCATTCTACCATAGCATCGTTTCTGCTCTCCTGAATAATAGCTCTTCTCTATTATTCATATCTCAAAAACGGTAAATTTTATGAAAATTTTACAAGACACAAAAAGCTGCAAAATTCAATTATCTAACTAATGATACCAAGTTTGTAATGATATGACAACAAATAATTAAGTTATTGAGATCTTTCTTCTAAATTAACCTAAATTTGCATGCATTACAATGGAAAATCAATGATTTTACACACAAAAATCTCAATAACTTAATTAATTGTTGTCAGATCATTACAAACTTGGTATTATTAGTTAGATAATTTAATTGTGCAGCTTTTTGTGCCTTGTAAAGGTTTGATAAAATTTACCGTTTTTGAGATATTTGAGGTTAAAAATTTAAAATGGCCGCCATTTTGAAAATATGTGATGGAAACAAAAAAAAAATTTTTTTTCTTTTAATTACCATTGTTATAGTACACACATGGTATTTGGAATGGGTTCATGCCAAATATGAACCCATTCCATTTATCCGTTATGGAAATAAAAATTATTAAGTGTAAAAAACAAAATGGCGGCTAGTGGGTTAACGAAGCATTTTAGGACATATGTTTATATGAACTTTTTTGTTTATTTTGGCTTGCTGAACAACATGGAAAAGTTTCGGACAGTCGAAGCTAGACACCCTGTATATAAAAATTTTTTTAACAAATTGTTTTTCTAAATTCTTGTGTAGCTATAATATCAAATAATTATTATAGTTTAAACGCTCAATACTCTTGGATTAGAACCTAAAATAAATACACTGAATGATTCGACTTTATTCCCCTTACTAATAACAACTAAGGAACATAAAACCTTGTCAATTACAAAGTCTGGCGTAAAAGATAAAAGAGAATGGCTGGTTCCTTCATTGTTGAGTAGGCTACACATAAGCAGAGATGAACGCTTCAAAAAGCTAGAAAATTTGAAGGCGCAATCGAAGAGACGCCACGCGATGAGAGACGATTGAAGTTTGAATTGGCAAACCTGATATGTGCCTTCCCCTCCTTCCCCCCCTCCCTTCATAACCCTGGCAGAAAAATTGTCTATTTTATATATTTTGTGGGCGAAGAGGCGGGGTTTGCTTCAGCCATGGCCGTTGCAATGGCGCGCGCCTCGGAGCCGACCAAATGTCGCGAGCCGACCAAATGTCGCACTTGTGCGTTTCGGAGCCGACCAAATGTCGTCTTTGTTTGAGCTATGGCGGTAGTGTATTTTAAGGGGAGGGATTTATTTATCTATTTTATATATTTTGTAGCCCAAGAGGCGGGGTTTGCTTCAGCTATGGCCGACGCAATGGCGGTTATAAGAGCGCCGACCAAATGTCGCGCCGTTCAAATGTCGGTCTCCCTTACCGCGTTTTTCAATCTGGACCCTCCCCCCCCTATTTTCAGATGACGTAATTTATGGACGACCCCCAACCACGTGTTCCAGTATAAACATTTGGTCCCCATTGCAGCCAGTTTCTAAATTATTGTAAACAACACCATAAAAACTTTATCCTGATGATTGTAAATATTTTACTATATAAAATTTATGCAAAAGCATATAACCACTAATTAATTTGCAGAATTGCAATTGAATTAAAAATACCCCCCGTCGCAGCAGACCTGCGTACTCAGCGAATTTCCAAATTAGTAATATTAATTTTGACCAGCTAAACTTGTAAACAAAATTTCATCACGTGCTCATAAATAGGGAAATAAATGTCTATTCTCCTTAAGATAAATATAGGGAAAGAGTATGCAGGTATGCTGCCATGGGGGACACTAAAAGTAGGTTTTTAGCACAAAAAAAATATTTCGACCATATGAAGCCATATACTAAGTTTAATCAATATCTGTCCATAAATAAAAGAGTTTGCCTATTCTCCATTTGATTAACATGGGAAAAGAGTATGCAGGTTTGCTGCCATGATAAGTACAAAAACCAAGATTTTTTACCTTAAATGGATGAATCTCAACCAAATGAAGCTAAATACCAAGTTTCATCCAAAAATATTGGTTAATAAGTGAAATATTAACACATCCTTATTCTCCATAAGATTAACATTGGAGCCCCAAAAGACAATGTACTGTCTTTAGACTTTGTAATATCTCGGTAACCAATGGAGATAGAACAAAGATTCAAAATACTAAATTGTGTGTTTTTTTGAGCTAAATCCAATGGTCAAAATAAAAGTTTAAAGTTTTTTAATTTTACATGTGAAAAATACGAAAAACCCATTTTTGGGGTACAAAACTCCCCAAAACTACCCCTTCCGGTAGGTCGATATGTCTGGTTTTCGAACTCATCCGAATAAACGTAGGATTACACATCTCTACCAAATTTGGTGTCGATCGGACCATTTTTACGAGAGTTATCGTGTCTAGGGACACATACATACATACATACATACATATATATATATATATATATATATATATATATATATATATATATATATATATATATATATATATATAAAATTTTTAATGACTATTATTTTTGGTCTCTGGGCACCTCAAAACGAAAAAGTAACATGGTCCCGGGCTTAGGTCTTACCATGAGACCTACGGTAATAGCTTATTCCCTATGGGAAATTCGCTAAAAAAGAAGTATTAACAATTATGAAATCAGCTGTTAACCCAAATAATCATAATCCACGTGTAACAGATACACCATGTGGTTAAACAAATATACACCAGAGTGATGCACAAGTAGGCCAACATTAAAACAGTCTGAAAGGGGAGTGAGCGAAGCCAACGAGCTCGTCGTGAAGACGAATGAGCGGAGCGAACGAGCTCGTCTAGAACTGGAAAAAACATTTTTTCACTCGGCTTTTTAGTGCAGCGTCTGTATTTGATTTACTATAAATAATTATATAAGATTATATCGAGCAAATGCTCGGCAGCCAGGTACTGATGTTTAAAAGTTTTAAAAACTTTACTCATAATCACTTGTTATATTTTTCATGTCACCAAACTCCAGAGGGGAGAAAATACCATATTGCAGCAGACTTTCAAGAATTCTTGTATCAGTGAACTTTACTACTTGAGGAATGAATAACCACTACTATTCAGTTAAAATTATTGGATCAACTATTCAATGAAAATTAGGATGTATGCTCAATGTTTTTGGAAAAGTACCCCCTCTCCCCCTCACCAATCCCAGCTGTTTTTGGCCATTTGTCGACTAATGTGGCGAGAGTTATAAGCTATGTATGTTGGTCATATTGAGGGTTGTTTGTTTTCCAGTTTATAATTTAATCTTGTAGTACCAGATTAACCGAGTCTTGCTCGATGGTTTTAATTCAGTTTTGATACAGTGTCACGGTAGAGCTATTAAATTTCCCCCAACAACCAACTATACATTTTCATAGTTAACAGCTGTTTAAAAAAAATCCACTTACTATTAATGTTCCTTTTATTTTTGTATACCTTTCGTTGTTTTATTGTTACCAAAATAGCAACAAATAAGACCAATGTTAAAAATTACTATTTTTAAATTTATATGTAGACAAAATTCAATTTTTCCTGGGAATGAGGCCTTTTATTAACTTATTTTTGGGCCAAAACACTCTTAAATACAAAGTTTAACTAAAATCTATACCCGCTAGATTTCGAGATCGTCGAACACACATCCCTTCAGACATTGCTCGTATTATAAGTAAGATTGATTGTATTCCATTAAATTATTTTTACTTAAAATGTCAAATTTCTAAAATTTAAAAGGGAACAGTCAACACACTACAGTTTACCCTATGACACTTCGTTGAACCCAATTCCCAATATCCGATTATGTTTCGTGAATTCATGAAAATTGAGGCTTCCACAGTTCTGAATTTTCTTTAATTTCTTCTCAGTACAGTTGGTGGCACGAGACGTAAAACAGCCTGTCAGGATTTGTGCTACACATGGGCAATTTAACAGCATGAATTTGAAATGGAGACTTTAGTAATGATTTAACTGTATATCATTACTGTATAATGAATAATCCACGCTATGTTGCACAAAATAGAGCCAACTTTCCCATATGTAACCCAAATTATGGCGGGCTGCCTCACGTCTTGTGCAACCAACTGTAGGCCCTACCTTTTATACCAATTGGAAATTCATTATACGAACAAAATTTTCAATATCGGTCCAGCGTTTGCGAAATTTTAATTATTCTTATGAGAAATTAATTAATGAAAACTGAGCTAAAAACTGTTACCAGAACCCACCCTTCATTGCTCCATGTTATTCCAGCATTTTAATTCCGCCTATGAAAAGATTGTTTGTGCAGCAATCGGAAACCATTGTTGCGCCCACATCGGCCACGTGACCACCGGAACTCCGGCACGCGTTCATTGTTGCAGCTTCCGGTCGCTAAACACCCGCCAGAGCGGGACAATTTGTTGATGTACCCAACAATGACCCCCGCCCCCAGACCGCCCCCGGAGGCGGCATGTTGTACATTGTGTCGGATGAAACTCTTTAAACCGTGTTTAGGTAGCGGCCGCCCACCAAATTACAGGGTGTCCCCTCCTTTTGTCGCCGTGTTACATATAGCGTAAACATGGGACCGTGGGAAATTTATGGGGAGAGGCCTAGGGAATATGACTACCTTTCAAAGCTAAAAAAAATTTAATGAGGTTCTCGCACTGGTTAAATTAAGAGAAATTGTATACAGATAGAATAAATTACAGAAAGTCGGCTTTACGTTCAAACGGGTTTGTATTTTGGTTTGTGGTTTAATCAACGATGAAACTAATGAACGTTTTGTATTCACTACCTATTAAAAAGAATGGCATAATCAATTGTGAGAAAAGTCCAATATTAAAAAAAAATCCTAAAAGTAGATTACATAGTTATTTGGATATTTTTGATAGTTTAAATTGTTAGTCAAAAGGTTCTGATCATATTCCACTTACATACTTTTGAAATCCGATAGGAATAAATTATTTTTCCTCAGAGACCTTTACAATTATGGATGACATATGTTTGGTCTGAGAAATTACTTTTAAAACTTCCTGAAACGTGAAAAAAACGTTAAAAGAGGGTGAAACGTGAAGAAAAGAGGGTGTTTAAAAAGAGAACTTTACTATAATTGTTTGTTGTTCATAATCCAGCTACTTTTTCGGTTATTTGTAACTAGAATCTTAATAAAAAAAAGCAACAACAACACATAAATTGAATGAAGACTATCTATACTTAGGCCTTTTTAATACGCTAAGAGTATTATTTTTTGTGTAGAGAACTCCTCCTACAATTCTCAACCGATTTTCATGTTTTTGGTGTCGATGAATAGGGTTTGGTCTGTAGTTGTTTCCGCCAAAAATTGATGTGAATCGGACGTAAAATAAGGGCGCTATCCACAAACTAAATTTGAGATTTCCCCATTAGAATAACATTGAGATTGGTTTGAGCATTTTAAACATCTGTTAACGTACAGCCGTAGTTTCTGGTGATCACTGATATTCACAATATTGGATTGGTCAGATGTCATTGACCATTGATTTAGAACTAAATGTAGCCTAACTTTTGTATTGTATCAAAATTAATTGCTCGATGTCGAGCAACTCGTGCGCACTATCTATAGTTTATATTTAGCATATTATGAAAATTTCACGTTTCAAAGTCTCATATGGTTGCTGAGTTGTGCTTGCTTGAAGTCAACCATGTCACCGATGATCGCTGCGAACGAATCTCAGCCAGCGGCCTCGACACCGGGCCTGCTACACGTACTCAGCCAAGATTACAGCGCCCTGCGGCAGTTAAATAACTCAAGATAAATCTCACGGTAGCGATTTGCCGTACGTAAGACCGTCTAGACAGCTATACTATAACTAACCCAGCGTTGCGGCCTCGGTCGGAGATGTATTCGCCTCAATCATCGGAGACATGGCTGGCTTATAAGCAAGCCCAACTCAAAAACTGTAAAACTTAAAAACGTGTAATTTTCAGAAAATAGTCTTCTTTGAATTGATGTTTTTAAGACGCAGTTTTAACATAAAAATATAGAGGCTTATGTATAACTACCCCCTAACAAGTACCAAGTAACTGGCCCTATATACCAATTAGGCAATCATTACATAATTTAAACACCTTTTTCAATAATCTATTTTCCATAAAACCGGTAAAAAAATATTACACCGAATTTTTTAGAGTGTTATTTTCCATTTTAGTGTTGTTACCAAAAAGTTTGATCGGCTGCCACATTCGACCTAAATAGTGTAGGTATTGAATACACCTATTATGGTTTGATACATATCGTTCAATTTTTCAGGATTCTTTCTTTCTTGTCGTGAGCCATTTGTACTTTTGGGATTTTGAGAAAAAATTGCTAAATAATATTTGCTAATATTTGCTTTTGAATCTATTTGCTGTTTAATACTATCAATAACGATTGAATCGTCCCGACCCCCGACCCATCCTCCACCTTAATCCTTACCAATCATCCGCGATGAATCAATTCCGTCCAAGTTAATGCCCCAGATTACACATCATGATACCGGGCCGGGGATGGGGGTTGCAACACTGCCAGATGTCCCGATGGTATCACACCCCCACACCCCCGCACCCCCACACCCACACCGCCTCGCCGACACTGATAACAACAGGGCGCATCGCGATATCACTGATAACAGATAACTGATAAGCCGGGGTCAGAGTGGATGATTGCGTGCAGCCAACCGGACAACGCTCAACTCGAGATGCCGTATGTCACTGTAGCCAACTGGACAGACTAAAATGAAAAGCGAAAATGATGCATATGTTAAATGCAAGGTAATGATTCCTCTGACAATAGTGTATAGAAACATGCAAGCTGCCAGAATCTCAGTATTGCTTCCAAAGCGAAGATACCAATTAGAACGGGATACAATTAAAACTTAAAATACTGATAGGTAGGCCCTAGGTGAGAAAATGTGCTTTTGCGATTTAAAAGTTGAGAAGGTTTATATTTTAATTGCAAAACCTATTGGGCGAACTTGTGCTCCCTCGTCTAGCAGATCATACTATTTTGTAATATACCATTATGAGTCCGGCATTCAAATATGTATACGTGTGGTGTGGAAATAGCTCGCTATATATTTAAAAACATAGGAAATATTATAAAAGGACCGAGGTACGGTATTACAATTGAGCTCTCTCCCATCATTTTTTGCGAATCGCTAAGAGGGAGGATTATTTTTTTCATTTATGCCCGAACTCCATCTTCCTTCTTATGCTCTTCTATGTGTTATTCCGTCCTTTTTAGAAACATTTCGGCATTTTGCATAATCGAGATGAGAAACCAACAAACTCATTTCAGAATGTCCACGCCTGGAATTTAATCTTAGACCTCAGTATTAAAAGGTATTTTATTATCTGTAGTTGTTTAAAAATTCAAGTTACCTTAAGTGATAAAACAAGACTGGAGATGGTGTATGTCACTTTTTGCCAAACAAAACAAAGCTCAAGATACTGTAAGTTATCCGGCTGTAGTTTGGCACAAGTTCAAGGACAGGCTGAGGTATGGCACAATATCACTCCAACTGGAGCACTTGCTTATTCCGTGTTTTGAAGTGTTTTTATTTCTTGTTTATATTGGCAATCTTATGTTCTGATTATAGAGTATCGTTCCTTGTGTAGTATATTGAGGACATGAGTTTACTCTATTTTATTCGGTGCAAAGGAAATTTTTGATGTAGCCTACTGTACATTTTTCTTTTACAAACAGGATAGGCTATCTTCCGATGCCAATGTTAATCCGAGGAAATCTAAGTCCCCTCAAAGGTTTTTCCAAAACTCCTTAGTCTAGGCCATTTTTTACTGAACCAACTAATCTCATCCTAGTAGGCCTATAGAGTTGAAACAGTAAAATGTCTGCTTGTCTACTGAGATTAAAATATCTGATAATGACGCTTGAACAAATACAAAATTTAAAATCTTTTTCATTAAATGTGGCCTGTTGGTCTGATGACATATAATTAATTAACATGTTAAATTTCTTGATAGAGCAGACAACGCTTAATTAGGCCTAATTGAACAAACAAGAGTGATGATTTGTCTAGTCAAACTGTTAAGAATATGGTAGTCTACGAGATAGCCTAGCCAGAATAACTCATTTCCCTCAAACCAGCTGACATAATAACAACATTGTTTCTTGCACATCCTACGCCCTACGCCACCTGTATAATTTTTTTATGTTTATGAGGCATTGCTTGGATGGTGATCATTTCGTCTATTGATTTAACCAAGGCCAACTATACACCTTTAACAAGGTGTGTATAGGTGGCCTTGATTTAACTGGTTAGAGAAAAAGTCAAGCCTCAACAGAACATGAGGTCAAGTTTTTATAAAACACAGCTGATTATTTTTTTCATTTAACTCTACGTTGAATAAATTAAAATACCTTGACCTTGAGTCGCCAATTCTTTTGAACCAGACTATAATAAGAAAAGAATAAGCTTGACATCTAATGTTAAAATTTCATTTTTCTAATTGCATGTCCATTCTGTTTACTTTATCTTCACTCAGCCCTTTAACCATCAGCCGGTAGCGCACATGTCAGCGATGACCCGATTGCCAGGTCAGTCGTCAGCTGTTGATGACGTCACACCAGGTGACCTGCCAGCTGTTACAGTAACTTATTGATTCCCCCGCCCGCCGCCCGGGGCGCTGTGTGTATTTCTTGATTACCCCCCGGAGGTCGGCCCATTTGTCTTATCTTCCCCGCCCATTGACGACTTGCCGTGTTAATTAATTGAGATCGGTTCGGCCGGCTTCCAAAGACTGGCTTTATTAGCTATTAAAAATAATTCTTTACAGAAAAGCATTAGTATTTTGCTTATTTGATGATAGTGTTTCTATCAGGCGGATATGTTTGTTGTGTTTATCGTTGTGCTTAGGCTATACAAAGGTCGGTAGAGGAAAAGCATAACTATCTAAGGTCTGCGGAACAGCAGTTTTTTTGTGTTCTGGATGTGAAGCGTTAAAACTAAAACTGAAGTCACGTTATAATATTTATCATTATACAGCTGACTGAAAAAGTGAATGAAGCAAATGAAGCAGTGTTTCTACGGGTATGACATTTCTCGGCACGAACCCACATTAGCCTACTCTATTTTACATTTGAATTATTAGTTAATAACAAACCATTAGACAGTTATCCAATTAAAAATGATCAATCAAGGTATATGTACAACCATAAATTCTGTCCTAGTTTACTTTGAAATTCCTCATTTTAGTAATAGTTGAGACCAAGAAATCTAGAGTAGAATTGCCTAAATATGTTTGCTGATGATACAACCATTCTCTATCCAGTAACTACAACACCCAATATCGAAATAGAAGAAACCCTACAATTGGCTTCAGAAATATGTTCTTCACTAAACCTCAAGATAAACAAAACCAAAACAGTCAATATCAATTTTTCAATAAAAAATCAAGCTAACCTTCAGACTACAAGCCCAACATAAATTACACAAGTATCAGAAACAAAACTTCTAGGGATCATCTTGGATTAAATTTTTCATGGCAAAAACACATTGAAGCTCTGGAAAATAAATGATCTTCAGCACTCTTTGCAATAAGGAGAATACGTTCTATAGCTGACAAGAAAACTGCAAAAATAGCTTATACTTTGCTTTATTCGAAAGCCATTTAAGATTTGGTATCATCTCATGGGGCTCTGCTGCAGACTACCTCATACAGAAGCTCTCACAATCCAAAAGAGGGCCATAAGATCAATAGAACAAATAATTCAATATACCGAACACTGCAAACCTTTTTTATATCCAACGAGATCCTCACTCTACCATCCCTCTACATCCTGTAATCAATCAAATTTTTAAAACTTAACTCTCCAAAAATAAGAAACGATTGCCACATACTTAACCTTAGAAATTCTAAACTTAACTCTAATATTCAGCAGCACAGATTAACTAAAACCAGTAAAAATCCTCAAATAATAGGATCCAAACTTTTTAACATGTTGCCTGAGAACTTAAAATTAATTGACAATAACAGAACTTTTTTCAATAAATTAAAACAATACTTACTAAATAAACCATACTACAACTTAAATGAATTTCTTGAAGACCATAGCAACTATAGTAGATTAAACTCCTAAACTGCTCACAACCTACACTAACACACACACACATGTACACAAACAAAAGAAGAATGACGATTCCCTGGTCTCGACGACTACGGCGAAGAGGACCTAGGTAAAAGGTAGGTAAAAGGTATATATTCTACATACTGTGGTTGAGAGACAAACTCCAACGCAAACGAGAACAATTGTTTTTCCTGCAGCGTTGGCAACACTTGCAGGTAACAAAGAGTAAAATGTTGATTTTTAACACTTTTTAACCGAAAAAACTCTGTGGCGACATCCGCGGATGTCGCAGTAACGGACACCATTGATTTTATGGGATGTAGTTCACCTGTGGCACTACAGCATCTTGGCGCTCATATGCCTTTGTGAGCTAGAAGGTTTATTTCTTACACAGCTTTTATTTTGTACGGCTTGACACTGATATTGGAGCCATGCTTTCCCATGAGTTATGTAGCGACTTTATTCGTTTGAAATGGCTCAATACCTACGAAAATAGTAGGCCTACCGGTAACCTATACTTCAGCATACAGCATACGTAAATAATTTTCCGATGAACTTTCCTAAAGGATAAAATTGCTGTGGGTTTTATTTAATGGGATCTCAATTATGATTCTAATAATAGACTAATCAAAAGTGTCCATTAGCAGTTTGTGTTTTCATACATCCTAATTAAATATAAATAGGCCGGTTGCTAAAAATAACCGGGACTAAGATAAGAGAGACACAGCCGTGATCGTCTAGTGGTGAGGACATTGCGTTGTGGCCGCAATAACCCAGGTTCGAATCCTGGTCACGGCACTCTAAACTTTTACATCGTAGATATCGCTTTGTCTACGCCTCCTGGTTTTTATTATACTTTTAAAATGTATCAGACTTCTTGTTTTAAATTTGATAATTAGAAGATATTAAATAATTATACTCTTTAAACACAATTATTACATAGCCTACTTATTTTTATATGGAAATAAAACAACTATACATACAATACGGGACGCAAGTAATACAACATTTTTATTAATTGTTTTTATTATTGTTTAGTATATGCTGCTCATTGTGCTTAACTAAATCTAAACATATTATATAATCAATAATTTTAACAAAATAATTATTACCTCTGCCGTATTTTGACCTTGAATTGGTTTTCAAATAATATGCATGATAATTTTAAACTAGGCTACTAAATACTCCCTAATAAATTGTTTCAGTATTTCGTTCAGTAATAGTTCAAACCTATAGTCTTACTATTTTTGTGTGTGTCCATTTACGCCAGTGTAATTTTTTATGTTTTGATGGAGGACATTCTAAACAACAGTCTTGTTCCAATCATCGGCCAGTTTTTAGAAAGTGTCATTCATTAGTAGCCCAATCACAAAAATGGCAACTGGATCCGGATTTTGTGCGGTTTGTTAGTGTGGCTGTACTGTAATTGTTAGTCAGCTGATTAGGCGCGTTTCCACTTCCGCTTTGTCTCCCGCCAGGCCACGTGTTGGCGCGCGGCGGTGCTGCTCTCTAGTAGAAAGCCCAAAAACTAATGACACTCCCTCCGCCGCGCCGCGCCGCGCCGCTGGCCCACTGGGAAATCATCGTCCACTCATCATATTGATTGTGTGCAATATGAAATAATCAAGTAGAAAACATGTCAAATCTATGTAGTGGCCCTCGGAGGCTAGGGCAGCAGCCCTCGCTCGCACTGAGTACAATTTAGAGAATCGTAGACTATCTAACTGCTGGGATAGTCGATGGTCGACGTTTCTGCTAAAACAAACTCCTCGTTGTAAGGAATATATTCAATTCATAGATTCAATTAATAAAAAAGTTCACAGTAACAATAATTTTTATAAATTTTAGCAAAAATGTACTAACCTACTACTACTACTACTACTAAAAAACTTTTACTAACCAAACATTTGTTAATCAAGATAAAATTTTAAAAATCAACTTTATAATAATTAATTAATTGTTGTTTTTGGCTTTTGTGCTGTATTCCACTGTATAAATTTAAAATTACCGTTTGTAAATGTATATGATTGTTGGAATTGGAGTTTATTTTAAGAAAATAGGCTACTAATTTGGAATGCTGTTGGTGTCTGCCCTAACCATAGTGGATGTTAAAATAAATTTATTTCAATGTTGAATAAATTTGTTGCCTATGTAATCTGGTACAGTATATGTAATTTGAGAGAAGAACGAAAATGCCATTATTGTGTACTCTACCTTAGCCTGTTATTTTGTTTCTTTTTTTTATTTTCAAAAGATAAAAAACATCTGAAAAAACACTTTATAACCCAGAACAGTTTTGCCAAAAAATTGTACATTTAATTTATTGTAAAAATAGTATTAACTTTTCTCTTGTAAAACCGCATTTCATTTTCTTTTAAATTAAATCAGTGCACTAATAACTAACTAATAACTTTTAAACTAATACAGACATCTTATACTGCTTGTACTCTAAAACAAGTGCTGTTTGTACGGGTAAAACTTTTTTCTCTCCGAGGATTTTTATATTTTGGTTGAATATAGAGGTTTTGGCCACCAGAATTCGATTGGGGCTGCTCCCATGGCCGGAAAAATCCGTTTTCCGTCATAGAGCCCTTAAAAGTTTCCAAGCTATCCTTATGGAGATTTCTCTAAAGCCCCGTTTACACGCTCCAATATATCGGTGCAATCTGATCGGTACCAACCATATCGTAGCGATAATTGGAGCGTGTAGACGGGAGATCGTACCAATATATCGAGGTTGGACGAAAAATGAAAATTTCATTTTTCTGGCTAGATTGACAACGATATCGCAAGGTTGGAGCGAAAGGTTGGAATGTGTAAACAGCGCTCCAACTTAATCGATGCGATCAGTTCTGTAGTTGTAAACGGAACATCAATCTCCAATTATCGCTACGATATGGTTGGTACCGATCACATCGCACCAATATATCGTAGCGTGTAAACGCGGCTTCAATCTCCAATTTATCGCACCGATATATTGGTGCATTTAGATCGCAACGATATATTGGAGCGTGTAAACGGGGCTTAAGCCCCGTTTACACGCTCCAATATATCGGTGCAATCTGATCGGTACCAACTATATCGTAGCGATAATCGGAGCGTGTAGACGGGAGATCGTACCAATATATCGAGGTTGGACGAAAAATGAAAATTTCATTTTTCTGGCTAGATTGACAACGATATCGCAAGGTTGGAGCGAAAGGTTGGAACGTGTAAACAGCGCTCCAACTTAATCGATGCGATCAGTTCTGTAGTTGTAAACGGAACATCAATCTCCAATTATCGCTACGATATGGTTGGTACCGATCACATCGCACCAATATATCGTAGCGTGTAAACGCGGCTTCAATCTCCAATTTATCGCACCGATATATTGGTGCAATCAGATCGCACCGATATATTGGAGCGTGTAAACGGGGCTTAGACCTATAAATTGAAGAAAAATATGCTGATGTAGATTTTAAATGCGTTACATCTTTAACCTCTTTTGACTGGCAAGTGAACGAAGCGAACGAGCTTTGTCTGAGAAAGATCAAAGTGTTAAGTGACGGTTAACAATGTTACCGAGCATAAGCCCGGCCCCCCTGGTACTTAGTCTAAAACCCATGGGTTTGCTGCAGCATAGGCCTACATTTATGACCAAGTTTTTATGAAGTTTACTTGAACTTTTTTTTAAAATTAAAATTCATAACACACACGCCCACTGTATGTAATCGGCCGTGGATAGGGGAAGTTTGAGTGAGCTACTCGGGTAGAATATGTTTGCCCTCCCGGGGGATGCGCAGTTTGTATCACTTAGCGCCGCGCGGGGACGATTTTGGATCCCTCAAGCCCCGGTGGGGTGGGGGGGAGGGGCGAGGGGGGATTCACCCTGGGTGGGTGAGTGTCATTGATTCATTATCGGCTTCTGGTGTTTGAAAACAAACCATTTGCCCATAGGTTCAGTGCGTATTCAATAGTGTGGTAAAGTGATATAAGTTCCTTAAACACTTTGGAAATTATAAGGATAAAAGCACTGGATGAGAGGAGAGTAGGCCTACATATATATATTCCACTGCCAATCAAATCAAATTTATACAAAATTTCACTTCATAATTTAAAAATTTTCTTAAATAATGTTTCTCGAATTGGTAATTTATTAGAGTTAACAGTTTTGACGAAAGGTTATTGTAAAAAATAACAATTGTAAGGCAATTTAAAAGTATTAATCCCTAACGATGAATATACTGTACTTTTATGCAAATTTTTTATAGTTACTATACAATAACATAATGGTTCATAATAGAACCAAATTTACGAAAACATGTTTCGAACTAACATTTTGTAGACGGCATAAAAACTTATGATATTTTGTTGTAAGCAGTAACTATATATAAATAATTGTTGATCTATTTCAATTTGTTCACGTTTGAGATGTAAAAGGAATTACTTACAACGATAATTAGAACCACAGTAGGCCTATCTAAGAATATTACAGTTGGTTGCACGAGACGTGAGACAGCCCGCCAGAATTTGTGCTACGTATTGGTAGGTTGGTTCGGTCCGTACGATCTCGAGCAACATGGCGTGGATTGGTCTTTATTTCAAATTCAGGCTGTTAAACTGGGCATGTGTGGCACAAATCCTGGCGGGCTGCCTCACGTCTAGTGCAACGAACTGTAAAAGTAGCCTAATACGATCACCAGCACTATTTTCAAAGACTAAAATATAAATAATAGCAAATTGTGAAAAAAGTAGAAAAATTCAATATGGTAAGCACGGAATGTTCCCCTCGTTGAGAAATAAAATTCTATGTCTTGTAACTGCACATTAATTTTGAATGGAGTTTTGTAAACATATAGGGCTTTCGTTGTTTTTAACAAAGCTCATAATCGATCTCTCGCGTCATTCTTCGAAATAAAATATTTAAAAAACCATATAAAATAAAAAATAACAGTATTTCATCCCAATGGTTCAACACGCTCCGAAAGCTTTGGTGCAGGGCCTATGTAATAAAGTCTCTCTATGATGGTACGATGGGCTGGGAGGGCGGTAATGTACCGTGCAGGTCGAATCGGCCGCTGCCCCCCGAAATACAGTTTAATTTGGCCCTGTTTTTCCAGCGGGTGGTTTTAATTAAGAAGGGGATCGTCGGCAGAGGTTGCCGTGGCAACGGTATGGCGGTGAATCAAGCAACCCCAACATCCCCAAACCCCCACCCACAGCCCATCGTGCTGAATCGGGAGCGCTGACGCCGGTGTGGGGCTGAAGATGGGGGTAGTAGTCAAATACTGGATGTAAATACTTTCAATACACTCAACATTCTGGAAAGTTAAAGCGACGAATGTGAGTTACATTCGTGCTACAAATAATATGAAATATAAAATGTCATTGTGTTCGGTTGAAAATCCGTTGAGTGATAGTGGAAACATCGTTTTAGTGGTTTTATGACAAAAAATGAACGAAGAAAGTCACTATACACCCAACAAAATTAACATTTATTGATATAAACGAATTTTCGTGCGATAAAATTCGACTGCTATACTTTCTTTGCGTGCCATCCTCTTGCGCGGCGGACAAATTGATCGGCGCAATATTTTTTGTCAAATTCTCCATTTCGAAATACATTGATACATTGAAATACATTGAAGAATAACCAATCGTGGAGAAGTAGGTGGTACTTAATATATAATACACTTAAAATATATTTTTGTTGAATTTTAGGCGAGCCGACCAAATTGACGACAATTGATCGGCCCAATATTTTTAGTTAAATCCGCCATTTTAAGACGGATAGACGGCTTGAAATGAATTGATTAGTAGCCAATCCGAGAGAGGTAGGTCGTATTTCATAAAAAATATATTTAAAAATGCCTTGTCGTAGGCGTTATTTCAACGATAGGTACATTTCCCCTCGTCACGGTGCCCGGAGTCTCGGCAGGCGGGGAGGTAGTGGGGTCATGGTGGGGGACACATTTACCGGCAGTGACCGCGAGGGAGAGAACGTCACATGACTTTTTTCCACCAGTGCTGCTATCCTCCTGATCATATTATCATATTATAATAGTTCCTTAATGTGTGTGTGTGTGTGTGTGTGTGTGTGTGTGTGTGTGTGTGTGTGTGTGTGTGTGTCCGTGGTACTGATAACTTTTGAAGGGGACCACCGATTTTGATGAAATTTGGTATGAAGGTGTAAGACTAGGTATATTTTCATGAGTTCGCGAACCAGCATGATCGGGTTATGGGAACGGGGTTTTATGGGGTTTCAAAGGGGTCAAAAATGGGTTTTTTGCATTTTTTGAGCACAATTTTCAAAATTCAACAAATTGAACTAAACCATTTGAAAGAGCTTAAAAAAACAAACAATTTAGTATGTAGAATTTTTAACTTGACCTAACAGGTTATGGAGAAAAGCCAAAAATAGGTTTTATATGTTAATCTTATGGGAAATCAACAAACCCCTGTATCTCGCTTATTTATTCTAGTAACTTGATAAAATTTGGTATGTACACTCACTTGGTAGGGTTCAACTGATATTTGCTTACAACACCCATATGGCGGCTCACCGACCTGGGGTTTATGGGGAAAATTAAAAAGTGCCGAATATTGATACAGTTTGACATTTAACTAACGTAACTATTACATTTACAAACATAACTAACATTCCCTAAAAAATTCCCAAGGCAGCAAACATATACATACCCATTCCTATGGTGTTTATGGGGAAAATACAATATCTCAAGATCATTTGAAAATTCGCTGAGTACGCAGGTCTGCTGCGACGGGGGTATTTATTCATTAGATTTAAGATTCCATACAAGTTAGTTTAGGTCGAAAATCAACTATTTTCATCAAACACACAATTAATTAAATTACCCTAAATAAATTGATTGTTACAATTTTAATGAGCGAGCGACAAGGTAAACTATTCCCCGTATAGCTAGATAGTTTAAACGCTCAATACTCTTGGATTAGAACCTAAAATAAATACACAGTTTGAATGATTCGACTTTATTCCCCTTACTAATAACAACTGAGGAACATAAAACCTTGTTAATTACAAAGTCTGGCGTAAAAGATAAAACAGAATGGCTGGTTCCTTTATTGTTGGGTAGGCTACACACAAGCAGAGATGAACGCTTCAAAAAGTTAGAAAATTTGAAGGTGCAATCGAAGAGACGCCAAGCCATGAGAGCCGATTGAAGTTTGAATTGGCAAACCTGATATGTGCCTTCCCCTCCTTCTCCCCCTCCCTTCATAACCCTGGCAGAAAAAATTGTCTATTTTATATATTTTGTGGCCGAAGAGGCGGGGTTTGCTTCAGCCATGGCCGTTGCAATGGCGCGCGCGTCGGAGCCGACCAAATGTCGCGAGCCGACCAAATGTCGCACTTGTGCGTTTCGGAGCCGACCAAATGGCGTCTTTGTTTGAGCTATGGTGGTAATGTATTTTAGGGGGAGGGATTTATTTATCTATTTTATATATTTTGTAGCCGAAGAGGCGGGGTTTGCTTCAGCTATGGCCGACGCAATGGCGGTTATAAGAGCGCCGACCAAATGTCGCGCCGTTCAAATGTCGGTCTCCCGAGGTAAGGTACACATTTTTTCATAACGCTACATCGATATCACCTGATTTCGATACTCGCTTCTACCGATCTACCGACGAAACGCCTGCTTTGCCGGTCTAGGCCGGCAAAATTTTCCGGCCTAGGGCGGTAATAGAAACGGTAGCAGAGAAATCTAGAATATAAGAAGATAGGTGGCAACAAAAACAACAAATAACAAATCATTGACGTAGTTCAGCTGATAGCAACTGCCAAATATATATATGACATTGACGTACACACGGGAACTGGTGCTTTTCCCTTGGAATCAGTTGTAGTTGTCATCTATACGTTTTGCCCAATTATACTTTTGATCCAGTTCTATGTTATTTATGTAATTGGTTACTCTCTGAGGGTTCTTGTGCACATTCTTCGACAGTATGGAATACTTGAAACAGTAGTCATCATTGTTATTAACATTAATTACAGACTTCTTATCCAGAATAGCTGTTTCGGTGGCCTTAGCTGATGTGAAGTCGTTGCCTAGCAACCAGAAACACAAACAGTACATTTCGCTGGGTAGTTGAAGTTATGTTTTATTCGTTATGAACGAAAAAGTAATTTTTCGTAACTCGGGCAAAATTGTTTTGCCTGCTCTCGATCGTTTCAAGTTCTCAACTTTGAAACACGATCTGCTCGAGGCCGGCAAACCCCCATTTTCGGCCCTTGTAACGAAATATACTCTTGTTACAACGAATCACAATGAAGTCTTATATATAGATTGAGACAACTGCAATACGCACTCTCTAATGCTTATTTTATCCTGATAATGTCTGAAAAGTAATTAATTTTGTTGAGTTAACAAAACGTAACTTACTTGGTTAAGAGTAATTTCTTTCTTGTGAACAACCACTCTTTTATTTCTTTTCTGCCGTAATGATGTGAACAATCTATATATTATATATATATAATTCCGTAAGCGAATCGGTCCCCACGAAATATCTCGAGTTAGAAGAAAGATAGGGTAACGTATGATGGCTCATTTTAAAGCTTGCGGGCCAAGGACGCAAGGAAAAATACCAGAATTATCAAAAGTTACCTGGGCTTCGCCCCATTGGACCTCAAAGTTCCAATGCTAATCTAATGGGAAGAAGATTTTTAGATCTACACGTGTGATTAAGCAGATGTTACAGTGTTTTATCATAAACTCAGCTGATTATTGGTCAGATATTTTGAGTTAAGATAACCGCATGGTTATAACTTTTTAAAATTGGAAATGCACTATAAAAAAGGAGAACACTAATAGTCATGAATGGATTATGGATCCACATGAGATTTTATCTTCGTGTCCAAATCTAGGTCATTAAGGAAATAGGAGTAGAATGACTGGTATATTTAGCATATTTTTTTTAAATAAGTTAAAATTATCTTAACGTGGCTTGGTTGATATAATGGTTAATTGTCTTTACTCAGTGAATGTTGTTTAGTTATTACGTTACTGCTTTATATTGGCTACTAATAAATAGAGTTGGAGTTAAATTGTTTTGTTGAGTGTTTGTTTATTTTTGACCGAATCATAATATGTAAACTACTAACATTTGATAAAATCCAAATGAGGAATATTTTGTTTTGGTTTTATCCATTCTCTGCTTTTTTTACGTAGGACGGAGGGAAACAATAAACGCCCTTTAATCCATAAAGACAGGGAGCTTTTCATGTAAATGATAGTGTGCAAAAACTAACAATATATCAATCAGTGTTCTACTTTAATGACGAACAGAGACTACAATCAAAGTACGAGGGACGTCGGTGGCGCGGAGGGTAAGGGGGCATGGGGGCTAGGGGGAAATTTGAGAAACGGTGGGGGGCACAGCAGGGCATCAAGGTACGGGGAGGGACGGCGGGAAAGTCAGCAAGGGATCACGGGAAGTACAGGGGAGTTCGGGGATATGGGGGCACGAAGGGCACGAGGGGTGTCGGTGGCACTGGTGACAGGGCCCATGAGAGGCACAGTGAAGGCATGGGCAACATATGGGCACAGGGAGGAACGGCGAGCATGAGGGTACAAAAAAATTGAGGGAACGGGGGCATAGAGTGCACTCTGTGGTGGGATGGGGATGCACTGGGGCACGTGGCGTTGGGGGTGATGGGGTCCAAGAGAACTAGGGGCGTCGGTGGCAAAACTGGTGGATGGGCATAGAGGGCACGGTTGCCACGTGGAGCAACGTCGGACATGGAGGTATGGAAACATAGAGTGCCCGGGGGCACGTGGCGGAGCGGGGGTGGGAAGGCACAACTGGCACTAGGGGGGCGTCAGTGGTACGAGGCACGGGGAGCAGATGGACATGGGGACACGGGGGAGGCTTGGGGGACATAGAGGGCATGGGGACCACGGGGAAGAACGATGGGCATGTGGGCACGGGAGTATTATAGGTGCGGGGGCATGGGGGCACAAGGGTTGTCGGGGGCACTGGGGTTAGGGGGACATGTGGATATAGGTTGCATGAGGAGGAACGGTGGGCATGTGGGCACGGAAGTACCATGGGCGCGGGAGGTATGGGGACAAAAGGGAGGGGCCTACTAGAGACGTGGGTGGCACGAAAGTTAGTTTGGGCATGGGGGGCATTGGGGAGGAATGAGGAACATAGAGGGCACGGGGGCCATGGGGGGCCCACTGCGGGCATGTGGGCAAGAGAGAATGAAGGGCACAGGAGCATGAGGGGGCAAGGGGATACAGGGGCATGGGGGGTACAAGGGCATGGGGGGTACTCGGTCCCCGGGGCCATAGGGGTACAGGAAACACGCGTCAGGAGAGGAGAACGGGAGCACGGGGAGGCATGGGGTCACGGCAAGTGTGGGGGAATGGGGGTCACAGGGGTCCAGGGTGAAAGGGTGAACAGTATTAATGGCATTATGTTGTATTGAACTATTTTATTTATTTGAGTTAAAAACTCATCATGAACATGTTCAAGGTTAAAAATATTTTTTCCGCGTCCGGTAGTATAATAGTGCAATAATTTTTCTTTTTTCCACAATATAGACTACTGTATTTTAATACAGGGGAAATTATTACTGTTTTGACACCGCCAAAAAGTTTCGTCAAGATTAGGAAATACTTTATTAGATGTAAACTCTTACTACAGTTTGAGATAATACAGAAGGCCTAATACTGCAAGGAGGTGATAAATTGAAACTTATTTTTGAAGACATTGCCATTTTGATTATTAGGGGCCTTTGCCCCTACACTCCACTAGTTTGCATTTATAACAGGAAGGAAATTTATTGTATGTATTATTAAAATTATTTTTATCGTTTAGGTTGGTAGTTTTTATTGTGAAGGTAAATAAAACATTTTCTTCTTGAAAAACAACGAGTTAAAGGTTTAACGTTGTTATACTGACGATGAAATATCAAATGTAATTGATATTAAGTGTTTGAAATTCCAGCAGAATCTGTTTATCAGGGGAAGTCCTAATAAGTAAAAGTTTTTGAGAAGTTGAAACTCTTTTAAATGTTCTAAAACATGGTGTCATAGATTTATTTCAGCCAAGCTCGAACTATGTTCATGGTGGAATGAAGTAGAATCGAACTATGCTGAGAGAAGTATCAAACTACAAAATAAATATCTCATAATCCAGTAATCAGAACAACATTCGATGTAGCACTATCGATATATCGATGCCAAACAAGCGATGCTCCAGATCCATCTCGTCTCCGTTGATCAAAGCAAGGCTGTCCCAAAACTGGGGAATGAATGCCTTTTCGCCCCGCTCGTTTTCAAAGCCCCGAGTCTCCGAGCTTTTTGAAATGTTCCTTTGTGTTGATTCCGCAACCCCGGTTTCATTAATTTGTCTTCCTAAGTTTTTGGTCCAGTAAAGAGTTTTAACTGGTTTACAAAAAATTACCATTACCATTTGTTATTGACTTGGCCTTTGTTTGCCAATAATCCATACCTATGTGGAATTATTGAAGTGTTTTGATTTAATTATTCTTCAATACATACAACTTTTAAAAGAGCGGCTGTCAAAGATTACGAGATACAAAAGTAGAAATAATGGAAAAAAATTAATTTGTAGTATTATTATAACTTGTTAGTTGTATAACAAGGATTGAATAAATTATGATTTCTCTTCCATTCATTATTCAATCCTAAAAAGTATGTTGTAATAAAATACATAAAATGAGCCAAACTTATTGTTCCTTGCTTTTTTGTAGTCGACGGGTTTCGTGGAAATTGTCAAAAAATATTTTAAATGTCCGCAAAAATAAAAAGATTTGGGATATCTTAGTTTAATTTTGCCTAAAAATAGGTCTTAATCAGGTGAACATCTGTGCAAAGTCTCAACGCTTTACCTATCACCGTTTTGGAGTAAAGAATTGTAAACAAAAAAACACATACAGACTGGCAGACAGAAAACTGCTCCATTTTGGACCCATGTTTGTAGCCCTATTGTTTCATGATTGTCTTGATTATAAGCCTAAAGCCGCGTCCGCACTGGCCTAACATGTTCGCCGAACAAAGTTCTACCGAACTTTCGTTATTCGTTGCTAACCTTTTAAAATATATAATTGTTCGTTAGGAATGTTTGTTGATATTTTGTGTTTGCCGAACAAGTTCGCCACGAATGTTCGGCCAGTGCGGACGCGGCTTAAGGAACAAATACACAACATTTTTCCAGGGAGTTAGTACACACCCTTTATAGAGATATGCCTACTGTATCTTATTTTTCAAACTTAGTTAAAGAAAACACAGAAAAAAGGCATCCTAAAAAAATCACTACCGACAATCTAAGATTGCGTGAGAAGAGAAAGAAGACAGAAGACACACTGCCCCCTGTACTTCTATTGAGTTAGCAACTATAGGGGGTTCCGGGGGGTGGGGGGTGGGGGGGCTGGTTGCTAAACTTTCGGCTGGAAGGTTCAAGCGATGATAAGTGTTTATCTAGTTTGAGATTGCTCTAAGAATCGATGCAATTTTCAAGTGTAATATTGTTGATAGATTTCCATTGAACTATTACGATAAAAGTGTTCCCAGTTCCAAATTACAATAACAGTATATATGCACCACACTATATGTACCACGATGTAGTTTCTTTTGCTGCAGCACGAAATGGTATACAGTATTTTGTAATTGGTCCGAAAATGGGTTTTTGGGGTCCCTCAAGTTCGAGACGAAGCCGAGAATTTTAAACAGTCGAGAGTAGGCAATACATTTTCGGCCGAATTACGAACTATAATTTTCATCCCACTACACAAATAAGTCCCAAGAGTCTATTTTACAAGAGGGTCTCCACTATTAAAATTTGTCATACACGAATTACCGTTCTAGTTTACAAAACGGGTTCTTTGTAATGAAAGACCCATAGATAAATTAAATACATTCACTTATGCGCATGTGGAATATCAGTATCGACGGACAAATCTTATCTTATTGGCCGTTATCTTATCTCAAGTCACCGTGTTGCCCATTCGAATAAGTATGGCGAATATTCGGAATAGGAGAACTTTAGAACCGGTGAATTTTCGGAACAGGAGAACTTTTGAATTAGTGAATTTTCGAAATACTAAAACTTTTGAATTGGCGAAATTTCGGAATACTAAAACTTTTGAATTGGCTGATTTTTTAGAAGAAATTTTGAACCGGCAAATTTTCGGCATAGGAGAACTTTTGAATTGGCAAATATTCGGAATAGAAGAACTTTTGAATTAGCGGATTTCCGGAATAAGGTACGACTACACATATCAGGAAAGGATACGGAAAGGAAACGGACAGGACATGGACAAAATTCTGGTGGTGTGGCTATACACATATCGGGATACGGACAGGACATTTCTGAGGCGGGACGTTGCGCGCGCAGCCGTCCGACACTGTTCAACCCGCCGGCCGCCACACTCACTACACAGAGCTACAGTCAGAATTTTATGATAGTGTCGGAAGGGGAGGCTACACATACCAGGACAGGATACGAAAATTGGCGAATGAATGCTCATCTGGAGATCCATCCGACATCCGAATGTCCTGTCCGTGTCCTTTCCGAGTCCCGTCCTGTCATGTCTAGTCGCTCCCATTTGATAACACGGGGATAATTCATCAGAAACCGTCCCGTCCGTTTCCTTCCCGTTTCCTTTCCTGCTATGTGTAGCCGCACCTACAGGAGAACTTTTGAGTAGTCGGTTTTTTCGGAATAGTATGATTTTTCAATAGACGGATTTTCGGGGACACACAATTAATTTGGTATGGAGTTTTTTTTCGGTATTGCTAGACTATACCTATCAACATTGATACTCAGCCGTTGCTAATGACTCTTCTACTCACCCTCAAGCGTCTTGTTCCTGGCCAGCAGCGCGAGCAGCACGTCCGGGTTGGGCGTGTGAGGGGGCGCCGGGGCGTGGGCGGCGTGCAGGTGGTACAGGAGGCCCGGGGGCGCCGAGGGGGCGCCCTGGTGGACGGCGGCGCACATGTCAGCGGCGCCCCACCACCCAGAGTACCCGAGGAGCTTCCCGTCCGTCCTCAGGTCCTGGGGGGCGCCCCCGGCGTCGGCGATCTTGGCGGCGAGAATGTCCAAGGACAACTTCCGGTACGGGCGGCACCACTCACTGGTTACATCCGGTCACTTTGTGTCATAGAATCGAAATGTCCGATCAAACAGTCCGGAAATTACGTCAAAGATTTTGAACTTTCTACAAGATTTTTGCTTTAACTCACACCAAAAGCCTTGTTTTGAATATGCACCGTGGGTTCTGAAAACTGAAGCCGTCAAAGCAAAAAGAAAGATGAAACAAAATAAAGAAATTGCACTGTATACAAACTAACAGAAAAATTCTACATGTGGTATTTTGTGTTATGTTATATTACAGCATAACACAAAAGCCAATACGTGGCATTTTTCTGTTCGTTTGTATACAGTACTATTTCTTTATTTTCTTCCATCTTTCTTTTTGCTTTGACATCTACAGCCTTCTCTTCAATTCAACAGATAAGTTATAATTTATTATTCTGCACACAACAAAATTGAGGATAACTCAAATTAATTGATAGGTGGGGTTTAGGTTTTTGATTTTAGGCCTACTACTATACAAAGAATTGTTTACTGCTGCATGGACTACTTAGTGGTTGGATTTTTTTATTTATATTTTAAACAATTAATATTTCAACAGACACTCATTTTTAGCGAATTTCCCTATAGGGAATACGCTATTACGGTAGTAGTCACGGTAAGACTTAAGCCCGGGATTATGATACTTTTTCATTTTGAGGTCCCTAGAAGCCAAAAACACCGTTCGTTCAAATTGATATATATGTATATGTGTATATATATATATATATATATATATATATATATATATATATATATATATACAGGGTGTCCAGCTTCCACCTTTACAAACTTTTTCAGGTTATTAAGCATGCAAAAACAAACAGAAAAATCATATAAACATATGTCCGGAAATGCTTCGTTAAGCCGCTAGCCGCCATTTTGTTTTTTACACTAAATAATTTTTATTTACGTAACGGATCATTGTATTAAGTTCATATTTGGCATGAACCTTCACTATAACAATACCCATTTTCAGTAAAAAAATTATTTTTTTCTAATGTGTATTTTCAAAATGGCGGCCATTTTAAAATTTTAAACTCAAATATCTCAAAATTGGTAAGTTTTATAAAAATGTTACAAGAGACAAAAAAGTTGACAAATTACATTATCTAAACATTGATACCAAGTTTGTTAGGGTCCGACAACAAATAACGGAGTTATTGAGATTTTTCTCTTAAAATAACCTAAATTGGCATTAATCATAGTGCAAAATCAGTGTTTTTCTTCAGGAATTCCGTTAATAACTCCGTTATTTGTTGTCGGATCCTTACAAACTTAATATCGATGTTTAGATAATTTAATTTGTCAACTTTTTTGAGTAGAGGGAAAAAGCCACTTCTAAACCGGAAGTGACGTCAGCTGCCAGGGCAGCTGCAGGGGTCAGATGGTGTCAGCTGCCAGGGCAGCTGCAGGGTGCAGATGGCGAGAGCATATGCCCTCAATGTGAAGTAGAATTGGGCATGAATTAAAAGTTAGTTTAAAAGTGAAATTCAACTGTGTTAACTAAACTCTAACAGTTGAACAAAAATTAAGAGTTAGTTGAAAACTGAAATTTAACAGGTATAACTGGGGGCTTGGAAAGTATGTCAAGGCCATCCAGAGTAAGTTTTAAAAAAGCCTACCCAACTACCACCAGAAATAGTTGAAATTTAAACTAGTTGGTGATAGTGGGATAATTCATTTGTGCCATGGGAGAGGTGTTTATCGTATGAAAGTTGGCGATCGAATGAGAAGCGTCGCCTAGGGAGAGGGCTTATAAAACGGCAACCTCCCCCCACCACCCCTTCCCCCACTCATTTAGACCAATAACCGGTCGCCGACACTATGTGGTAAAACTGAACCAGACATGGCGGCCGCCATGGATAATTCTAACCTCAAATCTTAGCTCAGCTGTAGAGAATAGAGGAGTATAAAGTAGGAATTGTGGTGAGAGCACTTATATAAGGAATAGTGGGGGTAAAATAAAAAAACTTGTTGAACACAGTCGATAGGTGTAACAAGTTCAAAATTGTTGAAGTGTAACATATAACGCAAGATGTAATGAATAATACTATCATCAACATTAACCCGCGAAGTTGTTGAAAAGTATAATGGGTTAAAATTGTACCGCTTTCTTACTTTACTTAAATTAGTTTTAGACTTTGAAACTGAAAGTTTAGAATTATTTTGTAATATGTGTTGTGTTCGCAACAGTTTTAATTTTAAACTCTGCGCAACCATTACAGGAGGTGTGTTATATGTTGAAGTGAAAAGAAGACTGAGAAATAAAATATGTTATAAAGAGATAAATGAAACAGAATGTCATGTACTAACAAAATAGTGTTATAGGTTAGAATTAACTAAACAATATGTAGTAATGAAACACTATGTGGTAAGGTTAGAAGTAAATGAATGTAAATAATGTAGTAGCTATAACGATGCAATCAACATGAAAGCCAGTAAGTTAATGGTCGCGGCGCAAATGAGCAGTCTAGTTTTATAGCCTAGCAGCGGCCCACTTCCCTGGACAGATGCCCGAGCCAACTACCTGGTTTTTATAGGAATTACTCCGGGCAGCTGTCGCTGATGACCGACTTTCACCTGAGTAGTAGGGGGTTTTGGGGCAATGACCGGAAAGGTCAATGACCCCCCCCCAAAAAATGGAGCCCCCCCCCCCAAAAAATGGAGCCCCCCTCCAAAAAAATGGAGCCCCCCCTTCCCCTACCACCCCTTCCCCCACTCCTTCCCCCACTCCTTGAGGCCAATGACCGGTCACCTGGTCATCGTTGGTCGCCGATGAGAATTCTAACCTCAAACCTATGCGCATGCAACAAGTACTTTGGATCGGAAGAGTGACTATGCTATTGCGCATGCGCCTAGTCCTGTATTACTCACTTTAGCGCTACTTCGCATGGATAATTCTAACCTCAAACCTTGGTTTTGCGTCGCTGCCCATGCGCCGCTCCCCACTCCTTCGCCTTCCTTTTATACTGCTGCGAACTGGACTGGATTGAACACTGTACTGGAGTGAAACAACTTCCCCCACTACTCGAGAATCCGAGGAGCAATACGAGCCTGATCTTAGCATCAGTCGTCAACAAACTTTCATAGCGAAAGGTTGTTGGCGACTCAGCAAGAGGTTTCAAATATATAGTAGGCCTATATATATTTGAACTTCTTCTACTACGTTGCGTTTTTTAATGCAATGTGGTATGTGTGTGTGTGTTTAGTTTTAAGTTGTATCTAATTTAAGAAATAATTTGCGCATTGCGATGTTAGTTATAAGTTGGGTTTAGCATTAAGGTGTATTAATTTTAAGAGGTATTTAGCATTAAGGTGTATTAATTTTAAGAATAATGATGGTATTTGGTTGTGTTGAATTATTTGGTTTTTTAATAATGATGTGTTGGTAATACTAATTAATGTTGTTTTGCCTTACAGCTAGATGTTAGGGGGTAGATTAAATGTAAATTCAGAAGTTTGGTTGAACTTCACTTAGAAGGGGTGGGACATCCGCAAAACGCGGACTAGGTTTTTGCATTTTGTTTAGGAATATGATGGGTGGGATTAGTTTGGGTGGGGTTAGAGTTGCGTTTTTGCATTAACTGTTCCAGTTTCCCTGAAATTAATGGTTACGCTTTGATGCGGACGGGAAGTTACGCTTTGATGCGGACGGCCCAGGGACCTCCCTTGCAGAACGTAACTAGTGGGTTGGGAGTGGGAACCGCTAGGCAAACAGGGTGGTGGGAACAGTATTACTGTTCCCATCACCTTGGATCATTATAAATCTTGAATGACCTTGACCCACTTTCGGAAGGGTCAATGACCCCCCCCCTTCCCCCCCCTTCCCCCCCCGAAAAAATGGAGTCGATCCCCCCCCCGAAAAAATGGAGTCGATCCCCCCCCCTTCCCCCACTCCTACCCCTACTCCTTCCCCCACTACTCTGGGTGAATGACCGGTCATGACCTGAAAAATTAAAATGGCTATAACTTGATAACGGATTGACGGATTTGGACAAGCGATACATCATTGAAAAGGTCTATGTAAGACAAACATTTTGGTAAAAGAAGAATTTGGTTATCTTATTTTAGTCAAAAGTTATGCGAATTATTTGAAATAAATACCTTCTCTTTCCCCTTTTCCCCCACCTCCCAGATCAATAATCAGTCTCGGCCAGCTGCTACCCCTCTCATTTGCATATTGTTATAAAAGACGCGGCGACTGTGGCTAGTGTTTCATTCTGATTCCAGACATCACGCTGCGTACTCGGAGCTCTAACCATGTCGTCTCTGCCAACTACTACTTCTGCTACTTCTACTTCAACTTCAATTTCTACTACGACTGCACCTAAGAAAACTCTTCGCCTTAAAAACCTTCCTGATTGCTACAAGAATCAACTTGCATCTCTACCTTCAACTTCTGGAGCTATTCTTCCGCCAACCAACACTTCTAGACTTCGCAGTATTTTTTCACCACCTTCACCTTCGCCTTTAAAGGACTCCGCACCACCATCAACTATGATGCCACCACCGCAGAAGCCAGTTCCCCGTATTAATACCCCTTCAATTGAAACTATTATTCATCGCCTTAGTACACCCATCATCCCACTATCACCATTGCCTCCTACCCCACCACTTACTACACCTGAAGATCATACCTATCACAAAACTGATTCCTCTAAACCAGCTCCTAAACCAGCTCCTAAACCTGCCCCTAAACCTGCCCCTTCAGAGCAATTTCAATCATTACAAAAAGAGCGTCGTAGGGCATTTAGACGTCCCACTACTTGCCCTGAAGTGCTCACTAGGGGAATTAAGAAAGGATCAGCTTGTGGGAGGAAATGTGTTAAAAACGAAAGTTTTTGCCATGTACATGTCGTGAAACACCTTTCTGAACCACAACTGACAGAAACCCCCACTATTGAATACCAATCTAAAATTATTGGTGTGAAAGGAAATAGGCTTAAGAGAGGTTGTGTTTATTTATTTGAAACTGTTATTGACAACGAACACATTTTGGCAAGTTGTAACGGCGAAAAATATAATATTAAAGTAATTGAATCCTTGCGCAAAGAGAAATCCGTTTATGAGTTAGACTCTAAAGACTATCTCCTCAGACACAAAGTGGATGGTATTACAAGGTGGGGGCGTAGAAAGTAAATTCACATAGTTTTTTCCAAATTGTTGCTTAAAAAATAATGGGGGAGAAACACAATGCGTTATAGCGTTGTGTTTCTCCCCCATTATTTTTTAACACTCTAAGTCTTGTGACCTACTAACCTACTTCCATCTGAGTAGTAAAAAAAAAGTACTTCCCCCCACTCCTTTGGGTCGATGACTGGTCACGGTCAGCTCCTACCCCTCATTTGCATACTACTATAAAAGCAGAGCGAGCGTTGGTCACTCCTTCATTTATCTTCTACACGCCGCTCTTGTCGTTTCGTCTCTCCTGTTTACAATATTTCTTGCTTTAAAATGCCTCCTCATCTGAATGAAAATTTCAATTCTTCCAAAATTTCTGATGTTTTTGAACAATTTGAAGACACTTTAAGTAACAACAGTGAAAGTGAAGATGATGAGGACGATGATGATTATACTGTTGAACTTAGTGAAGAACGTAAAGTCATAGCAATTGATCCACAATTTCCATTTGATACAATAGAAAAGTTTATGGCTGAAGCTAATAAATGTTAAAGAAGTATATACTAAAACTCCAATTGGAATAAAGAACACGAATGAACAATTAGTTTGTAGAAGGTTAATATTTTTATTCAAAACGTTTGATTTCCTTGGATAGTGAAGAAGATGAAATAGTGGTGGGGAACCGTTATAAAAGGAGGAACGCGAGAGCCCATTTCATTTCTTGGCGAAATTTCGAAGAGTAAACATCTCAACATGTATCGTTGCGATAAATGTTTGGAATCGTTTCACGATGAAATTCTATTAGACTGTCATAAAGAACTAATTCACAACAACCCAGAAGAAAAACAAGAACAACAAGAACAAGAACAAGAACAAGAACAAGAACAAGAAGAACAAGAAGAACAAGAAGAACAAGAAGAACAAGATGAACAAGATGAAATAACAGCAACATCTTCAACTACTTTACCGAATCTACAAGTATTTGCATTACCCGGTAAAGTAGTAATGCATCATAAGATTCAAAATGAAAACTTGAAGCTAGAAGAATTTATTAGAGAAGCAAAACCAATTGTAAGTAAAACTCTAAAAGAAGAATTGAAAAGATTAAACTTTCTTAAATTTGGTTTACTACTAGAAGCTATGTTTATAAATGTACAAGAAGAATTATCACCAAGAGGATTCATAACAAAAAACCGAACCATTATGGGAAGTTCAAACATTGATTCAATAATAGAGAATTGTATAGAAGAAATATTAACAAAAATTCAGGAACACGAAGGAAGAGGATCCGGATGGAGTCTTACAAGTATTGAAGTATTAGATATAAGAGTTCACAAACATGGATATGGACTAATGGGATCTAGTTACATTCCTTTACCAAAAAGAATTGAAAATACAAAATCTTGTGTTAATGTTAAAAATGAAGACAATGAATGTTTTCGTTATGCAATGACAGCTAAATTTGTACCACCACTTCATATGAATAGACCTAACCAAGAATATGAAAATCAAAGATTTAGATACAATTTTGAAGGAATCACTTATCCTGTATCACTGAAAGATATATCAAAATTTGAGAAGAAAAATCCTGGTACGTCTATCAATGTTTTTGCATTAGATAGTTCAAACAAAGTGTATCCTTTACGTATTGCAAAAGAAGAGCTACCAGATCATACGGATTTACTACTACGAACGCGAGGAGATGTGTCTCACTATGTGTACATAAAGCAATTTGATCGTCTTGTTAATAAGCAGCTTTCTAAAGATCGACACAGGAAGTTAATTTGCAAGAGATGTTTCAATTTTAAACGAGATGGGCTACACTCAAGAGAATGGTTACAAGAGCACAAAAGATTATGTAACAATAATTATGAAACAAAGATTATTTTACCTTCGGAAAGCAGAGCATTTGTTACATTTGAAAAGGTTCATCATCAGTACCGTATTCCTCTAGTTGTGTATGCGGACTTTGAATCAACACTTGTTCCTGTTGAAGATGAAAATTGTGAAGCTAGAAAAAGTGTCAAGTATCAAATGCACAAACCAAACAGTTTTTGTTTAATGGTTAAATCAACATTATCAGAAGAACATTTAAACAGATATGGATTAACTTCAGAACCTCTAGTATATCGTGGTGAAAATGTAGAAAAAATATTTCTTGATCATTTATATTCAATAGCTGGAAATGCACAAAGATTATATACAAATATTGTACCAATGAAACCGATGGAGGAAGAAGAAGAAATTCAACATGAAAATGCAACTCGATGTTTCTTATGCAAAAATGATTTTACTATTGAGAATTATAAAGTTAAAGATCACGATCACCTCACAGGTTATTACAGGGGTGCTGCTTGTAATAAATGCAACTTGAGCTATCGTTTACCACTATTTATTCCTGTGGTTCTGCATAACCTCAGTGGGTACGATGCTCATTTTATAATACCCGAATTAGGAAGAGACGATGGTGAAATTGATGTATTAGCTGAAACTTCAGAGAAGTTCATCAGTTTTTCCAAAGAAGTTGGAAACATGAAACTAAGATTCTTGGACTCCTACAGATTTATGCCGTCGAGTTTATCCAAACTTTCAGAAAATTTAAGGAAACAAGATTTCATCGAAACAAAGAAGATTGTAAATAACGACAAACTGGATTTGGTACTTCGGAAAGGTGTGTTTCCATATGATTACATAGACAGTTTAGAAAGATTTAATGAAACATCACTTCCGGCTAAAGAAGAATTCAAAAGTAAACTTTATGACATGGACATATCTCAAGAGGACTATGATCATGCATGTAAAGTATGGAACGAATTAGGATTTAGAACATTGGGAGAATATTCAGATTTTTATGTTAAATTGGATGTAACTTTACTATGTGATATAATGGAAGAATTTAGAAATACATGTTTTGCAGCATATGGATTGGACCCTCTTCATTCGTACACTTCACCTGGATTAGCATGGCAGGCCATGTTGAAAGAAACAAATTGTAAAATACAACTTCTTACTGATATAGATATGGTTATGATGTTAGAGTCAGGAGTTCGAGGGGGATTGACGCAAAGCGTTACACGACATTTCAAGGCGAACAACAAGTATCTGCCCGATTATGATGCATCAAAACCAACAACATTCCTGGGTTATTTTGATGCAAATAACTTATACGGATGGGCAATGTCGAATCCCCTTCCATATGATAATTTTAAATGGATAGATCCAGAATCGATTGGAAACATAATGGATATACCGAAGCATGGTGAAACTGGTTACATTTTTGATGTCAATTTTGAATATCCTGAACATCTTCATGATCAACATTATGATTTACCACTTCTTCCGAAGACTGAAATTTCCCCTACTGGAAGATGGCCAAAATTAATGATGACATTAACCGACAAGTCTCGATATGTTGGACACTACTGGATGATACAACAAGCTTTAGACTTAGGATTGAGAATTACAAAAATTAATCGAGTACTACAATTTTCTCAATCTTGTTGGTTAAAACCTTACATCGACAACAACACAAGAAGAAGAGCCACCGCTACATCAAGTTTTCAAAAAGATTTTTTTCAAATTAATGAATAACGCAATATTTGGCAAGACTTTGGAAAACAAAAGGAAACATAAGGATATCAAATTGGTAACTGATCCAGTAAAATTACAGAAATTGGTGCAACAACCAAACTTTGGTTCATCTGTAATTATTAATGAAAATCTAGTTGTTATTTCTATGAACAAGAAGTCAGTTAAAATGGATCGTCCTTTGTATCTTGGAATGTCAATCTTGGATATTTCAAAAACACATATGTACGAGTTTCATTATAAGAAGATGGTTAACTATTATGGAAGAGAGAACATTGGTATTGCATATATGGATACGGATGCACTAATTTACTGGATTAAAACAAATGACATGTATGAAGATCTACGCACCTTTATATATAAAGATGATTTCGACTTTTCCGATTATCCTAAGGATCATCCAAATTACGACTATGACAGAAACAAGAAAGTATTGGGAAAATTTAAAGATGAAACGAATGGTGTGTCAATGATGGAAATTGTAGCATTAATGTCCAAACTGTATTCGTTTCAACTGTACATAAACGAGAGGAACGAACATCAAGTAACGAAGAAGGCCAAAGGAATAAAAACTTCTTTTCTTAAGAAGAACGTACAGTTTGAACATTATAAAAGATGTTTGTTTGAAAATGTTGAAACAACTGCAACGTTTAACACTATTAGAAGTTATAATCATCAACTTTTTAGTGTCAAACAAACAAAGTGGGCATTAAGCTACAAAGATGACAAGCGCCATATTTTAGAAGATAAAATTAATACTTTACCATTCGGCCACTACTCTCTAAACCCTATCGACCAGTAAACCTATTCTTCGTCCTCTACCTTCTTCCTTTTTCCTTTCCGTAAAGAAGAGGGGACATGGCAAGCCCAATGCCATGTTCCCTCTTTTTTACACTAATATGAAATGGCCTTGACCTATATTCAAACTATATAAATGAGAATAAACTATTGTATGGATCAGTATTTTTACAAGCGGTGTACAAGCAACATCTGAAGATGGAAAGTGTGAAGGACAAGATTGTAAATGAACTACATAAACCAGCAAGAAGAAGATTTCCAAGAAGAAGTACAATCATTAAAGGAATGAATGATCTTTATCAAGCTGATCTCATTGAAATGATACCGCACAGTAAATTAAACAAAGGATTTAAATATATTTTAACAATTATAGACTGTTTTACTAAAATAGCTGACGCTTTACCATTGAAGGATAAGACTGGTAAAAGTGTTACAAAAGCTATGGAAACCACAATACAAAGAAATAAATTTAAAATTAAACATCTACAGACCGATGATGGAAAAGAATATTTTAATAAAGACTTTGGAGCTTTGATGAAGAAATATCAAATAAATCATTATTCTACAAATTCTGAAGTTAAAGCTTCAATAATTGAAAGATTCAATAGAACATTGAAAGGTGCGATGTATAAACAATTTTCAAAACGAGGATCATACGTGTGGTATGACATATTACCACAACTTATAAAACAGTATAACAACAAATATCATCGTACCATTGGAATGAAACCTATCCAGGTAAAAAGTGCTAATGCGAAAATTGTATTACAACGCATTAAAAATAATACAACACCGAAATTGGAAAAATTGCAACCAAAGAAGTTCAAGGTTAACGATAAAGTTCGTATAAGCAAATACAAAGGTGTATTTAGTAAAAGATATCTACCAAATTGGACTAATGAAGTATTTACAATTTATAAAGTGCAACCAACTATACCTGAAACCTATTTATTAAAGGATAACAAGGGTGAATTACTTCAAGGTGGATTCTACGGACACGAATTGTTGAAATCAACAGTCGGTGATGTATATCTTGTCGAGAAGATTTTACAAAGGAAAAAGGATATGGTTAAAGTCCGGTGGTTAGGGTTTGATAAAAGTGAAGACTCTTGGATTCCTTCAAAAGACTTAGTATAGTTGTTTAATAGCTCATTGTGTGTTTAACCTTTATACAAGATGGAGATTGTACAACAAAAAGACCGATTTAATATCAATAACATTGATGAATTGACAGTTGACAATGATAAGTTAAATCATGGAAAACATGGTGAATTACTACCAAATACGATAAGATGTCTAATAACTGGTCCTTCAAATTGTGGAAAAACTAATGTTGTTTTTAACCTTATAACTAATCCTAAAGGATTGCGTTTTAATAATATATACATTTTTTCAAAATCATTGCAACAACCAAAATATCAATTATTGGATAAAGTACTTACAAGTGTACCTGAAGTGAATTTTTACAAGTTTAATGCCAGTGAAACAATTATGCAACCAAATGAAGCAAAACCATTTTCTATTTTTATATTTGACGATGTTTCTTGTGAAAATCATGACACAATAAGGAATTATTTTGCTATGGGAAGACATCATAATATTGATAGCATTTACATTGGTCAAACATACAGTAAAATTCCAAAACAACTCATAAGAGACAATGCAAATATGTTGATCATCTTCAAGCAAGATGAAACAAATTTAAAGCATATATATAATGATCATGTAAATGCGGATATGTCATTTGAAAAATTTAAAGAGATGTGTGGCAAAGCATGGAATGAGAAATATAGCTTTCTCGTTATTATGAAGGAAGAAGATATTAAAAATGGTAGATATCGTATTGGGTTGGATAAATTTGTATTTATGCGTTGAACTACCGATGCTACATCTAGTTACAAGTTGAACTTCACAGTGTAAACATGGTGAATCAAGAAAAACTATTGAAAGAAATAAAATCACTCAGTGATTCTATTAGGATGAAGAATCGTGCATTGAGGATGGGTTTAAGTGAAAGAGAAGAATTTCTAGAGACTACATTTAAACCTATTACGGAACCTTTAAAACAGATATCAGAAACTATTGGTAAACCTCGTTATGAAGGAGATGTTTTACTACCAGTTTCTAAACAAGAAGTACAAGCATTAAAAAAAGAAGAAGATGATGATTCATATACAAGTGCTAGTGAGCAAGAAGAAACAAAAGAAGAAGAACCGATTGTTGAAAAGGAAGAAGAACAGCCAATACCTGAAGCTGAACAATCTATTCCAAATTTAACTCAATTGAGTAGCGATATATTACAACATGGACCTCTTGGAAGAAAATATATAATGAAAATGCTACATGACATGAAATCAAACCCGAATTTGAGTAGATCACACGTATACGGAGCAAGAATTGATGGGAATGAATTGAAGATTGGCAATTCAAAGCTTGAAATAACACAAGACGATTACATCATTATTGGTGAGTATAGATATAAAGGAACAAAAGGATTATATGAATTAATTTTTAAAAACATACCACTAAGATATTCATCCAAAGATTTAAGTGTTTTTAAGGAGATTCTCCAAAATACTAACGCTCATAAAAGAAACTACTTAAAGGATGCAATGATTAATCGTTCACGTGCAACAAAATATAACATCATTATAAAAAAGTTGTTTCCTCCACGAAAATTGCCAACATTACGTACTGCACCAGCGGTGAGACAACCACTGAAAAGAAAATCTTTATCACTTATGGATTTATCACTTCTTGAACAACATGGTAAAAAGAGTAAAGGAGATACTTCAACATCTGGTAAAGGATTGATGAAAAATCTATACAATACAAATGTGATTTACTACAACGACATCAATAAATTGGTTGACCGAATGAGACTATTGCATGAAGCCATGGAAGCCGGTCATACGGGTTTAAATAATGAATGGGTGGCTCTAGTTGATGAACTTAGGAATCGTGGTATAGTTGTATAATTGTCCGCGGATATAAAAGAGTTGCAAGCGTAAGACGTATCAGTTCTAACATGAGCGTCGACAAGTTCGGACGGTACTCCGCGTTAGGAGTGCAAGTTGGAGAAGACAGAAAAAGAAGTGGATTACCGCAAACACCTGAAGGTGACTATAGCATAAGTAATAAACGTTTAAAACTAGTTTAAGATCCAGAAGAAGATACTGATGGAGCAAATTTGAAGACAGTAAAAGAAGCTACTTCAACATCATTGAAATTACATAAGAATACTTACGATGTTAAATCACATAGATTAATTAATGTTGGTAAACCAACTGAAGGTTCTGATGCAATTACTAAAGAGTACTTATCATCTGAACTTTCAAATACTTTAAAATTGCAATGGGGTAATAACTTAAAAGATGGACAAACATATGATGCTGGAAATTATAGAATAACCAACGTGGGAAATCCCAAAAATGATAAAGATTCAGTTAATAAAGAATATTTACATTCTATAATACCGGAAAAAACTGAACATGGATTTTCTTTTTATAAATTTATTATAAATGACATTGGATACCCAAAGGAAGACGGTGATGCTGTAAACCTAAAATACATCAAGGACAACTGTATTTTACAAGATGTTAATGGAATCGATTGTCATGGTAAAACATTGACAAATGTAAAGTTTGGTTCTCAACCAAAAGATGCTGTTACTATGGAACAATTATCTAAAGAATTAAAAAAGGAAACATCAAATTTTGTAAAACATGAAGATGCCGTGTTAAAGCGGGGAGATAAATTTATACATGGAAATGAAAAGTTTGATTTAATGCAAGGAAAAAATGATGAATGGGATGCAGGACATAAAACAATAACAAATGGAAGATTTGGTATAAAAGATTCAGATGTACCTCTTATGGTACAAACATTAATTGCAAGTGGTGGTAGATTAGATACATACAATGGTCGTAATAGAAGAATAAAAAATATTTATCCTGGTTATGAAGAAGATGATTGTGTTACATTGAAACAAACAATAACTTGGGATAAACACTTTGGGACCAAATATGATGCAAAGATGAAGAAAATAATTAATATTTTACCAGGTGAAGATTCAAATAATGCTGCTACTATTGGACAAGTCATAACAACATCAAAAAGTGATTCAACCGCATATACTTGTAATGATAAACGTATTATGCAGTTACAAGATCCTCAACATCCGAAAGATGCTGTAACTTTAGATTGTTTAATAAGAATAGTGGGTAATTTACTTATTGATACCCACAATCATATAGCTAGTACAACGAGTCATGTGATGATTCAACCCGATGAACGAGAAGCTTGGATTAAAAATAGAATTATAAATCAGTATATAATTAATTTGAATAACTAAGTCTTTAAATATAAAAGATTTTGCACAAGTTATTCATTTGTGTAAAGTATCTTGTGGAGTAAACACGCCAGTTATATAAGACAACATAATGAAGACCGTATCTCTCAGTCATTGTCAAGACAGCGGCAAGAGAGGACGTGGTATAACATCAGCTGCATTATCCCTGCTCAGACGGATTCCAGTTGGTGCTGTTGTAAATCGAACAATAGACACTTTACCATACGAATTACATCTGCCCGGAGGTTATCAATATTGTGGACCTGGAACTAAGTTGGCAAAGCGTTTAGCAAGAGGAGATCCTGGAATTAATAAATTAGATCAAGCTTGCAAGGAACACGATATAGCATATTCAAAGTATAAAGATTCAACAAATAGAGCAATAGCAGATAAAATTCTAGCAGAAAAAGCTTGGCAAAGAGTAAAATCAAGTGACGCAAGTATTGCAGAAAAAGCATCGGCTTGGGCAGTAACTACAGCCATGAAGACGAAAGCAAAGTTAGGTGGTGGAAGACGTCGCAGAGGAAGACCTGCAAAGAAAGGCGCTCCCAAAAGAGGTGGAAACATTAAAAAAGGACGTCGTAGAACTCATAAGGCAAATGTAAAGAAGACTTCTGTTTGGCAAATGGTAAAAAACGGAGCAGGTTTATACCTAAGACCATACCGTGTGTACTAAATAAGAAGAGTCAATTGATAATTCCAAATAAAGCCTTAACAAATCATCAGTTAAATGATTATGTAAAATGTTTGAAAATACCATTCTTTCGAGGAGTTTTTATGAAAGATGCATTACCAACTAAAATATGGAAAAATGAAACTGGAATAGTAAATTTGGATTCCACCTATGGTCCAGGCACTCATTGGGTATGCTATAAAAAGCTCGGACAAACCGTTTACTACTTTGACAGTTTTGGCAATCTACCACCGCCAAAAGAACTTCAACATTATTTTCGAAACTCCAAAAACATTTTTTACAATTACAAAAGAGAACAACCTAACAATACTGAAATATGTGGGCATTTATGTTTGGAGTTTCTAGCGAAAAGTGTCAGTCAGCTTTAAGATGTCATCGTATACAGTGTCATTGAGTGGAAATTCATCCACATTGAAAAGTACGCTGTTCCCAGCATTGCGTCTATCCAAGGAACGATTATGGGAAGCGGCATTACTTGATTTGACTACCTACAACTCAATTCCCAATGTTACGGAAGGGAAGAATAATTTACTACATTATTATGAAACTAAGGATGCTGCAGGAAAATACTCAGAATTGAAAATAATTACATTTCCTACTGGAGCTTATGAAATCGATGATATAAACCAATTATTACAGAAACAACTCGGAGAAGACAATATCACCGTTAAAGGAAACAATAATACTTTAAAAGCAGAAATAACTTCGAAATATTATATTGATGTCAGCTTGGAACAGTCGATTGGCAGTTTACTTGGATTTACAGATACAAAAAAGAAAATCTTAACTCCTGGAACTACTCATTCAGGTGATTCAACTGTAACAATATTGAAAGAATAGTATCGATGTCACGTGCAACATTATACACGGATCTTATAGAGATGGAGTTAATCAACATATTTTACATACATTTTATCCAACAGTGGCTCCCGGTTTTAAAATTGTTGAGAAGCCACAAAACTTGATATACCTACCGTTAAACACCAGTTTCATTTCAGACATCGTACTGAACATATTGGATCAAGACGGTCATAGTGTTGACTTTAGAGGAGAAACAATTACTATACGGATACACATCAGAGCAGCAACATAAAAGTCAACATGGGATTATCATTTAAACCGCAACGGAAGAGTCGGGAGCTCAGTAGCTCCTCGACATTGGAAGAGTTAACATCGGAAAACATTCGTTTTCTACAGAAGATTGGATTGAAACTTAACAGCGATGGATATCCTGGATATATCTCAAGGACCAACGTTCGACGAAACACTATGGGAGAAGGAATATCACACGCACAACCCTTACACTTCATCAAAATTAAACAATAACGATGAAATAAGGATCCCCATTCAACAACAAGATATTTACACTTTACCGTGTGAAAGTTACTTGTACATCGAAGGACGGGTATTAAAATTGGATGGAAAAACTGCTTCAACAGTTCCTTTTATAAATAACCCGATGGCATATCTTTTTGATGAAATAAGATATGAAATATCAGGGGTGACGGTTGATTCAACAAAAAAGGTTGGTTTAACAACGACATTGAAAGGATTAACATCATTAACACCGCATGAGAAGAATTCAATAGTCACCGCCGGATGGGTTGCCCCCGATAAAGACACTATAACACCGGCTTCCAACGGTCACTTTGATTTTCATGTACCTTTACGATTGCTTTTGGGATTCGCTGAAGATTACAAACGGGTAATAATAAATGTCAAACAAGAATTAGTATTACTCAGATCTTCAACTAATAAGGACTTGATACTTGCAGACCCTGCAACTACGGAAGATAAACTGGAATGGCAACTACAGTTGGATAAAGTTGTTTGGAGAGTACCTCATGTAAGATTGGCTGATGAACATAGAATCCTATTATTGAGAAAGTTGAAATCTGACCGTGATATTGTGATGCCATTCCGAAGTTGGGAATTTCATGAATACCCTACACTACCTCAGACAGAACGACAAACATGGACCGTCAAGACATCAACTTACTTGGAACGAGCAAGGTACATAATACTCGGTTTTCAAACTAAGCGAAAAGATGTTATCACTGCAAATGCTGGTCAATTTGATCACTGTAAAATAAAGAATTGTAAAGTTTTCCTAAACTCTCAATTCTTTCCCTATGACAATTTGAATGTCATGTTCAGCAAAAAACGTTTTTCCATTTTATACGATATGTATGCAAGATTTCAATCGTCATATTATGGAAAAACTAATACACCACTATTATCACCTGACCAGTATTATTCCAAGGCTCCAATAATTGTAATCGATTGTTCAAAACAAAATGAATCGGTAAAATCATCAAGTGTGGATATAAAAATTGAAATGGAATTTGAAGAACCAGTAGCGGATGGAACTTCGGCATACTGTCTAATTCTACATGATAAAATAGTTACTTACACACCGCTGACCGGAATTGTGAAGAATGTACTTTAAGAAGAATTGTACAACGACTGCAAATTTTTGAGGTTAGAATTATCTGCTTCAATTTTTGAGGTTAGAATTTCATTTGTGAAAGACAAGTTGAAAACAAACAATTATGTAATTGTATAAATTTCAAGGATTTTACGAAAAATATAAAAGCGAGAAAATAATTAGTGGAAACTTCATTCTATCTTCAACCGTCGTATGGGAAACATCATTCGCAAGATGAATTCTACTAACGGAGAAGAAAATACACCTCTAATGGATGATAATAGTTCAGATATAGAAAAACAAGTTGAACGAGAAATGGACGAGTTCCTAAAGTTTAACAAACATAAGAAGAGAGAAGAAGAAGAAGCTGAAAAAGAAGTAAAAAGGAAGAAGGTTGAAGTTAACATTACAACCAATATTTTAACTGAAGTATTTCTTCGGATTATCTACCCAATTTCTTCATGCATGACAAAAAGTATATCAGTTGGAATTTTAAAATCAATGGATTATTCACCAATTGTTATTTTAAATCATGGAAACAAAATGGTTACTTTCAGTGAAACTACTTGGGAATCTCTCATGAAACATTTACATCTTTTGGAGTGCTATTTAAGTAACAACACATTTGGAAGAAGAACAAGATTAAGTTTATTGGAATCAAATATTGAAGTTGATATAGTAAAACATCGTGGAGGACAAATTGTTCGCTTCAGAGATTTAACTACCCACAATGTTAAATTATATTTTACTAAAGAAGAATTTTACACTTTAAGTTGTACTACCGGTCCCGTCACCAGATATTTGAAACAACTAATATTTTCAAGTGCAATAATTAAAGACTATCTAATCGATACATTGGACAAACAACCTTTTGTTCCAATTTTATACGGTCCCGTGGATACTTCAATCTTTAATAGAATACCTCAAGAAGTTGAAATGTGGAGACAATTAAACAACTATCACACCAATTTTAATATCGATGAAGTGGCACAAGAAGTGAAAGAAGAAGAACAATCCTGTCTGTTATAAACGTCGGCTCATTCAATTTTTAAGTCAGTTGTTAATAAGACTTCATCATGAATAAACGGGTTTCGTTTTCTAATGCACCACACATAATGGAAGTTAAAAGAGGTATAATTGAATTTCAAGCTTTCCGAGGAAATGATGGTAATTTTATTATTAAAGAATTAGTAATCTTGGACATGAACACATCAGTAGTTTATCATTATTTGTTCAAACCTCCAGTACCATTTAATAGACTAACAACTAAAGCGAAAGTTACAAACAAATGGTTGAACAAACATTTTCACAACTTAAGATGGGATGAAGGTTTCATTAATTATAACATGATGCCGCACATTATGAATCATTATTGCAAAGAGTTTAAAATTATCTACACAAGAGGATTGGAAAAAGCAAATTGGATACAATCATTTACAAGCAACGAAGTGATTAATGCAATAATTGATAAAGATTTCCAATGCTACTTCAACGAACTTTGTATTTCATCAAAAAGTTTTAAACATCGAAGGTCGCAGTGCGCTTTAAAGAATGCCTACCGCTTGAATAGTTTCCTTCAAAAAAGTGGTGGGGGTAGTGTCGACTATAAAAGTGAGAGCGCTACCATGACACAGCATGAGTATTACTCGAACCTCCGAAGAGACAACATCTCCAACGGACATTCTTATTTACAAGAAAATTAACAATAACATCAAGATGGCATCGCAGAACTTACTTCAAAATTTGGTCGATCAGTTCAACGCTCATTCTAAATCATCAATTCTACCTACGAAGAAATGTTCTGAACTAAAAGAAGAAAAACATTACATCATTCATACGATCAAGAAAATGGAAACTTTAGTAGGTGATGCTATTAATTGCACATTGAGCGAGGCACCGTATACAGTTGGTGACGAACCGAAGTTTCAAATCTTCCTACCTACACGTTTTGTACAACTTCTTCAAAATGAAGATCTTCGTGTAGTTCAACCCGGTGCACTCTATTTGGTTTCGCACGGACCAAGTGGAAATAACTCTACTGAACTTACAATTCATATAACACCTACTATTGATTAGTTTGTACATAACATTGTAAATATTTGTTTGTAATTGTTTCTCAATAAATATGATATAAAACAAAAAAATAAAAAGCAACATATTGTAATGTCTTTGTACATTACAATATGTTGCTTTTTTAAAAATTCCACGGAATGACCTTGACCCAATTTTGTGTGATGATAAAAGCAGAAATCTACTTGTGAAGTTCATCAGTCTACGACTACCTTTCGTACCGTACACATCTCGCTCACTCTATTGATTAATATAAAAAACTAAATATGTCTCTCAAAGTCAAGTGTGCATCTTACGATACCAACACCATTACAACTTTTGAACAACTCGAAGATTTAACCAACGAAATGCGAGTTTTACTTACCGGTGGTTATCACTTAACTGTTGATGTTAGTGCTACTAATACAAGGATGTTCACTAAAACAAAATATTGCGATGATGAAATATTTATTTCTACACAACCTACAACTTCTTCATCGCCTACTGGTCAACATAACATCAAGTTCCAAAAATATTACCAATGTTGAATCCAGTGGCACGGTCGTGTCACGTCGCCAAGTCCCACCCAACCAAACAGACGACGCGTGCCTATATAGACACGAAGCAGAATACGGCCAATTTTCACTTCTCAAAAGGGCACAAAAAGGACGCAATCAACCCATTTTTCGTTTTCTATCCGTTTAACTGGGTCAATGAACACCAAAAATCACCAAGCTTACTTTAAAAGCCCTCAATGAAGTAAAATATATGCGTTCAAAAGTAGCCTAAAAAATGTCAGAAATGTGGTTTCCTACGCACAACAAACTATTTAAATTTTTAAGCAAAGCTACAGCCTTTATCACTGATGGGAATCACACGAAACTTTGTAGGAATCTTCGTATTGGTACGTAGTACAAACCTTTGTGTACAAAGATCGAGTTCATTCACTTTAAATATCACAAAATAAAACAAATATGAGTTTTTTAAAATCATTTTGTTTACATTTCGTAAATTTAAAAGGTAAACAAAGCAAACATTTGACATTATAATTTTAATTCGTTGTAGAAACCAAGCCAAAACATCTGCTATCATATTCATTGATTTGATCAGCTGGCACTTATAGATACAGAAAATTGTTTTACTTAAAATGTGTTGACTTTCGCCCAAGCCAATAAACTCATTTGAATTATCTGTATAACTGTATTAAAAAATAAAATATTGTTATCTTTAGAACTGGAGAACTTGTGTATTATTCTCACTGTTGTAACTTTGTTGTTACAACAGTGTAATTTTTCTTTGGTTAAGTTACAACCCGAAAATTAACAGTAGCAAACTCAATAAAAACACACAAAACTAAACCAACTAGGAAGACTTTATCTTCAAAACGCCGTTTTAAGAGAAATTTTTCTTTGTAAATATTGTAAACTCTGGAATGCATAAAAGAAACAAATAAATGAATTCATAAAATATTGATCCAAACCAATGAAGAAGTGACTATACGGTGCCAAATAATCCTCCTCCACCTAAACGTACGTGCATTAGTTGCTATGTTAACTTCTCAGTGACAACTGAACCGATCTTCAAGATTGATGTGTCAAAAAAGGAATTTTGTCATATTTGCCAATTCTTCATCAAATTAAAAGGCGTAATTTCTCATCGAGCTATGCCCTATACACTTGGAATGTTTGGTTTTGACCAACTCATTTATTGGGCAGGAAAAAATCCCGGTAGGCCGCCCCCCTTATGACAGAATTTTGGGCAGTGTTGATGTACCAAGCTTTAATCCTAGTATTCATAAAACGCATGGTAAGTACAATAAGAACGTACTCCCTGAAAAATTCTGCTAGGGAAATTTTTAAACTAGAAAATGTTGTCGTTTCATAAATTGCAATGTACAGACGTTGCTGCAAGGAGTAATTTTAAAAATCCCAATACAGTATGCTATCATTCTAATTTAATTGAATGTTTGGAGATTGACTGATATTTATATTAAACATCGACCAATCCTTAAAACAGATTACTATTTTGGCACTGATACGATAAAAATCGTATCCGCAGCAATATTGCTTCATCCATTCTTTCAATCAGATGTGCAATATTAAATATTTATAGCTTAAATTCCTTTTCAAAGCTTTACATACAGAACACAAAACGGCTATGGAGCAGTCCTGTAGTAGAAATCAGTTAATCTTAGGTTGTCTTTACTCAAAGATAGTTCTATTTAGTCTGAAAATTACACTTGCAGTTATTCAGGGAGTAAAAGTACCCGTACATTTTCTTAACACTGCAGATGAAGCAATAAAATTTGGTACATTAACACGACACAAACTTATGCATTTAACAATCTTTGATTTATATCTCGATAGTAAAGATGAATTCGAAGGGGGTGACCAAGATTAAAGACACCTTCAAATTAATACCTCCTGTCACTTCCCTTACGAAACACGGGTACTATTCAGCATGGACCCATACATTAGTATTTTAATCTCTTAATGCAGCTAAATAGCTAAAAAAAACTACCCTATAAATGACAGCAGTGTTCCTCTCTATAGATTCCAGGCAAACGAATACAAACATAGTGTTCCGTTTAACTTTAAAGCTTTTAATTAAATCTGTTTTCCAACTTTAAAATTTTACTTTGAAACCCCAAATGGCCAAATATGATAAAAAATAATGATATCATAAACAAAAACACTAAGTGTTGAGGGGTTGCCAAGTCCTAAAAAGATATGATATCAAAATATGTTCCAAGTCAATGACTTTGATTTTAGAATAGCTACTGGACAAATTGATTGGATCTTTTAATGCTTGGTAAACATTCCGTAAAACAATATTGTTTTATTTCGAAACTGTACTTGGCCAGCAGATGTATTAGTAAAGTTAGACCTATATTTACTAATGGGGATATATTACGATGAATGAAGAAGTTCTCAATACGTACAGTTCAATAAAAAAATAAAATAAAATACTATACTTCTGCTGGCTAAGTACGGTTTCTAAATAAAACTATATTGTTTTACGGAACGTTTACCAAGCATTAAAAGATCAAATCAATTTGTCTAGTAGCTATTCTAAAATCAAAGTCATTGACTTGGAACATATTTTGATATCATATCTTTTTAGGACTTGGCAACCCCTCAACACTTAGTGTTTTTGTTTATGATAACTTTTGACAAACAAAACTACAACTAAAGAATCACGTGTTGAATGTGAGTTAATAAAAAGGATGTGATACTTGAATAAATAATCATTTGCTTCTCAGCTCTCACCGGGACAAGACCTATTTAAGAAAATGTTGTACAGAATGATGATTCAACTTGATGGAAAAATCTATGGAAAAGATTACAACACTGTTGAACAAATGACTAAAGATATAGATGTATTAGCTAAAGAAGGATACCAAGCTAAATTAATTTTGAAATTTCCTGAAGTACATCCGCTATCAATAGAAGAACTAGTTGCTATGGCTAAAGCTGAGAAAGATAAAAAGTCTGAAGAAAACAAAGAGAAACAAACTTCTTAAGTATCAACATTCCTTACATTAGTAAGGTATAATTTTTTAAAACTCCGTTTGGATGACCTTGAAATTACTCCCACCACTTTTCATAGTATATAAAACTCGCTATTCAACACTATACACTCTTATTCTTTCACTGGACTCCGCAGCATCAACATGGAAGAGCAAAAATACAAGTACAAACCTCGTCACTGTTGTGAACAACAGTGTACAGATTTAGGACCAATGATGGTGGATGGGTTAGCTTGTACTAAATGTGAATTCTTCGGATCTTGTTATTGCAAATGCAAAACAAAACAACTACCACCACCGGAATTGCGAACTTTCAAATTTTACAAATCAAGATATTTTCATACATGTTGTCCTCAAAGATGTTTCAAATTTCACCCTCTAGATCTTGCTCATTGTCAACACACCAAGTCTCATCAAGATGATTTTTGTACACATATGATAAAAAGATGTAAATACAGATCAGATTGGTATTCCGATCCTGTAGAACCATCAAATGTGTAATTTCAGTTTTACACTCTTTTTTAAAACTTCATTTGGATGACCTTGAGATTTCCCCCACCACTAGTTCTAATTTTTATATAATATTAAATCATTCCACTTCCAACACTCTAACTAACAACATGGAAAACAAATTTATCAAGTTTGAACATATAATAACTGACAGGGAGGAGATGGAAGAATTGTTTCAAAACTTACTTTCTATCATTGACGAATATCCTATAAGATGGTTCAGAATTGTAGTTCAATATTTAAATCCTGGTGAATTGTTTTCTTCATCAAGTGAAGAAGATGAAACAACTACTTTGGTTCAAATAATTGAATTAAAAGACGAAGAAGAAGAACTAAACATTTTATTCAATCATAAGCTCAAGGTTCCCCATATAAAAGCCCCCTCCCTAGACAGCCCCCCTCCCTAGACGCCTGCTCAAGGTCACCATTATATAAGCCCCCTCCCTATGCGCCGATCCTCATTCCATCACCGACTCTCCAACAATGAACAACTCTCCAATGGCCCGAATGAATTCTAGTTTTGAAATAAACTCTAAAGAAGAGTTACAAGACATTTTTAATATTTTACAAGAACTTGTAGATAATTTTACAACCATCAAAATAAATTTGGAAATAACATACGATTGTCCTATTTGTGATAAGGTTGAAAGTTTAGACGAAGACAGTTTACTAAATCTAACTCCTGCACCATCTGACACTACTGATGGTAATAATGAAGAGCAACGTCTTTCCCCCACCACTTCTTTGTAATTCATCCTTTCCCCCCACCACTTCTTTATTTAACTAACATTTCTCCCTTTTACTTCTCATTCCGTCTTTGACTTCTGAACTATCAACATCGCTTGTTTTAAAATTTCAAACACTAACACAATCATGATGGATATGATGGATGAAGTTCCCTTCGTAACTAGAATGGAAGAGGATAAATTGAAATTAGAAATTAAACGATTGGAAATGGAACAGGAAAACCAACTCGAAATGTTACATTTGTTCAAGCTTTTCAAATACATCATCTGGGGACTCTGCATTTACCTTCTCATCGTCGTCGGTGTTTGCATTTACAACTCTGTAATTCATCACAAAAGTTCAACTTGTTTAAACTCTGCTGTTGCACATTAATTGTATGTTCACTAATAAAATTCAAAAGTTACTTCAACCTATCCTACTATTACCAACTAGTTCAACTTAGAACTATTTCTGGTGGTAGTTGGGTAGGCTTTTTTAAAACTTACTCTGGATGACCTTGACATACTTTTCCAACTTTATACTCCTCTATTCTCTACAGCTGAGCTAAGATTTGAGGTTAGAATTATCCATGGCGGCCGCCATGTCTAGTTCAGTTTAACCACATAGAGTCGGCGACCGGTTATTGGTCTAAAGGAGTGGGGGAAGGGGTGGTGGGGGAAGGTTGCCGTTTTATAAGCCCTCTCCCTAGGCGACGCTTCTCATTCGATCGCCAACTTTCATACGATAAACACCTCTCCCATGGCACAAATGAATTATCCCACTATCACCAACTAGTTTAAATTTCAACTATTTCTGGTGGTAGTTGGGTAGGCTTTTTTAAAACTTACTCTGGATGGCCTTGACATACTTTCCAAGCCCCCAGTTATACCTGTTAAATTTCAGTTTTCAACTAACTCTTAATTTTTGTTCAACTGTTAGAGTTTAGTTAACACAGTTGAATTTCACTTTTAAACTAACTTTTAATTCATGCCCAATTCTACTTCACATTGAGGGCATATGCTCTCGCCATCTGCACCCTGCAGCTGCCCTGGCAGCTGACACCATCTGACCCCTGCAGCTGCCCTGGCAGCTGACGTCACTTCCGGTTTAGAAGTGGCTTTTTCCCTCTACTTTTTTGTCTCTTGTAATATCTTTATAAAATTTACCGTTTTTGAGATATTTGAGTTTAAAATATTAAAATATCCGCCATTTTGAAAATGCACATTGTAAAAAAATAATTTTTTTACTGAAAATGGGTATTGTTATATGATTGTTTTATGGTATTAGGTTCATGCCAAATATTAACTTAATACAATCATCCGTTACGGAAATAAAAATTATTTAGTGTATAAAACAAAATGGCGGCTAGAGGGTTAACGAAGCATTTTAGGACATAATATGTTTATAGGAACTTTTTTGCTTATTTTGATGTGGGCAATAACCTGGAAAAGTTTGTAAAGGTTGAAGCTGGACACCCTGTATATCTAAGTGTTCGTGAACACCATAACTTTTGAACGGAACCTCCGATTTTGATGAAATTTGGTACAGGGGTGTAAGCCAGCGTATACTAGGTTGAGTTCGCGAACCAGAATGATCGGACCATGGGAACGGGGTTTTATGGGGTTTCAAAAGGGTTAAAAATTTGTTTTTGGATTTTTTTACTTTTATTTAGAAAATTCAACAATTTTAACTTAAACTATTTAAAAGGGCTTAAAAAACAAACAATCTAGTATTTTGAATTTTTTACCTAGCATAAATGGTTATGGAGAAAATCCAAAAAGTATGTTTTCCATGTTATTCTTATGGGAAATCAACAAAACCTTCTATCTTGCTTATTTATTGACATATCTTGATAAAATTTGGTATGTATATTCATTAGGAAGTGTTTAACTTATATTTGCTTAGAATACCCATATGGCGGCAAACCTAAGTATTCACCCCTATAGGGTTTATGGGGAAAATAAAAAGAACACCATAGCCTTATAAAATTTGGTATGTACAATCATTAGGTATGGTTTAACTTATATTTACCAACAAAACCCATATGGCGGCAAACCTACATACTCTCGTCCCCATGGATTTTATGGGGAAATAGAAAATATACCAAAATTCCATTGGAAATTCGCTGAGTACGCAGGTCTGCTGCGACGGGGGTATTATCATAATACACTTCAAGTAAAAAGATAGAATTTTTCTCATTGAAATAATTGTCCCATAAAATATGGGTCTGATGGGTGCGATATATAAGTATAACATATGTTTAAAATAAATACCCAACAAAGGGTCTGCTTTTTTATAAGAGTAGCTTTAGTTTAACCACAATATTTAACCTAAAGAAAAGACAGTTGAAAACCAATTTTAAACATGTTTCAAATGGACAAAAGTTTGTTAATAACAGCAGTTTTATAACTGTTTTAGGCAATGCTTAATGTGCGATTTATTCTGAAGAATTCTGCTATTCCCGTTCTCTGTGAATTTTATTTTGGTCAATACGTTTAGTTAATTTAGTCTATTAATATTATGTGGATACTTATAATATTATGAAAGAAAAGCGAAATTTTTTTGACATCATACGTATTTGATGAATTACTTTAATATTTAAATAAGTACCCGTACTTATTTGTTATAACTTTCGTACTTTATTAGTATTTTTTTCAATTAATTACTTTAAATTAACAAAAATGATTACAATTCTATTATAAATTTTGTTAAGGTCAAACGTTAAAGCAGCCAAGCTCAAGCCCTGCGCAGGCAGTAGACGTATCTGTGTGAATTAGAAAGTATATAAATCTATTTCTCATGGCTCGGTGGTCTAGGGGTATGATTCTCGCTTAGGGTGCGAGAGGTCCCGGGTTCAAATCCCGGCCGAGCCCTAGACTTTTAATTTTAGAGAAATACATAAATTTGTTAGATAGTAATAAATTTATGTATAATGAAGTATAATCAGAAGTATAGTAATTTCTATTAAACGGGCTGATAAGTAATATCTCGTCACCTGATGAGTTGACTCACAAAAAAAAAGAAAGAAAAAAAAAAACAACTGTGCAAAGAATATATGATTTCCCGTTGTCAATCTCACATGATTAATATTACTGACAATTATTAGCCGAATTTAATTTGGTACATAACAAATTTTTTACCTATTAATAGTTCAATAATTTCGGCAAGCATTTTTTATTCATTCGCCCTGCGTGGTTGCATGTATTGCACATCAAAAAGTAATTAAGAATATTAAACAGTTTCCAGTGGTATATTTTGGAAAAAAGTTGTTTTATTTTTATGTTATTTTCAATAGAATATATGATATTATCAACCGGAAGTATTAAAAACAGTGTAAAACAGACGACTTTATTACTTTTTTTCATAGTTAGCTTGTTAGCTATAAATTAACGGGCAAAATAAAATTTCATAAATAATATATTTTAAACAGTAAGGTAAAAAACACCTTTGGACAGTTTGTCTGAGACTTTTACTGGGCCGGTAGGAGCTTTACCGAAACAAACGTTTTTTACTTTATATTAGCAGGTTTTATTTGTATTTCTAAAATATTTACGTTAAAATGATCGAAAATGAAAAATAAACTTTTCTTGTGGAGATTTAGCATGGGGAAAAGTTAACTTTTTAAATCCTAGATTGTATGTGACTTCCATTGGACAGATTTACATGCAGTTTGTACCAAATAAAAGCTTAACTTCTCTACATTAGCAGGTTTTATTTACTTTAATGTTATCTTACTTCCTTATATTACAAAAATCAAAATTTTAACCCCCCCAAAATTTAAATAATTTATAAAATTCTGTAGAAAATGTTTTAAAAGTAGTAAAAAACTTGCTTTGTTATTTCAAGTTAGTAAAAAACACTAATTAAAAAAAATTACTCTCGCAAACCAAATCCGCCTTGATGAACCCTTTATTTAGAGCTATAAACCATTATTTTCTGATTGTAAATAAAAGAGTTATTTGACATCCCGTTTAACATTGCTCTTATGGAGGAAAGGCGGAATTTGGATTGACTCCAACGCCCTCTTAAAAAATATACGTGTTTCACCTTTACACCATCTGTTATAGCGCTCAACGGCTCTACTCACAATGACTGGAGCTGTTGTATCCGTAAAGTTTCGACGGGCAACGACTCGTTTTTTTTTTTTTTAATATACTTTATGTAAGATATTATTGTTCAATAAACATATTTTTAGTGTCCCCCACAACAAATTAATTTTTAAGTCATAGAAATATTTTATAAATTATCAGGTTAAAAGTGGATATGAATCAAGATATCTTATTGTTACAAAAGGGATATTATTTTTAATTGTTTAAGATGAATACAATGACTAGTAACTGGTTGTTTATACGTTGCTGCAGATACAGTATTTCACATTTTAAAACATCCGCATGGTATGACCCAAAACCTGCATTTGATATGAATTATAAATTTATTATTATTTTCAAGTAGGCCCTAATACTTCAGTATTTTATAGATTTTCCTTACATTACAAAGTATTAAAATAACATTATTGTTACATTTCTACATTTATAGATTACTTTACATTTCTAGCGTTGGTTTATATTATTTTACCATGAACATTAGTTATAATTGGTCCTACCTTCGACATAAAAAATTGTTATAATTATGTTTAAGCGACTTTTAGGTGTATTAGATTTAACTAATCTTCGGTTAGATTCGGTTAGTCCGATTCACGGGTTGATAGCGATATATCATACTAATTTACCGTTTGGAAACTAATGTTCATGCAATTTACTAAAAGTTTAGTTAAATGTACAAATAATGAGCTATCCTAATTTATTTATTTATATAATTCGTATAGGAACAATTGGTGTCCCTTCTGCAAGGCTTCTATTCTCTGTACATTTATTTTTACCCAACGCCAAAGTATAGTTTTGTTCTCTTCTTCGTCAAACATTTATTATGGCCTGGTTGTTTGTATACAGCATGATTATGAAAATGCAACAATGAATTTCTCGTTATACATTAGGCCTATAGACTCATTGTGTTGTATAACACACTTCTACAGAAAATTGATATTAAATATTAATTCAAAATAAAGAAGAATAAGTCTATTTTAATATTTATTAATAATTAAATGATAATATTTTACATAATTATTAATAATTAACTTTTTATAGTTCTATGTTTCCCATAGTTTGCGGTAAGTATTATGTGATACCTTTGATACTGATATTTATATTTTATGCCTTTTATATATTTAGATTATTTTAAGAATAATACGAGAAGAGATAAAATGTAGTATTGGCAATTTGTGCGAATAAGTTTAAATTATTATTCATATTTCTTATATATAGAAATTGGTTTATATTAGTTATATTTTCAAAAATCCCAAGTTAACTATTCCAAACATAAAAATCTCCTTATTGTTTAAAGTTTTAAGAATACAAAATCCTGCTTTTTAAGTTCAATGTAGGAATTTTACATTTTCAAGATTTAAGAAGTATCATCTTGCAAGAAAATTAAATTAAATTAAATCCTAATTCCCCTGAATTTTCTAAAAATATTTCACTCATAAAAGTACCTTTTGTATCTCTTTAATTCCAAAATGCATTTGTGCACAAATATTGTGTTTTTAATAATGAATACTAGTACTAGTAGTTACTGCAAATAAAGTAATTACAAATATGTAGTAAAACGAATGTAAACTGTAAAATGCACTAAGTATTAAAATATAAAAATCTCCTTTAGAACGTAAATTTCTAAAAGTTATTTAATAAAATCGACTTTAAACGCAGGCTACTGTAAATTGTTGTTGAAGTTCGGAAAGCCAAATTAGTGAAACGATAAAATGTTATCAATCAGTAATTGTTTAACATAATTCATTGCAAAGTAATAGCCTATTGTATACGATTTAATGGTCTGCCATAGACAGTATTCATTTAAAAATGTGAACTAATTCCGTATCAAAAGATTTAACTATAAGTTCTTGAATAATATATCGTCCTATTTGCACATACAGACAAAAAAATATGCAGTATATCATACATAAAAAGTTTTTGACACTGAAAACTGGCTAATTAAAGTTATTAGTTTGTGTTATAAATTCTTTGACACTTAAGTCAATTAATTACGAATGTCGACAGGTTATTTTTTACAAATGAACCAGAAGTATTTGTGATTATTTTATAAGATTTTATGGTTTAATTATGTTTATCATATTCATTTTTAAATGAAAATTAATTCTTTATAAGAATATTTTACTTGTTTCTTTTTTTAGCCCTTGAAGAATATGTCGTCGATGTATCTTATGTTAAAAGAAACATTGCGTAATCCTTAGAAAACTAAAATATTCTTGACATTGAGTACTAGTGAATTAAAGTAATAAATTTGTTTTATTATTTCTTTGAAACTTAAGTAAATTATGTACGAAGTTATTAAATAAATACATTTTTGTAATAAATTATAAGAATATAAGTATTTAATTTTTGATTAATTTCAGGATTTTTTTGGTTTATAGAAATAAATAATGGAAATAATATTTATAGATGATTTTTAGAAAGAATTATGTTCATACCACAATAAATTCACTACACTGCGTACAGTAAAAAACGTGTATGTAGTATTTTAGGCGCCTTGTCCTACTCAACATAACTCTAAATTGGTTTTCCAACTAAACCTAACATTTTCCATGTGGCTGGAATCGACCTTACAAAGCGAGCATACACGAACACACCGCAAACCCCGTTCCTTTTACCTTCACAATCACAGTCGAAATCTTTCACTCACTTCACACGGGATCGAAACCGCACAGAAAAAAATGAATAAAATTACTGCAATAAAAAAACCGGCACATAAATAATATCGGCAGCGGTCGGTGGAGGCCCGACTGTGTTTAATTTGCTAAGTGACCGCCATCGCTGCTTTCAGCAGATTAGCGGCGGAGTGCGCCGGCGTCGCAGGGATCGATGCTCGGCCCCCATTGGCGCGTCGCGGCGCCCGAGCCGACGCCAACTACCTACGGTTACGGTTTTTGCTTGTCGAAAATGAGAGGCTTCTGTGGGCTTCACGGTGGGATTTTTGGTTGACATGCTCCTCTATGATAATTAAAGGGTGGAAATCGGTTTTTTTGTTGGGTTTGGTTGGTTTAGTGGGTGTTTCGTTGCGGTTTTTCGACATCGTTGCACTCTGAAAAATAAAAATCGTGAAGAGAAATTATTCGTGTGAAGTTAGCGAACGTAATTTATATGTTACTAGCTGTTTCCCGTCTCGGCTTCGCGGTTATTGAATTTATTTTATAGGTAATTGAGCTCGTTCGCTACGCTCACTCGCTATCACGCTCATCTTATAAATAAAAAATCGCTAAAATATCTAAAATTAGAGTTTTTCATCAAATTTGTTTCTTAGCAACCAATAAAAATAGATAAAATAGAAATTTTTAGATTTTTTTACAAAGTATTGCATGCAATCTGGGTCAGAGCCCATTGGACAGATTTGCATCAAACTTGACATAGGCCTAAACCATCCTTCCGAAGGATGGATCCTTCAACAATTCCTTGTTGAAGGATCCTTGTTGTTCCTTGTTGATTCCTTGTTGTTGGATCCTTGAACAATTGTTCAAGGATGATCCTTGAACAATTCTTAAAATTGCCTGAAAGTTTAATTACAATCTGTCCAGCGGTTTCGGAGTGCATAGGCAACATACATATAATTCATACATACTTCCTATTATATTGTACACTTTGATCAAATTGTTCATGAATTTTGTCTCCTGGATTGACCATGTAGGGAAACAGAAGGTTATTTCATTTATGACGTCGTTTTAACCCATGGATTAATACCGTAGTTGTTTAGAAAATCAATAATGTCGTTTGGTAAAAACTAACATTGTCGAACGCCTGCTATATATTTATTAGGCTAACACTGGGTAGCCTATCACTGAGGCAAGCAATATTACACCATTTCACTTGCTCTTTTAATAAAGTTACATACCTATAAAAACCGTCGGATTGATTAAGTTATAATGATAAGTTAATCCTCATCAACTATTCCTAGCTCTGTGATGAGTAAGAGTTCAAAGTTTGCTTGAAATATTTTAATAAATAAATATGGGGTATTATTTCTATATTTACGTTTATAAATCTATACTTATTTAATACGGTAAGGTTTTTGTAGTTGGAACTACTACGATTTTTAACATATTTTTTTAAGATTTTTGTGTCGTGGAATAGGACTTTGTCTTTAGTTGTTTCCGCCAAAAAGGATTTAAATAAAGGCACTATCGAATTGAATTTGAAAATTTCTCATTGGAATAACTATGGAATTTGGTTGAAAAATTTAATCAACTGTTTATGTACCGTAGTTTGTATAAATAAAAGTGGTTTTGGGTGATTTCTGATAATCGAAATATATACATTATTCGGGTGTAATTTATTTAGAATTTAAACATTACATTTGAAGCAATGAAATGGTATAGTCAAAATTAAATTGCTCGATTTCGAACAACACGTGCACTAGAATGAAACATAATAGGGCTTACGAGTATTTATTCCAAATCTGCTTCAATGATTTTTACTGGATTTATCTTAGTTTTTATTAACAACCAATCTGTTAGCAACAAAGTAAAAATCTCTGATTAAAAAAATAAGAATAAAATCGCAAATATATCGTTTACTCATAGCACAAAAGGCACACTTATAGGCCTAATAATTTTTAAGAAGCAATTATTAAATATTCATCATAGCAAAACATTCACAAACTTTTGAGTCGTACAAAATTGTAACTGTGGTAAGAAACAGTTTCATTGAGAAAAGTTCGGTCCTCTTATTCCTTAGCCATAGAGAAACCAATTAAAAGTTATTAAGTTCTTGAGAGAAGACCGTCTTGGTTAGTTAATCCCATAAATACATAAGTTTCGTTCGTATATTTACATTTAAATCCTAATAAACTGTTTATTCATAATGGGATTTCCTGAATAAACCTTCAAAATATTCCCTGCTACTTCCCGTAGGCCTAATTCCATTGTAAATGCCGCTTTATCATCAAAGACTCGCCAGATAATGTTGTCTTTGACGTTTTCCATCCCTCCCCTACATTATACAAGGATTATTCGTCGTGATAAAAAACGTTTGTTGAATTGTTTAGCACAGAAACGGAGGAAAAAATTGATTACACTCCGGAAATCCCGGGTTAACACATAGTCCGTCGCCTCATCCAGGGTAGACTCCACTGCGATCTTCCGATGCCGGATAATTCGGGCGGGGTTCGGTCTCATCTCTGTAAATCGATGTTGGGTTAATCTCAGTTTTGCTGAAAAACCAAATAAATTCACTAAAAACTATCTGGAGAGCTTTTCATTTTAATTTCAGAGAGTGTTGAAAAAAGTATAAAACAAGTAGAAAAGAAAACAATGTTATTTCACAGTTCATTTTAGATAATATTTAATCAAAGTAAATATGTTATATCTTTTGAAATTGTATTTTTCAGGATTTGAACTACCCTGTAGTTGATTAATATTCGTATAAAAGTTAGTGGTAAATGAAAACTGAACATATAACTCTGTAAGGTCCCTTTTTTAACCTCCGTAAACTATTATCATAGAAAATATGATTTATAAAAATCAGGACATCAGGCATTGCCTATTAATAGTCAGTGTAGATTATCATTGACTACAGTTACAAAATTGGCGAATCAATGTCCACAATAAACAAAAAAAAAACCCCCGATCACCCCCTACGTAAATTATGAAGAGCCTTTACTGATTTATTTGCAACAAAATGAAAGTATAGAACTTAAGCTCTCTCCCTGAACTCTGATTTGTAACAATTTGTTATTCGTTAATACAGTATATCTGCTTCCATAAATTGTATAACTGTATTTTTATTTCCTGTTGAATCCATTATCATTCTTTTGCCAACTACTACAGGATGCATTTTATCTTCGCTTAAAACTGCGTAGAATTTCTAATAATTTCATATTTTATATTTTCATCCATCACAATTACGGATCAAATCAGAGTTCAGGGCGAGAGCTTTAGTTCTATACTTTCATTTTGTTGCAAATAAATCAGTAAAGGCTCTTCATCACTCGTTGTTGACACTGCTGATGCCTTACCATATGGTTCGGCCTCTATGGGCACATTACCATTTTTTATTGCCAGATAAATTATGTCCCGCCGAGCCTCAGTTTGACCTTTCATCGAGAGGGCTCTAAATGAGCCACTGGGGATGGAGTGACCCCCCCCCCCCCCCAAATTTGTCTACAGCTTCAACACCGGAGCATCTGCCGGGTTGGAAAACAATAACTAATCAAGAGCCCTCCAGCGGGCTTCAAAAGGGTAAACAAGACTTGTGTTGATGTGCCTGGTCCGAAAACGTGCTTGATGCAAGCTTTCTCCTTGTAGAGCTTGTTATAGTGTTATTATTTGATTTTGTATGAATCTTCGATTATGAACTATTTTCTTGCTTCTAACGGTAGTGTTATGAATATTATTTTATAGTATTTGGTAGCTTGTATTTTTTGTTTCCGATTTAACTAGTACTGCAGGCCTACTCTCAACACCATTGCAATTGTTGGATTATGTTATTTAAGTACGTAATTATTTAAAACATTTTGTATCAAAATTGGTTATACAGTAGTTAAACAGAGTTCACGGAGTTTCTGATCTGAAATATGATAGTTTAAGTGGGACGAAATAAGTAGAATTCTTTATTCCTCCTGATTTGAAGAATGGATTCAATGCAACAGAAAGGTAGTGTCGTCGTCGTGAAATTTAAAAACTAATTTTACGTTACCAATATTAACTATATCAACAAAGAAGAGTTTCCTATATTCATGGTTAGTTCTAGTTGTTCATTGACTCAAACTTGTTGTTCTTGTTAGGCTTGATCTTGAGGTTATAGTTAGTTATTGTTCAACGGAGTTCTTGTGTAACAAAACTTAAAGCTCTTAGAGGAGCTTGTTGTGTTAGACATAGTAAAACTCATTTTACTGTAAACAAGGATTGTTATAGAACTACATACATTCGTCATTGAAGAATAATTTATGTACACTTATTGTCTCCCGTCGTAATTAAGGTACACTTATATTACCGACCGATTGTTAAAAATAGTGGAACAATTCACTTAAATTAAAATTTAAGCCAACCGCTACAAAAAATAGGACAAAAATACAAATAGAGCACGGTTTTCATCTTGCTGGAGAAAAGCATTTCCGGGAATCGCCCAGTTTCAATCATATTTTGCCCAAGGCCCAAGAGAGAGATAACAAAGCATCATCTGATTCAAGGCAAGCTGTTTCTATTCAGTCTGCAACTTCTTCCACTGGCAAGAAAATGCGGAACTAGCATTCCAAGGTGGTTTCGAGTGATGTTCGGCGGCCAGAAAGGTATTAAAAAGAAACATTTTCCAAATTGACATGAACATTTTTAAGCAGCGAGAGTTAATTTTCAACGAATATCATTTGTAATTCTTAATAATAAACTACATTTTGTACAAAATGTATTGTTTTTTTTTTTTTTTTTTTTTTTTTTTTTTTTTTTTTTTTGTATCACTAATAATACTTCACCAATATCCCAATTTCAATAGTAAATATCGATCAAATGTGGGAATTCCACAACAAAACAAAGTTAAGGTGGTCCTTATTCCTATTTATAAAAATCATATTATTAGAATCAATTTCATCCAAAGACTTGCTGACGATGTGAGCTTTCAGTTCGCGCAAGGCTCAGTGTAAGTAAAGGGAGAATAAAGCTTTAGTAAAAACTTTTTTTAAACAGCAGATAATACAAATCACAAATGTTTTTTTAAAGTACCCTAGATGTTTATATTCAAAAGGATGTGCCTATTATTTAAAATAGATGGCGTAAAATCATACTCTTACTTTCGACTGAAACCTACTCTACTCCCCCGGGCTCCTTTTAAAAGCTCCACAACGTTTTCCATTGTTCTACATTTTCCTTCGGGGATTTTATAGGAGCCATTTGCTAAAAAAGACGTTTGTTTTTAATAAGCATTGACGTTTGTATGCATTTTCACGTTCATTCAAATAAAACAAAATATATTACATGTTAAGAAAGAGAATTTGATAAAACCAACATTTATGTTGGAAGAGTGATCCTTGAGAAATAATAATAAACATAAAGGCCTGAACTTCAATCTAAGTGAAAGTTTGACTTTTAAGGTATACCCAGGCTCAGAATTATATGTTCACGGCATACTATATAGTTGCATCGTCAATTAAACAATCTTCTATCATCCTAACACCTAAAGGAATACTCTGTGAAGAGCTCCAATTATCCGTAGATTGGATGGCAGGACAGAATTTGTCCTTGTGTTAAAGATAAGACACCCGTTAACATAAATCTAAATTATTTATAATGCTGTAAAAATGGAACGTTTTCAAGCTAATTTTTTTATCACATGAACTTAATTTAATAAATGTATGTATTTATATTACTTCGCTTTTTAGCGGAGTCTAAGATTCCCTTCTCTAAAATTTCCTTCCGTGCTCGTAGTTACTGTGTCGATTGATAGTAGAAGTTTTCATTACTATAGTCTCAAAAGTGACTTATTGCGGGGAGAGATTGCATTTACGCGCTAGGCGAAGCCTCGAGCGTGGAAAAGGCTATCGAGCCCCGCAATGGCACTTTTGAGACGAGTATTGAACATTATTTTTCATTGCGATTACGATATCAAAAAACTTGTAAACATCATGAATATTTTTGTTTATTTAACTTAGTATCAAGAAAAAAAAAGAACTCATAACGCTGAGTTTCCGTATACTTATGTCGAGGAACCTACGCATGGAAACTCAGCGTTATGCAACAGCTGATCGGTCTGCACCACAAAATCCCATAACGGCTACTTTCCGTGCACCAAAAATTCACAGAAAGTTAACGTTATGTAATTTTGTAATTTAACGTTATGTAACGTGAAGCAAGTGAGTGAAGCGTCTTAAACAAGGAAGAGGGTGAGTGAGCGGAGTGAACAAGCTTTGTCTGAGAAAGGAGAGTGACGCTTACTAATTTTACCGAGCAAAAGCTCGGTCCCCCTGGTACTATACAGTATAAACTGGATCAATGTTGTTCTTCCTTCGGATTCATCCATAAACTCATTCGTAGAACAGCGAACATATACTGAATCAATCCTGCACACAAATGTTTAACTTGAGCTCAGTTGACTTTCACCAACTTCACCCGTGAAGTGCCCCGTTGCGCCCCTGCTCTCACCTCACCATGATACGACCCATCGCCCCCCCCCACACCCCCCCACAATTACGGAGAGTGCAGGGGTCCACTGCATCGATTACAGCGTTTGACTCATCCACCGCCGTATGAATGGTAAGTAGCTGGTAAGTGGCAGTGCAGAGCTGTTTTACAGCACTTGGCACTTAGTTGAGTCACTTAGCTTCCACCTTATTAAGCGGAGATGGTACTTAGCTGTAATAATTGAGCGGTTCTTTGCTGGTCGAATTTTGCCGTGATTGCCAAAGTTTAAAACCCTTAAAACATTAAATATTATGTATATTTCGATTTGTAAGCTCCATGTTTGATTATTTAACAACTTATTGCGTTTTCAGAAAATACTCAAGGTGCATCAATAGTATTTTATATAGACCTGACTGGGACGGTGGCATCGTCCTGTAATCCAACTACTTGAAGGTCACGAATTATGGATATTTATAAGCGATGGCTTGTGGATGCGATATTCCTTAGTGGGGATTAACGTCCGCATTCGTGAATAGGCCTACTAGTTCATCCATAAAGACTATCCTCATAGATCAATTCGTATATATGAGGTCGAAGTTGTGGTCGGATCCCACGTTGAACTGTAGGTCCCTAGATACCATTGGCTGTTGGGCTATTAATTAACAGTCCTGTCTAAGAAGAATTACCGTCTTATAGTCAGTAACAAGACTACAAGATCGCACCACGACCATTCTACACTCATCTCTCATTCATATTCAGGTTAAAATACCCACTATATGAGGTCCCTGTCTCAAAATAGTGATATAGTGATACTTCAAATTCTAATAGTACGAAATTCAGCAAGCCAAATGACTTCAATTCAATGAGATTCATTTTTAAAATGCTGGTAGGGCCTATGTTGTATTAAAATAGGAGGCTACATATTGAGAAACTTTACGGCACAGCAGACAGGAAAAATAACAATAAATGGAATGGGCTTACATTACTTAGTCTTCATTAAGGTAAGTGGCCCAGTAGCCGATCTGCATAATTATAACTTGTTTTTTGTACGTATAAAAGAAGTTCGTGTTCAAAGTATTAGTCTCAATGTTCTATTTCGTAAATCAGGTTTTTATTCAAATACTAATAAACTTGTCCGGTAATATTCTTGCAATTACAAAAACTAATTTTCTATTATTGTGTTGTTATGTATGATTAGTGGAAGCCATTATGACCTTAAGCATTTTAAAGACTTGATACCTACATAAAAATGTTTATCCTTAAAAAGATTATAGCTTTTAAAAACTATTTCTTTACAAACGATTTTAATTAGGTTATGTTTGTTTTTAAATAGGCATCATATCTATGTATAGGAATTAAAACAGTATATATATATACTTTTTACATTTAATAATGAGGCACTGATAATGGATTGGTGATTACAATGTGCTTGTAAAAAACAAATCTACAAAAATGCCTTAAAAATCTCGTTTCCTCCTCGCATGAAGCTCTATATATTTGTTTATGTGAAATATTATAGGCCTGCTTATTTTTTTATCCATGAGAAATTTATAACCGAATTACCATATTCTAAAGTGATAGAAAGGCACTTGTTGAAGCAATCCGAAATCATTAATGTCTATGGCACTTTTTAGGACTAGCAAGACAAGTTAATTAGTTTTTCGTCATATTATGGAGTAATAAGCTCTTGAGCTTTTCTAAAACTAAACTTTGCTTTGACCTTAGGGGAAAAATGTACGATTTGTTATGTTGTGTTGTGGAAACGTAAGAGAATCTCAAGTTCATAGTTTTCTCCTTCAAATGCATGCTATATCACAAGACGAATATCTAAATCCACCTTGCAACACAGGCCATATGCGGCCGGTGCAATGTAGGGGACAACAGGCAGAGCAATAACGGACAATGCGGCCGTATCATGTGCCGACACTGGGGGTCTCGCAGGCTGCATTATACATAAACAGCCGGCGCCTAATTCGATAATAGCCCCTTCCCCCGCGCCCCACTCTGATTTTATTGCTTCTCGCGCATTAACGGAATCATAACAGATATTGGATTGTCATTATGCCGCCGCTGGTCCGGTTTGGTCGAAAGTTTTTAAGTGATCAAGAAAATACATGTGGGAAACGACTTTGGTTAACATACTGTTTCGGACAATGATAATTAAGAGGTGTCAATAAAAAGGACAAATTTAATACTTTAAGATTGCGGTTGTATTTCCTAACTTTAATTAATTTAAAATGAGTATAAAAATTTTAGGTATACGAAAGACTTGAGACAGGACACCAAACCATTTTTATACGTCATAAGAATCACGCCACCATGCAAAAAGTGAATTTATAGGCCTACTTTTGTCTAATCATTTTGTCCCACGAGATCTGTAGTTTCTGTTGTTTTATGGGGTTTTAAGGATACTTGGGGATTAAAATGTTAAAATTTTCCATCCCTCATCTAAATTAAAACACTACAAGTCAGATCTGTATACCCCCAAAAGAATTGTCACATACGAGACAGAGACGTAAACGTACTGTAAACATATAAATATTTATAGTGAAAAAATGTTACATTTACGAATTTGGCGCATGAAATTTATTCATGTAATTTGAGGTCGATCACAACAGCTACGGGTTTAGCTAACCGACATTTCTTAAGATAAAATGCACTTTTCTTTTTCGTCATGATAGTGAAAAGGCCTTCTTTATTTAAAGAAAAATTCGATATGTAAAGTGCTTTGTTTTTGACAGATGAAAAATGTAATAACCGACAATACTTACGTAAAAACATTTAACTTGTTAATCACACTGTGTAGTCAGTCACTGGCAATTTGTATCGTATAAAAACACACACGACGACTTATTGGACCACGGGAAGGGTAAGATACCAATCTCATCAGAGGCAGAATGATACTGAAGGCAAGCAGAAGAACTGACATCCACTATTCCGTGTTATTTGTTTGTATGTTCTAATAACAACGACGACGTGATACACAGTAGAGACAGTGACGTTCTGTGTTGTGTCGAACCGTCCGGTCAGTCGGGCCTGTATAGTGGAGCCCAAGTGTTTTTTGGCCATTAGCAATCATGATTAAACCAAAATACATCTAGTAAAATCCGGAATAAAGAACCCTTAAAATAACAATTCCGAAAAAATATCAAAAATGAATTACATTTCCTTTTAATTTACTATGTAATGACAAAACCGTCTCAAAACGTACAACCTGTTTTGTTCCTCATATTGTGCATAATGGCATTTTAACCAACCATATTTATCTAACCGTTACCGATATAAAGAATGCAACTCAGTTTTCCCTCTTCTACCATTTTAAAGACTACTGAGAAGGTGACGACATGCAATTATTCTTATTTATTATCAATATTTAATATGTATATGTATATTATCATTTATATTCCGTATAATCTCAAAGGTTCATATGATCTATTAATAGGCAACATGATTATTTTTATTATTTTTTTTCAGTTCGTGTGCATCGTAGAAAAAAAACGCGCACACCGTTAGAAAGTTAAGGTCCTATAGATAATCTTAATCCCATTTTAATCTATACTTATTTAATACGCTAAGGGTTTTTTTGTCTTGAGAACTCCTCCTACACTTTTCAACCGATTTTTAAGTTTTTGGTGTCGTTGGATAGGGCTTGGTCTGTCGTTGTTTCCACCGAAAACTTATGAGAATCGGACTGAAAATAAAGGCGCTATCCACCATTGAAATCTCAAAATTTCCCATTTAAATAACATTGGGATTGAATAAAGCATTTGAAACATCTGTTAATAATCAGCTGAAATACTTGTTGTTTTAGTGATTACAGATACTCACAATATTGGATTGGTTGGATGTCGTCATTGATTTAGAACTAAAAGTAACATTTGTATTGTATTAAAATAGATTGCTCGATTTCGAGCAACACGTATACTAGTTTACATAAAAGACCCAGAGACAGCTATTGAAATATCTAATGTTAGCAAAAAAATAAGCACAGATGTTTCAGCCATAACTTTTTTTATACTGAATTTGGTTCAAAAATCTAGTAGGCATATGGCTTTGGTTCTGGGAATCAACTGAAATTTTTGCCGAATGTTGACCAGTGAATGATTTATAATAATAATTAATCAGCAAGAATCTTCTGTCAAAATTTTTATGTTGTTCAAACCCCTCCTGACCCACTCTCTGGACTAATACACCTTTACCACCACACCATAACTTTGTGACCTTTTGTAACACCATAACTTTGTGAATATTAAACCATATTAATGTGTATATATAAAAATCTATCTATACATATTTAATACGCGACACGTTATTTATTTTATTTTTGCCCACCCTCCTACAGTTTTTTTACCAATATTAATTAATTTTGTATCATTAGATAGAGCTCGACGATAATTGTTTCTAAAATAAAACAGCAGCTATTTTTCAGTAACAAATCTACACCAGTAGTGTGAAATTGTTGGTGCTGGGCCAGTTCAAGGTCACCTGAGGGATGACGTCATCGAGGTCAATGACCTCACCGATGACGTAATCGATGACGTCGTCGATTGCGTCATCGATGACGTCATCACCCATGACGTCACAGAAATGACGTGCTGATGACGTCATCACCCCTTACGTCATCAAAATGACGTCACCGACGCCACTAAGGTCAAGGTCATGCCGAAACTTAAAATTTTTTGGCACTTTTGCCGTTTCTCGCACTACGCTCCGAGTTTCAGTCCGAGTCCCCGTGACCTTGACCACTTGGAGCGAATTTTCGACGAGAAACAGCAAAAGTGCCAAGTTAAACTCGAGTTTCTTACATGACTCAGCCTAAATGGGCAATCGGTTATCCCTCAGGTGACCTTGAACCAGCACAACACCAACAATTTCATATTACTGTGACCTTGAAAACCTAACAACGGAGCGCCGACACCGATGCGCACCCCACGACAGCCACCGAGTGACTGACTGTCAGGCTCTGTGTACTCTAGGTATATGGGGAAGTGGAGGGGGAAATCTCAAGGTCACCCAAATGGAGTTTTAAAAAAGGTGAAGAGTAGAAAGACTACTCTTGTGCTTCCTGGGCGACTTCATCAATTTCTAACGGATCTGTAAACCAATCCGATCTGTAGCGGCAGGAGTCCAGAAAACAGGTGCACCACCCATCAGGTTGTCCGTAGCACTTCCAACAATTGGTAAGATTGGAGAAGTGAAACTTAATACACCGCTGCGGACAACAAGTATAAAAGTAGTTGGATTTGTAGATTTTGAAAGTTTGTAGTACCGGTGGTGGCAGCTGTTGGTTCTTGCATCTACACCTGCAACATCCGAAGCATTCACATTGCCGGCAGGCCAGCCCATCCACTTGCCACTTTGGTAAGAGGAAACACTTATCCTCACAGCAATAGGTTGTCCCCGTCTCTTCCTCCCAACGCTTCTTTGCACAATATGTGACGCCTTGTATCTCCAAACACCTATGCTCGCAACATGAGATGCGCTTACTTTCCATAGTTGATGTTGCTTTGACGAGGGAGCACGATGAAGTGATGCTGTGGTCAGTGGGAATGGGGTTTATATAAACTAAGGTGAGTGGAGGGGGAAAGGTCAAGGTCATCCAAATGGAGTTTTAAAAAAGAAAAGAGTAGAAAGACTACTCTTGTGTATCTATAGCGATTTCATTGATAGTGAGTGCTTCTGTATGCCAAGTTGATCTGTACTGACAGGCTCCTAAATAATGTTTGCAAAAACCTGCAAAATGATTGTTGCACAATTTGCAGCCAGTTAGCTGTTTTAGTGTGAATTCAATGCAACGTTCAGGGCAACAAGTGTACTTATGCCCTCTCATCTGGTACACATGGAATGTCTTCAACTCTGGTTTCGGCTTCTTCCAAGACTTGCACTTACACATGCATTGACCAAAAGCTTCACATTTTCTACACGCCAGGCCATCCGCAACATCAATGTCATTTGGCCATGAAAAACATTTCTGTTCGCAACAGTAGTTGAGTTGACTCTCCATGTTGCTGTGGTGAAGGTGCGCGATGAAATGATGCTGCAGTCATTGAGAGTGCACCTTAAATAAACTCAGTGGAGGGGGAAAGGTCAAGGCCATCCAAACGGAGTTTTAAAAAAGATAACTAGTCGTCCTCCTCCTCCTCGTCCGTTGTACTTGGAGAGCTGTCAGACGAAGAGCCCCGTGCAGGTGCTCCCCAGAAAACAAATCAATTTTAAAACGAAGACCAGGATCTTGCATCATCAATTCCTTTAATTTGTCACATACTAAGTCGACCTTGTGTAAGGTGTCAACAACAAGCTTCCAATTTGTTGGCTCAATATAACTTGTAGTAGAGTCTGCCTCGCTGATAACCACATCCTCCGGCCGTATTGGAGTGTAAAGATGTGTAAAGTTCTTCGGCTGTAGCTGAGGCTCAGGCTGGCTGGAAGTGGAAGGTTGAGTGTGGACCCCTGTCGCATCGAAATCCATAGTCATTCTACATTCAATGTTGGGGTTTTCGTTTAATACATACACCAATTTCTCATGCAACATATCCACTTCTGCCGAGTCTTGCAGATGAACATTCCAGGAAAATGGTCATTCTTCATCCGTAGTGGAGTCAACTCGAGAAAGAGTGCTGTCCGCCATGATAGCTAAGCAAGGAATGATGTGAGCTACAGACTGTGGTAACAGTATTGAAAAGTAGAGGGGGTAAACCAAAAGTATGTGGAGGGGGTATTTTCAAGGTCATTTAATTTGGGTTTTAAAAAAAGGAAATAGTGGAGGGGGAATTCTCAAGGTCATCCAATTTGGGTTTTAAAAAAAAGGAATGAAGGTTACTCCTCTTCAGCCTCGTTGTCCCCCACATCCTCATTAGCCTCATCTTCATCGACGTCAGACTCGCCGTAAGGGTAGATCGGGGACATGGGCGAATATTGTGGAGATTGTTGACCGTTGTTATCGTCCCCTTGCATTCTAACTTGGGACCAATCATAATTTAAATTCATTTGTATTATGATCCCAGGGTTGTCCCGCAGTATTTCCTTCATCCGTTCGCAAATCGTTTCCAAATAGTGTACACTATCGATCGACAGTGTCCAACCCGTACTTGTACCAACATCAGTAGTGGAGTCAGCTTGGCTGATGGTGTTGTTGTCTGCCATGGTTGCTTGTCGGACAAGGAATGACGGTTGATGTGATGCTCATGCAGGAACATGGTGAAGTGGTGGGGGGTGTGGTGGAGTAGTGGGGGAATTTTCAAGGTCATCCAAACGGAGTTTTAAAAAAGGAAAACCTACAAAGTAACATTGAAACTTTCCAATTGATGGTGGCGAGCGTTTTCTTCTGCAACCTTGCCGACACATGTGACTATGCCATACAGTATGAAAAGTACAACCATAATAAGGCCGAACAATAAAAGATAGCCGTTGACTATCATGATATTTTCTGAGTGTATCTGCTTTCTTCGTATCGCCCTCTCCTGCATCCTCTTCTCCAACTCGTGGACGAAGTCACAGCAAACGTGAGGACATGTTTTATCCGTTGGCAGGTTTGCCATTGTTGATGTTGTCGGTTTGGCTGTTGAAGATGGAATGAGGTTTCCAATTGTGATGTGCCATGTACATTAATAGTCAGGTGGTGGGGGTAGTAAAGCAGTGGAGGGGGAAGTTTCAAGGTCATTCAAACCGTGTTTTAAAAAAACGTATCTTGTTACTGAGCTCATATGTCAGTAACAAGCTATGTGCTTTTGCTCATTTACTTCTTTAATATAATGAAAAAATAAACATATTCTACAATGGTTAGAACAAGAAATACAACTGCTAGTCAGCTGAAGTAATCTAAGTTGTCCGGCTCGGTCTTCATGGACGTCGGTGAGGAAGCTGTCGAGGAGTGTCCAGGCTCTTCCTTTGACTGCCGGGTGTTCCGTATATTGCAAGCGTAAACTTGCACGTTTATACGGTAGCCTCGTGCCACCATCAGCTGCAACTCCTTGTACAAGTCGTTTAGCTCCTGCTGAGTCTTGATGCTCACCTCCTCGTAACTTGCGCAACTGACGTTCAGAGACATCCTGATGTTGCTAGGTTGGCTGCTAGGTTGTGCTCGAGTAGAAATGAAGCCGAGGCACAGCGTTTGGAGGTACATGAAAAAGTGGTGGGGGTAATGGTGGTGGGGGTATGGAAGATCCAATTAAACACTTCTAAACTTTTTCCATCGATACAATGGGATGGAGCAAATAGCAAAGGTGTCCTTGTAGTTTTCAAATCTAAACATCGGTGCTAGAAATCCGAACTGTTTTCTACCACCTTCCTGTACGAACCGTCGAAGGTCTCTGACGGCGGCATCGCCACAAGGCTTACAAAACTTTTCCCCGTCTTGGAACCTATACCATGAGTATCCCGAATACCCTCTATTATCTTTCTTGTACTCTTCGATATCCTGCTTTACTGTTATAGGGATATTATCTTGTAAAGCCGTCTGGAATAAAGATGCGTCAGTTATAACTCGTTGTAAGCAAAGCTCGTACAAGGTGCTCATCGTTTGCTAGTTGGCAACAGACTGACCGTGTTTCGCATCCAAGCAGGTTTGAATCCTAGTGTGGTAGTGGGGGTAATTACGGTAGTGGGGGTAATTGTGAAATGCAAAGGTCAAAGGTCAAGGTCACCCGCGAAGTTTAAAAAAAAATGCAACATATCAATACGTGACAAACTTCACATATTGATATGTTGCATTTTTTGTTTTCTTATTTTTTTGTCTTTTATGATTTATTTATAAAACATTACAATAACATATGTACAACATTAAAACTTAAATCTAACACTGCTGCTTGTCGGCAATGTGGATGGTCAACTCTGTAGAGTTGCTACCTGTGCAGCCGTGGGACACCAGGTATAGACAGCCGGGTTGAATAGAGCGAAGGTCCTCGTTTTGTAGAAGATGGACGAATCTCTTGGGCAGGTACACCTGGAACTTGGGCTCATCCCCCGGAGTAAACGGTGCCTCGCTGAGACTGCAGCAGATGGCTTCCCCAACTGTAGTCTCCATCTTCTTCATAGCATGGATTATGTAGTGCTTTTCATCTTTTAGTTCAGAGCACTTCTTCACAGGTAATATTGTTGACTTGGAGTGAGCATTGAACTGCTCGACCAAAGTTTGAAGGAACTGGTGAGATGCCATGGTCAGGTTACAGATCGTCTTCTTGCTCGGATATGTTGTCGTCTCGGAATCTCGAGTAATACTCATGCCAGGTCCCGGTCTGCTCCTCACTTAAATACTCTCCGTTACCCCCACCACTCCCCACTTCCCCACTTTGAAGGTAAGAGGCGAGTTTATAGGCATTTTTCAAAGCGCAATGTCTATCTTTATCATGTTCTGGGCTTTTTGTACAAATACATATTGTTTCCAGCATGTATTGATAATTCTTATCCAATTCCACATCATTAACCGGAACATGAGTAAATCCTTCGATCCATCTTTTCTTTTCCAGCCCCTTTGTGTAAATATTGGTAAACTTGTCTGAAAAATGATGCATAATGTGATACAAGTCCGTGTAACTTGTAAAATCATCATACCAATCGATATGATGGAAGTGTTTTGAAATCCATCTGTTGGTAGTAGCGGCTTTACTAGTTAAAGATGAATAAGAACATGGTGGTTTAAATAAAAACGAATAAGGAACACTTGTATTGATGTCCAAAAACACAAGTTCTTTTATAATGAATCTATCATCATTACCACGAAACGCTTGAAACTCAATAATACCAGGCTTGGACTTTACTTGTTCTTCTTCTCCCTTGTCCATTTTGAAGGCCACACGTCTGCTCATTACGAAGTCAGGAGGTCAACTGATTTCCACACCACGGTAGGTACTACTTTTATACCAGGCCGTACAGTTGTTGGCGCGTTGGTGTATATTTAACGTGGGCACCGTCCCCAATAGGCCTAACCCTACAAAAAGTTGGTTATTGTTTTAAAAACTAACCATTGTCATTTAAGTTTCCATCTTTATATTTTCCTTGTTTTCGTTTTCATCACTAACACTTGATTCTTCTCCTCCATCTTCCTCTTCTTCCTGTTTTACTGATTTCTTATGTAGTTGAGCGTACTTTTCCAATTGTCTCCACATTTGTACTTCATGAGGAACTCTATTAAATATAGAAGTATCCACAGGTCCGTATATTATAGGTGCGTCCGGTTGTTTGTCCAAAGTGTCTTCCAGATAATCTTTAATAATCGAACTTGAAAACACCAGTTGTCTCAAGTATCTTGTTATAGGTTCAGTAGCACAAGTTAAAATGAAAAACTCCTCTCGATTAAGTTGAATTTTGTCATCATGTCTTGTTGTGTCTCTAAACCGCAGCTGATGATCACCACGTTGTTTAATAATATCGATTTCCACATTTGAATCCAAAAGTCCTACTCTTGTTTTTTTCCAAACATGTTACTACTTAAATAGCATTCTAGCAGATGCAAGTGTTTCATAAATGATTCCCAAGCACTGTCCGTAAACAAAATCATTTTGGGTCCATGAGTTAAAATTACAGTAGGGGAATAATCTGTAGATTTCATAACACCGATTAAAACACTTTTGTCCAAACTGGAAGAGATTGGGTAAAATATTCGCAAAAATACCTCACTCAATATGTTTGGAGAAATATTATCTTCAATATCCCTTTTTCTCTTTTGTATATTCTTTCTTCTTTTACCTTTTTCTTCAACATTATTACTGGCGTGAAGTTGTCCGCAAACGTTTTGTTCACCTCCTTCCTGGTGACCTTGAGGATCTAAAAACTCAGATATCTCCTTCTCAATATCTACCACATTTTCAGGTGTACCACTAGGAGAAGCCATATTGAATACGATACTACCCATACAACAGTAGGCAACAAACTGATGAGGAGCGGCCTGTACGCTCTGCTTTTATACTCGCGGAATGAAACAAAACCGGTTTTTACAGTACATTCTTAACAATTCCAGTTAAAGGTGTGTATGTTACAATTTTATCATGTAGAATTAAACAGTATGCAGTTGTATTAGCAGGTATAGCCGCGTTGAATTCCATTTCTATTTTTATATCCACACTTGATGATTTTACTGATTCATTTTGTTTAGAACAATCAATTACAACTATTGGGTAGGCATCAAAATATTTTGAAGGTGATAATAAAGGTGTATTTGCTTTACCGTAATATGAACTTTGGAATCTTGCGTACATATCGTACAATATACTGTATTTCTTCTTAGTGAATGACACATTTAAATTGTCGTATGGAAAGAATTGTGAATTTAAATAAACTTTTATATTTTTCAAGTCACAATGATCAAATTGTCCTGCATGTTTAGTGATGTCGTCTCTTCTACCTGTTTGTAAACCAAATATAATATACCTGGCTCGTTCTACATAATTTGATGTTTTAACAGTCCAAGTGTGTCGATCCGTAGTAGGTAAACTGGGATGCTCATGGAATTCCCAACTTCTAAATGGAATAACAATATCACGATCGGCTTTTAATTTTCTTAAAAGTAGCATTCTATGCTCGTCAGCTAATTTAACGTGTGGAACTCTCCATACAATTTTGTCTAATTTTAATTTCCACTCTAAAGTCGCATCAGTCGTATTATCTGCAGCTTTAATAATGTCTTTATCGTTAGAAGACCTCAACAAAACTAATTCTTGTTTAACGTTTAATATTATTTTCCTATAATCCTCAGCAAAACCAAGCAACAAACGTAATGGAATATGAAAATCAAAATATCCATCTGAATTTGGAGTGATCGTGTCAATTGTAGGTAATACCCATCCGGCAGGTTTAAGTAAATTGGTTTCATTGGGTGTTATAGATGTTAGTCCTTTTAAAGTCGTTGTAATACCTACTTTTTTAGTAGAATCAACTGTTACACCTGATATTTCATATCTAATTTCATCAAACAGGAAAGCCATAGGATTATTTATAAATGGAACTGTTGTACCAGCAGTAGTACCGTCCTTTTTAGTAACTTTCCCTTCAATATACAAGTAACTTTCACATGGTAGTGTGTAAATGTCTTGATGTTGTATGGGAATACGAATTTCATCGTTATTGTTTAATTTCGATGAAGTGTAAGGGTTGTGGGTGTGATATTCTTTTTCCCATAGGGTTTCGTCGAATGTTGGACCCTGCGCTATATCCAGTATATCCATAATCGGTTAATTTTAATCCAACTCTCTCTAAGAAACGAATGTTCTCGCGTGTTAACTCCTCCACAGCTGAAGAGCTACTAATGCGGTTTCCCGTAGGTTGTTCGCTTTTAAATGTTAAACCCATGGTTTTGTATTAAAGTGTCGATTTTAAATGTAATCTAATCGTAATAGGCTCTTTGAAGTCTACCAAGTTACCGTCTTGATCCAATACGCTCAACACGATGTCTGAAATGAAAGTGGTGTTCAACGGTAGATATACCAGGTTTTGTGGCTTTTCAACAATTTTAAATCCAGGTGGTACACTTGGGTAAAATGTATGTATGATATGAGTGTTAGCCCCATCCCTGTAAGCTCCTTGTATAATGTTACAAGTTATGTCTATACTATTGACTTTTAATATTGTTACTGTTTTCTTACCGGAATGTGTTACATCTGGTTCTAAAACAGGCTCATCGTTGGAAAATCCTAATAAATCACCAATTGAGTTTGGTTGAGTAAAATCTATATAATATTTGGAAGTAATTTCAGCTTTCATCGTATTATTATTACCTTTTAATGTTATATTGTCTTTTCCCATTTTAGTTTGCAAAAATTCATTTATATGATCAATTTCATAAGAACCTGTGGGTAACCTGCACTCTTGTAAGTCTGTAAATTTCCCACTGGCATCTTTTCCCTTATAATAATGCAATACGTTATTTTTACCTTCCGTAACATTGGGAATAGAGTTGTAAGTTGTAAAATCCAATAGTGCCGCCTCCCAAAACCTTCCTTTTTGCAAGCGTAACGCTGGAAAAAGGATACTTCGTAAAGTGGACGATTTTCCTGTTAATGATACCGTATAGGAAGACATCTCAATAGTGACTGATACTTTTAGCTAGAAATTCCAAACATAAATGGCCGCATATTGAAGTATTATCAGGTTGTTCTCTTTTATAGTTATAATATATGTTTTTAGCAGATTTAAAGTAATTTTGAAGTTCTTTTGGTGGTGGCAAATTACCGAAACTATCAAAATAATATACATTGTTATTTAGTTTCTTATAACAAACCCAATGGGTGCCAGGCCCTTCAGTATTATCCAAATTTACAATTCCAGTCTCATTTTGCCACATTTTCTTTGGTAAACTGTCTTTCATAAACACACCGCGGAAAAATGGTATTTTTAAACAGGAAATATATCTAAATAATTCAATATTGGTTAATGCTTTATGTGGTATGACCAATTGATTTCTTTCATTTAATATGCACGATAAGGTCTTAGGTAAAGACCTGCCCCGTTTTTTACCATTGACCACACGGTGGGCTTCTTCCTGCCTTTTCTGCTAGATCGTCGTCTTCTTATATTTCCTCCATGTTTTCTTGTGGTTGACTTCCTTTTTACCCTTCTTCTCCTCCTTTTTCCACCTCCTACTGCTGTTTTAGCCTTCATACCTGCTGTTACTGCTAAAGCTGCTGCTTTTTCTGCTATGCTAGCGTCACTTGATTTTACTCGTTGCCAAGCTATGTCCGCAAGCTTTCTGTCTGCTATCGATCTATTTTTTGAATCGGCAAACGTGGAATATGCGATATCGTGTTCTTTACAAGCCTGATCTAACTTGTTTATGCCTGGATCACCTCTTTCCAGTCGTTTTTTCAATTTAGTTCCTGGTCCGCAATACTGATAACCTCCCGGTATATGAAATTCGTATGGTAAAGCGTCTATTGCTCTATTTACGATAGATCCTACTGGAATACGGTTTAAAGCTTTACTTAACAGAGAAACCGCTGTGGACGTGATACCGCCTCCTTTCCGTATAGTGTCTCGATATGGACTGGTGTAATGAAATGCCATGATTGTCTTTTATATTCGAAAAGCGTAACCTATGTGTTACCTCTATGACAGGTTGCACATAAATGAAGTCATTTTATGAGTTATTTAATTAAATATCAATATCACCCCAATCTGATGATCTAAACTTTTGCGTTTTAGGGTTAATAAAGTATTTATTATAAATTTCTCGTTTAATATAATCACCTCTCGCGGATTCATCATAAGTATTATGTCCCGATTTTCCTTGAAGAATATCTGGTGTAAAATGATTGTGTAAATCAAATATCGCATTACCTAAAACTTTTATAAGAAAATTAACAGTGACAGCATTATCTACATGTTCAGGGTCTTTAAGGTTTGTTATACGTTTATTATTACAATTATACACTTTACTATCCTTAAATGATGTTGTGATGGTCTGTCCTACAGTTGCAGCATCATTCGGGTGTCTTCCTGCTCTCAAGTTTGTAATATTGTTATTATTACATGTAAAAACTGCAAAGTGTAAATTTGGATCTAGATGTACGGTTTGTGATAAAGCAGCTGCATCATGATCCTCATGACCCCATGACACATTTGATAACTTTTTATCCATGCAATCCCAAGCATTATTTTTGTATGTTAATAAATTAAATTTTTCATTACCTTGAACGAATTCATCCCCTTGCTTCGATACTACTTGATTTTGTTTTACAAAAGAGGTTGTTTCTTGTTTTAAGGTTTCCATCATTTGACCCACTGTTGCACCATCTGATGGCGCCGAACCATCTTTAACATTTGCTAAACAATTACCAAAACAATCTATAACCCCTACATCACGTATGATACAATGATGTTTTATATATTTGAGGTTTACAGCATCATTTTCATTTTTTGGATAACCTATATCGTTAATAACAAATTTATAAAAAGAAAATCCATCTTTTGTCTTTTCAGGTATCAAGGAATGTAAATAGCGTCTATTTACGCTGTCTTTTGCATCTTTAGGGTCATCTACGTTGGATATACGTTTATTGTTAGCACTATACGTTTTCCCATTGAATTTTAACGTATTTTTAAATTCAGATGACAAATAACCTTTGTTTATTGCATCACCGTTTTGATTTGGTTTACCAACGTTGATGATTCTATGATCTTCTGCGTCATATGTGTTATTTTGTAGTCTTAATGTTGGCGATATCTTTTCCTTTAATATTTTTAAATTTATTGCATCGTTTTCATCCGTAGGATCTTTTATGTTTTTTAACCTTTTATTACTCATATCATAATCTCCATCAGGTGTTTGTGGTAAACCAGCACTTCTTTTTAAACTATTCGCATAATATAACCCATCCGAGGAGTAACGTCCGAACTTGTCGACACTCATGGTGCAACTGAATAGTACTCTAGGGAGTAACGCATTTTTTATGAGATTACGGTTTCGGAGTTCATCCACTAAAGCCACCCATTCGTTTTCCAATCCAGTATGACCCGCTTCTTTAGCCTCATGTATTAGTTTCATTCTATCAACCAATTTATTGATATTATTGTAATAAATCACATTTGTGTTATATAGTTTTTTCATTAAACCTGTACCTGTAACAGACTTGTTTCTTTTTCTTGGTTCTGGAGCACTTATATCCAAAGTGGATGACACAAACCTTCGTTTCACAGGTTTTCTTGGTATTATTGGCATTGGTTGTCTTCTCGTTGTTGGTATTAACTTGGATACAAATTCTCTATATTTTAAAGACTTTGATCTAAAAACAGGTTGGTCAGCTGAATACTTCCTCCTGTATGCATTAGTTTGTTCCAAAATATTTTTATATGCTTCCATGTCTTTTTCTTTAACTAACAATTCTAAAGGCTTATTTTCAAATAATAATTCAAATAATCCCCTTGTGCCCTTATATCTTTGATCACCAACAATAATATTATCATGTTCATCAATGTTTACCGGGCTATTACCAACCATTAAACCGTCTTCTGTTAATCTTACTCCATAACTATGGTAGTTTTTATTAGGATTTGTTCCAGCTAACATTTTTATCATGTATTTCCTTCCTAAAGGTCCTTTGTTATGAATGTTTTCACCCAACAAGCTTATGTTTGACGGACCTTCCCTTGTTTCTTCTTCTTTTTCCTCTTCACTAGCAGTTGATACAACTTCATGTCCTCTTTTGGCTTTTACTTCATATAATTCTCTTATTCCACTATAGTCTGGTGATTCTAGCTCTCTTTCGGGTTCGCCACCGGTAAAACCACTATATGTAGAGGATTCCAGGTCTTCATCACTAAAATCTTCTGATTTTACATTTTCTCTTTCAAACTTTGTAATAGGTGCAATTGCATCTCCTTCCAAAACGGGTTTAGCAAATTTTTTGTTTAATTGTTTCAAGGGTTCAGTAATAGGTTTAAAAGTAGATTCAAGGAATTTCTCCCTCTCGCTAATACCTAGTTTCAATGCTCTGTTTTTAGCCCGAATAGAATCACTAAGTGATTTTATTTCTTTTACTAATTTTTCTTGGTTAACCATGTTTGTAGCAAGACGTGTTGTACAACAATGAATGTTTTATACCACGTTCAATGTATTAATATAAATTTATCAAACCCTATCCTGTATCGACCATTGTTTAGCGGTTGTTCCTTCATAATTGTTAGGAACCCATACTTTTCAGCCCAAGCCTTTCCACATAACTCTTTAAATCGTTCAAATGTCATATCCGCATTTACATGATCAAAATATATATGTTTTAGGTTGGTTTCGTCCTGTTCGTCCTGTTTAAATACAATTAACATGTTTGCATTGTCTCTAATGAGTTTTTTTGGTATTTTGCTGTAAGTTTGACCAATATAAATGCTATCTATGTTGTTATGTCGACCCATAGCGAAGTAATTTCTTATTGTGTTTTGGTTTTCACAAGATACATCGTCGAATATGAACACGGAGAATGGTTTAGCTTCTTGTGGTTGCATGACACTCTCGCTTGCATTAAACTTTAAATATTTAACTTCAGGCACATTAGTCAGTATCTTTTCCAATAATTGATACTTTGGTTGTTGTAGTGATTTTGAAAATACATATAGATTGTTAAAACGTAATCCTTTAGGGTTTGTAATCAAATTGAATACTACATTAGTTTTTCCACAGTTGGAAGGTCCGGTAACCAGACAACGAACGGTGTTTGGTAACAAATTGCCATGTTTCCCACTATTGAATTCTGAATTATCCACTGTGAGTTCATCTATATTATTAATAGTAAAACTCTCTTTTTGTGGTACTATCTCCATCCTTTGTAATGGTTCAACCTAAAATGATTCCCTATCGTTATATCAAATCCTTTTTAGGTATCCAAGAATCTTCCGTCTTATTAAATCCTAACCATCGTACTTTGACCTTATCTTTTTTCCGTTGCAACACCTTTTCAACTAAATATACATCGCCTACTGTTGATTTTAACATTTCATGTCCATAAAACCCTCCTTCAAGCAATTGTCCTTTATTATCTTTTAAAATATATGTCTCAGGTACTGTAGGTTGTACTTTGAATACAGTAAAAACCTCATTGGTCCAATTTGGCAGATATCTTTTACTGAATACACCTTTATATTTACTTATTCGCACTTTATCACCCACATTAAATTTTTTAGGCTTTAGTTTTTCAACTTTTGGTTTAGTATTCATTTTTATACGTTTTAATACAAGGTTTTCATTTTTACTAGTTACTTGGTTTGGTTTCATCCCGATAGTCCTATGAAATTTGTTATTGTAATCGTTTATAAGTTTTGGTAACATATCAATCCATATGTGCGATCCTCTGTTGGAAAACATTTTATACATTGCACGTTTTAAAGTTCTGTTGAATCTTTCGATTATTGAGGCTTTTACCTCTGAATTGGTTGAGTAATGGTTTATATTGTGTTTTTTCATTAAATTTGCAATCATTATTAAAATATTCTTTTCCATCATCTGTTTGTAGATGTTTAATAGTATGTTTGTCTCTTTGTATAGCTGTTTCCATTGCTTTTGTAACACTTTTGCCACTTTTATCTTTTAGTGGTAAAGCATCTGCCATTTTTTAAAAACAGTTAATAACAGTCAATATGTATTTATATCCTTTATTTTGTTTGCTATAAGGAATCATTTCGATTAAATCCGCTTGATATAAATCATTAATTCCTTTTATCACCGTATTTCTTCGTGGAAACTTTCTTCTTGCAGGTTTATGAAGTTCGTTGACAATTTGTTGCTTCAAGTCCTTCATATTGCAGGTTTCAATGTTTGTTGTATCACATGTATAATCACAATGAATGTTGTTTTAAATATTCACATAATTTATATGAGTCAAGGTCATCCAAACTTGTGTAAAAAAATGGGGAACACGGCGTTTGACTTGCTGTGTTCCCCATTTTTTTACGGAAGGAAAAAGGAATAAGGTCGAAGTTGTAGAAGGACGAAGAATAGGTTACTAGTTGATAGGGTTTAGAGAGTAGTGGCCAAAAGGAAGAGTGTGGATTTTGTCGGGCATAATGTGTCTTTTATCATCCCGAGCTGACAGCGCTTTTTTAATTTCGGTGACACTGTAGACTTGATGCTTGAAGCTTCGGATATTGTTAAATGTTGCTGATATTGTAGTATCTTCAAACAAACAAGTCTTGTAGTGGTCAAATGTCACGTGTTTTTTCAAATAAGATGTCTTCACTCCTTTTGCTTTCTTGACTGTCGGTGTGTTGTTCTCGTGGTACATCTTAAATGAATACAATTTCGCCATCAGCGCCACTATTTCTTCTAAAGGCATTCCATTTGCTTCATCTTTGAATTTTCCAATTACTTTTTTATTTTTTTCATTAAAATTTGGATGGTTTTTTTGGATAGTCAGAAAAGTCGAAATCTTCTTTGTATGGAAAAGTCCTTAGGTCTTCATACATGTCCAAAGTCTTTATCCAGTAGATAAACGCGTCCGTATCCATGGATGCGACTCCAATGTTTTCCCTTCCGTAATGTTTAACCATTTTGTTATAATGGAAATCATACATCAGGGTTTTACTTATGTCCAAAATCGACATACCTATGTATAACGGACGGTCCATGACTATTGTTGTTTTCTTCATACTGACAGCGACTAGGTTTTCGTTTATAATCATGGATGTTCCGAAATTTGGTTTTTGCACTAATTTTTCCAATTTCCTAGGATCACTCACTAATTTTACATTTTTGTGTTTTCTTTTGTTCTCCAAGGTTTTCCCAAAGATGGCGTTGTTCATTAATTTATAGAAGTCCTTTTCAAATGCTGTTGTCGCTGCAGATCTTGTAGTGTTGGAATCAATATATGGTTTCAACCAACAAGACTGGGTGAATTCAATTGCTCTATGAATTCTCACTATACGTAGACCCAATTCAAGAGCCTGTTGAACTACCCAGTAGTGAGCCACATACCGATCTTTATTCTCCAAGGTCATCATCAATTTTGGCCATCTTCCTGTCGGTGAAACTTCAGTCTTGGCTAGGAGAGGCAAGTCGTAGTGATGGTCATGAAGGTGCTCCGGGTATTCAAAATCACAGTCCAAAATATAGCCTTTTGGACCATCCTTTGGAATCTGTGAGATGTCTCCGATGGTGGCCGGGTCGATCCATTTGAAGTCAGCGTAGGGAAGCGGATTTGACATTGCCCAACCTTAAAGGTTGTTTGGGTGAAAGTAGCCAAGGTAGACCGATGGTTGTTGCTCGTCGAAGCCGGGGATGTACTTGTTGTTGGCTTTGACATGACGTGTTACAGCTTGTGTCAAACCGCCCCGTACACCAGATTCCATCATGAGCACCATATCTATATCTGTTAGAAGTTCCAATCGACAGTTGGTTGACTTTAGCATAGCTTGCCATGCTAATCCTGGAGATGTGTACGAATGTAGAGGGTCCAGTCCATAGGCGGAGAAGCAGGTGTTTCTGAATTCTTCCATCACATCGCACAGCAGAGTTACGTACAGTTTTATATAAAAGTCTGAATATTCCCCTAAAGTTTGAATGTTTAGTTGGTTCCAAACATTACAAGCATGATTGTAGTCTTCAATGGAGATTTCACTTTCGTTTAATTTGCTGTTGAAGGCTTCAATCGGTGGTAGACTGGTTTCTTCAAATTTTTCTGCAGAAGTTATGTAATCGTAGGGGAACACTCCTTTACGTAATACTAAGTCCAATTTATCTTCAGGTACAATCTTGCTGGTTTCTTTTAGGTCTTCTCTTCGTAGATTCTCAGACAATCTGCTCAAACTAGATGCCATAAATCTATAAGAGTCTACAAAGCGAAGTTTAATTTTACCTACTGTTTTTGAAAAACTGATGTACTTTTCCAATGTTGTAGCAAGAACATCAATTTTACCATCATCTCTTCCTAACTCTGGAATAATGAAGTGGGAGTCGTAGCCGCTAAGATTGTGTAACACGACAGGGATAAAGTAAGGCAGTTTGTAATTTATATTGCATGAATTACAAGCAGCTCCTCTGTATAAACCTATCAAGTGATCGTGATCTCTTACTTTTGGATTTTCTTCACTGAAACTCTTCTCGCATAGATAACATCTTGATGCCAGATTATATTCTTCTTGTTGATTCTCATTCAAAGGTTCCATAGGTACGACATTACCATACAAGCGTTGTACCTTTTCAGCAATGTCATACAACTGGTCTACGAAATACTTAGCGGCTTCTTCACCACGGTAGAGTATTGGAGTGGATGTTAAACCATAGTCTTGCAATTGGTTTTCAGACAAGGTTGATTTAACTAGTAAACAAAAACTGTTGGGTTGATGCAACTGATATTTTGTTCTTCTAGTCACTTCGCCGTCCGGCAGCTCCTGTGGTACTAACGTTGATTCAAAATCTGCGTAGACCACTAGTGGAATTCGATATTGGTGAACCGTCTTGTTAAATTGTATTGAAGCTCGGGTAGGCGGTGGAAGACTTATCTTTACTTCATAGTTCTCGTTGCAAAGTCTTTTATGTTCCAACAACCAGTCCGATCCTCCACGTCTTGAATCTTTCCAAGAAAAGCAGAAACATCTCTTGCAAACTGTAATCCTATTTACTCTTTTGGTCAATTGTTTTACAACTAAGGCTTCAAAGTCCTTTATCCATACATAATGGGAAATTTCACCCTTAGTTATCAATAGAAAATCCGTGTGGTTTCTTTGCTCAACCTTTACTACCCGCAAAGGATAAACGTTGTTCGAATCATCCAGACCAAAAACATTGACTGAAACGCCAGGATTTTTCTTTTCAAATTTGTCAATGTCTTTCAAGGTAACTGGGTAGGTGAGACCTTGAAAGTTGTAGCGGTGTTCATTCTCGTAATATTCTCTACCAACTCTACAAGGATGATCTTTAACATACTTGGTTAACATTGCATACTTGAAACATTCATTACCCTCATTTTGAACATTTCTACACGAGTTAGTGTTTTGGATTTTCTTTGGTAGAGGGATAAAACTACTACCTCTTAAACCATATCCATGTTTATGAACCCTAACATCCATACCTTCAATTGATGACAAAGTCCATCCAGATCCTCTTCCTTCATGTTCTTGGAGTTTGGTTATAAGTTCCTCCAAGCATTCTTCAATAATATCATCAATGTCGGAGGTGAAGGTAAGGGTTCGATTTTTGGTAATGAATGCTCTCAATGCTGTTTCACCATCAGTATTGTTAAACATAGCCTCTAACACCATTCCAAATTTAATAAAATTTAGCCTTTGTAATTCTTCCCTCAAAGTTTGACCAACAAGTTCCTTAGCCTGGGTTATGAATGTTTCCAGTTCCAATTGAACGTTATTAATTTTGAAATGTGTTACAACTCGTCCTGGCAAGGCCGTGGTGCGCAGTTGTCTTACATCTTCCAGTTCTTCTTCCATATCCTCTTCTTCGGTGTCCTCTTCTTCAATAGGTCTTGTAGCAGTAGATGGTCCAGCACCGGCAAATTGTATCACACTAGGTCTTCTTCTTTGCATTTGCTGTAGATAGCTGTCCCAGTAGTCCGTCTGCTTCTGGTGCTCTTCCAAAAACCGGTCAATTGAGTCTAAGTCTATTTCATCCATGGTAATATCTTCTTTTTTATCTTCGTCTTCATGTAATTCTCTGTGTAGGGTGAAAAGATCTTCGTCTTGAAAGATTTCCCCACAAATGTCGCAAAGAGCCATTTCAAACAGTTTGGCTTTGAATGCACACTCTGTGAATGTCCACGCAATAATGAGCAGCGCACTCCACAGGGATCCTTTATATCCGAGGCAGATAGGTGGGGAAAGTGACGTCATATAGAAACAGGTTATCAATCATGTGCTAAATTTAGCCTTTACACAACCGTTTGTAATAAATTTATCAGTAGGCTTGATAAATTGATGATATTTGGTCTAGATTCAATAATTTGTACAAGTTTTTTTAAAGACTTCTGTTTGAGCAAAATTTATATAGGTCAAGGCCATTTTGAATTATTATTTTGAGCGGGGGATAGAGCACTAAGCAGCATCATTTACTACAAAGTGCTCTATCCCCCGCTCACATTCTTTTTTTAACTTTTTTTTAAACTTTTTACAAAGGTGAAACATCACCATCAGAGTCGGAATCATTCTCATCACGAAATAGGTAGCGATGACAATACATAATTCTTCTGGCTACTAACGTCCTATCCATTAGACGATGAGGAGTGTCTTGTTCTTCTTCTTCTTCAATTTCCGACTCAGATGATGACTCTAATGTTTCGTAGGCGTGCAAGTCCATTTCATTATCCGTTAAACCAGCTTCGTCAGAGTCCGTTTCAATATCCATAATTTCTTCCTCCTCCTCTTCCTGGTCAACCGCAGGTAGTTGGTCCTCTGCTTCTATAACTTCTACAGGTATTACCTCCAGAATTGAAAGAATTCTGTCGTGATGGAACACGGTGTTGTCAAGTGGAGCCATGATATGAAAGTGGTGTATCTATCCAATTGGTTTGCCCTTTTTATACCCCCACCAACTATACATTTTATGTGGGTCAAGGTCATGTAAAGATACCCTTTGAGCGGGGGATAGACCACTAAGCAGCATGCTAGTCCATTGCCGCAAAGTGATCTATCCCCCGCTCTATTCCGCAGACCACACTCAAGTCCAAGTCCACATCCAAGTCCACATCCATATGTTACACTTTATTATTACTGCCACCAAGTAATTGTCACTCGCACGTTTACTTGGTTTTGATAAAGGTACTGCACAAACTCCATATTGGTTGTTTGTTCGTTATACAAATGCATCATCTTATCGATTGCGGCATTGTCCAACGGTTCGCATTTCACAAGTTCCAATGTGCCCTGGCTAGTCTTATCCTCTATAAGTTCCACCACTTCGTTGATATCTTCTTCCAAGAGGATGAACTCAACACTGAAGCTCTCCATTGTTGTTGATAGTGTCTAGACAAATGCTTGACTAAATGCTTTATTCATCAGTCCTACATATATACCAATTTCCCCCTCCCATTACTCATTCCCCTTCTACCTTTATATGGGTCAAGGCCATCCAATAATACCCTTTGAGCGGGGGATAGATCACTAAGCAGCATGCTAGTCCATTGCCGCAAAGTGATCTATCCCCCGCTCTGTATTCCACACAAGTCCTAGTCTTTACACACATAAGCCCCCAGTCTTTTACACTTAGTCATATACTCTGTCCTCCCTGCCAATTAAGAGTTCCCCATGTTTGCCGCTATTTTCAATTAACCTTTCCAAATCCCAAAACACAATGTCCAAATTAACCAAGTTCGCTCATCCAATTTGAAACACACTATTCCCCCCAAAGTCACTTGCTCTCACTTGTTGTCCTGAATACTGCTTCTTCTTCCACGCTACAATCACTACCCTACCTTCTTCAACAACCATTCTTTTAACAATATCGTACACCTTCTTCAACATCCCTCTACAATTTAAATAGTTTATGGTCACATACTCCCACTCCTTACCAATGATCAGTGATCCACTCATTTTCTAGCGTTCCACTGGAAGGTCCAAAGCAGAATGAAGTCGGGATGTACAGACCCCCTCTTTTATACCAGTTAACCGGTTGTCCTTCGTTTAAAGTGGGTCAAGGTCATTCAAAAGTACCCTTTGAGCGGGGGATAGACCACTAAGCAGCATGCTAGTCCATTGCCGCAAAGTAGTCTATCCCCCGCTCTGTATTCTACACACACACACATGTCCCTGTCCAAGTCTTTCATTACATACCTAATATATATTCACTTCCTTCATCATCACTATCACTCATCACTGCCTCCACAAACTCCATCGGGTTAAAGTTAAATTGTTTTAATTGTTCTTTTAGTTTTTCAATTTGTTGGTCCTTCACTTCCAAAACAGTGTGGAGGTGTGATATGTAGTCCGCTGCCTCGGTGACACTTGCTACTCTTGGGTCGCCTAACTTCAAGCTGGGAACTACACCCTGCAGCTTAAAGTATGCCATACGCCTCTCTTGCTCCTGCCGTTGACCAGGACTAAGCAAGCCTTGCCCGTCTCGACTCACCTCCAGCAGGGTCCGTAGCATCGGAGCTTTGCAGGCGTTTGCCCGAGCAACAGTTATGCTATGGAATGGTCGAGCAGGTCCACGAGTAGCAGGCAGGACGTTGGCAGCACGCCTTCTTGAAGAAGAAGAAGCCCGAGAGTTGAAAGCCATGTTAAAAGTGTAGTATTCAGCTAAGCGGTACAAAGCAGAATAACCAAACTGCACATCAATACCCGTATATATACACTTATCAGTGGTGGGGGTACTGGCTAGCCTTGGTCAAGTGGGTCAAGGCCATCGAAAAACATTACCAGAACGGGGGATAGATCACTAAGTGGCATGTTAGTCCATTGCCACAGAGTGATCTATCCCCCGCTCTGTATTTCACATTCACGCACACATTCATACAAACACACAAGTCCCAGTCCAAGTCTTTACCCACACACCTATCCACTCTCATCCTCACTATCATCACTGTCCAACAGGCTTTCACACTTCCTAATTAGTTTTTCCCATTTACTCCGGATATGAAGTAGCTCACTGCGAGTATTCTCTAGCATTCTGTCCCTTTGCTCTATGACTTCATTGTACCACTCGATGATGCTTGGTGAAGTCTGAGTTGATGCGTCCGTCGTGGTTGGTTGAGAGGCTCCGCTGCTTCGCAACTCCTTCCTCACAGGACCAAAGCCGGAGAACCGGACACGACTCCTTGATGAAGGCCCGATCGGATTGGCCCAACACCTGAGGTGGAGTTAGAAGAAGAAGCTGAAGATATGGCGTTCGGCTTAACGGTTGCAAGCTGAATGAGCGGACAGTGGATTACCACTCCTATATATACCTATTTGTAGTGGTGGGGGGCGGGGTGGGGGAGGGGGTGGGGGCGGGGGAGGGGGTGGGGGAGGGGGTGGGGGTTATAAGGGGGGGGGGCTTAAGGACTTGCAATAAATTTCCCTTAGTCTTCGCGGTCATCGGTTTTACATACCTTTAGCACACCCATCGTTTTGGTTTCTTCAATAACTTTACACACCTCAAAAACCCAAGCAAACAGCTCATCTATGTTGTTATAATTAATTTTTGTCCAGTGTTCATACTTAAGAGTTTGGTTGTTTATAATACATAGATAAAATGTAGACCCATCTCGTCTTATACAATATTCAACTTCCATTCTATGCCGATTTAGCACTTCCCAAGCATTGTGTTGATCTATCAAGAAGTCACCACCTTTGTAATTGTACCGTGACATGTTTACCACGGAGCACAGAAACAGACTGAAGCAAATGAACGGCTCATACAAGCTTAGTAAGAGCGTTAGAGTGGGGGTATCACGTGATACACGACATTAGTTGTAAGGTTAGCACTTTACTTTAAACAGTAATTTATATGGGTCAAGGTCATTCAAACTTTGAAAATTTTTTACCTCCAAACACTTGTAGCATGCTACAAGTGTTTGGAGGTAGGTTTTAATTTGTTAAAGATTTTTGTAACTTAGTCTTCACCCTCAAGGACACGGTTTGAGATTGTCCCAGTGACTTTACATCACCGCCAGGTTAAAGTATTATACAAATCAAGTATTTTTTTTTTATTAGTTGACTTGTATAATACCCCTCTCCCTTACTTTAAGAGGGTTAGGACTAAATTTGGAAAAAATAATTTGGAAGAAGAGTTTTTGTTTTTTAAATATCGTCCAACACAACCTAACAATTTAGAATTTCTTTTGGTAGGCCTACATCCTAATCCATTTCCCACACAGATTGGCATCCTTCCCTTCGTATTAGATAGCCTTTTTTATGGATGAAAAATTGTCTTTGTACCATCCGAACGGGTACTTTCATTGTATGAAGGCTGCCATCACCTTTTACAATGATTTCTACTTTGGCATCAAAAGCTCCATAAGTTTGAACAATAAAATAATATTTTTCATCCACTTTAAGTCTTCTAATATCAAGCTGTTGCGGACTGTGGGGATGTCTGGGTTGGGATGTTTTAGACCTAATGTTGTTAAGACTGTAGGGTCTTACTCTCGGAAGATTGATATTTTTGTTCAAGTGCGTTTGGCAACGGTCTTTATCTAAAACAGCAAACTTCTGACAGCAAAGAACCCCAAAGTCTTTTGACATCCACACGTAATCGCATTTATTACCCTTGCCAGCAGGGACTTTAACACGCTTACGTTTTTGTGTTGGACGCTTTACTGGAGTGTTTTGGAGCTTGTCAGGTTTAGGCTGGCTAGAAGGAATGGGGGTGGGAGGTGAAGGTTTAAGTAGGTCAAAAGGTAGGCTGCAGACAATTTTGGGTGGGGTAGGTGAACGGGTTAGGTCGATCGTGGGGAGTTCGGGGGAGAAGATTGATTTACGGGGTGGTTTGGTTGGTGTAGGTGGCATGGGGGATATGGGTGAGGGACATTGGGATTTGGTGTAGGATAGGATTTTCTTCGTGCGACTGTAGGGGGTTATCCTCGACCTTGACGCCTCTTCGAACACCACAGACTCCGATCCTGAGTCTGATAGCAGTGAGAGTGCTGGAGAAGCTATCAGGACTCGTCCGCTGGGGTTTTTTGACGATGCCGCAGGTGCGCCAGCATCTTCCAATGCTGCAGGTGCGCCAACCTCTTCCAATTCTGCAGGTGCCCCAACCTCTTCCAATGTTGGTGGCAATGGTGACAGGCTGGGCATCGAGGCAGGCTGCGGTGGCGGCGGTGGCGGCGGTGGCATCGTCAGGAAGCTCAGAATCTGTGATGTCATGAGATATTCTAGGATCGGAGCGGAGGACGATGAGGGCTGAGACGTGTTGGCCGAGGTAGATGAAGCTGGTGGGTAGTTCTTGAGCTTAAGACCCATCTTGATGAAGCAAATAAAGAGTAAATATGAAAAGAGTAGATGTTAAGAAAGAAGTAAAGTGGTTATAAAAATCTCGAGAGTAAGGGAGTACCTGTCCGTATGGAAGCTTGGACCGGAATGAGAAGTGCGTGCAGCCCGGCCGCCTTATATCCCCACCGGGGCTGCCACGCCCAGGATATCAGGGGTGGGGGGGGGGGTTCGCACTTTTTGTCGGGGGGGGGGGGGGTTCAATTTAAAACAATAAGCCTCACTTAGGGTATTTATGTTAACATCGCTGAAGCCTCCAAAAAAGACACACTTATAGACGACTCAAACCTTGTGTGTTACTTATACCTGACTTGTACATTTTTTTTTAAAAGACCTTAATATATTTACCGTGTTAATAAGACCTGACTGTTAAAGAATTTGAAAACTTTTATATATTTAGGTCAAGGTCACAGAAAAACTTTAAAAAAATTAAGCCCCACACCCCCTAAGGGGGTGTGGGGCACTTGGGTTGTCATCGCTGTAGCCTCCGAAGAGACCCAACTATGACAACAAGGCAACATCCAATGTCGTGTTCCCTTCGCCACGCAAGACTTGTAAACATTTACTGCATTGTCTTTTCAATAGCTAACAAAACATTTACTTAATTTTGAGAGAGGTTGAGGACAGCCCTAGTGGCTTACGTCCTCGGTCCAAGTGCAGAGGCCGCCGCAAATTGGCCACAGCTGTGGTCTGCATGCCAGCGTACAAACGGACCGGTTCCCAACCCAGCCGCAATATTGCATGCCTGAGAGGACCCATGCTAACATTGGTTTAAAATTGCTTTACACGGGGGTCTACTCCCGTACCCTACCTTTAATATTTAACTTTATCAATGCAGTAATTTTTTATAAATCTTTGTGGGTCAAGGCCACACGGACATTAAAAAATTTCGGCCCCCGTACATCCATGGCGAACCACGAATGTTCGGGGGCCTTGGGGGCAAAAACACAAGTAACTAACAAACTTTCATTTACATAATTTTGAGTTTCCAGAAGGGAAACAAGAGGTTAAGGACAGCCCTAGTGGCTTACGTCCTCGGTCCGAGTGCAGAGGCCGCCGCAAATTGGCCACAGCTGTGGTCTGCATGCCAGCGTACAAACGGACCGGTTCCCAACCCAGCCGCAATATTGCATGCCTGAGAGGACCCATGCTAACGTTGGTATAAAATGCTTTTACACGGGGGCCTACTCCCGTTCCCTGTCTTTACAATTTACTTTGAGCATTGAAAAAGCTCAAGGGGGGATTGCTAAAACAAGCGTATACACTTTAGAAACATATAACACACTTACAATACAAAATTGAGCTCAACGTAGTCGATGCTGGAACAAGCACATACACATTAAACACATATAACAAACAAGACACAAAGGGTAAAAGACACACAGGAGACATAGGGTACAAGTAAAACAATTCGCAATACCCAAACGCAAGCGCAATATCTTACAACTAATACAAGTCTTAAAGTTAGAGTAGACTTCGCTAAACACTGAAGGCGCCATTCAATGTTTAGTGATGCCTATGGCGGTCCGTCCCGATCGTTCACGTTCAACGCGCGGGAGCGAACTGCGAGCCGGCTCTGGCCGGGCCCCCTTATATCCCCACCGGGGCTGCCACGCCCAGGATATCAGGGGTGGGGGAGGGGGTGGGGGTGGGGGGGGGGGCTCGCACTTTTTGTCGGGGGGGGGCAGGTTAGTTAAGTGGGTCAAGGTCACCCACAACACTTGTACTCTAAGTGTTGGCTATACCCCCACCACAACTGGGTCCCTAGGCTGCACAACACCGCTTTGCCAGTATGTCTCCGGCTTCCATGCGGTGCGTCTCGCTGTTCTCTAGCTCTCTATATGTAAGTAATTTTACAAGTTCTGAATGTAGGTCACTACACTTTAACTCTGGGACGATTTCGACTTGTAGTATTTCAGTGTTTTGACTCAAGGTCATCACACTTTAACTCTAGCACATCGGTTATCGTACCAGAGGTGCTTAATAACCTAACTTGTAATGTTTAGGGTGGCGTTTGCACGCCACGTGGTATCGCCATGAGTGTCCAGTCCAAGTTTTAAGTTAAATTAATTTTACTGTAATCTTTTCCATTTCCACTTCGTTTTGCCAAAGTATACGGTGTCGCTTAATAAAGTGGTATTTCTCTAAAGTTATAGGGGATTGCAGGGATACAATTAGTTTATTTAGGAGACTCTTCATCTTGGAGTTTAACACAATTTCCACTTTGACTTTGCTTCCTCGGCTCTCACAGCCTAAGCTGTACAGAAATGTTTCTTCTAGTGCCAACTCGGGCCAAGAGAACAGTGTGTTGACTGTAGGACAGCTCATGGTGAAGTGATGCGATACTCCAGCGTACCACCTCACCTTCCCCCACCACTGTGACCTTCCCCCACTCCTGCTGTTTCCCCCACCTCTTTTCCCTTGACTCATGCGCTACAAGCAGTCTCTCAGTATTGTGCGGACTTTTGTGAGGAGAAGCCATGTCGCGGGACGCTTTAGGTAAGAAACTTAGCCGTGTTAAGGCTTTATTAGTTGCTCACTGTCCACCACTCAAAGTTAAGAGGGTTTCAACTTTAGCTAAGTGGCGCAAACTGTTGCGCGGACACCCTAAGTTTTATACAAAACAGACTAATGTCAGTTTTACTGATGAAGATTTGTTTAAAATATTGGATGAAATGACTTTTCCTTGCAAAATTCAGTTAGTTACTCCCATTCCTGACAGTTTAGAGTCTTAGTCTCTCAAGCCGATATACCTAGAGTACACGGAGCCTGACAGTCAGTCACTCGGTGGCTGTCGTGGGGTGCGCATCGGTGTCGGCGCTCCGTTGTTAGGTTTTCAAGGTCACAGTAATATGAAATTGTTGGTGTTGTGCTGGTTCAAGGTCACCTGAGGGATAACCGATTGCCCATTTAGGCTGAGTCATGTCAGAAACTCGAGTTTAACTTGGCACTTTTGCCGTTTCTCGTCCAAAATTCGCTCCAAGTGGTCAAGGTCACGGGGACTCGGACTGAAACTCGGAGCGTAGTGCGAGAAACGGCAAAAGTGCCAAAAAATTTTAGGTTTCGGCATGACCTTGACCTTAGTGGCGTCGGTGACGTCATTTTGATGACGTAAGGGGTGATGACGTCATCAGCACGTCATTTCTGTGACGTCATGGGTGTGACGTCATTGAAATGACGTCATTGGTGATGACGTCATCGATGACGCAATCGATGACGTCATCGATGACGTCATCGGTGAGGTCATTGACCTCGATGACGTCATCCCTCAGGTGACCTTGAACTGGCCCAGCACCAACAATTTCACACTACTTACACCTCATCACGATCATCACTCTCACCCTTCAGTCACACTCACCTTAAAATACGCACCACAGAGTGCGTCCGTGTTTCAAATGAAGTATCTAAGTATCTATAGGGCTCTAGAAGCCCTTAAAGTTCTAAAGGTCCCCATTAGATTAACATTGATAAAGAACTTTTAATGATTTCTACAACAGGTTCGAGTAAACACAGGATATCAGTGACAGCCTCCCTCTATTCATACCAAATAGGTCAAATTTAAATCTTGATATTGAATACACTAGTAGGTATAAAACTGATCTAACTAATGACCAATATTTTAAAGCTTATTGCAACGGCGAAACCTTTTTCAGAAAATTAAGCTCTCTAACCCAGACCAGACAGTATTTCATTAGGCTCATCCCCATATGTGAGAGTTTGATTAGTGCCCCCCCCCCCCCCCCGATAACACACCTGTTATGGCTTCGTCGCAAGAAGCGCCGTGGGGGATGTTTGTTTTGTATTTTGGGGTCTGCGGCTTGGCGGGGCGGCCCACCTGTGGTGATTAGCCGCAACATGATACCGACTGCACATCTGGCGGGAACAGAAAAGAAACTCACTCCTGGCCTTTGGGAGTGGTTATTTGGGTTCCTGTTGATAATTTAATTTAGTTTGATACAATTATAGCGTTGTGATCAAAGAGGTTTGAACTAGATAGAGTGATAAACACATGTTAATTTTTGTCACCTGTTGATTTGCGCCATTTTACCCACGATTCCCACTGTTTCCTTGGTAACCGCCCCCAGTTTACCCTCTTTTCCTTTGTTACCAGTTTCAACTATTTGGTGGTGTTAAAAAAACTTTTAAAAATTACAGATATTATTATTTTGTTTTTAAATCAATTTGATTTGATGGTCTGTGAGCAGGCTGTTAATGTTGGTTACCATAGAAACGTCGGAGAGGAGTGGGTAAAATGGCAAATCACTGGTGGGGAAGTGTAAAATAAAGGACTGGTTACCAAGGAACAGCGGGAATAGTGGGTAAAATGGCACCAATCAACACGGGACAAACTTCTCTATCTTTGTAGCACTCTATGTACAGAAGTAAAACCTCGTCGATAGTGATTATCATAGTTGTGGACATTCCTTTAGGAATTTATTGGTAAGTCGCTCTGTTAATGTTTTCCTATTACTCCCAATTATATTTGCACTATTTAATATCATTGGCAATTAATTACGTTAATTAGTCTTGTATTCATGGTATTTTATATGTTTGTATCTACGTCGACGTTCTGATAGGGAACAATCCCAGACCCGGTCTTTTGACTACCTAACGCTGACATATTGTTAGATCATTTTGTTAGGTAGTATCGTTAATTAGTATCCCAATAAAATGTAAACTGGGTCCATTAAAGACACTGATTTCACATCTAAACAACCTCACCAATATTACATATGAATATTACCACTCGGTCGCTTAATGTACCCGGAACTACAAACTTTAACATATATTAAACTACCTACGTTATAAGTTGTATGCCTAGTGAGTTAAATTCTGTACAATATTTTACCTTTCTGTGTTTACTTCAATACGAATAATTTTATGATCTATAAAAAGGTGCAAACTTTTAAGAAGTCCTCCAACTTTACATTTTCACAAGCAATCGAAGAATTTTAGAACTAATAAAACCCAAATCCACCAAAGGTCGAATCCCCGATGCAAAACTCGTGCACAAAGAGGACTCCGCCGGATGATGGGGGGTGCGCGGGTGGGGCGGGGGGGGGGGGTTGTTGACTTATTGTTTGTGTTTGCCATTACGTTTTTCCCGACAACTCCGCTGACATGAGTATTTATTGAGCCGCACAACGCTGCGCTCCCTATACCGGAAACCCCATGGAGCTATTGTGCGACCCATCTGCCATGCCGACACGGCCGGTGAGGATTGTTTTGGTGCGTCCATATGCCACTCCGCGTGCAGCCGGTGTCATGCTATGGTGTTTTGGTTCGGTCTCCATATGACTCCAACCATTCATAAGTATCCTACTACACGGTATTTTATTCGAGATTGTTTTCCTCTAAACATAATATACCATGCAACCTTTGAATAAATTACCTTCACTGAAATGGCGTCCTAACAAAATGACTTAGGTAGTTTAAGCCAAGTATGAATGAGCGAACGTCCTCAGTTGCTGGGTGCTCTGTCACTTAGTCATCACTGATACTAAGATTCCAACATGCTAATTGTTTTGTAATTTTGTAATTGTTTTTGTGTTTTGTAATTTAGGACACTGATTTTTGCCTCTATAAAGGAACTATGTGGGAAATATTCATGGTGAAATTCTGACCTCGTTTTTTTTTTTTTTTTTTAAGCTGTGCTCCTTTTTTAACGGTAATGTTACGAGATAAAAGAGATTAATTATCCCGAAAGTTTTAACTTCCAAACCATCATCGTCGTAGACAAACAGACAAGTTACAAATTGGGGTGTCAAACATCAAAAAGACCACAAACACAAATGAAAGTACTAAAGCTACTTTGAAATGTCAGTTTATCCCGATACATTTTACATGCGTCAGTTTAATGCTGAACAGATAAATGAGCATCAGCTAAAACAACAGCCGGGTGGGAGGGGGAGGTGGACAGGAGGGTGGGGGGGGGGAGGTGGACAGGAGGGTGGGGGGGGGGGGGGGTGGACAGGAGGGTGGGGGGGGGAGAGTCAAAGGTGACTGACGCATTGATTTTACGTCACCGCGATGTCAGAGTCATGCGGCGGTCTGTTGGTATGACCTCGCGTCGCGGTCGAATGTAAGAGCTAGCATAAATTTTACACGAATATATAACCCTACAAAATATAAATAATGATTAGAATCAAGAAATCCATGGTAAATAAAGACATCGAGGTGGCCAGTGCGCAAATTGTGCATTTATGATTCTGTATGAGAGAAACTCATAGTATATGTTGGTTATAAAGCGAAAAAGATTTATTTTTGTTTACTATCTGGCTTTAAAATTCATCTGAAGGTAAGTATAAATCAGCTGTTAAACTACAATTCCCATTAAAAGTATTGTAATAAAAGTTGGTCAACATTTTAAAGCGCCCTCAAAAATAAATCAAAGGCGAGGGGGCAAAGCCCGAAACGATATGACCTTTTTAATTACGATTCGCCCACGCGCTATATCCTAAGCTTTAAAATGACACCTCAAAAATCGGTTCAGTAGGTCGAGAGAAAAAGGAACGTATCAGATGAAACCCTTATAGGTATAAGAAGACAGAATATTAATTATCTTATATAATAATACAGAGCATATAAGTGCCTAGGGAGAAAACTACCGAACGGATCAAAGCCATTTTGGTGTTAATGAATTTCCTATTGCCCCTAGATGACAGGAAATATATGCACCCCTTGAGAAAAAAAAGCCTTATACTGTAACTCCGAAACATGAAAATACAGTATTCGTATATAATATTGTTGGTCGCTATACTTCATGGTATATACATAGTCATTAGGCATATATAATCTTATATACGATATATAAGATATAAGATATGATATAAGTGCAGTTGTGGTATACTGTATAATCTTATACTGTAAAAAACTGTTTCACGGGCAATATTTTTTCTGTCAATGGATTTGTGATATTTTGTCGAATAGGGGGGATTTGCCATTGAGGAATCGATTTGAAATGGTCCCATGGGTGGGAAAAATCTTGATTTCGTCATAGAGCTCTCAAAGATTCCATGTTACTCTTATGTAGAGTTTTTGTAGAAGCTAAATTTAAAAAAAAAAAAACAGCTAATAATTGTAAATGTAAACCAATGTCTTACTTTAAACCTGTGGTTCAACAAATTTATATCAAAATGCAACATCCTGGCGAGTGAGTGAAGCGAACGAGCTCTTTTTGAGAGAGAGAGAGAGAGAGAGAGAGAGAGAGAGAGAGAGAGAGAGAGAGAGAGAGAGAGAGAGAGAGAGAGAGAGAGAGAGAGAGAGAGAAAAGTGACACTTAATAATTTTACCGAGCATAAGCTCGGTCCCCCTGGTACTGTACTTAAACACTAGAGACAAGTAATTTTTGTCAAATTAGATGGGTTTCAAACCAACTTGTTGAGCAAAAGTTACACTCAAATCATAAGTTCAAAATTTTATATCCTGTTACATTCCGATATAAATTTTATATTCATAGTTCCTCAAGTTATATGACAATATGTAAATAATAAATTTAAAACTATTGCAAGTAGTTTTACAATGTTGATCATGACGGTTTAGGAAGTAAAAACTTGAGGCACCGGCGAGATTCGAACTCACGATCTCCTGTTTACTAGACAGGCGCTTTAACCAACTAAGCCACGGCGCCGCTTAATAAAACTGACCCACAAATTATTCCTGGACAAAGGTTCAAGTATAAGTGCCTTAGCCATAGTTAATTGCACAAGGCTTTTTTAAGAACTAGACCTAATAAAAAAATTACTGACATTCAAATTATTTTTAAACACCGCATAGATTATATAGGAATATGTTATTGACTAAAAATGGTAGTATGTTTTAGAATATTGTAGCCTAATAGGCCTAATGTTTAACAAATCATCATTTTCTTGAATGATTTTATGCATCTTGTCTATATAACTTACTAGCTGTTTATCCGTTCTTCGTAAGGGGTGTAGGCCTATATAGTTTGTTTTACGAAGTATACATTAAAATGCATGCGCGAATACAATTTAATACCTTCAGTTGTTAAAAAAAAACTCTAAAATTCCAAAAATAAAACAAAATTTTAAAGATCTGTTAAATAAAAGTTTTGATATAAATATCGATGTTAATGGAAAAAGTTTAGTGGTTTCCAGGTCAACGCCTGTCGCATATAAGGAGTTTCGGCCCCAACGAAATGAGTGGAGCTGGTCACATGACTGGTAAAAATCCGGATCCGTCCTACGGTCCTTCAAAGTGTATATCTTACCTTTGACAGTAGTTGATGATGGAGTTTTCAAATGATAACATCTATATATTAATAGGCAAGCATGTTTCATTTCCTCCTTTTTTCTCAGGTTGTGTGCATCGTAGTAGAAATCCACGCATACCTTTAGAATGTTACTGTGCTGTAGATGAGCAGAATCGCATTTTAGGCTAATTCACATCGGCCCACTGGGTTACGCCCTACAGGCTTTCAAAGTTTCAATGTTAATCTTATGGGAGAAGGATAACTAATTGATTCATAAGACAGATGTTGTAATAACAAATGCTAGCAAATAAGGAAAACAGATGTTTAATTTATAAAACATTTTTAGGCTAACTGGCTTTTCCATCATCTTTGTTGTATTTTTTTGTATTTTTCACTTGAAATACACTTATTCAAATGATCGGTCCACTGGTCCCAACAAAAATCTGTAACTGCATTTTTTATTTAATTAACTTTTGATTTTTTATGTCCAATGGTCCTAACGAGAAATACCAACACCTGCTAGGTGGTGTTGGAAATACCCCTATAGGATATACAACTGAACAGCTGAGTGAACTGAAACAGCTGTAACCAAAAGGGGGCCTATACCATGCCTATGCCCTGTGTCTTATTGAAAACTGCTTGCCTCCTTGTAGTTATCAGGACTGGGGAAAACTGCTGTAATGTAATAGACAAGGGCTGTTTCATTAGCGGGTAAAACGATGTAAAAATTAGTACCCCAAAACGTCACTAGCCTGATCAGCTGGTACATGTTATTCTTATGGACATCAGATTGATTACGTCACCGGCCTGACTCAAAAGCGGCATTTTCCAACATCAAAGGAATGAAACAGCCCTTCTTTTTTCATATGTTCTCCACAGTCCTGGTAGTTATGCCGTACGATCAACACACAAACCATAGTAATCAGGCTACTTATAGATTAGTATCACAATGGTGCTCTGCACTAATTTTATTTGTTATTTACGCAAGGAATAATGTGAATGCTTTTTTATGACCACCAGGAGCAAGGTAGGCCTACTGTGTTAAAGCAAGGAGTGCGTCGAATAGTCAAGTGCTACGCATCGATGTGTATCGTTTTTCTTTTACCAATAAATCCAAGTTTACATATCTTAGTAGAGGTTGAATCATAAATTTAATTATAATAATTTTTAGTGAACAACTACCCCATTAATTTGATTTCTGACAAACCTTCTAAAAGAAAATATGTAGGCCTAGGTATTACAAAACTAATACCATTCTTATATGTAGTAATACAAAATCTTTTCCAATCATAAGAGTTCATAGGATGCCATTGGTTCTTTTTACTACCTAAATAATATCGACTACATTTAGCGTCTAAATTTGAGAAAAAATAAACACGAAAAATGAGAAACCCCTCTTCCTCTACTTAAAAATGTTTTTAAATAAAGTAGCAATATAAAATGAGACGTATATTGTTGGGCGCCTGTTGGGAGGGTTAGGCAAAGTGAGTTCAGTACTTGGATTGCATCCCGCCGGCGCAGGCCCTCTCGTCTGTTGCGGGTATGCTAGAAGAAAGAAATTTTTACATTAATGGAATATCGTATTTGATAGTAGCCTCCAAATCACATAGGCTTGAATCAAGTCTATAGATTAGCTGACTCTCTTGTGTATTTTCTGCTCTACTTTATATAAGAAGACGCTTTTCGAGTGTAAATACTTAATATGTGCAAATCTACATTTAAGAGATTACTAGTGTACATGTTGCTCGAAATCGAGCAATTTTGTTACTACACTGATAAAATATTTCATGTACTATAACAGAGAAATTATAATTTCTATGACAACTCTTAATAAACATTTTTGTTCTATATACACTTTGCCATCGTTACCAAGATGACCTTGGTCTTTTGAGTAGGTTAGGAAAGCCACCTGTAGTGGCTTTCGGGCTGAAGCCCCTAGTCAGCTGGGGCTGCCTTTACAAATTAATCAAATAGTAAGATTTCGACCCTATCTGAATGCCGATGTTTCGCCCAATAATTCTAGGTATTAATAATTTAAATTTTAATTTTAATATTTTGTGAAATCGTTGTCCTCAACCACTTACCTCCAAATATTGAAGTTAAAGCCTACGTTTTAAAAAGTAAAAACCATCGAATCATAATTTGAGACAGAATAATTTATTAATATAAGCATTATAATGGAAATGAGATAGATAACGTGTCCGCGGCAAACATGACCACTGTCACAATTAAACACCTTTCAATACAGTTCAGCACCATTTACACTATATGGATTATGAAATTATTCAATTTTGTTGATTAGCCAATCATCGATACAAATAATCAATTTATGGTAAGTTGGTAAGTATACTACGTAAGTTTTGGTAAGTATAGGTAAGTTGAAGAAATAGTGGTGCTTCAAACAGGTTTTCTTATCGATAGCGACAGCAAAATTTAATATAGTATAGGCTATAATTAATTGAAAGATATTCTTCAATCATTTGCGTCATCTGGTTATTAATCAATCATTTATTGAATTAGTTGATATATTGCCTTTATTGATCAGTTATCGTTTTAAAATCAAACTAAAACAGACGTTTTGATGTTAAAGTTCGTTATCTCCATGCCTTTCTTCTGGAGGAAGTTTTACGTTATTATTTATAATTTCCTCATAGCTTTTTTGGACATACCGTTATTTTTCTCTAGTCCCATTATCCGAAACCGTTAATTTGAGACCACTCAGTTAATTCTACATTTGTGAAAAACCCGCAACTTTATTCTAAACATTTTCTTCATGCATACTACTGTCGGCGAGTCAAGAGAAGAGACCTGGACCCCAATTCGTAGATGGTTCGGTGTATCTGTGATCATGGCTTTCGATAAATATACTCTAAAATTGACTTTATTCGCGTTTTGACTCAGATCGAAGCGTTTTGACTCAGATCGAATGCAACATTTTTTTATGACGACCTAGATACAACCGACCGATGTTTTTAGAAAAGTAACTCTACCCGGTCTCTTCTTCATCCTCTTTTCTCGAAAGCCATGAGCACAGTTAAACCGAGCCATCTGTAACCAGGTACACGCCTTGGTTCAACATAACCTCTTCCGTGTGAAAAGGTACCGTCGTTGATGTCCAGTGTTTGCACTTTACAGCTGTTTACTTGAAAATCAGTAAATTTCCTTACCAATGTTTATTAAATGGGAAAATTACAAATTTTAAGGACTTGTAAGGGCCCTTCCTTATCAAAATATATTTACCAATTTACTTTAGAAACAACTTCACGCCGAGCTCTATCCCATGACACCAAAATCATTGAAATCGGTTGAAAACTGTGGGAGGAGTTCTTTGTACAAAACATCGTGTCGCGTATTAAATATGTATAGATAATTTTTTTTACAAAACACATTCAGTTGAGATACGTTTATTTGGGTTCTTTGAATGTGTTAAAATCGACATCCCTAAAATGTAACATCCTTCATGCAAGAGTTACATAAAACAAGCAATAGCAGCAGCTCTCATAACATAACAATGTAGCTTATAGGCTAGTCCATGGGAATTTAACCACGAGTAAATTAAATATTGATTTACTATCTGTTTCCCATCACGGCTTCGCCTGTGTTTGAATTTTGTTTTATAGGTAATTAAGCTCGTTCGCTATGCGCTCACCCGCTGTCACGCTCACCTTATAAAAGAAATCGCTGGAACACCTAAAATTAGAAAATTTAATTGTTTCTTAGCAATCAATAAAAATAGATAAAATAGATTTTAATATTTTTTTACAAACTATTTTATGACCTCTGGGTCAAAGCCCTTTGGAGATATTTGCACCATTGACTATGTACATAGTCAATGTTTGCACCAAACTTCACACAATTAAACCCTTTGAATAGGCCTAATGCTTAAAAATGGCTGAAAGTTTCATTACAATCTGTTGAGCGGTTTCGGAGTTATAGGCAACATATATGTGGCTAAAACATGTCTATATATATACTTCCTCTTTATAGATATAAATTTTCACGCAATACAAGCCAAACTGATTGTACACATCAAATTAACAGGACCGTTGATCTTCCCTTTAAATTGAGTAATAGAGTATACATTTCCGTACTAGACTAGGCTACAGGAAACAAAACAGGAATAGGCTACAGTCACGGTAAACAAAAAATCGGTTTTCATTTTCCTTTCTTATCCCACCATTTCAGTTTACGCCATTTAACATGGTGGTATTTTGATGTGGTATTGTGAGAAAAAGTAATAAATCAACAACCTATTCCAAATGGAAATTCACTGAAAACGCAGGTCTGCTGGGGAGTATTACTGCATAAGTTGCAGTCTCTTTGTTGCAAGACTTCCAGCTCTGACCCATAACCAGTCTGCTGAACTCACAAACTAACAGACAAGAGTCGTTGAGCCCTGGAGGGTAGGATCTTAGTTTAGTTTAGACCCTCGTTCCGTGTTTATACGTACAAGGTTGGCAATCCTGTAGATCAATAGAGGGGGAGTGGTGGGGGTCCGGGGAGGGGGAGGGGGCAGCCAATAGGGTCGGGGCTTCTACCGCGCTCCGACCACCGCCATTTTGATGGGACGAGAGCCCAGGACATTGCATTGCACGGACATCCAGTTTAGGATATTTCCATAAGCCAAAAAGCTCGCCGAAATATGCTCACCGACTTTTAATCAGCGCTTGCGAATACTGGATGAGAGCTTTTATGTCCCCGAAAGGAATTGGTTGCCTTTTTGTCAACGTTTATAAATTAATCTGAAGAGCAGGTGTAATAAATTTCAAAACAAAAACAGTAAAATGTTGGCATTAAATGTGCATTTGCTGACACATTTATTTTGATGTTTATATTATTTAAAAAAATACCAAACATATAAATAGACCTATCAGAAGAGGAAAAACTTTTATTTATATAGTAGTTTTAATTCCTGTTTTATTGGGCATAATAGATGTTATTTAATGCCGCATATTCAAACGCGTATTTTAAACGAACTAGTCTACTTGTTGCTCGAAATCCAGCAATTTATTTTGGTACAATACAAAAGTAACATTTAGTTCTATCCTAAATCAACGACATACGACCGATCCAATATTTGGAATAACTGAACCGTACATAAAACACACGTACTGTATTTACAGCTGTACATTAACAGATGTTTAAAATGTCCAACCCAAACCCAATAATAGGAAAATTTCAAATTTAATTTGTATAGAGGCCTATAGCGTCCTTTTTTCATGTAAGATTGTCATCAATCTTTGGCGGAAACAACTACAGACCAAGCCCTATCCAAAGACACAAAAAACTTGAATATCGGTTGAAAATTATAGGAGGAGTTGTCAACAAAAAAAACCCTTAACGGTGTAGTCTATTAAAATAAGTAGGCCCACTAGTGCACGTGTTGCTCAACATCGAGCAATTTATTTCGATGCATGCAATACAAAAGTTACATTTAGTTCTAAATCAATGAAATCAGACCAGCAATCCAATATTGTGAATAGTGATCTCCAAAAATTACAGCTATACGTTAACAGATGTTTAGGCCTAAAAGCTCAACCAATGTTAGTCTAATGGGAAAATTACAAATTGAATTTGTGGATAGCGCCCTTATTTTAAGTCTAATCCTAATAAATTTTTGGCTGAAATAACTACAGACCAAGCCCTATTCAACGACACCAAAAAGTTGAAAATCGGTTGTAAATTTTAGAAGGAGTTCTCACCACAAAAAACCATACGGTAGCGTATTAAATAAGTATAGATAGATAAACTAGATGGATTATAGGCGAGTGTTGCACGTTGCTTTGGTATCACAGCCAGACTTCCATATCTTACACATCCAATCTCCACGATCGAGTTGGTTGCAATGCAAAGCCGAAAGAACTTATTCATTTTAAAGCTGAACTCGTTCGCTCCATTCACCTCTCAGGACATTTAATAAATGTTACACAAAAGGTATGCGTTCTGTATGAAAGTTTGTGTATATTTAGAGAACTATTTAAATTTGTTTTAACTTGATTCAGTGATAATTAGCCTATTTGGAATTTGGAAATAGCAAACTGAAATGACTACTAGCCTTACATAACATTGTTCAAAACTTACAGATTAAAGTTTACATCTTTCCCATTCAAGAACAGTAGAACTTCCTTAATTTCTATCACATAAAAGCTATCACATGAATGGTGTACTAATGAGAAGGATTTATACATCAATACATGTATAAATGAGTAGGCCTATAAGTTGAAATATATTCCAAATTATTTAGATAAAAAAAATAACAACATTAATCAGCTGGGCAAACAACCCACGACTAAAAACCTTGAGAATTGTCAACAAACTATCTATATATGTGCTCATATTTATTATATAAATAAAATAACCAAACAGAAATAGGAAACGCATTCATAAACTTCAATTTCTAAATTCCAGTGTAGTTTTAATCTAACGGATAAAATCGATGGATCAAAGGAGGAGGTCATACACGAAGGTTTCTACCTTCCATTCTACCTTCTGCAGAGGGGGCGAGGACTCCCGACCGTCCACGAGATACCACGAGGGGTCCGTCATGGGGTCCGGGGAGCTGGGGCTCAGGAGGACTGCCGACAGCATCGCCGGGGGTGCGCCCAGCAAGGAGTCTGAGGAGTCGGGGTAAGTGGCGCTCGAGGTCAAGCATAGAGAGTGGACAACTATAGTTGAGAGAGAGGCAGTTGGAAGTTGAAATCACGTTTTTACTGGATTTGATAAGACTCTGAGCATGCCGATTAAACTTATATTTTTTTAGAGAATGTAAAAATTGGGGTTATACGTATACAATTTGTTGTTTTACATATAAGCTAAGGTGGGTATGACTACGTAAGTGAAAGGACCCAGCATTAGACAAAGACTTAGGGTCCCTTTTCCCACTTCCTTTTTTCCACTTCAAGCAATGATGAAATGTTTTTTCAATTCATTTGTAAAAATTGAATCCTATAAATTTATTGAGATGTTAAGCTTTATAAGAAAAGTAGCCTATACCAATTTGTGCCAGTTAGATAAATTTTTTAAATCATAATTCAGTAAGTTAATGTAGGGAATACTATATTCAGCTTTACACAATAAATTTATTTGTTTTCTAAACGGCTTAGTAGAACATAAGGAGTGTAGACTATATTAAACACATTAATCGGTATTTTAAATTAAATAATAAACATTAAAATAAAACCAACGATTTTTGTGGAAAATTAAAATTTTAAATTTATTTGTTAAAATTGCAACTTTTAGATATGCTAATCCCACACAAAATAAAGTAAAACCTTGTTGATCATCTTAGTTGAGTATTCCTATCAAATTTGCAATTCTATACCTAACAAAGTTCACTCCCCGATGCCGCTCTCTCACCCCGCCGTCGTCTGCAGGGCCGGCACGGGGTCGCTGGGGGAGTCGGTGGTGTTCGAGGAGTCGAGGGGTATGAAGGTGGTGGACATCCACGGCGTGAGGATCCGGCCATCGGTGGTCACCTTCAACAACACCTTCGAGAACCAGACCTACTCGGAGACCGTCTCCGTGCAGAACATCTCCTCCAGCTCGGTCACCATCAGGATCCACAACCCTAGGGCCTGGGTGAGTACGGCTGCGGCGTCACGTAGCGCCGACATCCCATAGCTCCAACATCTTATAGTTGCGACGTCCCGTAGCGCCGACATCCCATAGTTCCGACATCCCATAGCTCCAACATCTTATAGTTGCGACGTCCCGTAGCGCCGACATCCCATAGCTCCAGCACCCATAGCTGCTGCGACGGGGGTATTATAGAGCTAAAAACGTATTTTTTAGGCCTACAGAATTTTGCAGCAGGATTATACAGCTTCGCTTGTCCTCAAATGTTAACTTGATATTTTCCCGAAATGTTTATTAGCGTCACCTGTGCCGTTTCCACTTTTCAGTGGAAACCTGAAGGAAGGTTTCCGTAATTAGGCCTATCTGCCTTTTAGTTTATTTAGGCCTACTAAGTATAGTCCGGCGTGTAATACCTTTCATATAGTTCTACAAGAAGCAATCACAAGGTTATAGGCTATCAAGAGAATGACATGGCAACATACAACTATAAACAGTTTATAGTTCTAAGCGTGTCAAATGTATGAGCCCACGTGGAGAGTTGCATTCCATTGTGATGGATATTTATCCCCCATGAATTTCCATGAGAAGAATTTCTGGTTGTATTTACCGTACATTGGAAATTGCAACACACTTGCGGTAGGACTTAGTCTTTCAAATACCGTAACTTTTTATTTTGCCAGACAAAATTTCTTTTTAGTTGTGATATCGACTGAGAACAAAATAAACTTAGAACTTAAACTAAACATTTTAATGTACGGAACACAACCAACTCTGTCGTATATGCTAAAAGTAATAGCAAGTAAATTGTAAATTTAAATTTTTAGCATATCCTGTAAGAAATAATGATGGTGAATTAAAAATAAGTAGTTTACACGTTGCTCGAAATAGACCAATTAAATTTGAACTATAAAATTGCAAAAATGTTACGTTTAGTTCTAAATAAATAAATTAATTAAATCCAACCAATCCAATATTGAGTAGGGTGAGTGCACCAGTGAATGACCGTTTAAGGTTGAGTTTCCACTTGAATCTTACATGGTAAAACAGGCTTTTACGCTACAGTGTAGGGAATAGTTTAAATGTCTTGCCCGTATTCTTCTGTAGTTCCTAATGGTAAAACTTAATGCATTATGTTAAAACAGAGTATTGAAAAATACAATTTATCATACATAAATCATTGCACCAAAGAATGACCGCCTATCCACCAGTTAATGACCGGTGTTTCCCCAGTGAATGACCGGCCATTCATTGGTATCAGAATACCAACTATTTAGCATGAATGTACCAGTGAATGGCCGTTAAAAATAGGTCAATTGAGACTAAAGCCACCACACAAAAAATACACACAATAATTGCGTAAATATTGTATTTCTTGCAAATAAAAAAAAAATATTGTATAGGCTCTAACAAATTTAACATTGAAAATCGTTTAAAGTACCACCATTTTGTAACTGAAAGTTATACAAAAATGAAATTTAAACCAAATGTTAATCTTACCTACAAAAGTTTACTATTTATTTATCTATAATCGTTTTTGAGACAATGAGATTTATATAAAATAAAATGCATACAGACCAACAGACAGAAAATACATGTTACATCGTATTTTAAAATTGTATTAACACCACACTCCCTCCTCGCCACCGAATAAGCTGTTAAGATTCTCACAGAGTCGAAGCTGGAACCATGTATATTAACAACACTAACCATTTCCAGATCGTTAAAATAGAGATTCTAGTGAATGACAACTGTTCTTGTAGTAAATTTCCTTAAACATTAAGCCCCGGTCAAATTTTGGTTTATTGTACCCACATGATTTCTGATGTTTTTTAGTGCTTCCTAGCACTTAATATGCCAGAAAACATTGTTTCCAAAACGTTTAAAGAAAATTGATCAAAATCTAGTGAATGACCGAAATGGTCATTCACTGGTTGTACCAATAGTTGTGATCCAGTAAATGACCGACTGTATAATTAAATTGTTGGTTATGATTTTGGTATTAAAATAAGTACAGAACTGCACCTTAACATGTTTACTTTTAATTACATTTATTATATTGCAGTTACAATCAATAATCAAAGAACAATGAAGAATTCAGCTAACCTTGTTTGTACGATACGCTATAGTGGGGAAGCTCTAAGATGAATTTTGTGGAACACTTAATTTTGTTTGTGTTACAAACAGATGTTTGACACTTTCTTTTTGAACCAGTGACAGCAAGGATCCAAATCAGAATCAGAAGTTACTTTTAAGACCGTGTAGGATAGACTAGGCAAAAGGTAAAGCTTAATATACTGTTTTTTAAACGAAACGGTCATTCACTGGGGGGTGGTCATTCACTGGTGCACTCACCCTACCTGGGATTACCCAAAACTTACACTTTTTATAGCTGTAGGCCTACATTAACACATGTTTAAAATGCATTATTCAATCCCGATGTTATTATTACGGGAAATTGCACATTTAAATAATGAGCACCCTTAACTTAAGTTTGATTCGCAAAATGTTTGGCCGAAAACAACTACAGACCAAACCCTATTCAACGACACCAAAACTTGAAAATCGGCTGAGAATTGTGGGAGGAATTCCAATTACACAAAAACCCTTAGCGCGAATTAAATAAGTATAGATATTTTCCGCAAGCATTTTAATATTCTAGCAAAATTTCATAAAACAATTAAAATAGTATTTTTAACTAACGTTCTTCAATAAACCCGTTATTTCTGTGATAGTCTGGTCATTTCAAAACGCCTGCAAGGATTCCACTGCAACACCCGTAGTACAGTAATGGAAGTATTCAGCATGAGAGTATTTGAAGGGGCTTTCTTTGTCTTTTACCTAAAATCTGTTGAAAGTTGGATTTTCATCCATTGAAACTAACACTCTAAAATCATTGTGTTTTACAATTAAATGTAACAGATGATTCACAAATTTAAATAAATTGTAACTAGGGGGCCGGTGCAAAATTACCGCGACCGTGCGCATCGCGCTGCACTTAGCCAGAGTACCTGGTGATCAAACCTTGTTCATGGTAATTTACCGAGTTACTTTCAATGAACTTAAATTGTAGCAAAAATCAGATTACACCATATTGGTATTTCATCAATCGATCTTCATCAATAATTCTCTAACTTCCCACTGTGATAGTGTTGAGATTTGGTGTTTTTTATGTACAAATTGAAATTAGCTAGGTTTAAGTAATAGTTCTTATGTCAATTTGTCTTAGAGCCTCTGCCTAAAAACTCATATAAAATTTAGAATAAATTAACATATGTTGGATCTAGATAGGTCATTATACAAATAACGTAAATGACAACAGTAGAAAAATTAATATTTATTTACAACTCCCCCGTCCTGAATGAGCTATGCAGCACTCACTGCGGCTGTTTTCTGGTAGGCCTAATGTATAAGTTAGCCAGTTTGGCAGTTGTTTTTACAACAGCTGTCTATGAGTCAATCAATTGTCCTTCCTCCATAAGATTAACATTAGAACTTTGAAAGCATGTAGGGCGTATGGAGTCCAATGAGAATTATAATGGGATTATGCTCATCTACATTACTCTACTTTACTAACGGTATGCACGGATTTCTCCTACGATGCTCACAATCCGAGAAAAAAAGGAGCAAACGAAACATGCTTGCCTATTAATATAATATAGATAGATTATTTATGCTCCTACAAACTGTATACATAGTGTAATGTATACATCAAATCATATAATGACATTGTCAACATTGCGAAATTAATAACTTGCTCTAATTTTTATTAGATTTTCCAAACTACACCCAATGATGTTGATATGTAGCGTATTGAATCCTTACGGGCAAACTTTTAAACCATATTAGATCATTAGTTGTGGGAATATAAACTTGGTGTTTAAATTTTTTAATGGTTAGGGAGTTGCTTTTAATTCATTTGTTATTTAATTTATGAACTTTCTATCTTTAAATTTTTCCCCAAATTTAACACAGAGCTAAATATTAAAGTTCTGATGCTATGGGAGGAATAAGATAAAATATTAGTTGTTTCCAGCCTACATAGGTAGGGCCTACGCATAAAATATTATCAAGTTATTAAGAATTCATTTCTTAATCTAAAAATAATCGTTATATTAAGTTTTGTTGATTTCCCGCATTTGTAATAAGACTCGCATAGGAGAAATTTGTTGTTACATCATAACCAGTTAAGCAATTTACTTTAAAAAGTATATTGTTTTAATAAAAAGTTTGAATTAAAAGTGTAATTCAAATAATTCAAAGACAATAATTATTAAACTGTATAATAACTTTGAAAATTCTTAAACTGAAATCATGTTTGCACTTTTATTTATCTTGTAAACCTTATGCTAAATAAATGTATTTAATTGAATTCAATTCAAATCAATTAACTTTCATTCAATTCTATTCAATCCCAATATGTTCCTTTCTATTCCATTTCACAGTGTTCCATTCCAGTTATTCTGCACGCCCCCTTGGCGTCCAGTTATTCTGTGGCGTCCCTGAACCGAAGTCATCTCACCCTAGCCCCAGGCCTGAAGTTGTCGTGCCGACTCCATTACACCTGCACCAAGAACGGCATCGTCTACTACAAATTGCCATCTACATCTACCATGGACAGAAATGTTCTGTGTTGCAGTTGTTCAGAGTGGCGCCCCTAGACCGAGGTCATCTCCTAGCCCAGGTCTCGAAGGTGTCGCGCCGCCTCCACTACACCTGCACAAAAAACTGCATTGTCTACTCCACATTGCCATCTACATCTACCATGGACAGAAATGTTCTGTGTTGCAGTCGTTCAGAGTGGCGCCCCTAGACCGAGGTCATCCCCTAGCCCCAGGTCTGAAGGTGTCTTGCCGCCTCCACTACACCTGCACCAAGAACGGCATCGTCTACTAAAAAATTGCCATCTACATCTACCATAGACAGAAATGTTCTGTGTTGCAGTCGTTCCGAGTGGCGCCCCTAGACCGAAGTCATCCCCTAGCCCCAGGCCTGAAGGTGTCTTGCCGCCTCCACTACACCTGCACCAAGAACGGCATCGTCTACTAAAAAATTGCCATCTACATCTACCATAGACAGAAATGTTCTGTGTTGCAGTCGTTCCGAGTGGCGCCTCTAGACCGAGGTTATCTCCTAGCCCCAGGCCCGAAGGTATCGCGCCGCCTCCACTACACCTGCACCAAGAACGGCATCGTCTACTAAAAAATTGCCATCTACATCTACCATAGACAGAAATGTTCTGTGTTGTAGTCGTTCCGAGTGGCGCCTCTAGACCGAGGTCATCTCCTGGCCCCAGGCCCGAAGGTATCGCGCCGCCTCCACTACACCTGCACCAAGAACGGCATCGTCTACTAAAAAATTGCCATCTACATCTACCATAGACAGAATTGTTCTGTGTTGCAGTCGTTCCGAGTGGCGCCCCTAGACCGAGGTCATCCCCTAGCCCCAGGCCTGAAGGTGTCTTGCCGCCTCCACTACACCTGCACCAAGAACGGCATCGTCTACTAAAAAATTGCCATCTACATCTACCATAGACAGAAATGTTCTGTGTTGTAGTCGTTCCGAGTGACGCCTCTAGACCGAGGTCATCTCCTGGCCCCAGGCCCGAAGGTATCGCGCCGCCTCCACTACACCTGCACCAAGAACGGCATCGTCTACTAAAAAATTGCCATCTACATCTACCATGGACAGAAATGTTCTGTATTGCAGTCGTTCCGAGTGGCGCCCCTAGACCGAAGTCATCCCCTAGCCCCAGGCCTGAAGGTGTCTTGCCGCCTCAACTACACCTGCACCAAGAACGGCATCGTCTACTAAAAAATTGCCATCTACATCTACCATAGACAGAATTGTTCTGTGTTGCAGTCGTTCCGAGTGGCGCCCCTAGACCGAGGTCATCCCCTAGCCCCAGGCCTGAAGGTGTCTTGCCGCCTCCACTACACCTGCACCAAGAACGGCATCGTCTACTAAAAAAATTGCCATCTACATCTACCATGGACAGAAATGTTCTGTGTTGCAGTCCTTCCGAGTGGCGCCCCTAGACCGAGGTCATCTCCTAGCCCCAGGCCTGAAGGTATCGCGCCGTCTCCACTACACCTGCACCAAGAACGGCATCGTCCACTCCACGCTGCCTATCTACATCAACGAGAACATTTATGAGCTGCCCCTGGAAGCGTGAGACACTTTAAATTGATACAGCTACCCAACAAAAGTTTAATATAATATGTCACACAGAGATTGCCCATTCTTAAGCTGCTAATTAAGTTTTTCTGTTTTGCTTGATTTTTCTTTATGTATCGTAAATGTAATAAATATCAAATGTATTTAAAGGTAGGTTAAAGATTTTGTTACCCTCTAAGGTAAGATAATGTTTATAATTATCCTTGGAACAGTTTGATCGTGTTTTTTATGGCAGCTTACAGCTATAGTAGACTCATGCCGTACATGTGTTTGGGAACTCCAGAGATATCTGAATAGGTGTCAGAATTCCTTGATTCCTAGGGCAGAACATTTGCAAAGCCAGCCCTGTAAACAACACCTTCCCAGTTAAGGAAGGCTATTGTTACTTACTAGCTTCTTTGGATGGATTTTTAGAACTTGTTGGTTCTGCCCATGACAAAGAAAATAGATATAAGTGCACCCTATTTCAGTGTGTATTTAATTAAACTTTCTAAATGGTTAATGACATCCTAGTAGTGACGTGCCACATTAACCAACTTTGACTATTGTAGTCAAAGATTATAATCGGCTACTCTGTCGATCACTGTGTTGTCGGCTACTTTTTTGGAGTCGCTTCCTAACTGTAGTTTCACAACACTGAAATACTCAAACTCTCTGTCTCTCCTAATTGATAATTAATTGAAGAACTGCCTAAATAAATAATAAGTCAAGTGACAAAGAAGACAGAAGGAAGGAGGGAGGGTTTCTATGGACCAGTAAGCATAAGAGCAACAGTGAAGTTAATGACCACTTCCAAGAAGATTTTGGCATATTACTTTCCGCAGTGTCATCTACTCACCTCGATTCAGGCGCAAAAGCAGTCTAACGACGGATGTTGACGTAAACTACTTTTAAATCATTAGTCTACCATATTTTAATTCAACTACTGTGATGATTTATAGTTGTCTAGTCTACTATAAGCACTAACATGTCCAGACTGTCATATTGTCATTTCAACATTTATTTGCAGACACAAAGGGCAAGCGTTTGTAGAGATTATTCCAACCTCCATCAAGTTCGGCCAGGTAGACATTGGCTGTAAACCTGTTGTGAGGAAAATCCTCATCAAAAACGTCTCTTTCTGTGCAACAAAGGTTAGCATTTTGTTACTGTGTAGCATGTATTTCTGATGATATCGTTGGATTTTAAGAATACAACACAGTAAACAATTTAGGAAAATTCTATTTTTAGATCTATTAATTATTACGGCTAATACAATTAAGTTTACCTGAACACAACCAGCCAAAATCCTTTTGTGAGGTCCACCAGAACTCTTTGGGTGTGATTGTGTCCAAAAGTCAACCGGCTTTCAAATAATTTTTTCTGCAGGGTATCACCATTGGGTGAAGCTTTGGTTTCCTATCTTAGGATTTCTAACAGATGAGGGCAGGATCAGTCCATTTATTCCTGCACAAGTACTTAATGGAAAAAAAACTCTTCTGCAATTCAAGGTTTTGATATTCCATGACGAGTGTTCCACTGATTTCTTATCCTCCTCGGATCCCGCGTGTCATATGTGACACGTCTGCAAATTATTTTCCCCTGGCTGTACTGTGTATAATTTTGACTTGGGAGTAGTTCTAGCATCCACCACAAGGTACCACCACATACTAGAAATACTCAGTTGGTGATTTGACTACTGTTGTCACTTCATTTGTCAACATCTAAAATGGCTGACAACCCATTTCCATAGCTACCTCGAACCCCTCAAAGTAATTAGTTAGTATTTTAATGAAAATCTAGGCTAATGAGTTGATAAAAATTAGAAGCATACTTGAATAGCTATGCAATTGAATGATAATAATGGTTTTGTATAGTATTTATATTTTCTGCCAACTACAGCTGTTTGAAAACCACTGTGTCAAATGTGACACAGTGGGACTTAGGGACTTTGGAGTTGCATTGTTTATTTTTTTTTCCTAAGTACAATATTTTGATTTTACCTTTGAAAACTGATTCTTTTATTTCCAAAGATAAAAAAGGTTTGGATTTACATTAAAGTTTATATGCCAGTCTACATTTTTGGAGGTTTTAGGCCAATTTTTTTTTGTTTTTTCAGTAGTTCTGCGACCGAACAAATTTTGCTTTAATTTATATTTTACATTTACAATATAAATATTATAATATTATATTATATATAATATTATGATATATTTTGCAATATAAATATTATAAAATATTTAACAAATATTTTGCTTTAATGCGACCAAACAACCAGGCACCGATGTCGTTTCCCGGGATGTTCATCAACAAATGTGCGCTTTTTCTGCGGAACATCTTTGCATAGCGACATCCAGAAATTGCTACGAGCTTTTCCACGAATTTGAAATGTGTTTTTGTGTAATTTTAGGGTTTTTTTAACATTTTCTTACATTTTTTATTTTAAAAGTTTTTAAGTCCCTTAGTCCCAATGTGTCATATTTGACACATGCGTTTTTATATACTTACAAATAAAAAAAAAAAAATGTAAAAAAAATTGTTTTGTGTTCTTTGATTTTTTTTTTTTGTAACCCAAAAACCACCATTACATCAAAAAATTTTTTTATTTGGGTATGGGTCTGAGGAGGATATAGAGTGATTTCACTTCCTTCTCCCAAAACATTTTCATTACTCCGAAAACCCAGCTGAGTCCGTAAGCCTCTGGTTACTTCTGTTCCAATATGTTCAATATGAACTGCCTCAATTATCCGTAATCCCTAACTTGACTATAACATTTATGATTTCTGCAGTTCCTGGTGGACATGGGGTCCAACGAACTGGACCTCCATGTTGGGCCGATGAAGGGTTGGATTCGTCCGCACAGCAGCGTCAGCATCACCCTGCAGCTGTTGGCGCTGAGGGAGGGGATACACTCGTCCGAGCTCTGGTACGATACTGTCAAATGATTAGTAACCTAACACATGTTACTGTAGGTGTACGACACATCGTTGTAAAATTGGTTACTTTAAGGAACATTTTCTAAGGATTAGGCATCTTTTGATTTGACAGATTAATACTGGCTTATGTTAAAAGGGAGTCAAAAAGTATTACGTTATGTATGATGTTTATTGCTGTAGAATTTTGTTAATAAATAGCAGTAAGAACTTGCAGTACCTAAGAGTAACTAATTTGGAACAGTGTACTTACTTACTGTACTTGCCACTAGTATCATGTATCATGAAAAGAATGTATAGTATCATGAGTAGTATCATGTATAGTATCATGAAGAGGAACTTGCAACGTGCCAAACGCGCTTGCACTTGTCCCAGCTAGTTCTGTGGAGAAGGGTGGGGTTCAAAATCAGCTTTAAGTCTAACTCGATGACTCCAAATTATTTTTGATACTGGTGACTCCTAATACTACCTACAAGGGCTGGTAATTGTTGTCCGACACGGGCGCCACCTTATTATCAAGTCCTCTTCATGGAGACAGCAACAGGGAATCTGTTCCTCCTGAACCGTAGTACCACTCGTAAGGCAGATTTTGTTACCAACAAAAGTTAAAGTTTCGTGCATGGGCCAAGAGTGCATGGGCTTCTAACTATTAAATTCAAGTTATAACCAAATGCCAATCAATATTAATAATGTTTATTTAAGTGTGTCTAGGGTTGATTATTCTCTTACACTAGTGGGGGAAATCTGAATCAAATCCAAAATGTGATTAACAGAAATATTTAATGAGATTTTACTGAAGGCGTTAATGTTAAACAAGTGAGTATAACACCTTAAGATCAACAGTTGTATCCATACATTGATTAAAAAAAATTACGAAAATCAAAAAAAAGTCAGAGAAAGCTTAACTTCTAATACTCTCATTGTATAACTTCAACCTTAATACTTTCACAAAAGTTTACCCTGGGTGGCCACCGAATAAAGATATATGACATACAATTATACACTTCAATACAAAATATTATTACACACACACAAAGCCTTAAACTAAGAATATCAATGGTGAGGCGAAGAATCCAGTGAAGCACTGTTGTACACAAGACTATGTGTCGTCAGCTCAAGGTCCAAGTATGCCTGAGATCCTGTGGAAGATCACCTCCAATTAATGTCTCAATAGAAATTAACAAGAGATGGGGACTTATCGAATTGATGACCAGTCACTCCAGATGCAGGCAGCGCAGCGGTTGACTCGGCAATCAGTCACGTAGGCCACTAATCCTCTGGCTACGGCTTTACGGCATTTTCAGAACGCCTACAACTCCTGGTCGGCAAAGAGTGGGACTCCGGTGCTACCAAAATAGTTTCGGCCGGGTAGGGGCGCGCTACCCTCCCGTGAAATTACGTGAAGTTGATCAGACTTAACTGCCGATCAGTTTTATGGCAAACAAACGTTGCAAACTTGGCTTCACCAATACACAATGCCTCTGTCTCCAGATGTCTTGAGTGTTAATATTATCACTCCTTCCCAGTCCTCTTACATCTTTTTGGACTTGATCCCTCCATCATAGTTTGAGTCTGCCTGATGGTCTTCTTCCTTCGGAGTTTCCATTAAAAATCTTCCTTGTGGTGGAGTATTGCCTCTCTAAAATTATAACCAAACCATCTCTATCTTCTGCTCCTGACTTCTGCTATGATGTCAGTTCAGGGTCTTTATAGCGCCCTCTAATCTCGATGTTTTGTCTCATATTCCATATCCCATCTTCAAGTATTGGGCTATACTTTCCTTAGAACCTTGTTTTAAAATTTTACAATTTTCTTTCCTATTCTTTGATTATTGTCCTTGTTTCTGAGTCATACAGTAAACCCGGCATTATTCCTGCCTTATAAATACTTAATTTTGGTGTTGTGGGATATGATATTAATTTTAATGCTTATCTTTACAGGGTTTGGTAAAAGAAGTGAATATAAATTAAGTTTTTATTGTTTTTTTATACCACCATTTTACTACGGTTGTGCTATCTGTGATTTGTCTAACACAACTACGACTCAATTTCCATAAACAAATTACCTTATAATGTTTGCAATCTGATCAATGCTACATACCTTCTCCCTTTTAACACAAGCCAATTGTAATACTTTCTGGTCTGAAATAGTAAAATTGGTACCAGTGAAACTATTAATTTGAACCAATCACAGAAATCGGAATCAGAATTAAGAAATATGAAAGATTTCTGACGTGTCTACGGATCTGACACTTCTAGTCTCCATAACCATATAGACTCAATTGAAGGAGTATATATCAAAAAGGTATCTTTGCTTGCTCATCATTGATAAATAGAGATAATGAACAAACAGGGGAACTTTGATTTTCTATAATAATTATAGCATATGCAAGAATTTTCATCCAAAACTTTCTGACTGTGTGTGTGTGTGAGTAAAGAGTATCGCTACCCAGTTGGTCACTACCCTACTAGTAACTTCACTAGTTAACACTACTCAGGATCACTACCTAGTGTAACCACTTACAACTCACGTCTATTCTCATCACTCACTGTCAGATTTGTCTCCCTTGTCGCAGGATCACGACAGACCTCGGTCAGACGAGGATCCACGTAGAGATGGAAGGGTAACACTTACAACTCACGTCTATACTCATCACTCGCTGTCAGATTTGTCCTCCTTGTCGCAGGATCACAACAGACCTCGGTCAGACGAGGATCCACGTAGAGATGGAAGGGTACCACTTACAACTCACGTCTATACTCATCACTCACTGACAGATTTTTCCTCCTTGTCGCAGGATCACGACAGACCTCGGTCAGACGAGGATCCACGTAGAGATGGAAGGGTGTCGCCGCAACCTGATGGTGCTTCATCCCAACACCATCAGCGACTTCACTCTCGTCGACTTCCCTGTGACTTTCTTTGGATGTCGCAGGTACTTAAGTACAAATATCTATCATGTAGAACAAAGAGTTTTTATTTGTCTTTAAACAAAATGGTATGTAACTGAAAAAGTCAGGCTCATCAGTCTAGTCAGTTGAATTGAGGTAGTCCTATAACCTACTAACATAGTGAAATAAAATACATATCCTATACAAATTACCGTGTGTAATTTTTGTTTAGCAATTAGAACTTGTATTCGATCCTTAAAAAAATACCCCGTTGCAGTAGACCTGCGTCTTCAGCGAATATCCAACTGAATTTTGTATTTATTATTTTCCCCATAAACCCCATGGGGGTGAGTATACCCCATGGGGTTTACCACCATATGGGTGTTGTAAGCATATATGAGTTACACTCTATCTAGTGAATGTACATTCCAAGTTTTATCAATTAATTGCAATAAATAAGTGAGATAGGGGGATTTGTTTATTTCCCAACATAAAAAGACCCAACAAGAATAACATGCATATTTTTGGATTTTCTCCGTTATCTGTTAAGTTACATTAAAAATTCAAGGTGCTAAATTGTTTGTTTTCTCAAGCTCTTTTGAATGGTTTCTCTTAAAATTGTTGAATTAAAAAAATTGTGGTCCAAAATCGCCCTCATAAATATATATAAATTTGAACGAATGTTGTTTTTGGCTTCTAAGAACCTCAAAACAAAATAGTTTCATGGTCCCAGGCTTAGGTCTTATCATGACTACTACCGTTATAGTGTGTTCTCTATAAAGAAATTCGCTAAAACCTGAGAAAATATAGATGTTGGTTTAAAACAAAGAACAAAATACAAAATGAAGGTTTATTCAAAATACAAACAACTTGGGGTCCCAAGAAAACTTTCTTGTCAACCTGTAAAATGTTTTAAAACTAATAAAATAAAATAAATAACCATAGTAAATGAATTTTTAATGTGCGGTATAAAATGAAAGCCTAATATAAAAGTTTAGCTTAAAAAAGATAATGAGAAAGTAAAATGTCTTCTTTTATTTAAAAACAAATTATTACTGTTCACAAATGTATTCTCGTGGTTAAAACATCATTATTTGCCGGGCACTTTACAGTAATAAACTAAAGTTTTTCTGTAAATTGCAATACGTCAAACATAAACATTCAGAATGTGTTTCTGTATTTTATATGCGATTTTACAATCTTCGACCTGCAGTTACTAGAGTTCAACGTTGAAGAGTTTTGTGAAAAATCTCCCATGCTTTTCAACTTTTCCAAATACACTACAAATTTTTATATACCGTTACCAACTGAGCTCTTTATGTATAACATGCTTCAAAATATAATTTAGTACTAGAATTGCATTTATGATATTGCACGAGAGAGAATTTCTAGCAAATATTTACTAGCAAATATATTAATAAACGGTATCAGTTAACTGACACGTACAGTCGGATAGCTACCAGCTGAGCAGCGCTCGTTTGACCCCACGCGCGTCTGTGACTTTTAAAAACGTACTACGTTTAGTGCTAAACGAAAAATTGAATTTTCTCCGCAACCACTTGACGTAGAGCAATAATTCAAAATACTAAATTATTTAGTTTTTTGAGCTTGATTTAATGGTGATAAGTAAAATTTATTTCAAAGCAACAGCTTTTTTGAAAATTCAAAAAAATTATTTTTGAAACACTTTTTACTCCATAACTTGTGAACGCGCATTTTCTCGGAGATGCGGGTGGTGTAATTTTTTTCACCATTTTTTGCTTAATAAACCACAAAATTTTAATCAAAATCGTTAGAGCCGTTTTTGATAAATTTTGATTTTCGATGATTTTTGAGGGTTTTTGGGGGTAAACTACCCTTAAAAATCAAAAATTCAAAAAAATGAAAAAAACGCCTAGAATTATCGTGGGTTTGGACCTACGGACCAAATTTCACCAAAATAGGACCATTGGGGCATTCTCTAGCTCTGTATACATCCTGACACACACACACACACACACACACACACACACACACACACACACACACACACACACACACACACACACACACACACACACACACACACACACACACACACACACACACACACACACACACACACACACACACACACACACACACACACACACACACACACACACACACACACACACACACACACACACACACACACACACACACACACACACACACACACACACACACACACACACACACACACACACACACACACACACACACACACACACACACACACACACACACACACACACACACACACACACACACACACACACACACACACACACACACACACACACACACACACACACACACACACACACACACACACACACACACACACACACACACACACACACACACACACACACACACACACACACACACACACACACACACACACACACACACACACACACACACACACACACACACACACACACACACACACACACACACACACACACACACACACACACACACACACACACACACACACACACACAGACATCACTCCGAAAACCACTTTTTTGGACTCAGGGGGAACCAAAATGGATAAATCCACCAAGAACTCAAATTCGAAAATTTTGACGAAAACAATACTTTCTCCATATACTATGGTATAGGGGGAGAAAGTAAAAAACTGCGAGCTGATAGACACACGTGTGCCTTACTTGATTCCAGGCATACCAACCTCTTTTTTTTACGAGAGAGAATCGCTAAACTGTTCTATATTGTGAATCAAATAGAAAATTACATTAACACCCGTTATTTTCAGGTATCAAACAGTGATTGTTTACAACATGGCAGCGTCTAGCAGCGCTTTCATTGTACTTGCAGACTTCGGAATCAAAGGGCAAATAGTATGTAGATAGAACCATAAAAATATTACTATAAACACATGCAACATGCATTTAAAAGCTTTTTTTACAACTGTAGTTTACAAAACAACAGAAAATCAAACTACTCTAAAATGTTGACCAAGTAGAGGAAGAAAATTAAATGAGACTATAATGTAACATATCAAGAGAAATTTTCCAATTATTTTTGTTTTGTTTTAGTTTATAACACCGTCAGTTTTTTGTGGTTTCATACTTGACGGGAATTTTGAATTTCTTTTTGATTCTAAACTGTACACTCAACGACTAAAAAATAATAAGTCTTCAGTATATGCAATAATGCATATGATTTTATGCTAAGTTGCTAGCACTACCAAACAACATATAGATTTCTGTTTTTACCAATTCTATTTCTGCATCTAGATTTTTATGTTAATTGTTTTAAGATATGTACTTTGGTTTTAGCCCTTTATGGAGGCAAAGAAATCAGATGAACACCTTAATGTGAAAATGTTTGACATAGAACCGGTAGAAGGGAGAATTCGGCCATTCGAAGAAAGAATAATAACATTTTGGTAACTAATTTTCATATCTCCTCTAGAATCTGAAACAAAAAATAATAATAAATAAGAAGGGTAAAATCAGCAAATTATATAAACTTTTAAATGTACAGCATAACACCTTACTACTATTAAGTCTGTGCTTTAACGGTAGATATTTTTAGGTTCAACCCAAAAATGATTGAAGAGAGTGAGAAGCATAGATGGGAGATTGACAAAGGTAGAGATATGAGTGACTACCTCTGCGCCATCAGAATAAAGAGAATTCAAGTTGATGATGTTGGAGTGGAGCCAGCCATAGGTAAATGTCATGTTGTTATATTTTGGTCAATTTTTTTGTTACAGTGTTCATTGTTGTAAAAAAAACTAACATTTGGTTAAAAACTGGTAATTTACTTTTCCTCCCTACAGTCCTGGAGACATTATATGTTTTTTCTTCAATTAAAAATGAATGAAGCAAAAATAGTATTTTTACTACCTAACAGATATATAAATCTTATCTTATATCTTATCTTATCTTTTCTTATCTTATCTTATCTTATCTTATACTCTAAAACAAGCTCCGTTTGTAAGGCAACGTTTTTTTTCGCTCCAAGGATTTTTGATTTTTTGATTGAATATGGGGGTTTTGGCCACCAGAAATCGATTGGAGCTGGTCCCATAGCTGGGAAAAATCCGGTTTTCGCGCTAGAGCCCTTCAAAGATCCCATGTTATCCTTATGGAGATTTTTAAATTGAACAAAAATCAGCTCATAACTGTAGATAAAATAAACCAATGTGTTAAATCTTTAACCTGTAGTTTTAGGAAAATCATACCAATGTGCAGCAAACCTTCCGCCTGGCGAGTGAGCGGAGGGAATGAGCTTTGTGTGAGAACGAAAGTAATAATTTTACCGATCTTAAGCTCGGTCCTCCTGGTACTAAATCATTATATATAGGTTTTATATTTAGCTGGGATGTTGCCACCAACTAATTTTGTTATCAAGTTAAATAATTTCAGTTTAATTAAAAACCTTTTCACTCTAAATTCGAACTAAAGGATTTTCTTAACTTCTGGTGTAAGGTAAAAATAGAGAGAGGATGAATAGAGATAAATATTTATAAAATACTAACTGATCACCCAATCGTTGAACAGGGGTGTGTGTACATTGTTTATACAAACTATAACTTAGCACTTCTCAAAATGTTTGTAATCTTAAGGAACTTAGCAAAAATAACTTATGTGAATAGGAGTAAAAAAAGTGTCTTAAATTATTACCCTTTCCAATATCTTTAAATTTTTTCCAGGGGTAAAAGAAAATGAGAATATGGAAAACATGAGGACCACAACTGGTCAAATGTCGGGGAACTCTCAATCAACTTGTAACTTTGAAATGTGTAAGTGAATTTCATAATTAATTTATAAAAAGTTACACAAACCAAATTAAATTATATCACAGGGCCTGTGCTGCCCCGCAGCATTTGAGCTATGCTTTCTATAATAGGCAATTTTAGCATGCAACCCAAATTTGATATCAGAGTTGAACTTGTAAACAAATTAAATAATGTAACCTGGTTATTATGTAGTAAAACTATAGACCTAAACCGAATAATGCTAACAAATCATTTTCCCATTGTAATTCTTCTTTCCAAACAACCATCTTTTTTTTTTTTTTTTTTTTGTTTTTCCATCTTACCCAGGTTCAATTTCACACCTTTAAATTATTTTCTGCGTGATATGGGGACTTGCAACTGACCTTGAATGAAGGCTGGTTCAGGGAAGTATACTTTTACTCGGTCAATTTGTCTCCAACCTTTATTGATTGTTATATGAAATGCTCAAATGCTGCATTATTCAGAGTGTATTATTCAGTTCAGGAATATTTAAACGACAGTTCAATTTAATTAAGCATTTAATTTTTTTTTTTTACTCATTGTGACTTACTTTAAGCCCTATGAAACATTAGTTAAGTTGACTAAGTATTGTAATATACTTCACCAAGCCTTATTTTAAATTTTATTGACAATGTTACCTGTTTTCTAGCTATGCTAGCTATACAAAACGTTTTTTTGTAACAATAAAGGAATTGATTGATTGCCTGCATATTCATTGAGACCACTAATGAGGTCTTAAAATTAAATGCAGAACAATTTCTAGAAACTTGCTTAAGACCTTGGTACTTATTATCTTTGAGAGCCATTTCATCATTAACAATTTTGTCTCCACTTTTTTTTGTTTTAAATTTTTTTGTTAGTTTATAATTGTTTATTAGATTAGTAGGTTACCGGTCTGGGTCTGTCACTGTTCTACACTTTCTTTTTTCGTTTTTAAATTTTTTTCACTTAGCCCCTTTTTTGTCTGAATACCAAGAATCAAAGTTAAACCTATCGATCTGAATACAGACCTTAATTAAAATAGTAGATAAATATTTAATAAAGTTACTAAAATCATAGTTTGAAATATATACACAATCGTCATTGATCATAAATCAGACAAACAGCAGACATGTAAATCACAAAAAAAAAAAAAAAAAACTGCCAAATAAATTAACACTATAACAGACATCAATGACAGGAGCAGTCATAATCTATACCTATAAACAGAAGTTAGAAGGTGTAACACGAATTGTTTAAGCATTCCCAGAAGTCAAAATCCCCTCAAATAAATTGAAAGGTCTTGACATGAAAACTCCAGAAATATTTATGTAAGATCGCCCTGCCCTCTTCAACCATTTAAGAAATAGAGACCGTTAACAATTGCCGTGGTGGCTGAAAAGTCGGGTTCCTTCTTTAGTTTTTGCAGTCTAGGCTCAGGGGTGTATCTGAACTGAAATCTGATGGAAAATCGTTAGTGCGGAATTATATTATCTACAACTTAAATGACAAATTCAACAACAAATCCAAATACAAGACTCTACAGGAAAGCTATCTTTACAGGACAACTGCTATCTTTACTACATGTCCAAACCTCTAAAATTTTCAGCTCTTATCTTCCGCTAAACAAAAACCCAACATTTGATGCTGGGCTAGGCGTGTGTTGTGCAGAAGAAACAAAAATGTATGCCTTTCATATTATATAAATTGATATTGCAGCAGAAGAAAAGGACAGTGAACGAGACTATGAGAAAAGGGAAGAGTCTTTTGCTGGGCCTTTGCTAGAGGAAATTTCTGTTCTGTTGTATCTCTACGGAGAGGCAGAGATCCCGTCACTTTCTGTGATTCCGGATGCTCTTCATTTTCCACAGACTCTAGTCGGAACTACGTAAGTACACCAGCCACTGTCAATCCAACCATATAACATTCAAATTAATCGTCTATTTTAGAAAAGTGTGAAGAAAGACTTTGGTGAAAGCTGAGACTAGGGATGATACAATTATACTATCTCTGTATCTAAACCTCCCCTTTTTATATGGTACATTCAGTATCTTACTGTATTAATCATTCTAAATACTTAAGTAGTTCAAAACTGATCTAACTTAAAGCTGACAATAATGTTTTCACAATAATGAAACATCTGAATAAAAATTAAAATAAATAATGTTATATAGTTTGAAACTTAGTTAAAACTTGTGTAGAGGATGTCTGTGAATGTGTTAATTAGAAAGACTTCTTTCTCCGATTTTTTATTGGTCACACCCAATCTACATTTTTCCGACAAAATTTTAGAAGTTCTTTACTTTATAAGGCAACACACCAGATATTAAGTCAGAGAAAGAGTAAAAATAAGCATAATAGTTAAGTTTCAACTATTGCTATTTAAAAATATAAATAGTAAACACATTGCTTCTAAATTTAAGTTAATATTAAAATAATTAATAATTAATTTATTTATTAATAATTAATTATTAATAAATAGCATTATTTCTTAACAGGCTAAAGTAATGGTTTGAAAAATCAAAAGCAAATGCAAATTGAAGCTACCATGTTAAGTTTAACATATCAGCAATTTAACACAAATTTGACCACACCCGCGGATACAAATTTGAATCAAAACCCAAATTTATTCTCATCATAGATCTTATTATTAATAGGGTGATTGAAGGGAATATCAGCCAATATCAATATGACAGCTTATCAATATGGCCAATGTATACATAACCGAATAAGTAGGGACATCCTTATGGGGAAGTGAGAACGCCGCCCCTGAAACACAGATAGCACCCCCAAGATGGTAAGAATTATGCTGATTGGTTGAATGGAAACAGATGACTAGAATAATTTTACAGAGGTTTGTTATTGTTTTGATTTTTTGTAAACAAATATGCTCATTTTGACATTTGAGAGGTAGAAAGAGCGCTTCCCGTGACAGTAAGGAGAAGTAATCCTAGCATCAGCGCTTTATTTTACTCTGGTTTTCGGGGGAAAAACTAAAATTTTTTAACATGGGATGTCCCTACTTATTCGGTTCTGTATACATTGATATGGCTTAGTATAAACTAAAAAAAATTGTTCAAAACTGAAAAAAAACTCCAATAAAACCAGTCCAAAATATGATGAATAGCAAGATAAGTTAATCATAATTTCCATGACAGTACTTAATAGAGAGTTTTTATCATTCTGCACAAAATCAGCCAGTTTTTTGTTCTCTCAATAGTACCAAAACCAATTCTTTTCTGTCCTAGGACAAAAAAAAATCAGCTGGAGAATTTTTTAGGTCCTAGTACTGAAAAGTCAGCTGTTTGCTAAGTATATTACTATTGATTAATTTATGTTGATGAGCAGAATTTTAAAATTCAAACTTTATGAAAAGCATTGTTTGTAAATAACAGAAATGTAAACACTGCATGTAAAAACTATGTAAATATAACCTCGAAAATACAACTTTATAGTTAATATTTTTAACGATCAAAAGTCTAATTTTGATAATTTTATTTTTTAATTTTAAGTCCATTATGATAAAAAAACGTTGTTCATCACTCGAAGCAAAAGTGTCTTTTTGATGCTTAATCGTTTTTAAAAACTCAATTGCGCACCAAAAAGACCCACTTTTGCTCCTAGTGATGAAAACTACTATTTTGCACATACGGTAAATGAATATGGTAAATGCTAAACACTCCTCTTTAATGGTTGTTTTACCTATTCACTTGAAGCTGTGAAAAACTTGTTGAAAAGTGATCAGCAGTAAATTTGTATACATTATTTATCCGGTTCCACCACCGTGTACTGTGAATTATTTATAAATTTACCAATATAAAAATAGCGTTTAGGGTTTACCGTACCTAATAATGTTTACCATGAGCTTAACTCTCATGAAATGTACAACCTGTTAAATTTTTGTTTGTGTGTCATATTTTTTTTTGTTTTAGTGTTGTTAAAGTGGTCCAACTTACCAATAATACAAACCACATGTTGGCTTTTCAATGCAATAAAATACCATTTTTTGAAGTTATCCCAGACTTTAAAAGACTATCTCCAAAAACAACATTTGATGTTACAGTCAAACTATGTGCAAGAAATATAGGTAAATATGATTTAATTACTTTTTACTTAATAGTTTTTTATGTTGTAGTTTCACTCGGCCATCGTGTAGTATAAAAGATTCTACTATAATTGTCAGCATTGAAACATTATTAAATAACAAGGAAAAGATAGTAACAATTAAAGGTAGGTAATAGAAAAGTAATATATCTACAGAAAACCAGCTAAATAATTTCTACATTAATAGAATTCTACATTTGCAATACTTTGATAAGTTGGTCTCTCTAAAACTATAGTCAGGGGCAATAGAACAGGCGTGTCAAGGTCAAATCTTCCAATAAGCCAGCTGATTTTTTTCTCATTTAACTACATGTTAATTGGCTTGACCTTCACCCGCCTGTTCTATTGCCCCCGACTATAGGACTAAAGATAACATTTATGGGTGAAATAAAGGATAAATAAGGTTCAAACTGAATGTCTCAATGTAGGTGAGTGCTGCTAACTACAGTGTGGGAATTATAAACTGGGAACTTAAATTAGTTTGCAATGATAATAAGGAATATTTTAAAGATTTAAGGAACAAAAACTCGTTCTGTAATAATAAGCATAAATTATTTTAATATTCATATTTAGAATGAAGAACTTTGTGGACTTTACTCGCTGTATTTTGTCTAGAGAAAAGTTAAAGGGTTAGATATGAATGAGTCTGTATTTACTTTTAAGTGTTGCAATCTGTGATGAAAATGACAAACTGTCTCATCCAGCTGGTTAAAAAGCATAGATAAAAAAGGTAGAATTAAATATCCCCATAAGATTAACATTGAATATTTCATTTACTATGAGGCAGAGCCTTTATATGATGAACGTTGGTTTATAGCAAGTAAAATCGTTCTAATTGCACCATTTAACAGTAGTAAAAATTTTTGTATGATTTGCGATATGATTTATTGATAAAGCCCTTGTCGTGTGAAAAGAGATTAAAGATAGGCATTTTAGCACAACTTGGCTACTTTGACACGCTATGGGGCAAACCCTAATATTGCAAAGGTAATTAACGTTGTTATGAACCTTCACACCACTCTAGTCTATGACAGGAAAAAAATTGGTCACGTGAAAAGAGGACAAAAAAGGCCCATGAGGGTTACAGACACAGTGAAAGACAGACAGAGAGAGAGAGTGAGAGAGAGGGGGGGGGGAATAAATTTAGACGACACATATTTTGGATTCTGCGGTACATAAAAAGTAAAAATACCTAAACTTTCAATATTCTAAGCAATGTACAGACCAAATTCTAATTTTATTAATATTGATATAAAATAAAAAAATATGTATTTACGGTATAACAGTGTACTGCAACACGTCAAACTGACTTGTAGTTCGGTAATCATCCGCTACGTTTGCAAGCTGCAAAGTTCGGCGCGACCCAGTTGATTCATGAATTATGCACACATTTGACTAGTGCTGAGCCAAGTTTCAAAGCTCTATCTAGGATCCTGAATTTGTAACAAATGATTTATTAAAGCAATACCAATGGCAACAAATGTTGCTGTCAGGATGGCGTTAAAGACCTGGGCGGCAACAATTGTTGCTGAGTAGCCACAACAATTTAAGTCGTTGACAGTAAGCAGTGAAGGACTAAAGACTCATCCCCACACACAGATGAGCAGTGTATGTGGAAATTAATTCCTTTTTCTTCTTCTTCTTCTTCTTCTTATTATTATTATTTTTTTTTTTTCTGCAATATTGTAAATTTGTGAAATATAAATTTGAATTTGAATTAATTTCTGAATTTATGTACAATTATGATAAATATAATGTCTTTTATTTGTATGCTCAGTATTTAGTTTCAAAACCATAATGGTGACATGACCATTCATTATAGGATATTTGAAGAAGAATTTAACCTTTGATATTCTTGCTCAAGAGAACGCCACTGACAGGCAGGACTTCCACAAAGTTAATGAAGTCACTGTGAAGATATTTGGTGAGGTGAAATCGCAAAAGATTGTTCCTGAACCGAAGTTCAACCCAGGTATTTATAAATTAATGTACATTATACAGTGTATACTCTTGATAGCCAGATACACCGGTGCCTCAGCAGCAATATTGTGAATTATGTTTTTGTTTATTTTTTTAAATTTTGTATGAACGTTAAGGTAAAAAAAAATGAGAAAGGTAAAAAAGGTCCATGATTCTCAGTAAGTAACAATAATTGTAATTTAAGACTTGGGATGGTGAGGTACAATAAGGTGAAAACACCACAATAATGAACTTGGTTGTGTATTGTTAGGCATCCAGCTCGCCGAGGGTCGGGTCGCATTACATAAGGAATAAATAAATTTTGTATTAATCTCTGGCTTTAAACTTTTTATTTATATAATTACTTTAAATGTCAATTTGAACTAATTTAATTTTGGTTTAATATAATTTAACGTGTTTAAAATGGTTTATTGTTTTAAATTTTTTAATTAGTTAATTTTTATTTTATGTTTTTTTTTTGGAGGTCATTTTGCATTTTTATATGACTTTCTTAGGCTGCCACCAAATAATAAAAATAATAAATGAAATTCTGTGCTGCAGAACACTTGAATCAGTGTATGTGAAAATGAACTCTAAATCAATTTGCTGTTTTCTGTACAAAACTAAATCTGTGGCGCTAAGCCCCTGCACTATGCATTTATGCGTTTATACTATCTGCATTTATGTAGACCGATCAACCCTGTGAGGAAATCACTCAGTGTATGACTATGATATGGTTTTTTTAAGAGGTTTGCAGACCTCTTTTTGCCTTACTTTGCCCCGTCCAAATAGACTATATATACATTGATCAGTGCATCGTATTAGACAAAGTAAGGGAGTGAGCCGCTACAGTACAAGGTAAATAGTACAATGCATTCTTGTTCATCGGATCTAATGTGGCAGACAACCACTTCGGATGTCAAAAATTCCAATGCAGCGGAGACCGTAGTGAGTCATAGCTTTTACAATATGAGCGACCAATTTTGGTGAAATAATACACGAGATTTTCTGAAAGTAAGATACGGTAACTTAAAACATGTTAACAATGAAAATACAGGAATAAAAAACAATACATGAAATAAAAATTCCCATCCCGTCCCCACTCCATATTCCGTAGCAATCTTAATCTTTTTTGCCGGCTCACCGCCAAAATTTGTTTTAATAGCTTTAAGTCCACGATGGACACAGAAACCTTTTTCTGGTTTTCACTCATATTTAAACAGTCTATTGACATTTCACATGACGCTGGTGCACTTGCGATACAGACAGACAGACAGTTTAACAATAAAATGTTTACTTCTTGCCCCTATCTCTTGCTATTTAAGTGTGAATACACACACGGCCTCGTCAATCACGTATAGGAATGCAGAGTATGAAATGTCCCCAGTGACGAGTAATGCAAAATGTGATACATTACTGCATTACAGGTATAACGAACTGGAGATTGAAGGCATTAAAACGTTAAAATGATTTTTTTTTAGAAAAAAGGTACCGTAATAATATCCTGATTATCAGTTTCGATGAAGCGGAGTTCCAATGTTGCCTAGTTGGATGAACGAGAGTGTACTGTACCAATAAAATTCACTGACAAAACGCAGATTCAAACCCACGACATCGCTCCCATGGTCCTGAAGTCTGGCGCGCTAACCACTACTCAGACTACTCCACTGACTCATCCATATTAGTGGGGTTTGATACTCCGCTCTACATTTTTATATTAATATCTCCAGTAAACCATAATCTATAGTTCGACAAGACCCTAGTCTCGAATGTCTCTAATTGCCAAGAGCATTGTCAACAGTATTAATGAAAATCCTTTTTTTACTGCTGCATCAACGCAATACTTTTGTGTTGATATGTTCTCTTGTCATAAAATGTATAAATGGAGTAATTTTTAAATTGTATATGTTTAAAGACAAATTTTAATAAAATTTTAAAACATCATTTTCTATAAACACATTCTCCATTTGATTACCTTTAACATAGCTTTGATTGTAAACATGCTTTTGTTACTTTTGTAAAGAGATAATATTCTTTCCTTTGTAAGAATATAAGAATATAATATTCTTTCTTTTGTATAATCTGTCTCAGGCATCACTCCCATGGTGACCCACGAGGTGGGGTTCCTCACGGACGAGGTGACGTTCGCCAGCCAGGTGGCCAAGCCGCGGGGCGCCATTGATGCGGTGGCCGACCGCCGCCGGCCCTGGCATCACACGGACGCCATCATCGCCTTCCCCAACGACCGGCCACTCACGCTGCGGCCGCGGCCGACCGACAACAAGGCTAAGTAAGTTGCCAGTTGGGTGACAACTATACTTAATAAACGTGAGCAATGCATAAATAAAAAGCTTTGCAATTCATGCTGGGCGCTTGAACGTCAAGAACTTAGGAGTGCCGATCCCCAAACACAGCGACTGTATGTTTGTTAGTTATCTCTATCTATCACAATCTGAACAATGTTGAGCTTTGCCTTGCAACATTGTAAGAGCGTACGCAGGCCCAATAGGCCAGAGGGCCTAGGGGCGCAAGAAGAGAGTTTTCTACTGACAGTTTCACCAATTAAAACTTAATGTCTTTTGTCTAATTTACTCTGGCACCAGTGTCTTCAAATGTTGTAAAATCTTTATTCAATAAAATAATTATGTACTGAATAATTCAGCAAAAATGTTTTCTGTTATAGAAGGCGGAACTAATTTTTCTGACAGTATTACTTCAGACTACAATGCTTTGATTTGCTCTGAATCAATAAAATCTGCGTCCGCTGTTTGGTAAATGTACTTATACTATGTATTTAGCACACATTAGTTTGCCTGTTTGAAAAGTCTGAATTAAATCTATTCGTTTTATGCAAACGTTATTTATTTAACGTATTATTTTTTGTTTCAGAACAATATATAAGGGCTTGTCAAGATACATAGCACCTATAGATGAGTCTATGACTTACACAATGGAAAAACTTATTAGAAAAAGGGCTCATGACGAGTGGTTCCTGAGGTACATCAGGGGGACCGCGGCTCAGTCTGTTTCCAAGGTTGTGTTGCCCACTTCAACTTTTTACATCTCTCAAAACCGGAAAAGTTGTTTTAGCCATCAACATTTTTTCATTTGAGTTGCTAGTGATATTCGTTTTGCCCATCAGTATTTGAAATTGATTTTTTATCAACATTTCTGCGTGTGGAGTGGTGAACGTAGTAGAGCGATTTTAATGAAATTTATTTTTTGGTGTATTTAATTTTAAAATATCAACAGCAATTTGTCCATTTTTCAAAATTGTTATCCTAAAGATTTTCTAAAATTCTTGGAGTTTTAGCCAGTACCAGTACTAAAATAGTCAAGTAAAAAATAAGACAAATCCTGAACAAGGAGAACAATATAAATTATAGTAGGGCCTTTTTACTCCTGTTTCTTATTATAATTATTATAAATTATAAATACTTAATTTTTTAAACATTAGATGGTTTTACTGACCTGATATAAAAATATTTGTCTTAACAAAATTACAAGTCTGTGCAAAAGACATTGGTGCATTCTGTATCACTCAGTACAAATTTCTCATTGTATTTCCGTTTCCCTCAGGAGCGCTGCTGTAAGTGGAGGAACCCCAAGCCCGGGCCCGACCCTCCTGTTGTGTTGTACCAAGCCAAGGAGCCGAATTTGCCTCGGGAAGTATTCATCCCACTAACATTTGTGCAGCTTTATCGCATCAGAGTCTACCCACCATTGATATCTTTTGGAAGTGTATGTACCTACCAAAACTGATATCACTTTATAATGTAAAATCCCTTCCCCCTTCTTTCATCTTAACATGTTGAGTGCGGGGTACATTAATTGAAGTAGTCCACCATTGATATCTTTTGGAAGTGTATGTACCTACCAAAACTGATATCACTTTATAATGTAAAATCCCTTCCCCCTTCTTTCATCTTAACATGTTGAGTGCGGGGTACATTAATTGAAGTAGTCCACCATTGATATCTTTTGGAAGTGTATGTACCTACCTAAACTGATATCACTTTATAATGTAAAATCCCTTCCCCCTTCTTTCATCTTAACATGTTGAGTGCGGGGTACATTAATTGAAGTAGTCCACCAGTGATATCTTTTGGAAGTGTATGTACCTACCAAAACTGATATCACTTTATAATGTAAAATCTCTTCCCCCTTCTTTCATCTTAACATGTTGAGTGCGGGGTACATTAATTGAAGTAGTCCACCATTGATATCTTTTGGAAGTGTATGTACCTACCAAAACTGATATCACTTTATAATGTAAAATCTCTTCCCCCTTCTTTCATCTTAAAACGTTGAGTGCGGGGTACATTAATTAAAGTAGTGCCACAGTGGTGTGGGCGGCGGCCTACGTTAACTTATGTAGCCCTCCTGCCCAAAACATAATGGTTCAGTATGGGCTTAGCCATTGCCGGGAGGGGTTGATTCGCTCACTTCCTGTTGTGCCAGTCCATGTGTTCTCTTCGGCATAGTTCGTTTCCTGATCTGCGATTTTTTAACTAGTGGAGAAAGGAACGGCACGCGCAATATTACATAACACTCCCGGGTAGTGTAATATTAGTTTATTCGTTTAGTCTGGACTTTAGCCACACCCGGGAGAGGTTATAGACCTATTTCTTGCCGCTCATTGCTGCAGTTCATGTGATTGGTTTGTGGATGATCATTTGCCGGTCCCCCCTGGGCACACAGTGTATGAAGTATGAAGTGATTGTATTTTCAGTGTTTTCTATTGTTTTTTGGTGTTATTTGTGCAATAAAGCAGGTTTATGATAACGAATTGTTGGAGAATTTGTATTCTGATGATGAAAACGACTCTGACGAGAGTTTTGACAGTAATAAGTGAAGATCGCCAGCACCACCCGTGGACTACGTTAATGTACATACCAAAAATGACGTCATGAATTTTGACAGAAAATAGGCACCTACACAACTTCTGATGACTTTTTAGCAACATACCAGCGATCACCTAGTAATTAAACAAAATATATGTTTCCGCAATTTTGGTATGCAATCATCGATTTTCAGCACTCAACGTATTAATAAGAGTGAACAATAGTGAAGTTCTCTTAGATTTCACTGCCACATACCAGATTTTATGATGATTTACAACACAATTTATCAAGAATAACACACTAATCGTGAGTTATCATCAAATAATATTTAGTCCTCCAAAAGAACTCTCTTTAATTGCATGGGAATAGAAACAGATTTAGATATTTATTGATCTTTACGTTATAGTAACTATTTACAATAATGTTATCTAAACTCATTGATTCGGATTCATCAATAGGATGAATAATATCAATCCTGTTCTCATATGATGAAAAGATTTATTTCCCTTTTAGAATGTCTCAATCTTATGAAAACTCTAGAAATGTTCATGTCACTTCATACGAAGGTCGTATATAGTACATTAAAATAAGAACACATTATCATTCACGGACATTTTAACACTGAATAAAAACACGAAAACGAAAAACAGTGATGCGACTAGATGGGAGTTCAAATCTAGACTATCTATATAAGATTAACAAATACATAATAGTTTTTGGACTAATTTTATTAACTAACCTTAGAAACATAATTTTGTTTTCAAGGTAACAACAAGTAAAAGCTGCACCCAAACACTGACCATTGAAAACACAAACGATTTTAAAATAAGTGCCAGGATAGCACCATTGACCTCTGGAATACAAATTCAAACACTGGAAAATTTTATCATCTCAGAGAATTCCGAGGCTAAAGTATTGTTAACTTTTCAAAGAGAAACATTGGGCAGATACAGTGGGTGCGTACAAAATTTCTAAATGGTTGTAATTTATATAGTGCTGTTGTATAATGTTCTAGGTTTTCTTAGTTAATAATACTACACAAAATTAATTAGGATTAGTAGATGAGTAATCTATTTATTTGTAATCATACTAACTGTTTATAGAGTAATTGTGTAGACTCGCAAACCAATATTTGGAAATATTGATAAAGGACTGTAAATTAAAAATTTTACAGTGATATTCAGAACAAGCATTTCAGTCGTAGATTACCTTGCTCTTGGATTATAGAAGTATTTATACAGTAATATCAATTGAAAGACATCCTACCAGCACCCATCTGCACAAGACATTAGAGGCACTAGCAGTAAAAGAATCTGGTTAAATTTTTTTTTTTTTTTTTAGGAATCTGGAAAAAATTGTAAATATTTTGCTTTATAGCCACATTTATCTTGTAGTCAATACATAAAGCGTAGCTAAAAAAAATAATGATATAACTGAGAGTTACCTTCAGTATAAATGTACTATGATGCATTGAAATAGAAACATCTATATATTAATACGCAAGCATATTTCATTTCCTCCTTTTTTCTCAGCATCATAGGATAAATCCACGCATACCGTTAGAAAGGTATAGTCCTGTAGATGAGCAGAATCACATTCTACTTCTCATTGGACTCCGGGGCTATGCCCTAGAAGCTTTCAAAGTTTCAATGTTAATCTTATGAAGAAAGGAGAATTGAATGAATCATTAGACAGCTGTTGTAAAAACAACTGCTAGAAAACTATTAAGAACAGATGTTTTAGTTCTAAACTGTTTTTAAGCTTCTTGGGTCCAGGTCAACTGAAATTTTGATCGAATTTCGATCAGGAGGCGATCTCTAGTTTCATATAAAAACATGATATTAAATAAAACATTAAGAGGGGGTTAAAGGGATTAGGGATCACCCCCTATAGCTTTATCACCTCATACGATAAGACCAGTGCTGCAACAGGACTAGAGACATTGTTCGCCCATACGCAGAAGCCAACAGGTAAGCCTTGTCAACTGCGTAGTTGCTGCAACAGGACTAGAGACATTGTTCGCCCATACGCAGAAGCCAACAGGTAAGCCTTGTCAACTGTGTACTCGCTGCAACAGGACTAGAGACATTGTTCGCCCATACGCAGAAGCCAACAGGTAAGCCTTGTCAACTGTGTACTCGCTGCAACAGGACTAGAGACATTGTTCGCCTATACGCAGAAGCCAACAGGTAAGCCTTGTCAACTGCGTAGTTGCTGCAACAGGACTAGAGACATTGTTCGCCCATACGCAGAAGCCAACAGGTAAGCCTTGTCAACTGTGTACTCGCTGCAACAGGACTAGAGACATTGTTCGCCCATACGCAGAAGCCAACAGGTAAGCCTTGTCAACTGCGTAGTTGCTGCAACAGGACTAGAGACATTGTTCGCCCATACGCAGAAGCCAACAGGTAAGCCTTGTCAACTGCGTAGTTGCTGCAACAGGACTAGAGACATTGTTCGCCCATACGCAGAAGCCAACAGGTAAGCCTTGTCAACTGCGTAGTTGCTGCAACAGGACTAGAGACATTGTTCGCCCATACGCAGAAGCCAACAGGTAAGCCTTGTCAACTGTGTACTCGCTGCAACAGGACTAGAGACATTGTTCGCCCATACGCAGAAGCCAACAGGTAAGCCTTGTCAACTGTGTACTCCCTGCAACAGGACTAGAGACATTGTTTGCCCATACGCAGAAGCCAACAGGTAAGCCTTGTCAACTGTGTACTCGCTGCAACAGGACTAGAGACATTGTTCGCCCATACGCAGAAGCCAACAGGTAAGCCTTGTCAACTGTGTACTCCCTGCAACAGGACTAGAGACATTGTTCGCCCATACGCAGAAGCCAACAGGTAAGCCTTGTCAACTGCGTAGTTGCTGCAACAGGACTAGAGACATTGTTCGCCCATACGCAGAAGCCAACAGGTAAGCCTTGTCAACTGTGTAGTTGCTGCAACAGGACTAGAGACATGTTCGCCCATACGCAGAAGCCAACAGGTAAGCCTTGTCAACTGCGTAGTTGCTGCAACAGGACTAGAGACATTGTTCGCCCATACGCAGAAGCCAACAGGTAAGCCTTGTCAACTGCGTAGTTGCTGCAACAGGACTAGAGACATGTTCGCGCATGCGCGGAAGCCGACAGGTAAGCCTTGTCAACCACAGACTCTCTATCAGTCGGCAGGGCAGTGTGACAACATTATATGAGTATGGTACAAGTAGTCTTAAACCTTGGGGGGGGGGCCTGGTGTGAATAGGCTTACTAATTATTTTCCTGAATTTCTAGTCACGATGTAAATTTGAGCATTTATAATTTTCTTAGGAGGTCTGTAGGATTATCCTTTAATTATGAACATCGTTCCACTACAACAATGTCCAAGGTCGGAACAAGTTAGATTTAATATGTAATCCAATGCTCAATAAAGATGGCTTATCTTGTCAGGGGTTTGCGGGCGCTTAGTTAGCGGATAATCCTCACATTTAACTTATGTATTCAACATAATTCCTCTAGCACGTTTAATTAGTCACGTGTTACCGTTACCGGCGCCGTAGGATAGTGATTATTTTACCTGCGCACACAAGTGGCCGTTGCCGGAACTACCTGAATAAGTTTTGCATTGTTACACAACAATTCAAGGCGAGAAACAATATCCAGTAGTTAGTGTAAAACACTGTAGCTAAAGAAACACTGTTGGACTTCAGCACGTATGGGACTCAAGACTCACGTAAATGATGGTGAGGGAGAGGGTTTTGCCGCTGAATACGGGCCTAGATACTATCCAATAACTACACTCCCCAATGCTTGCGAGTAAAGTAGTTTAAGATTGTGCATCAAAAAATTGTTTTCCAATTTTTTTGCCTTAAACTACTTTTTACGTTGTAACCATGACATAATTTTTATTTTGAACAACTACTTTAGGGGCTATTGAGTCCAGATGTACTAAAATCTGTGTATTTTTATCTGACAAGAAATCTATTTCGTCTACAGAGCTGAAATTGCGGTAGTGTATGGGATTAATTCATCTCTAAAATCTAACATAAATATTTAATTACAAACAAAATTAAAATAGAATTAATTCACAGATCTTTTTATCTCTGTAGATTGAAAGAGAATTTATTTTGAAATTATGTGAAATGACAGATTTATTCAATATACTTTTACGAGGCGAATTGTACCACAAAAAATTGTAAAACACCTGTGCGACAAGGGTAGGCCACCCACGTGTCAACCAATATTAAGTGCATGAAATACCTGACAACGGTGGCATGTAGTGGCATCCAAGGAACTACTGCCCCAGTCGCCAGAGTAAGCTCGCGCCTGCACAAACTTTAAATCTTCCGCCACAGAATGACAATATCAGGGATCTCGCAAGTGCTCATCATGCAGTGCTTTGCCTGCTCCTGTTTCTTACCTTTATTTAAAGTCTATAAAGAGAGAATTTGCAATAAAACATACATTCTTGGGCTATTTGAATAATTTTTTATTATTTTTTTTTAATATTTTGTATCCATATTAAACTATGGTTTGAATTTGATAAAATTTCAACCATTATAAGAGCTTAGTTTGGATTCAAATTTTTTAAAATCCAAACTCGAATCAAAGAACCCAAATCTTTATCTCTTATTTAAAAGCTCTCTCACTTTTATCAGACTTAAAATAAAGGCACTAAATGGCAAATGGGAGCAGGCAAAGCACTGGATGACATTCTGAGAGAAGCCCTTTCACCATCTCTTAAATTGCACAATCTCATAAGGATTTTTAAGTCAGTAAAAATTAATTGCTTTAATTCCAAATTTTAAAACATTCTACTCATGACTCATTTAGTCAGTTTTGTAGCATTAGTGTCATTATTATTATCCCCACTTGCATAAAATAACAAATATTACATCAGGGAAATACTGTTAAAAATTGACGTTGCAGGACAATAACCTGCATAATCAACGGCTACCACACGTTCGACATTGCCGTGGTGGCAGAAGTGGTTCACCGCAGCCTGACTGTGACTCCGCAATACGTGGAGTTCAAGATTCCCGATGTTCCATTTGCGAGCATGTTTGTTCCTGTCGCCATCAACAATCCGCTCAACATTCCCATCACGTTCGCTTGGATGGTTCCCGATGAGTCCCCGATAAAGGTCGAACCCATCGTCGGGGTGAGTGCTAATTACAATAGAGAATCTGAACATATTTTTGATACAATCCGTACAACTTTTGAATATTGATTGTACATTATTCAGCTATTGTTCCATAAGAAGTTTACAATAAGTACTCGTCTCCAAATTAACCCTAGATTGGAAAGGTGTCATCTGAAGTACTAAGCGATTTGTGATTTGTATCTATGAATTTGGAGCGTAAACCAATCATTGATTTTCTTCTCCGCCAATGCCCATAGTTCAAGCAGTCCAAGCAGTGTGTGGAAGCGATATGCGTTTCCCCTGTTCCTTTCATCAAAATAATAGCGAGTAGACAGATTGACGAAGCCTTACTGGTGTCGTGATTTTTACCTGTGGTTTTTAACATGAGTGGCTCTGCATATTATGGAATGATAATGATAAAAATGTGATATACGTCTACAGTACAGTTTCTAAAACAGGAAAGCCACTCTCAAGGAGGAAGTAAAAAGTATTCCTTGTGATTTCGTAAAACCATTGATGAAGCACCCTTCCACAAATGCCAAACATGGACTGGCCACTTGGGCAAACTATAGCCAATATTCTTCAATCGGACTTCCCTTCTCCATGAAACACTCCTAATTAAAATAAAGGACGAAAAATCTGCCACTTCTTCCTTTCAAAGAAATGCCAGTTAATGTCACACCTCTGCAACCACAAATTGAAACTTCCAGAGCGTTATGAGAACATCAGGCGCAATAGTGCAACAACTGTGTCAACTGACTTAAGTTACTCTCAGATTCATATCAGACTAAACGTTCTTAATTTACCCAACTAAGTGTTTGTAAATTTTTTTTAGAAAGTAGTCCCCCAGACAAAACCTAATTGTTTAGGTTTTTTAAGGACTTTACCAATCTAGGGTTAATTTGAGCTCATCATTAAATTTAAAAACATGTTCTATATATTGTATATTTTCAAAAACAAACTATCATTTACAACCCTAAAAAACAACCAAATACACTCATGTATATAGACAGTAAATGGTATTTGACTGTGTTTAACAATTGGATATTGTATTTGAATAAATAAATAAAACCACTTGTGTCTTCTTGGACGGGCCCCAAGTCTGCACTCAATCCGTGGCCACCGGGGTCTTGGGTACCTCCCAGCGAAGAGGGGGTCCGTGGGTTATTCCCCCCTCTAAAATGTTTAAAAATTAGAACTCCATCAAACTTGCGTTTTTAGGCATTCTAGAGGTTTTGTATCTGAAGTAAACTATTTTCTGTAATGCATCTTTTACAAATCTTTTAAAAAAATTGGAGAAAGTTGTGATATTCAAAGTGGTTATAGATTTAGTTTGTACTGCAAGATTCTCACTTCCAACCTGTTTGTGAATACCAGGTTACTCCAAAGCGAGGTACCGTGTGGTGTGTGGTATTTTTTGAACCAGAAAACCCAAACTACAAGCTCCACCCGATAAAGCTGATGGTTGAAGGGACGACGTGCCTCAAACTAAAGACTGGAGTGATTTTGCCTAAGACAAATGTTTATTTTCTGGAACCTGTCCTCAATGTTGGTTACATCCCAATGAATATTACGACTATAAGGCGGTTTCTAGTTTTTAACCCTGACTTTTCTGATGCCATGTTTGTAGTCCTAAACAAGGAGCCCGTTAAAGGTGTGAAGGTAATTTTACTTACATTTTCTTTGTTTAAAGGTTAATTATATTTTCAATTTGTTAGCAATGAGCCCGTTCAAAATTGTGCTGTCGAAAGTCAGAATTTTATTTCCCACAACAAGGGAAATTCCCCAATACCTCCCTGAATTTCTCTGTTTTCTCCTTAAACAAGTGATAATTTAGTTCCACCCTTGGAATTCAAGGTAGGTAATAGCGCTGATGATTGTGTTACTTCCCCTAGTTACCATTGGTATGCGCTTTTATTTAAATCTCAAATCTCAAAATTAGAATATTTGTTTACGAAAAAGCAAAACATTGGCATAAAGTTACCTAAGACATCAAACAGCTGAAATAACTCCTAGTGATTGTGATTGGTTGGATGGGACAATGACAATGGGAAGAACGGGAAAAAAGAAGGAATTGAAATTCACGTTTCAACCGCATATTTATTTTGAACGTGGTATGAGTAAAATTCCGTATGGATAGAATTTTCTACATGATTTATTTATGTGGGTAGTTTGAATATGGTTGATCTTGTTGTTAACCTACCATACCTTCAAAAACTTTAAACAAGTGCTTTTTGTAAAATATTTGAGCTAGATTTGTAATAAACGTCTATGAAAAAATCTAATAATCTCCGAGAAAAACTAATACGGCAATGTATAAGTTAATGTTAATGTTTAGTTTTCTATATTAAATATTTTCCATGAGCAACTAATAATATAGCCTCTGTCTCAATGTTTAAGACAATTAGTGGAATTTAAAGCTAAATTCTGTAAAGTTATTTTGTTAAGAGTGCATTAACTTTGACTAACATTAAAAATCAGCTACTAGTAAAACAGTTTAAAATTAATATAAATTTCATTCATAAAACGTAAAATCAACACGAGACAAGATAGATTAGTTTTATGTTTTTATACCAATACATATTTCCTGTTTTTAAGGTAAAGCCCTCTTCAGGTACCATAAGAGCAAAAAGTTGCCACTGTTTTTCTCTCCATATAACGGTGCCATCGCAGAAGATGCTGGACTTTACCGTTTACGTTACTCTGCAGAACTCTGCCACCATAGAGATGAAAGTCACAGGCCATGTTGTTTATCCTGCGGTAAATATTATAAATTTCCATTTATGATTTATAAGTTTCATTCCTTATTAAAATGTGTCGCTTTTTTAAATCTAAAATACGTTTATTGAATATAATTCCCCAGTGCCGGCCTAATGAGCGTGCAAGGCGTACGCCCCCACAAGGCATAGACCCCTTACGGCGCATTTTCACAAGCTAAAAAAACAATAGTTAACCCTCACAACCACAACCCTCACAATATATTGAAAATAGGTTACATAAAGGTTTTTGATTATGTACTCAGAACCCCCATTTTAAAAGCTATGAAATGTATATATGACTCAAACACATACATTCCTTTTAAAACGGTGGTTTTAAAACGGGGGTTCTGAGTACATAATCAAAAGTTAACTAAAAAAAGAACTTATAAAAAAATTACTTTTAAATTTTACTGAGAATATGGAATAAACTTACATATGCCTAACTCAATTTCACAAATTAGGCCTACAAATAATTTAAAAATTGAGATACTCCCCCCCTACTTAAGTAGTTAATCTAATTAATTTGCACTTAAATAATTTCTGTTTTAAACTAAACTAAATAAATTACACTAACCACGTGATGTATTATTCCACTTTAATGTGTAATATCAGCTGCAGAAGAACGAAAAAGACTTAAAAGATATTTGAACGAGGCTAAAAAATGTATAAAGGTTTGAAAAAGAATCGAAAGACTTGCAAAAGACTTGAAAAACAATTGCAACATTTTCGAGAGAGGCTTTAAAAGGCTCGACAGAGCCTTGAAAAGTACTTGAAAGAGGCTTGAAAAAGGCTCAACACACACTTGAAAAGTGCTCAAAAGGCCCTTGAAAAAGACTTAAAAAGAGCTTGAAAATATTTAAAGGCTTGAAAAAGACTTAAAAATCCATTGAAAAAGGCTCAAAAGAGACTCAAAAAAGACTTGAAAAAGGCTTGAAAGAGGCTCGAAAAACACTTGAAAAGGGCTCGAAAGATGCTTGAAAAAGACTTGAAAAGATTAGGCAAGACTTTAAAGGCTTGAAAGTGACTTGAAAAATAATTGAATGAAACACTTGATTCAAGTTGAAATCGATTTCACATCACGGTGACTAAGAGCCTTGAATCAAGTTTGAATCAAGTTTTCAGGCTCGATTGGTAAGGTTTGAATCAAACCCTCAAGCCTCAAAAATTAAGCTTGAATCAAGTTCGAATTAAGCTTTTTTTGCTTTGTGGGAATAAACAACAATAAACCATTGCAAATATGTACAATTTTAAAGATTTGACATTAAACCCAAAAAATTCCGTAATAATATCTAAGTACCAACTAAGAATATGGAATGCAGAAATAATTCTCGAAACCACCCAGGAGAGGCGCACCAACCTTCATACAAACAGGCGATAATTTACCTTTGGGCCAGGACTGCAATTCACCAAATTAATTCTGCTTTGTATCCCCTCTGAAGCAGTTTTATTACACTTTAAATATGACGTAAAACCACTCAAAGTTAATGTTTCTATTATTAAAAAAACTCATTGAACATTTTAAAATTAACATTAAAACATTTAAATAGTCCAAAAACTGTTAATCTTCATCCTGCATAGGTCTGGTGATATCCTTCTTTCCTCACCACCTCCAAAGGAGTTTCAGCATTAAAACTGTATTCAGAGGTTTCCTTTATAGATTCTATTAAGATTTACTTGATAGTGTTAAGTAAACTTTGGTTCTATCAGTGTCCTTCTATTTAGCAAACAAAATGTTTTCCATTGCAGGTTGAAGTTACTCCGCAGTTTATTAACCTACACCGTGTGCCATGCAATTCGGTCACTCGGACAGCTATAGTTGCTGAAAACAAAAGTAAAGCGAAAGCCGAAGTAGGTTTTGACATGGAGGAGTATCCCCAGTTCAAAGTATCCCTGTCCAAGAGACACCACGACCCGGGACTTACACGTCAAGGTTTCACACTGGAGCCGGGAGCAAGCCAGAAGTTCTATTTACATTTCATTCCAAAGGATTTAGCATCATATGAGTTTTATCTACCTATCATAATAAACAATCTGATAAATAACCGTAATGCAAACAAAAAGGACATGGAAGCTCAGTCAAAGCTGATAAAGGGTGTTTCAGCCAGAGGAATGTCATTCGATGGGAGGTGAGTCTAACAACAGTAGAGTCCCCCTGATCCGAACTATCAGCCAGAGGAATGTCATTCGAAGGGAGGTGAGTCTGACAACAGTAGAGTCTCCCTGATCCGAACTATCAGCCAGAGGAGTGTCATTCGAAGGGAGGTGAGTCTGACAACAGTAGAGTCCCCCTGATCCGAACTATCAGCCAGAGGAATGTCATTCGAAGGGAGGTGAGTCTGACAACAGTAGAGTCTCCCTGATCCGAACTATCAGCCAGAGGAGTGTCATTCGAAGGGAGGTGAGTCTGACAACAGTAGAGTCCCCCTGATCCGAACTATCAGCCAGAGGAGTGTCATTCGAAGGGAGGTGAGTCTGACAACAGTAGAGTCCCCCTGATCCGAACTATCAGCCAGAGGAGTGTCATTCGAAGGGAGGTGAGTCTGACAACAGTAGAGTCCCCCTGATCCGAACTATCAGCCAGAGGAGTGTCATTCGAAGGGAGGTGAGTCTGACAACAGTAGAGTCCCCCTGATCCGAACTATCAGCCAGAGGAGTGTCATTCGAAGGGAGGTGAGTCTGACAACAGTAGAGTCTCCCTGATCCGAACTATCAGCCAGAGGAGTGTCATTCGAAGGGAGGTGAGTCTGACAACAGTAGAGTCCCCCTGATCCGAACTATCAGCCAGAGGAGTGTCATTCGAAGGGAGGTGAGTCTGACAACAGTAGAGTCCCCCTGATCCGAACTATCAGCCAGAGGAATGTCATTCGAAGGGAGGTGAGTCTGACAACAGTAGAGTCTCCCTGATCCGAACTATCAGCCAGAGGAATGTCATTCAAAGGGAGGTGAGTCTGACAACAGTAGAGTCCCCCTGATCCGAACTATCAGCCAGAGGAGTGTCATTCGAAGGGAGGTGAGTCTAACAACAGTAGAGTCCCCCTGATCCGAACTATCAGCCAGAGGAATGTCATTCGAAGGGAGGTGAGTCTGACAACAGTAGAGTCCCCCTGATCCGAACTATCAGCCAGAGGAGTGTCATTCGAAGGGAGGTGAGTCTGACAACAGTGAAGTCCCCCTGATCCGAACTATCAGCCAGAGGAATGTCATTCGAAGGGAGGTGAGTCTAACAACAGTAGAGTCCCCCTGATCCGAACTATCAGCCAGAGGAGTGTCATTCGAAGGGAGGTGAGTCTGACAACAGTAGAGTCCCCCTGATCCGAACTATCAGACAGAGGAGTGTCATTCGAAGGGAGGTGAGTCTGACAACAGTAGAGTCCCCCTGATCCGAACTATCAGCCAGAGGAATGTCATTCGAAGGGAGGTGAGTCTGACAACAGTAGAGTCCCCCTGATCCGAACTATCAGCCAGAGGAATGTCATTCGAAGGGAGGTGAGTCTGACAACAGTAGAGTCCCCCTGATCGGAACTATCAGCCAGAGGAATGTCATTCGAAGGGAGGTGAGTCTGACAACAGTAGAGTCCCCCTGATCCGAACTATCAGCCAGAGGAGTGTCATTCGATGGGAGGTGAGTCTGACAACAGTAGAGTCCCCCTGATCCGAACTATCAGCCAGAGGAGTGTCATTCGAAGGGAGGTGAGTCTGACAACAGTAGAGTCCCCCTGATCCGAACTATCAGCCAGAGGAGTGTCATTCGATGGGAGGTGAGTCTGACAACAGTAGAGTCCCCCTGATCCGAACTATCAGCCAGAGGAGTGTCATTCGAAGGGAGGTGAGTCTGACAACAGTAGAGTCCCCCTGATCCGAACTATCAGCCAGAGGAGTGTCATTCGAAGGGAGGTGAGTCTGACAACAGTAGAGTCCCCCTGATCCGAACTATCAGCCAGAGGAGTGTCATTCGGAGGGAGGTGAGTCTGACAACAGTAGAGTCCCCCTGATCCGAACTATCAGCCAGAGGAATGTCATTCGAAGGGAGGTGAGTCTGACAACAGTAGAGTCTCCCTGATCCGAACTATCAGCCAGAGGAATGTCATTCGAAGGGAGGTGAGTCTGACAACAGTAGAGTCCCCCTGATCCGAACTATCAGCCAGAGGAGTGTCATTCGAAGGGAGGTGAGTCTAACAACAGTAGAGTCCCCCTGATCCGAACTATCAGCCAGAGGAATGTCATTCGAAGGGAGGTGAGTCTGACAACAGTAGAGTCCCCCTGATCCGAACTATCAGCCAGAGGAGTGTCATTCGAAGGGAGGTGAGTCTGACAACAGTAGAGTCCCCCTGATCCGAACTATCAGCCAGAGGAGTGTCATTCGAAGGGAGGTGAGTCTAACAACAGTAGAGTCCCCCTGATCCGAACTATCAGCCAGAGGAATGTCATTCGAAGGGAGGTGAGTCTGACAACAGTAGAGTCCCCCTGATCCGAACTATCAGCCAGAGGAGTGTCATTCGAAGGGAGGTGAGTCTGACAACAGTAGAGTCCCCCTGATCCGAACTATCAGCCAGAGGAGTGTCATTCGAAGGGAGGTGAGTCTAACAACAGTAGAGTCCCCCTGATCCGAACTATCAGCCAGAGGAGTGTCATTCGAAGGGAGGTGAGTCTGACAACAGTAGAGTCCCCCTGATCCGAACTATCAGACAGAGGAGTGTCATTCGAAGGGAGGTGAGTCTGACAACAGTAGAGTCCCCCTGATCCGAACTATCAGCCAGAGGAATGTCATTCGAAGGGAGGTGAGTCTGACAACAGTAGAGTCCCCCTGATCCGAACTATCAGCCAGAGGAATGTCATTCGAAGGGAGGTGAGTCTGACAACAGTAGAGTCCCCCTGATCCGAACTATCAGCCAGAGGAATGTCATTCGAAGGGAGGTGAGTCTGACAACAGTAGAGTCCCCCTGATCCGAACTATCAGCCAGAGGAGTGTCATTCGATGGGAGGTGAGTCTGACAACAGTAGAGTCCCCCTGATCCGAACTATCAGCCAGAGGAATGTCATTCGAAGGGAGGTGAGTCTGACAACAGTAGAGTCCCCCTGATCCGAACTATCAGCCAGAGGAGTGTCATTCGATGGGAGGTGAGTCTGACAACAGTAGAGTCCCCCTGATCCGAACTATCAGCCAGAGGAGTGTCATTCGAAGGGAGGTGAGTCTGACAACAGTAGAGTCCCCCGCACTGAATGAAGACAGTGTTATAAAAATAGATTCCCCTCCTTTCCAAATACCCATCACTTCATTAAAAATGTGCCATTGGGTCATCAGACTATGTGTTTTATTGACAATGAGTGTTTTGGAGTAGGCCAGATTCATGAAGTTCAATTTTGTTAACTTTACAAACTGTTGGCGCTGATTTATTTTTATTTCTTGAATGTTCATTATTATTTCTTGAATTTTGACTGTACGAATAAGCTACCTTTTGTTTAATTTGTGTTCATGTAGTACGCTGTATAGTCATAGTCATAGTCAAATCTCTTTATTTATTTTTATGTACAAATAGTACATAGTAAATAGCGTCACCTTTTTTTATAAGAGATATTATTAATAGAAAGCACTGTTAACTTATATTACACATAAATAAAATCATTGTTTTTAATGTTCTATAGTTAAAAAATATAAAAAATAAGTTAATAATTATTATAAACATTTGTTTCCACAAATTACTTAGAAAGAAAAAAGTTTAAGAATGTTAGAGGGTGGTGGAAAGTTCATCAATTGAATACAAAAATTTGTTAAATAAGTATCTTTTAAAAGTTTTTTAAATTTTGGCCCACTTTCTGATTTTATATTAAATGTGTTTAAAAAACTTTTCACCGATATTTGTAGGTTTTTTTCGAAAAATTTGAGCCTATGTGCCTGTGTGATTTCATTTCTCCCCCTTGTGTTATATGGGTTTACAGGTAACTCAGAACTTACATTGATTGTTCTTTTTAGGCAAGTAAAATAGTCTCAAAAATATATTGACCATAAACAGTGAATATTTTTAGATCCCTAAAATGTTTTTTAACCGAATCATCATATTTCAGATTTAACATAATCCTAATAGCCTTTTTTTGCTGTTTTAAAATTTTGTCTAAATTTATTTTATTAGTTGAGCCATAAAGTGCAATACCGAATGTAATATGTGAATGAATGTGAGCAAAGTAAATAGTTTTTAAGGTGTTAAGATTGCAATAATATTTCATTCTTGATAATGCATAAATCCCGGAGTTTACTTTAGTTAATAGTTTATGAACATGTTCCCCCCAATTTAGATGTTCATCTATCTTTAATCCCAAGAAATTTGTGTTGTTTTTCTTTTCAATTATAATTTATTAGTATTATAAATTAATTTGTTGAGTATTATAAGCTAATAAAGGATCGGTTATACACACCTGACAACAAATTAACAATAACGATGTCCAATAAACAAAGTCTTAGCTAGGTTATGCTTTCTTCATATTAGAGTCAATCAACATATTTAACTACATTATTACTAATGTGATCTAATTAACTTTTTGTATGACAGTAAATTATTGTTTATTGTTTTTTTTTTTTTTTTTTTACAAAAAAATATGTTTTTTAGATTTTTCTCTAAAAATTCAAGCAAAAATCTGTATTTTTCCGACGGATTAGCAGGGTTAAGATTATTGGAACTCAGCTGTATTATACCACAATAATGTTGACAGAAATTCACATTCACCTCAATTGGAATCATGATATCCACTTTTACTTTTCACATTTGGTTTAAAGTTAAATTATCATCTTGGTGTCTTCAATTCCTTGGTTACTAAATATTTAACATTAATTCTTTATTTTTCAGGAGGTCCACTGCAAGTTCATCCCCTCTAGTTATGGCTCATTTGTCTTTAATTGATGTTGTCGTTCTAAAGGCATACCTAGTTATTTCGGATTTAGAGCTTTTCTTCTCTGCGACTGCCGAGACTCAGAGTTTTTCAATCACGAACACAAGCGACCAACCCCTCGGTATCATTATGCGGCCTGAGGATTTCATGTCTTACTTTGATTTTCAACTTGACAAAGGTTTGGAAACAACCAGAGTTCATTATTTGAATATATAAATAATAGTTTCTACTTTACATAGTACAGTAGACTCCCTCTTAACCGGCCTCCGTTTAACCGGTCTCCCCTTTAACCGACCTACCTGGACAAAAAAAAAAAAAAAAAAAAAAAAAACAACATCTTTTTAACCTGCCATTTTTTTCTCAACATAGTTTAAACCGGCTGTGTTTTGCCGGAAACGTTGTTTTCTTATCTACTGTTTATTCATTCAATTCAACGTTAGCCTATATATCATACTGTATTGACCTTCTCAAACCAATTAAAATTAACTGTCCTGGACAAACCTGTATGCCACCGGAAGTGAAAGCATTTGGACCTGCTATCCAGTATACAAAATAAGGAAACAAATCATTATTAGTTTAGTTTAGTCGTGGTTTTCATGGGTGTCTGATAAATTATATAGAATACCGTAACAAAAGAGTTGGGGTTTTTTAAGGCGTGATTGCATCTAGGCTATAAATTTTATGTTGGCGTTTTTAAAGGTACATCGGTTTAACCGGCAAAATCTTTATCCAACCTAGGCCTGGTCCCGAGGTGGCCGGGAGTGTACTGGGGAGGAGCGAGTCTATTGTACTATGTAATGTTATTGTATTCAGTAAAAATTAAAAAAATGGCACTATTTACTCTACATTATAGACATCCCTCACTCATATTTATAAAGGACACTTAAAATTTTGTAGCTACAGGCTTACTTACTCTCTAAGGCATCACCATCACACTACTTCCACTGTAACTTGCCCTTTGTTACATATTCTTTTTATTTCCACATATTGGCCAAATATTTCTTCACTTCATCTTTAAAGCATTTTTTCCATATAGACAGGGCCCATTTTAGCTTAGTGCCGCCCCTAGGCCGCATTATGCTTGCCGCCCCCCCCCCCCCCCAGCCTGTCTCCCAATCTCTCCGACGCCTCGCACCCATGGCACTAGAGATAAAAAAATACTATTCTATCTATAAATAAAAATAAAAAATATGCTGGTAATTGAAAGTTAAATCTTTAAACTTTCTAGGTCGATCTTTCCCGGGAGAGCTGCTTGGATTACCCGCTCTACAACCCAATGATTAGTTGTCAGTCATATTTTATCTTTTTGGTCTGGAGTTAAGGTGCCGGTCTACGCTAGGCGAGTTTGATGGCTACAGAGGTTTACAAAAATCGTGTTTTAAAATTAACTAATTAAGATAAATATTGACTCTTAACTTTTTCTAAAAGTAGAAAGTTGTTTTCTCTGGTTTTAGAATTTTTTAAATAAAATTTCTAATTTCAGCTATAACTCTCTATTAAAATAATCTGTTTTTCTAGATTTTTAAAAATTTATTTAACTTTACAATCTGTTCTAAATTAAGTTGAACAATAAGTAAATATCATATACGAGAAAGAGTAATTAACAGTGAAACCTGAACTAGCCGCTAACCGAAAAGTTAACAACAATTTATAGTATTCAATTTGCAAATCTAAAAGGCAAGTCCAAAATTGAAGATCTTTTTAGCCTGTAGACGAAAACTGAAGTTTTCTATTAATCTTGATGAAATAATTTCCAAAGTGTAACACAGGAAAATTAGCACCATTGTTCGTGTTAATATGACACCTTAGTTATAGCTCTAGGCTGCATTTAGCAAAAGATAACACGATTCTAAGAAACTCTTGCATTTGCATCGAGAAAAACAGATTATTTTAGACAGTTAGGGTATAGCTGAAATTGGAAATTTTATAAAAAAATTTTAAAACCAGAGAAGACGAGATCTGTCTTTTTACTTTCAGGAAAAGTTTTTTTTGGTTATTTTTTTTTTGGAAACCCAAAATATTAATGCTGCCGTCTGATTTTTAAATGGTGCGTTTGGAAAACCAACAACACTGTCTTATAAATAGTGTTATTAATTTTAAAACATACGGCATACCTAGCAGTTTAAACGAAATATTTCTACAAAGCTTATTTTACAAACACCTTTTATTAACAACAGTAAGGTTAGTCTATACTGCACTTTAAACGCCGATTTTTCAATATTTAAACAGTCTTTAAAATATAGTATGTATTACTTTCAAATTTTATGTTTAAACATTTTTTTTCAAATAAAATAGTTCCTTAACCAAAGAATTATTTAAATAAAAGTATGATTCCTACTGATACAAGACTTATAGGATGTTAAAAAATTGCAAGTAACTTTGCTGTGAACAGAGTTTGGCGGCGGTCAACGTTTAGTCGTTTTACCTTACAATGAAATGCATAAAAATGTCTTAATCATAGCTCTTGCTCTTATTTCCTCAAGAATCATAAATCATCAAATTGTCTCAATGAGAAACACCAACAAACGACAACTGACACTACCAAACCAAACTAAATACTCCAGACGCAAATCGCAAGTGAAAAATGAAGCGTCTCTAAACATAAAAAATATCAATCCTATTACAACAGAAAGAACCCCCCCCCCCCTCCTCTGACGAGCACCACGCACCTTTTCGTTCCGGTGGCGGGCGATATAGAGCTTGCCTGCCTGCCGCTTCCCTTTACGGGCTGAGACGAGTAAACAAATAAATAGCATAGGGATCTAATTAATTCATTCAACATAACTACAAGTTCTGTTACGAGTATTATTTACAATGTATAAAAAAATTCCAAACTCTTTTGCAAACGCTGTTATATTAATTTTAATTTATTTAATTTTAGTTGATAAAGAGAAAAAATTTAGTTAACTTCGAAATTTGCCGCCCCCCAAAAATTTGCCGCCCTAGGCCGCGGCCTACTTGGCCTATTTAGAAAATGGGCCCTGCATATAGACTATCTTTGTAAAATTTTACAAACATATGCAAGAACATACTACCTAAATTATGGGAGAGGGGATAAGAGGGAGTGTTGCAAAACGCTCTACCGGAGTTCTGAAAACATTAAAAATATAATTTGTAAACAAAATTGTGAGTTAGGAATTGAACTTAACTATTATCTATGGCTTGTATTTAAAAATACACCCCGTCGCAGCAGACCTCCGTAATCAGCGAATTTCCTAATTAGTAATAATAATTTTGACCAGATAAACCTGTAAACCAAATGCCATCACATGCTCATGAATAGGGAAATTAATGTCTAGTCTCCTTATGATAAATAGAAAAGAGTATGCAGGTATGAGGCCATGGGGAACACCAAAAGTAGGTTTTTAGCATAAAAACAATTTATTTCAACCATATAAAGCCATATACTAAGTTTCATCAATATCTGTCTATTGCTAAAGGATTTTGCCTATTCTCCATATGATTAACAAGGGAAAAGAGTATGTAGGTTTGCTGCCATGATAAGCATAAAAACCAAGATTTTTTTACCATAAATGAATGAATCTCAACCAAATGATGCTAAATACCAAGTTTCATCCAAAAATATTGGTTATCAAGTGAAATATTATCACATCCTTATTCTCCATAAGATTAACATTGGAGCTTCAAAATACAATGTACTGTCTTTAGACTTTTTAATATCTCGGTAACCAATGGAGATAGAGCAAAGCTTCAAAATACTAAATTGTGTGTATTTTTGAGCTAAATCCAATGGTCAAAACAAAAATTAAAAATTTTTAAAAATTACATATGAAAAATGCAAAAACCCCATTTTTGGGGTACAAAACCCCCCAAAACTACCCCTTCCGGTAGGTCGATATGTCTGGTTTACGAACTCATCCGAATAAATGTAGAATTACACATCTCTACCAAATTTGGTGTTGATCGGACCTTTTTTACGTGAGTTATCGTGCCTAGGGACACATACATATATAAATATATACATATCTATAAATATATACATATATACATATATATATATATAAATTTTTATGACTATTATTTTTGGTCTCTGGGCACCTTAAAACGAAAAAGTAATATAGTCCCGGGCTTAGGTCTTACCATGAGACCTACGGTAATAGCTTATTCCCTATGGGAAATTCGCTAAAAATACTTTTATAGCGGAAATTATTATTACTGAGGTGTCATAGAGCACCAAAATACTTGCTCGCCCAGTTAAAATGTTGAAATTATGGCAACAAACGTTTGAGTTTGAAATTTTGTTAGACTAATAAAATGGTGTCAGGCCAATAACTGTAACAGTTCCAATTTACAGCCGATGCTCTAAAGGACAGAAGTTCCATGAGGTTGACAGTACAACCCGGGGATTCAGTATCGTACAAAGCAGTATATACAGCAAACTCTCCTGGCCTGCATATTTGTGACATATCTATCATGGTGGCGTTCGAGGAACATTCTTTCGTTTATAACACAGTGCGGTTGTCAGGATACATTCCTCCTCCCTGCATCATTTCTCCTTCAGTGGAAGAGGTAAGTAAAAACCAATCTGCAATGTAAAAAATATTGGCATGTTTTTTTTTACAAGATAAGTAAAATTATTTTTGAATGTGTATGAGGTTTTGTTAAGTTTAACTAGGGAGTAATTAACTACTGTAGTTATTACCTTGCATTTTACCCCTCAAAGTAATCACTCCATAAAAAAGTTTTAAATATTTTTACAGAGATTGAACCTCATCCTACACATGTCATTTTACTTCAACATTTGTTCGTCCTCTCGGAAGTCTGATACAAATGCAAAATGGATTACACACGGTGGATTCTCTTTTAACCGGCATGCTCTACGAACCGCCACCAGTCGAGCCACTTGATTTTGGCTTTATCCAGCTATGTTCTGGTGCACAGCAACCTTGACCACTCCATTGTGCTGAGCTACATTTCCTTTGCCCATTTTCATTGTCATTCGCAGTTCGTTCCTCACTCACGCAGTGCTGTTTTGATGATAACTACAACTTTTACCCAGTAAAAAAAGTAATTTAGTTAGTTTTCCCTTAAAAACTATAGGCTTTTAATTATCCGGCAAAATCTATTATCCAGGATGGCTCTGGTCCCAGGAGTGCTGGAATAAAGAGAGTCTGCTCATGTACTACAGTGATTAAAACTTCTACTGTTATTAGGTGTACTTTACAAAATGTGATTAGATTCATAGGATGGATTTTTAGCATTTTTCCCAGCAATTTCAAGTAATACAAATTAAAATTTAATGATGTACTAGTAAAATTTTAACTTTATCAATCAATCCTCAACTCTCATTTACGAATCCTTTTTCTTTTCTTTTAGATATATTTTCAACCAGTTCCATTACATGTGGAGGTCAGTTTTATTTTTCACCTCAAGATCTCACACAACCTAAACAAAGAAACTCTGATCAATGTTGAAATGGATGAGAACCTCCAAGAGATTTTCTCCGTTGAATATCCGCAAGGAAACACAGTGACTGGTGCAGTAAAGTGCTCACTACCAGTCAAAATTACATTCCAAAGTAGGTGTCCGACATCCATTCGTAAGAAGGTCAGTGAACTGAAATATCTACAACTGAAAAATTTTAATATTGATGCTCCAAAATGTTTCAAAATGTATGTTCATTTGGACAGTACCAGTCGTCCTACGAGGAGACAGTACCAGTCGTCCTACGAGGAGACAGTACCAGTCGTCCTACGAGGAGACAGTACCAGTCGTCCTACGAGGAGACAGTACCAGTCGTCCTACGAGGAGACAGTACCAGTCGTCCTACGAGGAGACAGTACCAGTCGTCCTACGAGGAGACAGTACCAGTCGTCCTACGAGGAGACAGTACCAGTCGTCCTACGAGGAGACAGTACCAGTCGTCCTACGAGGAGACAGTACCAGTCGTCCTACGAGGAGACAGTACCAGTCGTCCTACGAGGAGACAGTACCAGTCGTCCTACGAGGAGACAGTACCAGTCGTCCTACGAGGAGACAGTACCAGTCGTCCTACGAGGAGACAGTACCAGTCGTCCTACGAGGAGACAGTACCAGTCGTCCTACGAGGAGACAGTACCAGTCGTCCTACGAGGAGACAGTACCAGTCGTCCTACGAGGAGACAGTACCAGTCGTCCTACGAGGAGACAGTACCAGTCGTCCTACGAGGAGACAGTACCAGTCGTCCTACGAGGAGACAGTACCAGTCGTCCTACGAGGATGAGGTTCCCATTTTTAACCCTTCGTGGGAACATCACGGAGTTTTCCTCTGGGTGTGACTATTTTTTTCCTGTACAGACAATAGTTTGAGTATGGAAATGCTGCACCCTCCTTGTAGATACTAGTAGAGTATAGTATCTACTATACTCTGAAGATTGCCTTGTAGGTCGAAACTAGTCAGTCAAAAAAATATCTTATAAAAAGGGTACTTGTTTGAAATGTTTATTTTATTAATAGTAGATACTATTATATTGACTACTATTACAATAATAGTAGATACTATTATATATTGACTATTAGATACTAGTCAATGTAGATACTAGTCCTTGTCAGAAATGGTTGAGGCTATTTCCACCCCTTTGTTTAAGGCCAGATGAGTTGGAGGATGAATCCTAACAACTACTGAGGTAACCTCATGAGCCCCCTTGATGTAACCGAAAACACAGAGTTTACCTCTGTGAGTGCCCTTGTATTGTACCGAATTTTCCAAAATTGTAAAATAGAAAAATTATAAATAACTGCACGATTGGTATAAAATTTTGAAAGGGATAAAAGTGAACAATGATAAATGGACATAAGTGATTGTATGGTAACTTACTTAGTAGGAAAAAAATTTAAATATGCTTATCATGTTTTATAAACCATACGGTGACTTTGCCATGGCCAAATTGGGTGCAGAACACACGACACAGCCAAACTGCCTTGTGGCAGAGCTTCATGTTTTTTTAATTGAAAGCGTTGGTTTTATGTTGGTCATAGATTGCCTATTAAATGCATTTTGTGTCAATGTATATAAATTTTTTATAATGCTTCTTTTTTTAAATAAATAATTTTATTCCTCATACTTTTATTTTAATCAAACTTTTCTTATTCCCCATTTTTCCCTATTCCAGATATGGTTCAAAGCTGGAAGGACCGGCGAATGCTCTGTAACTTTGATAGCCACCGCCGACAACTGTATTCTCACAACGTATTCGTTCATGAAAGGTCACTTATTTCTGCACCAACCGAGACTGCACGCGGAGGAGGTTGGGGATAAACACACTCTAGTGTCCAGCGGAATCCCGAGCCCCGCCAAGCAACAACAGTCGGGACCGTCGTTTGGGGTAATCTGTGTCTCATGCAGTACTTGGGTATTCTTTATTTTAGCAATAAGCGTTATTTCGGTAACTGTTACTTAGGAAAAGTTAACAAAAATATCTGTTATACCAGTTAACAAGTTTGCAACGTAACAGTTACTGACCAAATTGTTATAAATTCAGACAACAGACTTTTAGGGAAAAGAAACGATTATCATTAACAATAATTCTGTAATAATTGTATAACCGACTGTTCTCACGTTAGGGACTACAAAGAAGAACAATTATCAGATGAAATGTCTAGATAGAGTTCTTTAGGGGACAGTTACAGCTGGTTGCACGTGAGACAGCCCGCCAGAATTTGTGCTACATATTGGCAGGTTGGCTCTATCTCGTGCAACATGGCGTGGATTAATCATCATAATAATATATAGTAAAACCATTACTAAGGTTTTCATTTCAAATTCAGGCTGTTAAACTGCCCATGTGTGGCAGAAATCCTGGCCTGCTGTCTCACGTTTCGTCCAACCAACTATATAACTAGTTACTGTAGGTGTAACTGTTAAGGGTATTTGAAAATTTGTAGGAACCACGATGAAGAAAAACAACTTTAATTCAATCGCTCCTGTTATTTCACCTTTCTACACTTGGTCAAAACTTTATACATTTTTATCCTTGAATAACCGAACATCCATAAAATATATTTATGAAGTTTTAAATTTCTTGTAAAAATTACCTTGATTTAATGTATTAAGAACAATATCTGCCATTTCATGATAAATACGTAGATAATAATCATAAACATATTCTTAACTGTTACGTGATAGTCATAACGTATTGGTACTGATTCAGCTTTGAGGGGTTTTCTTGTGAAGAATTCATTGCCGAATCTGGGGTTCCTCAAGGTTCAAATCAAGGACTTTTGTTCATTATCTTCATTAATAACATCGTAGTTAGTGTAAAAAGTAGTTAAATAACTTCTATATGCCAATGATCTCAAAGTGTTTAAAAGTATCAGGACACAAAATAATTGTGATAAGTTACAACAAGATATGGCAAAACAAGGCAAAAATTTTTAAGTTCGGTGGACGCCGCACCAGAGTCGCTGCCATCGATGTTCATAACTGTCAGTTATAAAATGTTTCATCCTTGGTTTAGAAGAGTGGTAATACTGATTTATCTGTCATATGTTATGTGTACTACGATGGACGCCGCACGAGATCGCACCACCGTCAATATGCTTCACACACGCCTATGCTATGAGAAGTCTACTCACAAAGTGTACAAAGTCAATGCTTCTACATAGCTCTACACCAACACCTCCGACCTGGTGACCAGCAGTACAGTACAGCAGAGCGGAACCCCTCCGTCAGCGAAGCTTTGTCGCTTTTTACGAACTTAAGGAAAAAAAAACCATATGCTTTGTTATAATCAGCTGATCTGTGATGTTTTTTATGGTTTTATATATATTTACTAAGGACATATTATTATTTACTTACTGTAAACTTTCAGACTGTCCAGAAAGCTAGTTCTTCAGGCAGCTCTGACAACTCAGCTATGTCACTTAAAACATTTTGTGTAAGTAAAATTTTTTGTTCATCTAATATGCAATTCAGCAACAATAAATAAAATATCCACTATGGGAGAGGCAAAGTCAATGAATAAAACAATTGATCCAGAATGTTATTTTCTTCATTATTAGGATAAAGTGACTTTATTTCTTGAAACACCTCCCTTAACCTCATAGCTGTGTTTCTCTGTTTTTCTATTGGAAATTACCTAAGCTTGATGACAGTTCTTGTCAGGATGAAGTACAGTAAATCAATACAACCTCAATGTTTAAATAATGCTAGCATAAGACCTGTGCGTGCACTCAAAATATTTACAATGGAGTTTTATGATTTTTTCCATTTTAGGGCCCTGATTATGTGTTTTTGGAAATTAGGGTTTCAAAAACATTATTTAATAGTCCTCCAAGTTTTGTAATAAATCAAATATTAACTAGGGTTATTGTATTAAAGGTCTTGTTTGGATTTTCTCTTCGACCAAATCACAGCAGACAAAAATTTTATGTAACATATGATATATAATTAAATCATAAGAGTGTGATAAAAGGATGCAAGAGCTGATATTTATTAGTCATTGTTAATTTGAGCAACAGGTTTGATATAAACATAAGTTTTTTTTCTAAAATCAGACATTTTATTTCTTTGTGAATCTTTTTTTGCTGGTTTTTTTGTCTTAGTTGTCTGTACTTTTAATTTGTGTTTCATAAACCATTTTATAAAAGATCAAAACTATATTTATGTATATCACTAAAAAAATACTTTAATTGCTTGATTGCAATTGTAAAATAGAACAAACATTACTGTAAGAGTTTGTTAAGAAATAAAATTTATTCTCTTTCAGTCCACCTCTCTGTCTTATAAATCGAAAAGATCAGTTTTAAAACATCAGCCATCAACAGTTTTAAAACATTCCGTAAGTATATTTACTGTCTCAAAGTTAGTTATAAGACTTAAGAGTCTGCAGCATCTGCCACCTTGGATTTTGTATTCCCATTAATGTTAAATTAGAAAAGTCACTGCGCTTTTAATATTTGAAAAAAAATCCATCTTTATGTCATTTATAAGAAAATTTTATTTTAACACTTTGGGTGCGGCTCGGTCACTGGTGACCGGTAGCGAAACGCGCGCGCCGGCCTGTCCGGTCGTGTGTCGCCGGCCGTGACTCAGCGAAATGAATCAGTCAGTGTGGCCCTGGGTTGCGGAGTAGTTCGCAGGTGTTTATACGTGCGTTACTAGAGCAACCTGCCTTCTTTCGGTTGTGCGTCGCCCGCCTTTCCCGTGGGCCGGCTCCGGTCCATTGTGACCTGAACTTTTTTAATTACTTTTAACTCTTTTTTGAAGTGTTTCTTTCGTGTTTTGGTGTGTTTTGTTACACAATATTACGTTTAATATTTTTTTTATTTTAGTTTTATCGTCTTTTATTTAAAAGGACTCCCTAATACCAGAAATGCTTCGACCAATGTCATTGACGAAGTTTGAGTAAAAAAAACAATGGTTGGAAGGGTGGAAGGGGCTGTAAATAGTTGTAAATATTAGTTATAATTCTATTGAACATTATTATAATTATATTAAACATTTTTGATGTAAAAATTCGATATTGTGTTATGAAAAACCATGTATTGTCGTTGCGCGGGCCGGCTCGGTCACCGGAGACCTGCACTTTTGGACGCCATTTTTTTGGTGAAATAATGCAAGAACGCCAGTTTGCAGCCTCAATCTGGACTTCTGGAGACAAAAAGTAAGATTTTATGAAAAAAAAATTTTCAGGCCCGCGGGAAAGATTTCCGTAATTCTTTGCCGCACTCAACGTGTTAAACTTTTATAGAGCAATGTATAAGATTAAACTAATTAAAAAAACGTGTCCATCTTCAAACGAAAAATGTTTAGAATACTTTGTTGTTTATTAATTATACAATCATAATTTTTTTATTTCATAGTCCTTTAAGGTATAGGTATTAAAATTTTCTTTAAAATGACATAAAGATATATTTTTTAACAATATTCAAAACATAGCGGATGTTTCAAATTTAACATTAGTCTTATGTTTATAGAAATCCAAGATTGCGGATACTGCACACTCTTAAAACATTTGTAGAAATATCGCCACAGTTTGTACCAACAGCACATCAAAAGACTTATATTTTATACCACTACAATGAATAAAAGAAGCCATATATAGAGCTAAAAGGATCAAAGTGCAATAGATAAATTAAATTACATTTTGATCAAGAGCATTGGTGACTGAAGAATTACAATAGACAAGAAGAAATCCTCTTATCTGTGAAATTGCATACTAAAAATAAAGATTAAAATACATATAAACTTAAAATCTTTCAACAGATTAAATGTATTTTTTGTTATCAGACAATGATTTATATAGGTGCCTATAGTAGGTAGTCTAGTTTTGAATTTTTTGCCATATTAGCCATATAGCATTTATATTGGCCATTTCGTAGTCGTAAAGCCAATCTCAGTCAGAAAACTTAGTACCGAATATTCAGGAGTTTGCAAGAAAAGCTGAAATACATGTTTAACACCAATCGTATTCTATTTATTGTTTCATACCTTAATGAAGTGAACTATTTGCAGGTATTGATTATCCCGGAGAAATATCGACATCCTCTATCAAACTCTGACATCAACTTGTCATTTGAGATCAGCGAAAAGGAGGTATGTGTGTATGAATGTACTTCTTATAATGACCTGGAAACTGGAATAGGCTACCAGACTTTAAGAAGGGGTTAAAGGGATAGAGCGATCATTTTGCGTGTGCAGTCAAGTGACCATTGCGGGACCTACCTGAATACGTTCCACATCATTACGTATAGGTATAAAAATTTTCTTTAAATGACATAAAGATGAATCTTTTTCTACCAATATTTAAAACGTGGCGGATGTTTCAAATTTAACATTAGCCTTATGGGAATTGAAATCTAAGATGGCGGGTACCACAGACTGAGGGTGACAAACAATATCCAGTATTTGGTGTAAAACACTATGGCTAAAGAAAGCTGCTGCACTTCAGCACGTGTGAGATCTGAGATTCAACTAGATGATGTTGAGGGAGGAGATTTTGCTGTGTAATTTAGGCCTTTGAATAATAGATGCTTTTCATTGTCTATGCTCATAGCCTGCGCACCCAACAGTTACAATGGCTGCCGCTAGAGACTGACCGTATCAGGTTTCTCATGAGTAAAAAATTCATGATGCAGAGTTTCATATGCTTCCCATTTTAAGTCCAATAAAAGTGAGAAGTTTATTAGTCCATGTGCCAGGTCCTTAAAAGGTATAATTTTGTGATCGCGATGAAACTTATACATCTGAATCAGACAGCTCTGGGGGTAGTAAAAATGCATATTATTCGAAAAAATATTTTCGGTTTTCAAGATGGCGGCCATTTAAAGATGGCGAATGCATGTTTATAATAGATAGGTTATATCTCGTTTATTTGTCATCCGATTTCAATAAATCTTTTTTCGTTTTGAAGATAATTAAATTTGCAAGATTTAATCTATTTACATTACTGTACAAATTTTGCTTCGTTTCCGAGGTATTTATAAAAATATTTCTGATTGTTGTGTAATTTTTACCTTTAAGTCTTAATTACTCGTAGACCTTACATTTTACTCGAATACTGTTTATTACAAAAAAGATAGATAATTTTATAGGCTTTACAATGATATATAACATAATTTACTTTATGTAACCCATAGCGATATGAGAACCAAAAACTTGGCTCGTGTCGGGTTTCGCCACGACGGCGCGGCGCGATAGCGACTATGGCCGGCCCGCACGGCTGACTCGCCTGGCGTCCAAAAGGACTTGCGTTATATTTTTTTAAACTGATTTTTTTGTTTGTTTTAATAACATTAATATATTCACAGGTACCAAATTTGCTTATTCGGCAAAAAATGAACATTTTTAATGCCAAATATTGCCTAATATACTTATCCAAAAATTCTAAAAGAAACAAAATACGTCATTTTTTTAGATTATTAGTTAGTGTATAATATAGTTAAAAATAAATATATATTTCTAAATTATAATAAACGTATACGGTACTACATTTGTTTTGTTAATGTATAGCCTAAGTTAAAGTTCAAATAAAACTATTCTACCTTTCTGTACTAACGCTCGTGTAACAGTAAAAATGGTTTTCGTACGTAAATAAAGGAGGAACTTTGATTGAAATAGACCTTTCTTCTTTATTCAGCTTTATTTTACTATTCTGTAAAATTAAATATAATTTGCTAAGACAAAATTACAAACAATTAAACTATAAATTTACTGCATAAAATAAAATTATATTATTATTTTTAAAACGTATTTAAGCTCACTAATGATAGTAGTTCTCTGATAATGTTCAATAAAACATCTAATTTCCTGTTAAAACATACATTATTTGAGAATACATAGGCCTAAATTAAATACAGGGTGGCTGAAAAGTCACTGACGATTTTGTTTTTGTTATTCTATGGAAACTATACATGTTACATAAATAAACGAAATATCAATAGAGAGGTAATTTAATACCATTAATGATGGTTAGATTTTGTTGAAACATCAGGCAACATTTGGAGTTGGTAGACTGATGATAAGCAGTTGATGCAAAATCTGGTATTTGGGGGGTATTTGCGAAAATTGCATCAGTATAAGATGTTTAAAATAAGTTTTAAGCTGTGAATGATGATGGGCATCATAAAATGGGTCATCCTTGCTCTATTAGTAATCAATTTATGATCATCATTCACAGCTTAAAACCAGGGCCGGATTTAGGAATATGCCGCCTGTAGGCTATCAATTTTCTGCCGCCACCCTTCCCCACAAAAAGGGACAGCCTCATACATAGTTTTTATTGTCACTTATATAGGGGCGTATTAACCTTAAAATATGCACCAGATTAATTTGATGCCTCAATACCAAAGTATCAAAAATATCACTTGCTTTTATGAACTGTATATTCTTTAATTGAATAGGTACTTTAACGCCACTTTAATCTGGATTCTGATGTTTTCGACTTTGGGTGTTTGGCAGGACAGCTCCGCCTGCCTATAGCAGTGCGGTAAATTGTTCGTTCCCTTCATAAAAAATCACATTTTTCATGGAGGAGGTTATTATAAAATCAAAACCATACGTTTGTTGTCATTATTTTGTGGCCATCTATTCGCAAAATCAAAAAGGAAATACCGTAAGTAGTTGCGAATCTAAACACTGGGAGCGCTACTGTAGTTCAATCTTACCGGGTATTATACAAACTACTGTAAGTGTCATTACAGCGATTAGGCCTGCCTTACATGAAAAAGGTGTTACAAGATTATATGAAGTAGATTTGTATGAAAAGAATAAACATATTTCAATTAAATACATACACATTTCCTCAAATTAATACACTTTAAATGAGAAAGATGGGCCTAAAAAAGAAGTTTCTGTTATTGAAGTAGTAAAGCTATTTTCAATTTTTAGTAAATTGACAAAGTGCCGCCCCTAAAATTTTGCCGCTATAGGCTCCAGCCTTTTCAGCCTATTTAGAAATACGGCCCTGCTTAAAACTTATTTTAAACATCTTATACTGATGCAATTTTCGCAAATACCCCCCCAAATACCAGATTTTGCATCAACTGCTTATCATCAGTCTACCAACTCCAAATGTTGCCTGATGTGTCAACAAAATCTACCCATCATTAATGGTATTAAATTACCCCTCTATTTGCTATTTCGATTAATTATGTAACATGTACAGTTTCCATAGAATAACAAAAACAAAATCGTCAGTAACTTGTAGTTTTTATTCATATTAATTAATTTCATTTATCATTGGACATCAATTTAATAATATTGTGTTTAATACATAGTAATCAGGTTAGTTATATAAAATTATAACATAAATAAAAATATTATTGTTAGCCAACAGTTGCTTTCACATCAACTGCAATTAGTTAAAAGTTTATTATTGCTGACTCTCGTAGAATGTACTTTATATATAAATATTATGTATGGTATTAGATAATCCTGAAGATGGTTGCATTATTATTATTCTTAATTATTATTTCTTTGGATTTCTAGATTTTTATGAATATTTTGATTTTACATAACTAGCTTGAACACAATAAACGCATCGTCAAATTGAAATCGAATGATAATCAATTTAAAATAGCCTAAATTAATATGGATAGCATTTTTCATAAAACTTTTATTTAACATTTTATTATATTTTACATTTTTTTCATAAAACTTTTGTACGGGTCCTTAAATAATGTATAGGCTACTTTTAAACAACGCTTATGTGCTCTATTGAGCATTTTGAAAGAATTAATATCATTAGGGGTACAGTACTAAGATTAATTTAAAGTATACCTTTGTTATAATAAGTACTAGGGGGACCAAGCTTGTGCTAGGTAAAATTATTAAATGTCACTTTTATTTTCCACGCGCTCAATCGCAATCTTATTCCTTTTTAGGACGATCAAAGATTGATGCACTTGGAATAATTGTGTTGAGTTGAACTACATGTTAAATTTTTATATTGGTTATCAGTTGATTTTTGTTAAAATTAGTATTTACAAATCAACATACAAATTATAATTAGTATAACATTTTAACTTTAAAGAGCTGTAAAAGGAAACCCTGATTTTCCCAGCTAAGGGACCAGTTCCAACCGATAGTCTATCTCGTGGCCGAAAACAGCATATTAAAAAATAATAAAATAATACTTGTGCAGGAATAAGTTTGTTCGTATACAGTCATTGCTTGTTTTAGGGTAGGGCCTATAATAAATAATACCAAGGGGACCGAGCTTTTTATCGGTAAAATTAAAAGCGTCACTTTCCTTCCTTAGACAAAACTTGTTCGCTCCGCTCACTTGACCTTTTTCTTTTTTAAACGAGCTCGTTCGCTTCGTCCACTCACTAGACCAGTATGCGCTCTTTGGTATAAATTTGTTGAACCACATATGTATATATCTAAAAATTTAAGCGCATTTTTCTGTTCAATTAAGTAGCTACAAAAAATCTCCATAGGGATAACATGAGAATTTGGAAGGGATTTTTCAGTCATGGAATCAGTTACAATCGATTTCTCATTGCTAAAGCCCCCATATTTATACAAAAAAAATCCTTGGACGGAATTAGTTTTGCCCCTACAAACAGTGCTTGTTTTAGAGGATAAGGTAAAATAATAATAATGTAATTTAATTTTAAAGAGTAAATATAATCAAGGTAATTTTAAAATGTTTATTAATTATACGCAGCTATAAAGAGTGGAACAGTGGCAATCTAAAAAACAAATACTGTTTTAGAACATCTCGACAAAATGACTTTCTATGACTTATTAACAGGTGTGTTATAAACCACAATATTTGGTTTTAAAAATGTAGCCTAAAAGTTTTTAATCGAATAAGCAAATTTGGTACCTGTGAATATATTAATGTTATTAAAGAAAAAAAAAAAAAAAAACAGTTAAGAAAAATATAAAGCAAGTCCTGTTGGACGCCAGGCGAGTCAGCCGTGCGGGCCGGCCATACCCTGACACGAGCCAAGTTTTTGGTTCTCATATCGCTATGGGTTACATAAAGTAAATTATGTTATATATCATTGTAAAGCTTATAAAATTATCTATCTTTTTAGTAATCAACAATATTCGAGTAAAATGTAAGGTCTACGAGTAATTAAGACTTAAAGGTAAAAATTACACAACAATCAGAAATATTTTTATAAATACCTCGGAAACGAAGCAAAATTTGTACAGTAATGTAAATAGATTAAATCTTGCAAATTTAATTATCTTCAAAACGAAAAAAGATTTATTGAAATCGGATGACAAATAACCGAGATATAACATATCTATTACAAACATGCATCCGCCATATTTAAATGGCCGCCATCTTGAAAACCGAAAATATTTTTTTGAATAATATGCATTTTCACTACCCCCAGAGCTGTCTGATTCAGATGTATAAGTTTCATCGCGATCACAAAATTATACCTTTTTGGGACCTGGCACATGGACTATATATAAAAGAAAAGATTTTGGCTATGTGATTTGTTTCTGGATTTTTTTTTTTTTGTATTTTGAATCCACAATAAGCTATAATTTTCTAACGTTAATCAATATTGAACCATTATATTTCAATATGGATTCAAAATATTAAAAAATCCAAAAGTAAATCAGAAGAAACCTAATCTGTTGAAAACATTGCATGACGTTCTGAGAGAAGCCTTTCACCCTCTCTTAACCAGAAGGTTAAACTGAATTTATTAATCCTTATAAATGGATTTTGTAAAAAAAATAAGCCATTTATTTAACAACTTTTGTTTTATTTTCTTGTTTAGGCGATTAAACAAGCTTATTCAGACTTCCTGTGGCACTCTTTAAGAACAGAGCAAACTTCTACATCAGTATAATTTAAATTTAAATTCTGCAAGTTCTAACCACAGGCGTGCGCAGAGCATTAGGTAGTGCCAAACAAAATTTGGAACTACTAAAAGGTAGCGCACTGTTTAAAACTTTGTAAAAAAGATTTATTTTTAAATTTATTTACTTTTTTGTCAGCTGAAGTTAAAACGGTTCTCACTGTTTGTAGGTTTGGAGCTACCCCATTATAAAATCGTATTTTGCCTTATAGTTTTTGTAGTTAAAGATGAACCCCCAGTAATGCCTGAACTGAAGATACACGATAAACTTTAACTCTTGCAAAGTCAATTTCCAAACATCAATACTGATCGTCGGTTATCAGGTGGATCTACCTTGTGCAGTATCTAACAAACTTGTAAATCTTGCAACTAACTACTGTATTACCATTACAAAGAAGTGGATACATCAGGAAAGGTAGACTTCTGTATTATGCCCTATTGAGCCTAATCTCCAGGACGTGATGAGCGTAAACAAACAAAAAACATAGTGTTTTCTTCTAATGAAGTCAGTCAGCTGATATATGATACTGTATTCATTTCGTCATGTAGGCCACTGGCTTCCAAGTTTCAGCTAGCTGTAAATAACAGTGAGGGATCTGTTGTATTGGAAAAAAACTCATTGCGAAAATAACAAATCGTAAAGAATCTGTATTCATTGACACTACCCCGTGATGCAATATTTATAAATTTGCATGGTAGAGAAATATTCCCACTAACTAAAATTTTACAAAATACAAAAAAAAAAATAGTACACCAATTTTATCTCAAAAGGTAGTGCCAGCGCACATCTTTGTGTTTAACTTATAACTTAAACACTCGCAAGCAAGTAGCTTAGGATGTCTATTTAACCTAACAGTAAGTGCCTTGGACTCTTATTCAGGAGTTCAAGGGTTTGATTCAAGGGCCCTCAAACATTTGAAGGCAGCGGTTCCCAAACTGTGCGCCGCGGCGCCCCGGTGCGCCGCGAGCTAGTGCCAGGTGCGCCGTCGTCATCTACCAAAAAGGCCTACTACAAAACTTTGCGATGGCCGTCGATTTTTCCCGCGCAAACCCACTTGTCCGTCGCCGGCCCGGTAAGCTCCATCAGAAATGGTGCTATGGTGCTAAATACAGCAGATGCAATGGAGAGTTTGTCGGACGATGAGTTGTTTGTGATAGCCGTGGCGTGTGTTCATGAAGAGAAAAGATTAAAGAGAAGGAAGCATAAGTTGTGAATTCATGAAATTTTCAAGAGAAGAAAATAATATGGCGAATTTCACAATTTGTTTGAAGATTTGAAGAAAGACGACGTGAAATTATTTTCGTACTTTCTTATGTCACAGAAGTTTTATGAGTTGCTTTAGCTACTATGGAGTTCCCCGAGAAACACAGTAAATTCCATAAACATTTCATCCGTACTCATTGTGCGCGGCTTTTACGGCACTGTTGATGCAACCACAATGAAGGTTAGAAGTCGACTGCAAAATTTGACGGGTCCGCCGGCCGGCGAAAATGCCCCCAAGAGCCGCCGCCGCGGTGACGCCGCAGCCGCCGACGGATGATGATCGCCGCCGGTGACGGACGGTGTGACGGTACGGCAGTGCCGTCCTTAGGGTGGAGCGAGTGGAGCGGCCGCTCCAGGCCCCGCGCTGAGGAGGGCCTCGCGCCGCGAGGCCTTCCGCGCTAAAAAGTTAGTTGCGTAAACGTTTAGGTTGAATAAAAATAATGTAGGCCTAATAATGAACAGATACGTACCTAAAATATCGGTTTAAATTCCCGCGCAATATGTTCAATAATTGTAATTTAAAAACCTACGAACGCGATTCTTATTCGTACGTAATAGTAGCGACCAAAAGGATGCAAACGCAAACGCAAAACATCGTTTGATAGCGGCGGCCGGCGGGCGGGGTGACGGGACCAAGCCTCGCGGCCGCCGAGCCATGCTTGCAGATGCCACAACCATGAATGACCGACTTTACCTATCTCTAGCCGTTTTTCAACAGTTTGTCTATATATGATTTTTTAATTGATCAATTATATTTGAAGTTATTTAAGGTATGGAATTAAAACTTGGCACAACTGTTAAGTGCGTTAAGGCACAAATGCAAATGAATTTGGACATTTCTAACGTTTATGGTTGCAAAATGGCGGCCATTTAAAATTTTCAAAGCTAAATATCTTAAAAACTGCAAACAAAAAAGTTGAAACTAAGTTTGGTTTGTAATGATCAAATCAGAAACAACGAATTAATCTAAGTTTTTACATTTTTAAATCATAAAGATTTACATAGGCCTAAGATTACGAGCGAAACCCGTGTTTTCTCAAAATAAGATTTTAATTTCTCCACTGCCCATTAGTATTTTTACTCCGGTAATTAAATAATGCAATTTTTTGTTAGTTTGCAAAAGTTTGTAAAATTTACAGCTTTTAAAAATATTTAGCTTTGAACATTTTTAATTAAAGCCATCTTGAAACTTGAAACAGTAAAAGTTTGAAATGTAGAAATTCACTTGTATTTGCGACTTAATACAGGGTGTCTCTGAACTCTCTTCCTTTTCAGGTATTATTCCTGGACCAAAGACAAGCCAAAATCAAAATATCAAATTCCAAAACACCATAGTTACATGTACAGCCGCCATTTTGTATTTTTTAAGAATAATTTTTAATTTAAGAACGGCTTGAGGTAATAGGTAGAAATTCGGTACACAGCTTTTTGAAGTAAAGACCTAGCTAGAAAAAATAATCAACTTTTTATAATTCATGTTTTCAAAATGATGGCCAATTAAAATCTTTAACCTTAAATTACATAAAAACTACCTTCATAAGGTAACAAAGTTTATGTTCTTATGTGGTTTTTCCAAAATTTAATTTAAAATCCAAAGATGTAAAAATCATGAAAGTTTGTTTATAAATAAGCGAGATAGAGCGATATAACCGAGGCTAGTCACGGTCGGACCGATTCCCCGGGAGCAGTTTTGGTATGAAATCCATTGTTGAGCTGGCGCCGCAACCGCGCTTTTTGCGCGGCAACCCGCTCATATGCGTGACTATTTGTATAAAAATCACTAAATTTTAAATATGATATTTTAGCTTGTCTTTGGTTCAGGAATAATACCTGAAAAGGAGGGTAGAGGGCAGAGTTCAGGGAGACAATGTAATTAATAGTTGTGCCAAGTTTCATTTCTGTGACTCGAATAATTTCAAAGATATAGGGGTCTAATGAATTGAGAACATATATAGACAGTCGGAAAACGTCTAGACATAACTTGGACACATGCTGTCGTATGTTCCATACCCCACAACCCCCCAGCAATCACAGTTAAATAAGGCCTCGCAAAAATATTTTGCTCCAGGCCTCGCATTTCCTAAGGACGGCTCTGCGGTACGGAGCCGTGCCTGACGGGTATAGTGGCCCATTTTAATCAATGCAAAGCAATGTTGCCGGGACTCGCCGGTGCCGGACGGTGACGGAGGCCGCCGGGCTAGATTGGGTTTCCTGCTTTAACTAACTGACCAATCTGTGAGAAATGTTTAAGATTCTTAATTCTGTATTATAGTAACAATGTATATATTAATAGGCAAGCATGTTTCGTTTCCTCCTTTTTTCTCAGCTTGAGGATATCGTAGGAGAAATCGAGCATACCGTTAGAAAGGTGGTGTCCTGGCAATACCTCCTAGAATAATTAGAGAAGGCCAAACGACTGAAATTCGTTACGTCATATAAGTAGGCTGATGTGTTATGTTAAGATGTAAGAAAACAGATGTGCTACTGCCAGTCGACGGGGTTTCATCTGTCATGACTAACTTATTTGTTTACAAACAACGAAAAATCAAAACAACATTAGATGTTTTACCGTTTTTTGGGGACAACCAGCACCCTCTAAAGCATGAGTTGGAACTAATGATTAAACACATCAGCCTACTTACATGACGTAATGATCTTCAGTTGTCTGGCCTTCTCTTATTACTCTAGGAGGTGTTGGTCCTGGAGATGAGCAGAGTCCCATTATAATTCAATGCTGCCCTCAGGGCTTCTCCCTATTGGCTTTGAAAGTTGCAATGTTAATCTTATGGAGAAAAATAATTGATTGAATTAGACAGCTGTTGTAATAACAAATGCTAGCAAATCAGAAAGAACAGATGTTTCAGTTATAAAACATTTTTAAGCTAATTGGCTCAAGATCAACTAAATTTTTGGTCGAATTTCGACCAGTGGGCGATCCCTAGTCTTATTTAAAGTGCTATGTAGGAATATATTAACCGTCAACTGTTTAAAAGATAAATTTAAAATGAAGTTGTAATGTAATACAATGCAAAATGTGTAAATTATTTTAAGTGCGCCGCCAAGCCATGTTTGTACTGAAAGGGAGCCATGGGTTAAAAAAGTTTGGGAACCACTGATTTGAAGGGTTTGCTCCTCTTTACCTAAGAGCATTTGAGTATTCACCAAACAAAATGTCACTGGTGTTGAAAAAGCAAAAAAGAAAAAAAACGACCCTCACAATAACATAAGACTTTTTGAGGTTGTTAAGCTCACACATAATACGTTTCGCCATGCAATGTGGACAGTGTAATGTCAAAGAGTAAAAATAATAAGTTAGTATTATAATCATTCCTACTGACAACGTTTTTTATTTTTCCTACTCTTTGACACCACACAGTCATGTGCGCACAGAAACTAGTCGTATTGTTGTGAACATAGCCTTAAACTACCACAGTAATATTATATTTATTTACATATAATTATTTTAAATTTATTTCACAGGAGAAACTTGAATCCAAGAAAGAGTCTTCAGTGATGAACGAATTGGTCACAAAAGAAGATGAGGAACTAATCTTCCCCATGTTCCCACTAGAACAAGCAAGCAGTGAACACGATGTCTTCATGAATAACACTCTGAGCTCAGTTCAGCAATGGATTTACGAACAAGTTTTTTGTTGTTCTTACAACCCGTTCCTCGGGACCCATTCTTTCTCTTCTTTTACTCCAGCCAACAAGAAGGACTATGGGCCTGGGTCTCCTGTGGTATTGAGGAATGTGTTTGATGCTCTTGAAAGAATTTGCGGAAGAAGGATCAGGCGATACTTCACTCCTATCGAGTAAGACAAAAAGGACCTTTTTATCCTTGCTGATCTTTCCATTCTTCTTTGTTTACAGTATTCGATTCAATGTTCCATACCAGTTCCAAATTTAAAATCATCTCTTTGTCTTTGAACATTCAATCATAGTTCAAAAACTGCATCGTATGCAGCTAAGCTATTCCAATAAGAAATGGTTCAAATTCATTTTATTATTTTGTTACATCCTCTTCCATGATAAAATTCTAACAATTTTTGTTCCAGCAAACTGCCAGAGGAAAAGACGGCCAAAGCGTTTTTCACCCACAACTTGTATCGTCAACTGGTCGAGTTCATGGAAGCCCAGGGTGCGTTGATGGCCCACGTGGAACCGCGATACCTCATGGTGTATGAGGAGTTTTGCATCTACCACAAGGCGATTGGTGCCAACAGGCTCCAGGAACAATTGGTTAGTACAGTGTAGGTCAACCAACAGAGATCAAATAAACGGTATCAGATAACTGACACATACTTTCTCCCAACAATATAAAAACATGTGTTAAAAGCTTTAAACATTAATGTCTAGATGACTCTGTCGGATAGCTACCAGCTGAGCAGCGCGAGCTTGACCCTACGCGCATCTGTGACTTTTAACAACGTACTGTGTTTACCGCTAAATGAAAAATTGTATTTTCTCCTCAACCACTTGACGTAGAGCAATAATTTAAAGTACTGGATTATTTAGTTTTTTGAGCTTGATTTAATGGTGATAAGTAAAATTTATTTTGAGACAACAGCTATTTTAAAAATAAAAAAAATTGATTTTTTAAACACTTTTTACTCCATAACTTTTGAACGCGCATTTTCTCGGAGATGCGGGTGGTGTCATTTTATTCATCATTTTAAGCTTAATAAACCACAAAATTTTAATCAAAATCGTTAGAGCCGTTTTTGAGAAATTTTGATTTTTGACGATTTTTGAGGGTTTTTGGGGGTAAAATACCCTTAAAAATCAAAAATTCAAAAAAATGAAAAAAACGCCTGGAATTATTGTGGATTTGGACCTATATACCAAATTTCATTAAAATCGGACCATTAGGGCATTCTCTAGCTCTGTTTACATCCTGACACACATACACACACACACACACACACACACACACACACACACAGACATCACTCCGAAAACCACTTTTTTGGACTCAGGGGGAACCATAATGGATAAATACACCAACAACTCAAATTCGAAAATTTTGACGAAAACAATACTTTCTCCATATACTATGGTATAGGGGGAGAAAGTAAAATGATATTCTGACACAACTGACTCTTCAATTTACTCTATTTGGAGTCAGTAGAAGAATTTTAGCTTTTCCTAAAGGGTAACATTTACTAAACTGAGCTCTTAACACTTCAGAGATCGCTTAAAATTTCAAATGCCGCCTCTCGCTCATGGAGGTTTCATCCGGATTAAAAAAAAAAAAAAAAAAAAAAAAAAAAAAAATGCACAAAATGTATTCTAAATACTTTTATTGTTTGAAATAAAAATAGAAAATGATTATAAATTCGATTTCACGCTTTATCCCTGCAAAACAAAGTAAGAATGGCATAGTTAATTGACCAATGTAATTATTATAACTATAGTGCATTAAAAAAAACATGTTTCACTCTTTTTACTTAAAACTTGGTATATTTTAAATAACAGTTTTGTAAAATGGTATAAAAATAGTAAAAATAACGTTATGGAGTACAAATAAAAAAGCTTTTGTATAAAACTCAACTATCAGAATATAAAAAAAATTACAATGAGGTTTCCGTGCATAAACCATAAATTAAATATTATAACAATGACACTACACTCAATGCAAATAGTTATACATAGAAAAATAAAAAGTTACTTCACATAAAAACAAAACTAAAATGGAAACTGTAGCCTACATAATTACAAATAACCAAATAAAAAACAATCGCACACGGACTCTTCCTCCAGGTTCACAAAAAAAAAAAAAAAAAAAAAAAAAAAAACGCTCACGGAGGAATCGTCCAGCACCTCAGGACAGTGCTCGCCAACTCGCCAAACTGACTCTGGTTGGTGAAAGCGAGATAAGGATAGGTCAAACGCAGGTTGAGAGGGGGGGGGGGGGGGGAGGCGACAGCTGCACAAAAGTACAGTGCTGTCAACCCTAAGATAAATATTTCCCACAACAAAAAGTATTAACCCGAAGGATTCCTCCGCAAAGCGTCCTCTCGAGGGTTAATTATTCGCAACAATAACACTGATGGGTGGTTTGGATGTTGAAAAATACAGATAAAACAGAGCCAAACAAGATCAATCATTCACATCATGGTAAAAAATCTTGATGGTATATTGGGTTTTTGTTTTAACATCAAATCTCCTCTGGAAACTTAAAGCACAGTAGACTCATAACACCAGACACTATGATTCTTCTCACTCTTATCTCTTCTAAGGTTAATTTTTTTCTAGACACTGTACAGAAGTTATCAATAGTCAAAGCATAAAAATCAAATTAATAAACTACAAGTGTTAGCAATCAAGGAATTTTCTTCTTCACCTGAATTACCAAGTTGTTTTTAAATTTCACAAAGATTCCTTATCTTGTCTCAGATACCCGGCAGTCTCCCTTCCACCCAAGACAATGCATCAGATGTGATAAGCGCTGAAAAGTTCAATAGTATCTCAGTCCAGTGTTGGTTAGACCTTTTTCTCCAAATATTCAAGACATTGGTTCTTGGACCGACCGTCGGCATGTCAGTATTATTTGTATCTTTTATATTTTAGAGACATACTTATTAAACCAAATGGGTGATGTAGGATTAGATAAGTATGTATGAGATTTATTGTTACATATATGCATGATAAAGTAAAAAATATATATTTATGGTACATAAGGAGTGGATCAAACATTGAGTTTACGTGTTGGTGGGAAAATCCACATCCATTGAATGAAAGCGTGCCATAAGTCAGATGTAGAACCACATTTGCCTCTCATTCTGCTGTGGTCTGTAAAATATTGCTGCGTACTGAAGACTCGCAGAATTACATAAATCAACATTTCAAGCATTACAATTCTTGAAGCTACCATGCGGCCAACATTTAAAATGTCATCTGTGTTCTGCCCCCGAGCTCAATGTGCTAGCAAACAAAAAAGTTATGTTCATACATAGAACACACAATAGAGTTATTTATAATTTCCTAGAGTATACATTGCTCGAAATCAAGCAATTTAGTTTTAACATTGATAAAAAATCAAACTTAATATGAATAGACTTGGCTACTCTTTACTGTTGCTGTTTTATTGTAGCTCCTTATTTCTCATAATAAAATAACAATACCGCATGTTATTGCTAAAAATGTTATTTCTAGATCAATTTTATCCGACCAATTCAATATTGAGATTGTAGGTAATCACCCAAAACTGCACTTATTTACAGAAATACATAAACAGATGTTTACATTGTTTACATGTTACATTTGCTTAACTTAATCCCCAAGTTGTTCTAATGGGAGAATTTCAAACTTCAATAAATGATACAGACCAAGCCATATTGAAAAAGTTTTTATGTAGGAGGAGTTCCAATTACAAAAAAAACCCTCAGTGTATTAGATAAGAATAGATTAGAATAGATAGAATAGATTGACTGGGACGTTGGGCGCTGTCCTGTAATCCAGGTACTTGGAGGTCACGAATTGTGGATAGTTATAAACGATGGCTTGTGGATGTGATATTTCCTGGTGGGGATTAATGTCCGCACTGGTGAATACTAGTTCATCCATAAAGACCATCCTGATAATTAGTCCAATTCGTATATATGAGGTCAAAATTGTGGTTCGGATCCCACATTAAACTGTAGGTCCCTAGATACTATTGACTGTGGGGCTATTAATTAACAGTCCTGTCTAAGGAAAATGTCGGCTTTAGGCCGGCCGCACACCGAAACGGACGCAATGCAACAAGACTCAACGAAACCTTTCACGACTTCGGGAGCGAAGACAATTTTATAGTACCCTATATGGGTATTCTATTTTAACAATATGTTTTTACTTTTGTTCGCGAAGTCGTAATATGCTTTGTCGCGTCGCGTCTTTTTTCGTGTGTGGCTGGCCTTAGTCAGTAACAAGACTACAAGATAGCGCCACAATCATCCTACACTCATCTCTCACTCATATTCAGATTAAAATACCCACTATGTGAGGTCCCTCTCTCAAAATAGTGATATAATAACATATACCTTCTAAGGTCTTTAATAAACTTATGATATCTATGATCTTAAATGTCAACCAACACAACAAAAAATCACCCACATATCTCCTATCATTAGTTGGAATACATAGTTAGTTTTATCACTTAGTTAATCATGCACTACAATAAATTTTGTCCTTCTTGAGTTGTGATTTAATTGTTCAGTCACAGCTTTCAGGACAACAAAGTTTTAAAAATGTTAATTTATGCAATATTCACAGCTCGTATTTTGTCTCCGTCTGCTTCCGGCGGACTACGCACGGTAACGAATCCGACCTCTACAAGTTTACATACGGAAGAGCAGAGGAGATACTGCTAAACTGGCTGACTCATCAATACAACACTCAGCGCACTGTTGTCTGGCCCTCCAAGGTATCATTGGAATTAAATCGTACAGATTAAATAAATTTGAGTGATGTTTTATTCACTGCTAGTGGATGGTAGTGATACTGTAATTAGGTTTTCTGACATCTTCTCTGATTAATTACGGTATGTACTGTACAATATTTATACAGTACTGATGAAAAACATTCCAATTCCATTAAGTCATAGCTCTACTTTTAGTTACAAACTCCTCTTTTAACAGGTCAAATCGAAATCACAATCAGCTACTATCTCAGATTTTCAGTTTTTGTATGTAAATATTCAGGCACTTAATCATGGTAAAACATTAGCATTCTTGAATAATCAATTTCTTGAATAATCATAATAATTTTTTGTTTATATGTTTTGCTATTGAGGCTATTGCAGGGCTGAGGATACTCTAATATTTGCCCATAATAGTATTAAAACCCAGGTATTAGATGTGACTTTGTTCTGTCATAAATTTCATTTTGAATTATCCGCCATCATCAATGATGAACTCGAACTTATAGTTGCATTGCTCTATCATTCCACTTCAGGAAATTCAAGTATATTTCTCTCTTAGATGATTTTTTAAATTTCTGACTTCTATGGTTAGGGTATACAATTGTAATTGGAAGAGATCTAAATTATAACTTTGATAATACAATGATAAAAACTACTGTAAAACAATTTCTAACGCAGTTCAATTTTTATTGTATCAATAGGTCTCCTACGGGGGAAATGGGTGTTTTGATAATGTATTCTTAAATTCCCATCTTAGATATCAAGCAATTAGCAGAATTTTTAGTTTTCTTTATTCTAAGCATAATTAACTTCCAGGTATCTCATTATCTATATATTTTACTTTCTTTCAGTCAATTATTAAATATGGACTTTTAATTTGGGGTAACAGTTATAAAATTGAAGATTAAAATTGAACCTTATTCTTCAAAAGAAAGCAATTAGGGCAATATAAAAAGTTGGACCTTTGGAACATTGCAAAGCTTCATTTATTCAATGAAAAATTATGACAGTAATAAACCTTTATCTTTTTAAATATGTTTCTTTTTATATTTAAAAATCTTCAATCTCTAATCCTCGGTAGTGATGTACATAGTTATAATACTAGAAACAAAAATAAAATTGCAATAGAGCACTGTAGGCTTACTAAACCCAAGCAGTCATAAGGTCAACAGATTTTTAACAAATTGATTAATTTGTTAAACAAATAATCTGAGCAAATTTTTCTAAAAAGGTTTTATGATTGGCTTATAGAGAACCCATTTTATGCACTCTTAGAATTTGTATACCTCTGAAAGAAAAATCTGTTTTTAGTTTTACTTTAGCTTTACTTTAATTTTATCTTGTATTCTGATGAACATATTGAGCCTTTTTTGACGCATTATCTTTCATTATTAGATAGTTTTCGACTTTATTGTCAATGTATTATTGTAAAACGACAATAAACCAAACCATTCTCATTCACTGAAAAAGGAAATACCAAAACTTCTTTAAACAAAATATGTCTCCTTTATCCTGATAAATTATATTCTAAATCTGCAATATCCAAAATCAGTTTCTTCACTCTACTTATATATGCAGATTAGCCGCTTTTAATCCACATTGGACATTAGACATATTTGCAAATTAGACCTGTTTGGAATACTATAAAATCGGGAGAAAGGATTCCTCCAAACACTACAATTCAGATTGAATTGATTCTCTCATATAAGTTAGTTTCTTTATATGAAAGGTTAAAAAAATGGAGTCAAGGATTATTTCCACTAGTTTATAACCATCTTCAGAGCAAATTTCTTTTTCTAATGAAATTCATCTTCAGCGTAAATAAAATGAAGTGGATTTTTCACAGCCACCCCCACAACGCACGATCACCAACTTTGACTCAGATTTAGAAGACGGACTGGTCCTTACAGCTGCGACTGCCGCATACTGCCCTTATCTCAACCAGCTTCATTTCTGTGACATGTGTTTACATCCGACCACCATCAGCCAGGTTTGTGGAGAACCGACGCAGATTTTTCAAAAAACATAGCACTGAAACTAAAATTGATCTTTAAATAAATAATAAAAAGTAGTTATTTAAGCTTTTTCTTTGGAATACTTTAGCTGTCTGTTTTAATGGAAATGTTTTTTGTTGTCTTCTGTGTTGTATGAATGTGAAGCAGATGTCAAATAAAAATACATAAAAATATAGATCTTGTTGAAAATATTTCAACATTAAATATGGACTTTTAATTTGGGGTAACAGTAATAAAATTGAAGATTACAATTGACCATTGACAAAATACACCAATGTGAATTTCTCATGCAATGCATTTTGTTTGATTTAGAGTTTTGGAATGCTAGTGTATCTACGCCAGATTCGTTGCAGTCGATGTTGTAATTATTCAGCTGGATTTACAGTGCTGCAAAAACACTATATAACAAGATAAAAAAAAACCCCTTAATATTGAAATGTTTCATCCTTGTTTAAGAAGAGTGGTAACTGATTTACGCACCATATGTTACTTGTGCTTCCATGTACGACGATCATGCCACAGTAAATTGGTTTAAAACATGCCTATGCTATGAGAAGTCTATTCACTTTAGTGTGTTGGTGTATAAAGTCAATGATTATACCCTACAAAACTGTCCAACTAATGTAACTGTGATTTTCTGTTTCCCTCCTTATTGGTAATTTCAGTGACTCAATCTATGATTAAAAAAAATTCAAATTCTCTTGATAAGATGTAAAGTTTTTGTTTCCATTTGTTGTCAGGCTTACCACAACGCCACTTGTTTGTGCATGGCTTGGGACAGTATCAAGTTGGGATTCTCTATCACGCCGAGAGACTTTGTACATCCGAACATGATCAATATGATGTTTCTTGTTACACATTTGTACAGAATATTGCCCACGTACAGGCCAGAAACCACAATTTCCTTCAAGGCTATCCTGAATGCGAGCGAGACTCAGATTGTGATGTTGCAAAATGACGAGGAAGTGTCCATCACATATCATGTAGAGATCCTCCCTCATTCCGCCAACTTCTTTCTTGAGGACTGTCAAAACTTGTTTGTGCTGAAACGCAAGTCCAAGGGTCAGATAACCGTGCGGTATCTGGCTCGCAGTACAAACAAAGCAGAGGGTGCGTGTTTTAGCTTTTGAATGGTGATAATTATTTTACTAGGCAATAATATGTAGTACTATTTAGTATTTTCTAACACCAAACCAGACAAAATGGGGTCCAGCATTTAAGAAAACTATTCTGCCGATGTCCGATGAGAGCTGTGAAATTGTACAAACTCCTCCGTATGATCCAGGGGCGAACCCAGGGGGGGGGGATAAAGGGGATATCCCCCCCCCCCGAAATGTTGGAGGATAAAAATATATGCCAAAGAAAAAAAAATACAAATATTCTATGATAAATGGTTAAAATATTTTTATAAGCCAGACTTTTACTAACAGATATAAACGTAAACCTATATTAATAGGGGTTTTAATTGCACAATGCAAAAAGATAATACAGTAATATTACATCTAAAACAGGTCACTTTAGTTTTGGAAATGAAATACATTGTCTTTTGTGTGTATTAATTATACAGGGTGTCCCTGAACTCTCTACCAACTTTTTCAGGTATTATTCCTGGGCCATAGACAAGTCAAAATATCATATTCAAAATTTCGGAAACTCAAAAGTTACTCGTATAGCCGCCATTTTGTTTTTTACACAAAATAATTTTTATTTCCGTAATGGATCATTGTATTAAGTTAATATTTGGCATGCACCTTAATCATAGCAGTACCTATTTTCAAGAAAAAAGTTATTTTTTTTTCAATGTGTATTTTCAAAATGGCGGCCATTTTAAAATTTTAAACTAAAATATCTCAAAAACGGTAAATTTTATAAAAACTTTACTAGACACAAAAAAGTTGACAAATTTAATCATCTAACCAATGGTACCAAGTTTGTAAGGATCTGACGACAAATAACGGAGTTATTGAGATTTTTCGTCATAAAAACTTTGATTTTGCATTGTAATTAATGCAAATTAAAGTAATTTTAATTGAAAAATCTCAATAACTCCATTATTTGTTGTCAGATCCTTACAAACTTGGTACCATTGGTTAAATGATTAAATTTGTCAACTTTTTTGTGTCTAGTAAAGTTTTTATAAAATTTACCGTTTTTGAGATATTTTAGTTTAAAATTTTAAAATGGCCGCCATTTTGAAAATACACATTGGAAAAAAATAACTTTTTTCTTGAAAATAGGTACTGCTATGATTAAGGTGCATGCCAAATATTAACTTAATACAATGATCCATTACGGAAATAAAAATTATTTTGTGTAAAAAACAAAATGGCGGCTATACGAGTAACTTTTGAGTTTTCGAAATTTTGAATATGATATTTTGACTTGTCTATGGCCCAGGAATAATACCTGAAAAAGTTGGTAGAGAGTTCAGGGACACCCTGTATATTATATTTATAATTTAAAGAACTCTGATACTGTATTCTGTGTATTATAGATAAATCGTGTATTTACCTCTTGATGAGTGATGTATTTTTGAGTTTTTAATAAATTTTAGACTAAAACTTTTTACTGTACTTCGCCTCAATGTTATTTATTCCCCATCGTAATATAAAGTCAATACATTTTTTACAAGTTTGAATAATGGTCTGATCTCTTTATTTAATATTAAAAACCCATTAGCTTCACTCCAAATTCTGACGGAGTAGAGGTCTGCATAAAGTTAAATTTTAACTTTTGAAATTCACTAAACCTAACCTTAAAAAATTCCAAACAATGGACCCCCTGTGTTCTTGGGGGGTATTCCATACCCCCAAACCCCCTGGTGTTACCCCTCCGCAAAAATATCCCCCTCCGAAATTGAATCCTGCGTTCGCCCCTGGTATGATCACCTCAAGATTTGAATTTCACAATGTACAGAGTAATACCAACTGTGCTATTTCATTTAGTGTTTTTTGTTGTTAAATTGATGTATAAATTTATCACAGCTGAGTAAAAGTAGTAATAATTGGAAGAAATAACATTACTCCATCAAGAAACCCACTGATATATAGCACTCTTGTATGATTTTAAAAGTTATTTCAAATAATATATTGGATGGAACTTTAAGAGTAGTTTAAATCAAAAGGGCTGAAAGCAGTTCTTTTCTGTCCACAACCATGTTTCAGACATTTTCGATTATGCATAGAAAAAACAATATCAGTCTGAGTAAGTACGTCGTTATTCATCGTACTAAAAAATTGTCATTTTAAAGGTAATCAATTATTTTTCTATTAATTGAAATTGGGTTATATTTTTATGTTCAATAGCTTTACTTCCATCTTAGAGTTATTTAATCTAATAACTGATTCATAAAATTACACTTATGTAAAAATGTGAGGGAGAAAGGAAAAAGGGACCTCTTCGCGGCAAAGTAAAATTTACAGTATGGACAGTTTTATCAATTGAGGTCAAAAATATCGATTTACGGTTGTTTGCATTTTAATATGCTCCATTTCGTCCTTTACCGATTTAAGTACATTACAAAACACTTGTAATGGAATAAAACATTCAAAATAATGATTAAAGTAGTCGATGTCTAGCTTGAGAAAAGGTACCTCTTCGCGCTTATGGAGAAATAACATTGCCGCAAACAGGTCCCTTTTCAAAACCAAGCTAAAAGCTATGCTACACTTTGAAACCTGCATTCTGACGAATTCTATCGGCGACAAGGTGAACTACAACGAGTTAATTGTAAATATAGAACATCTTTCAATAAATAAAAACCAGAAAATGCCGTCCAGAGGCCGCTTTCGGGAGTTTGGCAATTCGTTATGGAGAAATAACATAGACCGCGAAGAGGTCCCTTTTCTGAAATATCCACTTTTCACGACATGCTTTGATAAAAACATTATTTTCTTGAAAACTACTGTGAGTTAAGACAAAAATATGTGTTCCCATTAAAGAGGACATTTACAGCTTTCTTTTGGCACCAAAATCGTTTCTTAAATATGAAAAATAAATGTTTTATGCTAATTTGAATTTTCAAATAGATTTTTCTCAAAATGGCTCTTTTTTCTCACGTAATTTCAAAGTTCTATATCTTTAAAAAAAAAATCGTAGACTCACGGGACTTGCGCCAAATTGTTAGGAATTAAATGAGGAATTCAAAAATATGAATACTCAATATCGGAAATTGCCGCGAACAGGTCCCTTTTTCCTTTCCGCCTCACAAATGTTGTTTTTTTAAGTCATCTACAACCTATTTTCTATTTACATTGTCAATATTTAATTTGGATTGGCAAGAGTTTTTGTTGAAGACAAACACAATTTTTAAGCAAAGGTAAAAATGAACAGATGTATAACGATGCACTATTTTAAGACAAAGATAAACAACAAATTTGCAGACTAATAACAAGACATAAAAACGCTTTTGAGTATGCAGCATGATGAAAAAAATCTAATTTTAGATAAGTCTTTAATATGTCATTAAACACAATAATATAAATTGGTACTGTAGGATTTGTAGTATGAGCATTACCAACAAAAACTGCACTTTCTCTGTTAAAAAATTTAGTTCTAAATCTCGCAGATAAAAAAGAAAACAGAAAAGCTAGTTATAAGTGTTATGGGGAGGGACCAACATATTTTGATTTTGATGCGATCTAATTAACAACTGGCCATTAGATTCTAATAGACATTCCCCTACTTGCATTTGAAATAGATTGTTTGGAATGTTCTCTGTCAAAGTGTTCAATATTCTACCTTCATAAGTAAAAATTAATATTTTTTAGTTGAGTTTCCGGGTAAGGCTACGGCCACACATGGCGACTTAGTCGCCGCGACAAAGAAACAAATGTGACACATTGCACGTCGCGGGTCGCCTTGTGTGGCCGCCTTCATTTGATTCAATGTATCACACTTTTTCGGTGTTTGTGTCGCGGCGACTAAGTCGCCATGTGTGGCCGTAGCTTAATAGAAAGCAGTGACATATTGTACAACAAAAACAATGTAGCACTATTAAATTTAATATGGTATGCCTACCATCTTGTTCAATGCTTGTAAGGTAATACCAAAAAATAATTGAATAAATAAATGCCCTAAGTACAACTATGCATCCAGCAATTCTCCTCCTGTGTGGGGCCTGCATGCCTCCTAAATTTGGCCGCAACTACGTGTTCAAGTTGGAAGGCTGCCCCGTAAAGCTGCCGGTCTCGTCGTCGTTCAACATCGTAACTCCGCAGAACACGCCACTGGACACTCATATTACCATCGAGTCACCTCATACTCTGGTCTTTAAGGCAGACGAGTCATACTCGTACGATCTGTGGATCGCATACACTGAGCCACAGCCTGGTAAGAATTGAACCATCTTTCGTAGAATTAGAAACCATTTCTTAAAGCAGTATTTTTAATAAAGCCCTTCAACCCTCATCGCAGATTAGTGGTTATTCCACATGACTATTCAAACCAAAGTGTTCAAAGACATTGTATAAGAAGTCTATTTATTTTACTGTATGTACAGTGGTGGTACAAAAGAGAGTAATTAGAAATAATGAAAACCACTAGTAACCGTATAATCAAACCTCATATTCACTATAGTTTCATCAAATTTGAACCAGGATGTAAGTAAATAAATTAAAAAGTTCTAAGAGATGAGTGAGGAAAGCAAATGATTTTTTTTTTAGGAGTGAGTAAGCCGAAAGAAGAGGTCATCTTGAAAATAAACAAGTGATTTTTGTGGTCAACTTTAGAGCGTATACAACATAGTATTATTGCTATCACTACAAAAAAGTATAAACTTATTAAGAAAGTCAGTCCCCGAAGTATTAATTTAAACATTTGATTTAAAATTAATTTGAAATGCATGCTTATGAAATGAGCAAAAGATGTTGAGCGGAGGGTGCAAACATTCCATTGAATTTTGTCATTCTTGAACCTCAAACTACTTAGTTGTGGTAGAACATTTGTAGATGTTCATAAATTTAATTTAAAAAGAAACCATACTGAGATTTTTTACCTTCTTATTAGTAAGAAAAAATTAATTTTGAAAAATTTTACTGCTTGTTAGCTCCTTGAAGCTAGTTTCACTTACTTGAATATTCCATCCGTAGTCCTTGAGGTATGATTTGGACAGGTCAAATTGGTTGAGTTAAAAGAATAGCTACAACTTAACAAAGCCTAAGTCTAGGTTTCTCAAAATAAAAAAAAATCCATGTCATAGAAATAGAAGCCATTTTTTATTAGGAATTACTTCACCTCTAAATTCTGAGATTTACAATATTTTGAAGGTGTTTTGGCAATGCCCGAAAAAGTTTTAATCCTGATTATGTGGGTTTGTGTTCAAATAATGTCAAACGGTGTTGTTCTGTGTGTGTGCCTTTATTTCTTGTGTTGTAGTTGTGATTGGTAAAAATGGTTGGACGTTTTAGGCTTTTATTTATACTCATAATTTACATATAAAAGGCTATGGACAGTCAAGAGGCCAAGCTGAACAAAAATGTATCTCTCCATCATGTCGCAAGATGGCATACCCAGAATAAGTCTAATTGCCTTTATCTGCCATGTAATAATCTTGTCCAGGTTCCCTTTGGCTGAGCCCTACAAGATGGTTAAGTCATTGAGTAAGCTGTTTATTATTTTTTAACATTCCAGGAAATCTAAATGCTCTGTCTTGGGCAAGAGAGAAGAAGCGGAAGATACCACGCCGATTGTTTTTCACCTCAAACACACTGGTTGTTACTGGGACGAAGAAGAAAACTGGGAGCGGCGTACTGTCATTCAAAGTCTGTTGTTTCTCTCAGATAGTTACCAATTTCTGGCTTTTGTTCAGGAATCCAGACATCGGCGATTTCATTGTAAAGGTAATGATAGTAAAATGTAACCGGGAAGATAAGCTAATAGCTTTGACTATATACACTAACATGAATAGACTTCTCATAGCATATGCGTGTTTGAAACCTATTGACGGTGGTGCGATCTCGTGCGGCGTACATGGAAGTACACGTAACATATGATAGATAAATCAGTATTACCACTCTCCTCAACCAAGGATGAAACATTTTATAACTGTGTATGTTTATGTTTTGGTAAAGTGTTTTTGCAGCACTGTAAATCTAGCTGAATAATAACAACATCGATGGCAGAGACTCTGGGGCCGCATACATGAAACTTCTAAATTTATGCCTCAAACTAAATACATTGGATGGGAGAGGTCTTTTCACGTTAGTGTACATAGTCAATGCTAGTAGGATGTTTATTTTATTAATTCAAAAAGTAAGCATAATAATTTATATAAAATTAGATCATATGAATTACTCAGGTAAAAAAATTCCAAAACCTCATTTTTATTACACTGTTTGGAAAACAGCTTTATTCTTCAATGTCAGATTTAAGTAGGGAAAAAACACTCTAGAGTGGAGAAATAGCTGGTGATTTTCCCACGATACACCTTTTCCATTTTTATTTCAGTATCTGTTACTTAAATTTCAGATTGTAATTTGAATTTAAGTAATAGTTATTTTTACTAGCGATTTAAAAATTTAAACTCATGTATCACTTGAATTGTCGAATAGTAAATTTAATTTCAGAACAAATAATTTTTATTTCTGTTATTGGTTTTCAAATTTTACCCCACTTGATGAACGAGATTGTACTGTACTTATTATTTGATGATAATAATAAAATGGGGTTTGTTAAAAAAATATCATTCATAATTCAGGTCAAAAGCAGTGGCGGATCCAGGATAGGCCAAAGGGGGGGGGGGGGGGGGGCTAGTTGGGGCTCTGGGGGTAAGTCCCATCAACAACAGGAGGGAGGGAGATGGGGTTCCCGCACTGGGAAAATGTTTAGAATATCGGGGCTTAAAATAGTACTTTAATGCAGTTGAGTGATATTACTATTTTTACAAGTGATTATAAGTTTTTAAAACAAATATTGATGTACATTTTCGTAATTTTACCCTATGGTAAGTTTCTATATTCCAAAACAATATTCATTGTACAATATGCACCAAAATGAACAGCACTGAAATTGATCAGCCATCTTTACCAAAATGATATACAAAACCTTCAAGAACGGTAATACGAGTGTTGCCTCAAGTATGTTATTAATTGAGTTTAAACCTACGTTTATATGTTGGTGGAGCTAAGTATATCAAATCCTGCAATTTCAATATGGTACTGTTTATTTTGGTGCATAGGCTACAGTAGAACCGTATTCGTATTCTCACATAATAACATCATTTTTTCATAAGCTATAGGCCCTAACCTCACTATCTGGGTCTAGGTCGAATGCTAATTAAGACTGCATGTTATTTGGGATGAACAGAGAATTTATAATATCTTTTGATTCCTTTTCAGGGTATCGCTTTTAATTTATCTGTTTAATGGTCCAGGTAAATCTTAATAAAGTAGTATAATGAAAGAGAAGAAAAATAAACAATTATTTAAAGTTAAATTTTTGTGACTTGATTGCTAACAAAAGTTAAAAACCCCTTCCATGATAAAATTTTTCTCGGTCGTACATTTGTCAACTACCAATACAGAAAATAGTATTTCTGTATAAATAATAAAACTACATAAGAACTTAAATTAATTTATATTGCGTCTAAACAACAGTGAATCTTCACAACCCATAAATTGGTTCATAAGCAGACGGATAAATAAAATCACCAAAATCAACTACAAAGAAGAAAAACATAGAATCCCAGAGAGCGTTTGGACGCGGCAATTGTATAGTCGATATTAAAATTTGAGACGACAGTGTGTACAACACAATTTTCGTAATATAGTAAGCTACGTTATTGCTTTATAAACAGACCTACAAATGAAATGGAAAAATATCGTGTCATGACCATCGATGAAACTTTGTTTTGCAATAGAGTCAGAAAATCCAAAATGAAAATCAGCAAGAGATAACTTATTGCTGGGGGTTTAAAGATCAAACATCTCAAATCACAAGCGTCGGGATAAACCGTTATATTTATACAATAAATAGAATGAAATGGGAAAATCAGTCCGGAAAACGGACCACAGGGATTTTTATTTTTGCCAGAGTGGTTACGCTGAAGGGGCAAGTCTAATATGATGCCAAATAATTAGCTATGTAGTCGCGGCTCGCGCCCTCACAGTTTTACTCAGTGTAAACCATAAGGCTGCGGTCTACCCCAGCCAAAACAACAACAATGCCGAATGCCGCCTTGAGGCCGTAGCGCTAGGCTAGTTTGATGGCTGCAGAGGTTTACGGGGATAGTGTTTCAGAATTAACCGATTAAGATAGAGATTGGCTGTTAACTTTTTCTAAAAGTAGAAAAAAGGATCTAGTCGGCTATCTTTTTAGAATTTTTAAATAAAATTTCTAATTTCACTAATAACTGTCTAAAATCATCTGTTTTTTAGTTTTGTAAATGCAGAGGTTTACGGGGATCATGTTTCAAAATTAACCGATTAAGATAGAGATTGCCTGTTAACTTTTTCTAAAAGTATAAAAAAGGATCTAGTCGGCTATCTTTTTAGAATTTTAAAATAAAATTTCTAATTTCAGCTATAACTGTCTAAAATCATCTGTTTTTCTTGATTTTTAACTTAAGTTTTCTATTGGTTTTAATGAACTAACTACAAAAGTGTAACAGAGGGAAATTAGTACCGTTATTCTTCTTTAATATGACACCCTATTTAAAGCTCTAGGCTTCATTTAGCAGAAGATAACACGATTCTAAAAAACCCTTGCATTTGGGTGCGCGCCAGGGGAAGACCTGAGCATTTCTACCCTTGGTGCGCCACACCCTAATGCAAGGGTTTTTTTTAGAATCGTGTTATCTTCTGCCAAATGAAGCCTAGAGCTATAAATAAGGTGTCATATTAAAGAAGAATAACGGTACTAATTTTCCTCTGTCACACTTTTGTAGTTAGTTCATTAAAACCAATAGAAAACTTCAGTTAAAAGTCGATAAAAACAGATGTTTTTAGACAGTGATAGCTGAAATTAGAAATTTTATTTTAAAATTCTAAAAAGATAGCCGACTAGATCCTTTTATCTACTTTTAGAAAAAGTTAACAGCCAATCTCTATCTTAAGAGGTTAGTTTTAAAACACGATCCCCGTAAACCTCTGCATTTACAAAACTAAAAAGCAGATGATTTTAGACAGTTATTATTGAAATTAGAAATTTTATTTAAAAATTCTAAAAAGATAGCCGATTGGATCTTTTTTTTCTACTTTTATCAAAAGTTAACAGCCAATCTCTATCTTAATTGGTTAATTTTAAAACACGATCCCCGTAAACCTCTGCAGCCATCAAACTCGCCTAACGCTACGGCCGCGAAGCGGCATTCGGCATTGTTGTTGTTTTGGCTGGGGTGGACCGCAGCCTTAATGAAACCAAATAATCTTCATGTACCACTCTTGATATTTTAGATTAATTTAATCGAAACCCAAAAAAAATCTGCCACCCCTTAAAATTTGCCTGGGCCCGGACCCATGTGGCCCATACCTAAATCTGGCCCTGGTGCCGAGGCGCGCACGGATTCTTTTCACGTTCGGCAACCCAACAAAACAAATTACCCATTTTATCTAGTGTAAATAGGATACCCAAGGGGGGGGGCTATAGCCCCCCTAAACCCTCCCTGGATCCGCCACTGGTCAAAAGTGTTATTTTGTACCTTGATCAAAATTTACCGAACCTGAAAAAAGAAATACTCTTTCATGCACTCGCTATAGGATGCACAAAACAGGATTGGGGCCGTCCACAAATTACGTCATCTGAAAATAGGGGGGAGGGGTCAAGATTGAAAATGACGGTAGGGTGATGTGCAAGGGGGGGGGGTCGGCTTTGATATGACGTCATTTAAAAATGATGTTTTCTATCAAATTTTGACAGTAAAACAATGATAAATTCGTACACAATTCAATTACTCTATTATAAAATAATTATATAAGAAAATACATTAGACTATTTTTAGTTGTTGTTTTATAGTTTATTTTTCCATTGAGAAAGTCATTTTGGCTTTATTTCTGAAGGTAAATTCAGATTTGATTGGTCAATGTTTTTAGTTTATGAGGTAGACGAGGGGGGTATCGTAAAACTGAACGTCATATTTTTCAACAACTTCCGATCCTATAAATAATGTGATACTACAGTGGTTTGTAGATGAAAATATCCAGTTTGAATAGTTCTTTCAACAAAATACCTCCTAAATGTTGTTCAAAAGTTCATTGATAGTCTTAATAAATCAATAAAAAATAGAACTTCAGCAGCTTTGATGAAAAAAAACATTCTTTTTACTTCAAACCAAGGTTTGTTAAAATGACGTCATTTTTCTGTGAAGGTGGGGGGGGGGGGGGTCAGACAAATTATGATGGTAGGATGATTTTAGGGGGGGAGGGTCCAAAAATGGCCAAAAAGCGATGACGTAATTTATGGACGGCCCCATTGCAATGGTACAGAATTGTTTAAAAGAAGAATTTTGATGAGGATAATACTTACACTGAATTTTACCCAAAATTTAGAAATAAAACCAATGTAATTTTCCGCTTGCCAACTCATTTTAACCGCGTCAGTTGCAAGTAACACCCCGCCGGCCAGACCCCACCATTGACCTCCAGGTGACGATGGATGCTGATGCCAAGTGCTGCTGCGTAGCGGAGAAGACTCCCAATTGCAACCGGTCGACAAGCGTGCACGTACCTTGCCGCAACCTGGAGGTCTGGTCGGCCATCAGGACCATGTTCGAGCTTACCATATCACCCGCGGAGAAAGAGTTCTGGGCGGCTTACATAGGTGGGTCGATCAAAATAGAAAATGGCTTAAAAGAGTCACCTAGTTATTGTTACACTTGAGCATTAAAATTAAATACTGATTTTTTTGGACAAAAATACGAAAACATGATAATTTTTATCCCAATTAGATTTCAGAGCTTCACAACGCTTGATTTAAAATTTTCTATGTACCGTAGAACCTCGCAAATCCGTCATCTACCGTACGGGTTCATAATCAGAACAGCAAAAAGGTCTGATTATCGGATGAACTCTTTCATTTACATACAACAAAAACATACCTAAACTATATTTCGAACAGAAAACATTTCATTATTGTAAAAGCGCTTAATAAGCTACTTGCTGTTGAAACTACAGTGAGGCCTAAATAATACAAATAGTTTTATTTATTACAATAAATCACTAAAATGTTGTACGATGTACTTATAATTATTCTGTACTGAAGAGAGAGCAGAATATTGAGAATTTGTAGGGTTATACACTAGCAGTTTAACACACTCGGTCTAGGTAGATTTGTCATGTAGCTCAAATGTACCACAAGCTTGACTAACCTACGTATATAAAACTGAATTTTACAAAACATTGTTCAGTAGGTTAAAATATATTATCAAGCACTATCAAACATTTAGCTTACAAATTAATAATCCAAAGGCAACTGTTTTAAATAAACACAAACATATTTGATTGATTAAAATTAATTAGTCTGGTACAATATTTAAAATATTATTGCTCTGGCTGAAAAAAGTCTGTAATGTTCTGTTGCTTGGCAGACGACAACTTCGCCTTTGCAGCATTATTCCTCCACTAAGGAAACATGTTTCCGTTTTGAATCAGACATGAATGATGGATGTTCAAAAATACCCCCGTCGCAGCAGACCTGCACACTCAGCGAATTTCCAATGGAATATCAGATTATTTACTTTCCCCATAAAAACACCATAGGATCGAGTATTTAGGTTTGCTGCAATGGGGTGTTGTTAGAAAATCTAAGTTAATCAATAATTGGTGAATGTAAACACAAAATTGTATCAAGCTCTGACAATTTTTATTTTCCCCATAAACCCCATGGGGGTGAGTACGTAGGTTTGCCGCCATATGGGTTTTGTAAGTAAGTATAAGTTAAACCCTATCTAGATAATGTACATACCAAATTTGATTAAGTTATGTCAATAAATAGGTAAGATATAAAGTTTTCTTGATTTCCCATAAGAATAACATGGAAAACACATTTTTGGATTTTCTCCGTAACCATTTAAGGTAAGTTAAAAATTCAAAATACTAAATTGTTTTTTTTTAAGCTATTTCGAATAGTTTTAGTTAAAATTCATGAATTCTGAAAATTAAGGTCCAAAAATGCCAAAAACCCATTTTTTACCCCTTTGAAACCCCATAACACCCCGTTTCCATAACCCGACAATGCTGGTTTGCGAACTCATGAAAATAGACCTGGTCTTTACACCTTCATACCAAATTTGATCAAAATCGGAGGTCCGCTTCAAAAGTTATCGGTACCACGGATATATATATATATATATATATATATATACATATACAGGGTGTCTCACGTAAGGTGTCTCAAATCGATTACAGATCAACAGTTTGTCCTACAATCTTGAAATAAAATCATTTCCTACTAAATTGACCCCAAGGAACAATTTAAAAATATTTTTAACGTTGTATTAATACAGGGTGTCCCAAAAACTGGGGGTCACAGGTTCGAATCTCGGAAATTTCAAATACAAACATATGTCATATTATACATCATTAGAAAGGTCTATTTAATACAAACATTTTGGTGGAAACAGAATTTTGTTATCTTTATTCGTTTCAAAATGGCGTCCATTTTTGTAGCCAAAATCAAAATTTACGGAATACCCTGTAATTCTTTTATTATTTGTCATAAATGACTTCTGATTCAAAATACTTATTCGAAATAAGCTAAGCTTTACAATGATATGTCACAAGACAAAATTTATAAAAAAAACTAAAATTTCAAAAATTTATATTTTTTTAAATTTTTACATAAACAAAACTCAAAAATTTTAAATACAAACACATGTTTTTTTGTACATCATATTAAAGCTCTCGTTAAACTGAAGAACTTTGTAATTTACACTAATGCCATATCTCTTTTGGTTTTGTAGTAATAACGTAAAAATGTCATTTTCCCTTTTAACCTGCATGTTAATTTAATGGTATGACAACAATGGAAGAAGGACTGCCATACTATCATGTCCTGATTAATTAACATGTAAGTTAAATGGGAAAATGACATTTTTTCGTCATTACTACAAAACCAAAAGAGATACGGCATTAGTGTAAATTACAAAGTTGTTCAGTTTAACGAGAGCTTTAATATGATGTACAAAAAAACATGTGTTTGTATTTAAAATTTTTGAGTTTTGTTTATGTAAAAATTTTAAAAAATTATAAATTTTTGAAATTTTAGTTTTTTTATAAATTTTGTCTTGTGACATATCATTGTAAAGCTTAGCTTATATCAAATAAGAATTTTGAATCAGAAGTCATTTATGGCAAATAATAAAAGAATTACAGGGTATTCCGTAAATTTTGATTTTGGCTACAAAAATGGACGCCATTTTGAAACGAATAAAGATAACAAAATTCTGTTTCCACCAAAATGTTTGTATTAAATAGACCTTTCTAATGATGTATAATATGACATATATTTGTATTTGAAATTTCCGAGATTCGAACCTGTGACCCCCAGTTTTTGGGACACCCTGTATTTATACAACGTTAAAAATATTTTTAAATTGTTCCTTGGGGTCAATTTAGTGGAAAATGATTTTATTTCAAGATTGTAGGACAAACTGTTGATTTGTAATCGATTTGAGACACCTTACGTGAGACTCCCTGTATATGAAAATGAACGAACAATGTTTTTGGCTTCTGGGAACCTCAAAATGAAAAAGTTAAGTGGTCCCGGGCTTAGGTCTTACCATTTCTACTACGGTACCGTAATAGCGTATTCCCTATAGGGAAATTCGCTAAAACATGTGTGTATTTTACCAAACTTTTCACAAACTGCATTAAAAAATACTGTAACAAAGAGGTTTAACGCAAATTTGTACTAACGACACCAAGTTTTACCGCTCTACTAACTGAAATCAGAAATATATACACTAGAGATTTACGATGCGTCATCATCAGCAGGAGCCAACCTGACAGAATGATGCACCGGAAATGTCAACAAACATTGAAATTTGATAGCGTGGTCGAACTAGCGCAAGCCTATTATCCCGACGGCATGGTCGGATTAAGCGGTGAGTTGGACTATCGGAGGTCGGATTAGCGAGGTTCTGATGTATTCTGCAGGTAGATCAGTTTAGCAAAGTTATTTTCTGAATCCATATAAGCCTAGTTTAAAAAGATAGGAACAGAATGTTAACGTATCGATCGTAATGGTTTTATTATTAGCATTAGATATCAATTTTTAGCTTATAGTGATATTAAAATGGATTTAATAATAGTAAAATGGAAAAAATGAGGAAACATTAAGAAACTTACTTACAAATTGATGCCATTTTTAGATTGAACTGAGTCAATTTTTTTCTAGATGGGTCTCCTACCGTAACATACATACAAAGTTTCATTAAGTTAAGTTTGGTTTGGTAAAAAGTACAAAATAGCAGATATCTTGTGAACAAAGCATTTTGTTTTACGTTTATTTGTTTTCTCTTGGTTTGACACATAATTATTTTCCCAGAGTTAGGAACTTTACTTATTGGACACCCTGTATCGTTATACAGGATTATCTAACTTCATTGAGCAAGACCACTATGAGAGCCACTCATCTCTGGTTGCAACTTTTTCCTTCATTTTCCAGAATCCAATGTTGGCTTCCGTTTACTTCAATGGATGTTGGAAGAGAAGAGAGAAAAACTTAGTGATGAACTGGAATTGCTGTTCAAGAAAAGTAAAACGTACAAAGTTACTTGTCCATCGAAGTATGTCACATGTATGCCGACGATTCATTTGCCAGGTAGTAACATTTTTACTCTTCGGCTTTTCTATAAACCATTTCCATTATAATATTCTACATCTAAATAATTTATGTGGGACCGTTATTAACACACCAAACCACTAAAAAGGTTTTAATGTAGGCTACAATGTAATTTTTAAAAGAAAATTCCACTTTTTGTTTTGGCCATGCTAGAGGCACAAACAAAGATAGACATTGCATTAACATAGACAGTAAACGGTACCGAGTTGTACTATGTACACTTTGTGGGAAAGCGGTCCCAACAATCACAAATTACTTTGAGATATACTTAAATTTATTAACCTAAAAGCATAGATTGAGTTCCGTAACAGATGGAATGTTGAAATAAACTGATGACTATGTTGCAGATGTAAGATCGAAATCTACAGTGCCAGTAGAGTTGCATATCGATGAAGCGAGTTCAAGCCATAACACTGTTTTGAATATGACATTAGCAGCCGGGCAAGAAATAAGGTGTTATAATCTCAAGGTTGTAATTAATGATACTGGTAGTAAAAAGTCACTGTTAAAATAAAACGTCTGAAATGTATTCATTTATAGCCTTATGTGTTGAAAACCTTGCACAACCGGCAAAATAGGTGTTGAAATAATCCTATACTAGCTAATCGCCCGTGTTTAATGTTTTCAGCCAACTGTACTTAATATAATTTAAAGTAGTATTTTGTGTGTTTTATGTTTTTACACTACCAATGTTCGTCAGTAATGGTATTTTAACAAAATAAGTTATTTTGAACTTTAAAAAATTCATACTTTTTATTAATAAAATATCTTGAATCTTTAGCCTGATAAACTGTAGGCTTATTAAATAACATTTTTCAGTTCATTTACACTTTTTTTCATTTATTAATTTTTTCATACAAAAAATTTAATAGATGAAATGGATTGTTGATTAACGAGAAGATTATTTGACTACCTAACATTCGTATGTCCTCCTAAAATGGTAAACTGTTAAGTGGTTTTAAATTATCTTTCATCACAGCTCTCAATTACTTGGTCTTAAAATGTCATCAAAGAATAAAAGGTAAAACACAAACACTTTTACTTAAAAATAGAACTTGACATACGAACACGTTAATTGCAAATGCGTACGAACGCAGTGCATCGTAAGTGTGTATTTTGGCTGTCCACTATGACGAACTTATATTCCCTCATTATCCAGTGTTATTGACCTAGAAAGTAGACAGTAAGGATTATCTTCTGGAGGACATGAGAGCCCGCATATAATAAACGTGAGTGTACAGTCGTTTATTTGCAAAGTGGACCGGCTGTTTGGGCCTGAATATTAGTTGCCGTAGGAGGACGGGAGTTAGCGCTCTATTTGGTTCGTTAGTTATTGAAAACTCAGCGTTACAACCACGTATTAATATATAGGATTAATATATATACGAGGTGGCCCGTGCGCAAATTGCGCATTTTATGATTCTGTATGAGTGAAACTCACCTATAGTACGTGAATGTTGATTATGAAGTGACAGTGATCTATTTTTGGTTACTATCTGACTTTTAAAATTCATCTGAAGGTAATCAGCTGTTTAATTACAATTCACTATAAGAACTTGCAATAAAAGTTGGTCAACATTTTAAAGCGCCCTCTAGAAATAAATCAAAGGCGATTGGGTTTAAAAATTATTCTGAAGGTAATCAGCTGTTAAATTACAATTCAGATTAAAGAACTTGCATTAAAAGTTGGTCAACATTTTAAAGCGCCCTCTAGAAATAAATCAAAGGCGAGGGGGGCGAAGCCCGAAACAGTATGACCTTTTTGATTACGATTCGTCACTGCGGTATATAATAAGCTTTAAAATGACACCTCAATCTTAAAAATCGGTTCAGTAGGTCAAGAGAAAAAGGGACGTAACAGACGAAACCCTTATAGAAATAAGAAGATAGATAATTGTAATTAAGTTGAATTTAGATAATTATTTTTTTAAGAAAAAGCACAAATATTTCAATATTTTTTATTGATATAATGTAAATCAAATTCATAAAAACCATTGCTTTATTCAGATACTAGCCCAAAATACTGAACTAACTAATATAAAAGGAATAGCGTTTGTAAATAAAGAGTTAAATGAATAAAATTTTGTATTTAAACACATTCAAATAATACACTATATAGGAAGAGACATGCAAATCAGTACTGGGGAAAACTGCTGTAATGTAATAGACAAGGGCTGTTTCATTAGCGGGTAAAACTATGTAAAATTTAGTACCCAAAACGTCACTAGCCTGATCAGCTGGTACATGTTATTCTTATGGACATCAGATTGATTAAGTCACCGGCCTGACTCAAAAGCGGCATTTTCCAACATCAAAGGAATGAAACAGCCCTTCTTTTGTTCATATGTTCTCCGCAGTCCTGCATGCAAATACAGTGATATTTATTACTATTACTGCATTAAAACTTTCAATAACATTTAATCTACACATTACATAAATCTAAAAATGTAAGCTCGATCTTCAATAAGCATTTCTTTGTCTTGTTTACAATATCACCACTACGATGCATCTTTTGACTAGAAGAAAGTCAGTTCTGTGTAGGGACACCATGAACCTTTTGTGTACTAGGCGGCACAAAATTGTGAGATTCTCAACTTAAACAGCTGGCTGTTCATTCATATTATTCTTACCAAGCGATGTTGTCGGTTTTTTGTTTTGATTTTTGCTTATATGTACAGCGTTGAGTAACAGATTCCAACAACAGACGATTTAGCATAAATCAGCAATACTGATATAAATTCAAGCTCACAATTTCGTAACACCTACTATACTATATAATAAGTTCCTAGTTAAAAATATTAAATTTTATCAACCAAACATGTTAATACAACAAGCCTTTAATCCCATGATGGGCTCTACAATAGTTTTGGAAACATAATAATAATCTGTGAATATTAAAAGAAAAAATTGTGCATAATTTTGGCCGACCTTAACCGGTCACCTTGTGACCAGACCAAAGCCAGATATAATGATTTTAAACATATTAAATGACAATTTTCAATAATATATGAAATAAATAGTCTAAATAAAATATCATATTGAATATAAACGTTTAGTATAAACAGGTCCATTACCTGTACTTTACCTGTACTTTACCTTTATCACAGTACTTTACCTGATTGGAAAATTACGTTTCGGTACCGATCTCAGCAATAACATCCGGTTAAAATGATGGGTGTTATAAAATAACGGATTAAGAGTCATCTTCACCCCTGGGCCAGTAGCCCATTGTTGCGGAGTCGGCAATGTTAATCATACGGCTTTTATGCTAAAACATGGTATGGCATTCTCCTGTTTCTGACGCCGTTTTTCAACCGATTTTCTTTAAACTTGGTAAGTGCTTAGTTGAATAGTTATACTATGTCGCTCATACCTCAGAATTTTGAAAATTTAACAAATATTACTAAGGAAAATCGAGTTACTTTGCGAATCCTCAAAGAGTAATATTTGTTAAATTTTCAAAATTCCGAGGTATGAGCGACATTGTATAACTATTCAACTAAACACTTACCAAGTTTAAAGAAAATCGGTTGAAAAACGGCGTCCGAAACAGGAGAATGCCATACCATGTTTTAGCATAAAAGCCGTATGATTAACATTGCTGACTGCACAAAAATGGGCTACTGGCCCAGGGGTGAAGATGACTCTTAATAGAAAGACGTTTTCCTGATAAGGTAGGCCAGGTCAAGCCTTGACTGCTTAAGTCTACTGTAAAGCTAAGAATTGAATATCTCCTGGTTATTATAGACTTTTAATTTTAAAAATGGTTCAACCGATTTGTAAACAACTGATTTTAGTGTCTAGCATTCTAAATTGTAAAGAAAGACAAATTTACTTTGTTAACGCTTGAGCTAAAGCTTTGTTGACTAGTTCCTCGCTGACCTCCCACAATTTGGCTCCGACTTCGGGTTGGAAGTTGTGGGTTGATTTGTATGGCTTGCAGTCCCTGTAAAACTGGCCAGACGTCCCATGAACTTTCTCCGAAACAGCACAGTGCAGAATGGTCTGAGAACCCTGTAAAATTGAGCATTACACAATGTATTAAATTTAATTTAGATGAAATACAATTTTAGTGACTTTGTGTAATATCCTAAAACCATAACACCACGGTAGTATGACCAACAAAGCACAAAATTTACAAAACGTAAAATTTTGACGTAAGTTGAAGACTTGGTATCAACATTTCGTTTCCTTGAAAGTACTTGCTAAAATACATTTTTGCCTTAAAGAAACAATGATACCAATAAGAGTGCATGTTAAAGTCAGCCTCTTTCTGCGTCAAGAGAGAGGGGCTGGTGGGAGTATGCAGGCCCGCAGTTATTGTAGGACACAGCCGTACTCTTAACCCAGCAACAGCATTAAAAGGTGAGTGAGCAGAGCCGACAAGACAAAATCTCAAAGACAAAAAAAAAGCAAACTTGCCACAAAAAAGAGAACATTTTTAGGCTTTGCACTTCTAAGCATTCTGGGTACATTAGTGACAGATCTCTCTCCTTAATTCAATAGGGGTTTTGTCTGTTACATCCCTTTTTTTATCGACCTTACCTCAAAAACCTATTTTTAAGATTGAGGTATCATTTTATAGCTTATGATTTAGCGTGTGTGCGAGTGGTGATTAAAAAGGTTGTTTGGTTTTAGGCTTCTCCCCCCTATCCTGTGATTTATTTCTAGAGGGCGCTTTAAAATGTTGACCAACTTTCATTTTAAGTTTTTAACATGTGAATTGTAACTCAACAGCTGATGACCTTCAGATAAATTTTTTACATAAAAAGATAACTTTATAATACCATACCTGTGAGTTTAATTCATATAATCCCTTAGAAATTGTACTGTAGGTGAGTTTTTCATAAACAGAAAGAAATATCTATATATTAATACGCAAGCATGTTTCATTTCCTCCTTTTTTCTCAGCTCGTGTGCATCGTAGGATAAAACCGAGCACACCGTTAGAAAGGTATAGTCCTGTAGATGAGCAGAATCACATTCTAATTCACATCGGACTCCAGGGCTAGGCCCCACAGGCTTTCAAAGTTCCAATGTTAATCTTATGGAGAAAGAATAATTGAATGAATCATTAGACAGCTGTTGTAAAAACAAGTGCTAGAAAATTAGGAAGAACAGATGTTTTAGTTCTAAAATGTTTTTAAGCTTCTTAGGGCCAGATCAACTGAAACTTTGATCGAATTTCGATCATGAGGCGATCCTAGTATTTTTAAATGCGCATTCTGTGCATCAGCCACCTAGTAAAGGTTATTCCCGAGTAAAAGCTAATTTAACCAGTGGTAGGAAAGGATAAAGGCATTATCAAAGATCTCTGTCACTCAGTTTTTACTAATATCATTGCAGAACTCTGAAAACAGTAAAATCATACCTTTCAAAGAACCTGGTGTTGAATATTAAAGCTGTTTGTTTTGTATATTTTTCATTGAAGAAAGTTTGAGACTAAGCCTACACATTGACAATAACGTAATACTTGTGATATTTCATAGACAGAGATATTTTAGAATACATATACAATGGGTTATAATTTTATACCATAAGCCAAAAAGTGGGGGAAAAAACTGAGTTTTTAAAATTAAAAACATGATGTAATCTTTACTGAAAATATGAAAAAATATTTCTAAATGCATTACTGGTACTTTTTTTGCATTTAAACACACACAATACATTCCTTTAATATAAAAAAATTTTATTTCAAATCCCTAAGCCGACGTTCCTTAACCCTTTTAGCGAATTTCCCTATAGGGAATACGCTATTACGGTAGTAGTCACGGTAAGACCTAAGCCCGGGACCATGATACTTTTTCGTTTTGAGGTCCCTAGAAGCCAAAAACACCGTTCGTTCAAATTGATATATATATATAATATATATATATATCTATGTGTCCGTGAACACGATAACTTTTGAACGGAACCTCCGATTTTGATGAAATTTGGTACAGAAGTGTAAGCCAGCATCTACTAGGTTGAGTTCGCGAACCAGAATGATCGGACCATTGGAACGGGGTTTTATGGGGTTTCAAAAGGGTTAAAAATGGGTTTTTGGCATTTTTCGACCTTAATTTTTAAAATTCAACAATTTTAACTGAAACCATTTAAAAGAGCTTAAAAAAACAAACAGTTTGGTATTTTGAATTTTTATCTTAGCATAACTGGTTACGGGGAAAATCAAAAAATGTGTTTTCCATGTTATTCTTATGGGAAATCAAGAAAAGCCTATATCTTGCTTATTTATTGACATAACTTAATCAAATTTGGTATGCACATTATCTAGATAAGGTTTAACTTATACTTGCTTACAAAACCCATATGGCGGCAAACCTACATACTCACCTCCATGGGGTTTATGGGGAAAATAAACAGAACACCATAACCTTATAAAATTTGGTATGCACAATCACTAGGTAGTATTTAACTTATATTTACCAACTAAACCCATATTATGGCGGCAAACCTACATACTCTCATCCCCATGGATTTTATGGGGAAATAGAAAATATACCAAAATTCCATTGGAAATTCGCGGAGTACGCAGGTCTGCTGCGACGGGGGTATTACAAGAATGGACGTTCCTGATTGTTCTAATCTCCTGTGCATTGAGGAGTAGCCAATTATAATTTTTAAGAGGCCATAAGGAGTAAAAAGTGTTGTTTTGCACCAAAGAGTTATTTTTACGTAAGATTATATCTTAAGACAATAAAAGAGCAGTAGGCTATCAAAAATCAATTTTTAATGAAATATCGCTGTCCTCGATTTGCATTATTTCTTAGTGGTCAATATTTTCAATGTAATGGTTCTATTCATTTTTCACATTGGAAATGTAAAATACTAGCCCAATAAAACTAAAAGAGCACTGTAACAAAGCTCTTAAGTGTAATGACCAGTGATAAGTATCAAGTTCCGACACTAGCACCAGCAGGTGGCGGGAGTGGCGTTTCACAACACTATACCCCGTTTAAAATGAATGTGCAGTCGAAAGGCAGAATTTTATTTCCCACTACAAGGAATACTCCCTTAATATCTTCCTGAATTTCCCGATTATCTTCACGATCAGATATTTTAATTTCTACCCTTAAAACTCAGAGTAGAAAATATCACTGATAATCATGTTATTTCCCTTATTTGCCGTTGGAAGCGCTTCTTTTTATATCTCAAAAGTCCAGATTAGAATATTTGTTTACGAATAAGCAAAACATTGGTATAAAGTGACGTGAAATATTAAACAGCTGAAGTAATTTTTCTCAGTGACTTTGATTAGTTGGATTCTAGGCTGTGGGAGGAATGGGAAATTGGGGGAATTGATATCTGCGTTTGATACCGCACATTTATTTTGAACGGGGTATAATAGGCCACGTCCTAACCTTTATTTGTAGAAGCATTCCTATCTCTTCTCATAATAATTAAATTGATTGAAACCTATCCATAGGTTTAATATTGAGTTATTTTTTTTATTTCAAACATGTTAGAGTTGTTCTTATCTCATTTGTATTAATTGTTTAAAAAAAATTAAATACCCAAGAACGTTCCAGAACGTCTTTATTATTTTTTGAAAGTTCAATTCTGGACGTTGTAGAATGTCCATACTCATTATCCATTAGAATGCCTACTCGTCAAAGGGCATGACAAAACTTAGTTTTATTCCTATACAATATTTTCAACAATCTCGTATTTGGTTAAAATTATAGAACATGTAATGATAAAAAACAAACACTCTTTGATTCCCAAATACCTGAGCAGCCGTGCGCATGAAGAAGAAGGCGATGGGAAGAAACATCATTTTGTGGTACCACTTGACTTTGGAGTGGCGGAAAAGACCGGTGTAACAGAAACCGGGACAGACGGCAAATACTTCCACACCAGAATCAGCAGTCCGTCGTGCAAGCTCCTCGCAGAAGTAGGCATTGGCCAGCTTACTGTTGCAGTACCCTGGGTTCCGCACTTTCCCGCCAAAACCCTTCTCACCATTCAAATTGTCAAAGTCTATGACTCCACTTTGATGCAGGGTTGAAGAGACGATTACCACCCTGAAAATGAATAAATTTAATATTTCAGGTTAAAGAAAAAAAATATTTTTGCCGGACTTCCAGTTCACATATCTGTGTGTGGATTTAATTTGGTGATGTAAAATAATGAATGTTTGTATTTGACTTGCAAGGGGAGGGTAAAGGGTGAACTCAAATGGCCGCCAGTTGTCACCCATAGGAGTTAACTTTCCGCGACATATAGCAATTGATGATAGAGCATAGGGTTTTCACTGTGAAGCACTTTTTAAAATAATTTACTTATATTGGATGTTATAAAATAAATAATAAATAAATAAAAATGTCTATTAAGCGATTCTAAGTAAAAAAACGTTTTTCAGGACAATTCTTGTCAGTAAATTTAAAATACAAGCAACAAATAATAGGCTAGACTAAACATTACAAATAAAATAACAGTTAAATTACAATTTACAGGGTTAAAATACAGTACATACTTTAAAACAGCCATAAGAGTTTAAAGGGGAGGTCATTGTAACCTAGAATTTTGGGCCGAAATAGGAGAAGCACTTCTTCCCATTTTCAGCCACACTTTTGGAAAATGAAGAAGAAGTTTACTATGGCGGCTACTAAGCTGAGACCTCCTCCCGGAATGATCACCTCTCAAGAAGGTATTGTGGCTCCTGTTCCTAAAATAAGTCCAGCTGTGAGTCATCAGCAAACCATGAACTGTGCAACTTGTTACACAGATCGGTAAGTCAGCTTTATGTAAGTTGAACAATATAGGCCCGAGGCAGCTGCCTTGAGGAATGCCTCAGTGTTTGATGAGCGGCCAGTGGGGTCGACATCTCACTCTAATTGTTTCACCTGTAGCCTTGAGTTTAATAGGACCTTATCCAATTGGTAACACTCTCATCCAAGCCATAGTAATTTATTTTCTCCAAAAGCATTTCATAGTTCATCGAGTCAAAGGCTTTGGAGTGTTCCAGCATGACAAGGGAACTATATCTGCCCTTTTTCTTCTGCATCAATCATGTCATTGAATAGATGTGTTTGAGCAGAGCACGTGCTCTGATTGCGTCTAAAGCCAGATTGTAAATAGCTAGCTACGTTCTCTAAGATCTCTGACATAGCTCGTAATATGGGAATTGGCCTCAGCTGTCATTGAATGTGTTTGAGCAGAGCACGTGCTGTGATTGCGTCTAAAGCCAGATTGTAAATAGCTAGCTACGTTCTCTAAGATCTCTGACATAGCTCGTAACATGGAAATTGGCCTTAGCTGTTCAATATTTGTTACCAGATTATTTGCTCATGACATCGGTGAGCCTCATTTTCTTTTAGACAGCTGCATTAATAAGCAAAGTACAGAAGTTGGGTACCATAGCAGAAAATCCAAGATTACACTAGAAGCGTCCCTATAGTGTGAAGTAGCAGTTTGATGTGTAATTTATTAATTGGATTTTTTTCACCCTATTTCTTTAAAGAGAACAGCATTTAAGTCATGATTAATTTAGTGTGTTTCGTCAACATACAACATACAGCACAGTCCAGCTAAAATAAATTGGTTAGGACTTGACTCTGCTCAATTTAGCGCATTTTCGGATTAAGTCTATAATTTTATATATTACAACTTTTAACAGGTTCAGTTATGTATAAATGACATATATTAAACATAACAAATTGTGTCCCTTTGTTTAGAGAATTATTGTTGATCTCGTCATGTAATAAAAATTTTTGAAATGTAAAAACACCGTATATATTGGCAATAAAGCAACTGTGATGTCTGTAATTTATTATAGGGACATCTGCTAATGCCAGCTTTGCAGTATTGCTTGGCTCATGAACAGGTGCAAAAAGACTGGAAGGGGGACCTTTAAAAACTCAAGAGTGAAGATAGTGTAGTTAAAAATAGACCCTCACTCAACCTCTCATCTCACTTCCTTTCTCGGAGTCCAAATATGAGCCACTGAGCTAGGGTATCACACTCTGTATTGTGAACCACTCATTTAATTTCAAATTTGTTTGATTCCAATTTTGTTTTAAATTTTTTTGATAGTTTAAGCTTTTTTTGTTTTCAGAGTTAAGCTAACATATTTAACCATAGTATATTATCATGAAACTCAATTAACCTATGGTTACTTCTTTGTGAAACATTAAATAGGTAGGCTTAGTAGGATTTTCACAAAAAATCTTTGTTTTCGATCGGTTTAGAAAAGAAACATGTATTTTACCAACAGTATGTCCAAAACAGCGGGATTCGGATTAACAGGATTCTACTGTACATTTTTGGCACCAACACTGTGACATTTGAAGGTCAATAAACAAACCACCAAAACTTGAATGAACTGAAACGGGCCTTTCAGAAAAGAATATTGGCAAATTGAAGGGGAAACAATTTTGACGATGATTGAGAAGGATAACTTCAAGGAAAGACTGAAGTGCATCAACGAAGTAGAACTGCATCTTTCATAGGTTATTTTTGTAAATCAGTTTTGGGTGAGAGACAGTTTTCAAATTTTTATACTTAGGCCTAGATGCCGTTACCTTCGAATACTAATTAAAATAAGCCACAAATTCAAATTCATTTATGTTTAAAAACATTTACTTACCGGCTTGGCGCTGACTTTTTCAGCTTATCAAGAAGAATGTTGGTTAATAAGAAATGACTCAAATGATTAACACCAAAGTGTATTTCAAATCCGTCCTCAGTCTTCTTCTTTTCTGTGACTGGTACACTGACACCAGCATTATTAATCAAAACATGGATGTTTGGAAAATCCTTTAAAACTTCCTCAGCAAATGATTTTACAGATTTCAAGGAGGACAGATCAGCTTTCATGGGAATCTGAAAAATTTATAAAAATATAGTAACGACAATAAATTTAGTTTGAGTTTCAAGACCTATTTTGAAAGTAAAATAGAATGAAAATGGAAGTTTCATTTGGTGATTGGCTTAATTATGCCTATATCTTGACTATCAAATAGAACGTAAGTAACTTAGGATAACTGACTAAAAACTTTTGAAACAGGTTTTATGAACCGGAAGTTGCATATCAAACAGTTTACAATTAATTGTATTCAATAAGCCAAAATAACGTTAAGATTTTATCAGATCTTAATGATATGGATTATAGCAAAAACTTATTTAACCGTCACCCCGCAGAGACTGGAATTAGGTCAATTAATTGAAGAGATGGATAACAGAAATTGTTTTATAAACCTTTTGACTGTGAGTGGACGACATCTTTATATGTTTTCAATTTTAAAACAATTTTTATAAGATGCCGACACTAACAGGGTGTACTTTAAGGCAAATATGAATGAAGGATGAGTGTAGAATGGATGTGATGCCTTATGTGGCTTTGTTACTATCTAAGATCAGGTGGTTCTTAGACAGGGTTATTAACTTAATTAATAGCCACCAGTACCAGCAGCATCCAGTTTCAAACCATTTATCAAAGATTTAAAAAGTTTTTTGGGGATATTAAACAATGTATACAGATTAAACCTTGTATACAAATGGATAGTAATAGGATAATACCGTCCCCGCATCTATTATTTAGTTCTACAGATGGTCAGGAAAGCGCTAGCGTTTTATCTTCGTTTATAAACAATAAATTTTAGAGGCTGTCACCCATTTTCAATAAGACATTTTCTTCACCTTTGGGCCACTAGCCCAGGGCCGGATTTAGGATTTTTCCACCTACAGGCTACATCCCATTTGCCCCCCCCCCCCCCCCACTATTAGAGATCCACGGTTAATGGCTCATGCTACTGTGTATTCGTTTTACACAACAAATTATGGATTACGTTACTCAAATTAAATTGTGCTGAAAAATAACACTAAAACCACCAAAAATAGTTTATTAATTACATGTTTATTTTGTTGACATTAAGAGACAAATAAAGATGTTAGGCCTAAACTATAAAAACAGGCTATACAATAATAATATGAATAATTGCGTAGGCTACTACAAGCATAATTGTACAAACACAATACATAATTTATTTATATATGTTTAATTTGTTTTAGAACAACTTGGTTCAGTAAAAGCAAAATCGTCCCCTACAGAATCGTCACAAACATCAGCATCAGCACTTTCTTATTTCCCTTCTTCCTCATAAATATCACTCTTTTCATTCGCTGGCAAACAAATAGTTTAAAAAAAACAATCTAGGTAGTTTTTTTTGTTTGCTTTACAACACGTTCTTGTTCTTGAAGTTTCAATTTTGCCCTTTTTTGTACTCAGCACCACCGAGTCTCTTTCTATTGTCACTCATAATGGCTAAGAACTGTATTTTATTTAACTGAATAATTTAAACCAAAACTAGTAATCACAACAATATCATAACTACAGCCGAACAGACAGCGCAATAACCCGAGAACAAGAAATACAATAGACGTTGAGCGCAGTAAGATATATGACACCGGGCAGCACAAGCTCACTGAAGTTGGAGGGCGGCACGCGAGTGCGCATGCGTCACTCCGCTACACAGTAGCGAGCGTCGGGCCGGCGCGCGGCGTCGGGCGCTTCAGCTCTGGCTCTGACTACTGTCAGTGACACTCAACATGCAGCAACAACTACCTTAGGTTATGGTATCATGTTTTAACGGTGATGCATTGTGTTTCATACAGCTGCTTATAAATAGCGTGGGTTCGTGTGTTGATTTGTAGCATTTGTAAAATAACTCGTCCATACACGGCTCAAAAAATGTCCATAATTTTATTGAAATGTATATTTTCAATTTTTAATAAATCGCCAAAGTGCCGCCCCCTGAAAATTTGCCGCTATAGGCTCCAGCCTTTTCAGCCTATTTAGAAATACGGCCCTGCACTAGCCCATTGTTGTGCAGTCGGCAATGTCAATCATACGGCTTTTAATGCAAAACATGGTATTCCCCTGTTTAGGACGCCGCTTTTCAACCCAGGCCCATTTTCTCTAAACTTGGTAAGTGTTTAGTTGATTAGGCTAGTTATATTAGGCCCCTCATGCCTTGAAATTTGGAAAATTTAACAAATATTACTTTCTGTGGCGTCGCAAAGTAACTCGATTTTCCTTAATAATATTTGTTAAATTTTCCAAATTTCGAGGTATAAGGTGCCTAATATAACTATTCAACTGAAAACTTACCAAGTTTAAAGAAAATCAATTGAAAAACGGTGTCCGAAACAGGGGAATAAAATACCATGTTTTGCATTAAAAGCCGTATGATTAAAACATTGCCAACTGCGCAACAATGGGCTACTGGCCCAAAGGTGAAGATGACTCTTAAAAGTGCTACACATTTCAATCAGCAAACTATGAAAAGGATGATCTTGTTTGCAAGTGTTAATAAGCAGTCATTAACGTCCAGACCTGAGATTGCTTTCCCTTCGAGTTTAACCTCAGAGCTGTGCAATAATTAAATTGAGAAACCGAGAAACAATCTGTAGGCCTATATAAATTGTGGATAGGCCTAACTTATAGTTAAGTGGAATGAATAGATTTGTTCTTAGTCTTGTCACTGAACCCAGGTCTGAATCCTTCAAAAGGTTCAAAAATAATATTTGGTGGAAAACATCCTTACAAACTTAGGATTAAGCTTATATGAAAATACTTTTCAAAAGAAAGATTTTTTATTATTATTGGGGAAGCAGGCCTAACTTACGCTTGCGCCCAATGACGTTTTAAAATTCTAGCACCCGATGGAGAGTTAAGACAATATTATTTAACCAAGAGTAGCCTAGTTAAAAACCGAGCCGTCCTTACCAATTCGCCAGTTGCCACATTTTTACGAATGTCTTCTATTGCAGCTTTGGCTGATGACAAGTCTCTACAAGCCATAATGACCCTAGCTTTCCTGATGGCTAATCCTTTTACCGTTTCTTTCCCCAAACCAGAATTGGCTCCAGTTATTAGAAAGACTTTACCTTCCAATGAATTAAAGTCAGTGCATTTTCCCCAAGTGTACTCCCTATACTTTCTCACTAACCCAAGGACAAAAACGACTGGCACCACAACATAAACTATTCCCAAAACCATTTTTGTGTTGGTTCTTATAATTTTCAAATTTCAAATTCTCGACATTAGTTTAATAAACTAACTTAAGCGGTGAAGACGACATTATAAACCTGTGCAATAGGGACGCGAATTTTCCACAAGCAGCGCACATAAATTGTAACTTGTAAAATTTTAAGTAGGTTTAAACCGAACACTAAGTTTATAACGTAGAAATTTTCATGGAAGTCATCATCGAAATATTCGAAATCGCAATCACAACCACACAACACACGAACACGAACACCAACAACACACACACACACAACGCAAACCCGTAAAACCCAAAGTCACAGAAAAAATAATAACAATAATTAAAAAACAAAGTTTTTTTCTTTATTTGTCGCAAAAGCAGGCTTAGGTTTTTAACTACCCATGCAACCTCGATGTAGCCTGGTTGTTTCCATAACTTTCTCTCTGAAAAGTAATAATTTTATTAGTAACTTTTTAGCTTTTACCACGCACTGATTTGGTTAGTTTCAATATTTTGGATGGAAACAAACAATGGATATTTTACATTTATGTTCATGTTGTGTATTTAAAGATAGGATTTCTATGGTTCAATATAAATCTGGGATGGATGGGAAGGTATTCTTCTTTGCCAGGGGCTAAACCCAGAAAGGGGTCTTTGCTTCAGGCTAGCCAAACCCAGAAAGGGGAAGGGGGCCGCGGATTGAAGAACCCAAGAGTGGACCAAGGTCTGTAAAGGAAGAAGCATAGCTTCTTCCCAGGTCAGCCGTATAGCTTTTTTTATGTGTTCCGGATATGAAGCGTCTAAACTAAAACGGAAGTCAAGCTACGTTATAATATTTACCATTACACAGCTGATTGAAACAGAGAATGAAGCAGTCTTGCCATGGGTACGATATTTATCTAACCGACACCATATTGTTCTGTTTTAAATTTGGATTGTTAAGGCCATTTCACACCGCCTACCGCTACCGGCTACAGCTACCGCTGGCGGTACTTTTTAAAGATCGCTCACCGTGTTATCATATGGGACAGTTCATACCGGACTACCGCACGCCTGCGGTAGTGCCGGTAGTACCGCCAGTACCGCTCCTTGAGCGATTTTGTACCGCTACCGGCGCGGTAGTTTTGGCTCGCGCATGCGCAGAACGCCAGCCTGTCGACTGCAACCGTCTCGCGCCACCAGAAACTCCCGCCTCCCGCGCAGACGCGGTAGTTTTGGTGTGAAATGGCTCACACCATTGCTCTTATGGGATGCGGCTCTCCTGGCCTTGGCCTACAGTCTCCTTGAGAGTGGACAACATTACTTTTGTGTAACTTTTGTTTAAATATCCCTATTTATTTCGAGAAAATATTTGTTTAATTAAGTGTAAATTGTGGCATTGTTGGATTGGAGAGCCAGCAACGAGGTTGGTATTGAATTGACGATAGGTTTCTGGCAGGCACGATTGCCTGAAATGTTCATTATTGACCTACAGAGCATTTGAGGCATATCGGTGTAAAATACCTATTCTTGGTGAATATTTATTAACTCTCAAATGACCTGTTCTAAGTGTGAAAATATTAATTATTGCACATCTGGTTAGTTTAGATTTTGCAAACTTACTTACTTACTTACTTGAAATCTTATAGTCAGGAGCAATAGAACAGGCGTGTCAAGGTCAAGTCTTTTAATAAGCCAGCTGATTTTTGCTCATTTAACTACGTGTTAATTAGCTTGACCTTCACCCGCCCGTTCTATTGACGCCGACTATAATCCTCGACGACCGACATATTCGGATAGATTGCGTCAATTGATTTTATGTATTACACGTTTAACATATATATTCAAACAAAACAAACTGAAACTTAATTCTTTGTGGCGGACGTGACTTTTGTCTTGGTCATTACATCTTTCTCTGCATCTTGCACGTAGCACCTGCAGGATCTACCAGTCCGTGGAGATGTACACCAGTACAACACGAGGCGGCGTGGTCAATTGGACACCCCCCGAGTGCGCTTGGCAGATCACAGGCCAGCTATGCTGTGTCAGCTATCCGCTTCTTTAATAAGCTACCAGCACATATGTACAGCAACTAGAGATTCGTGCTTTTACGACCTCACTAGCCAGTTAAATCATGAGGAAGGCCTACTACACGATCGATGAGTACATCCAGGATGACTTTTCGACTTTTCTAATTTTTGACTTTTTGCAGCCGACCGGAATTCTAAAGCTACAAAGTCATAATTATATGTTTGTGAGTTTTTTTATTGAAGTATGTGTGTTTTTTTTTATAAACGCTCATTTGACGCAGTCAATCCAACAACGTGGGTACCAGACCAAGAAGGAGGTATTTAGGTACTTTTTATGGTTTGTGGTCAACCAAAAAGGGGCACCTCACTCAATTCACTAAGTTTGTAAAGTGGCCTCTCTAGGAGACGTTTGCGCAACTCAGTCTTAAATTTTATGGAGTCTAACTATCCGGCAAGGTGTAGAAGATTTTTATAGCCGATCGAGGATAGCTCTTAAATGCGTGGCTGAGTCGACACCGGGGCACATCCAGGTCGCGTCGTCTGCGGGTAATTATGTCGCTCGTTCCTCCTCCCGAAGTCACTCAAGTTGTCTTTGAGCAGAGTGCGGATGTTGAGAACATACTGGCTAATAGTCATTATGCCAAGCTCTTGGAAGATAGGCCGGCAATGTGCATGCGTTATGCCTTTCAGATGAAATAATTATATACAAACGGCCATTTTTTGGAGGAGCAGCACATCGTGAACCGCAGGTGCGTGTCCCCATAAGCGCAAGGCCATACATATAATATGACTATGGAAAAGTGAGTGGTACACACTCAGCATATAGGTTTTTTTTTAATATAGAGTACTCTGGAAACCTTGGTACATACCTTGTCGATGTGGCTATTTCAGTTCATTTTTTTATATATCCAAAACCCGAGCAGCTTTACGGCCTCGTGGACAGCCACGCCAGATTTGAGGGTACATACCATGGACTGTGTCTTTACTTAATTTATTTTAAGACGATTTGTGTTGAACCATTCCTTGGCTGATTCCATGAGCTCCGCTGCTTCAGTCAGAAACCATGGTCTCTTTGGAAATTGGTTTTGAATAGAGACATACCATCGAACTTTATTGGAGGTTAAGATAGAAATTGTTATGCATTTCTCTGTGGCTATTGATTCTAAATCTTTTACAATCTATAAAGGGTATATGTATGTCTGAGACAACATTACCTTCTGTAAGTGCTTCTTTGGCCAGTTTATCTACAATCTCATTATTTGTAATGCCTATTAGAAACTTTATCTATTATGTGACCAGGTACGCAATGAAGTACATATGTTTTCGAGCTTTCAGTGATTTGCAAAACTATTGTCTGCACATTTTTTGTTAGTTTATATCCCTGAATGGCGTTTAGGGCTGCTTGGGAACCGAAAAATATAACTACTGCATCATAAAGAATCGTCTTACTAATAGTTATACTTTTGTAGAGCGCATATAGTTCCGCTGAGTAGTTTACATATATACATTTAGTTTAC